>OX244036.2:35703838-36906051 GCA_945859785.2 Tridacna gigas | reverse complement strand
AAATGGATCAGGATTTTTACCTAGCCTCTTTTGGCCTTATCCATTTTGATACTGGGACATTTTTGGATTGATCAATTGGTGTTTCACTCTCCTCTCATAATATTTCAGTTGTATCAGGCTGACAGCTCACTTTTTCATGTAGTTTCCTCAGTTTTACAAATAGTCCATACTTGGGATGTACCTTGCTTTGCCCATAGACACTCCCATAAAAGTGAAACTTTATCTAGGATAAGGATCAAACCTAGGTCTTTAAGATTACTAATTCAACTCCTTAAGCACAGAGCCACCCAAGACAACTCAAAACTCTTTGGAGGGTGCCATTCTGACCCACATCCTACAAATTCATAAAAAACTTTCTACTCTGATTTTGTTTAACCTTGTTCATCCCTGATCGTAAAAAGATGAAAAATGTTTTGATGTAATGTTTGTTTTAATAATTAAACTTTGCAACAAATTCATAGCCCAAGATATCAACAAGGCAATATTGCTTCTAGTACAGACAATTCCACACATCCATTGGTCAGTCTAGTTGTCTGTCCATCCATTCCTTCAAACAGATCCAATGATAAATCAAGTCTTTGCCAAATGGCAAAATTTCAGACCTGTCAAAATTCAAAGCATTTGCAAATGACGAATCTAGTTCACATAATAGCTTTTGTCCTTGAAAGGAAAGAAATATTGGTAACCAGCATTTTCTTCTTTTTTCCCAATGGTTTCTAATGCTTTTTTCCTCAGGGTCATTAAAACTTTGGATTGTGTGGTAAGGGGGAAAATGGTGGCTGACAAATCATATGGGATTTGGAACATTTTGCCTCTGGCTAGCAGGGCATTGCTTTACATACTTGAAGGCAACAATTAAAGCTGATATAACAACTCCTAGTTTCTGTTTGTTATATCCCCTGATCAAGAACACCTGCCAACACACACAAATTAAGCTTGTCAACAATTTACTGAAAGTCTACAGGAAATGCTACCCTAGAAATGGACTCCAACACAAACCCCTGCTCTACCTAAGCGTATGATGTGGGTCTATCAACTAAGCAACATGATCACCCTATATGATCAGTGCAAACAAAAGATATTTGGTGTTAAAGGGGCTTTTTCAGAGTTTAGATCTTCAAATTCATTTTTTTTTTTTTTTTTTCGTTAAACACAAATGAATAGATCTACCACTAAAGACACAGCACGGTTAAATACAATAGAAAATATCTTATAAGGCTATCTAGTCCATTCAGGAAATACCACCTTTTTTTTCTTTTTTCAAGGAGGGTGGATGGGGGTTGGGTGACTTATTGTATACATTTGTACATGTATTCTTTGTGGTGGTTTGCTTTGCTTGAATCTGCATAAAATTAAAAGAATTATTTTTTAAATAGATCTAGATGTGGATCTACCCCTATAATTTGTAGGCATTTGATTTGGAGATTTACTTCCATCAAAGTAGCGCTGCTCGCCTGTAGGCTTTGCCTATATTCCTATTATCAATAGACTTATCAAATGCTTGTCAGGCAGATTACTGGCATATCCCTACATGATACAGACCTCAGGCCTCCATGCAATTCACAATTATTAACCCTTGTCACGGAATCATGAGCTTTAGAAGTAGACTGTCCAGTTTCTTCTATTGTCCTTTTGACTGGACGCGATATGAAGAACTCCGAGATCTGTTTCATCGTGCACTGAAATCATGCAGACGACATTGTGATGGTGCATGTAAAAAATCAATGTACGAATTATTTACTAACGAAAGTACATCGGCAGTCAAATTTTTATGTTTTTTTTTGAAAATCGATATTTTGCAGTAAAATATTTTTTAACTAATCATGCAATGCTATAAAATGAATTTGGCGATAAAGTCTGCATTTCTGACGTTTATATTTAATTTTCGCCATCAGGGAAAAATTGCGAACGAAAAATCCGCAAAGTTATTGTTATACGCAACCAGACTACCGATGACCTTGACAATTGCAATACTTGAACCTGATTGGCTGATAGACAGTGGGTTTACTGATTCCGGGACATTTCGGCCCATAACAATTTCGGCCCATAGTCTAAATACCAATTGAACGACAATGAAATGCCACGATACATTTTGATAATGTGACAACAATTATTGGCTGCTTCCTTGAAATTTGAGTGAATCGATCAAACATCGGACGATTTGGAGCTGTATTCTTCGTGTTATTATTAAACAACGAAGGTTGGTTAACGATATTTACTTGTTTTATCAAACCGATAAGTATTTTGGCCATGATCTTGTACAGAATAGTAGATTTACTCTGACAAGCGCACTGAACGAACCCGTGTCGGACCAAACAATTTCGATCTATTTGTCGAGAAACCGGCTTCTGTAGCACAAATCATTGAACGTTTAGTCATGAAACCACGTTATTTTTCGCTAGAAAAATGTGTAATGAGCTAGATATAGTAGACCTTATGTGATTATCTGTAATATTGACGAAGTAACTTGTTTTTTTGTGATGACAAGTAGACTTTGCCAATAATGTCAGTTGCATCCCTTGTATTATATATACATGTAAAACATAAAAAACGCTAAAAATCCCTGTCTTAGACGATATTATGACATTACGGATACTGGATGGTTTAAACCCTTAACCCAGATAGGAGGACCCAAAAAAGAGAGTATGATTAAATTTGCCTGCAAAAAAGAAGGTAAAAATATCAATAAACAACGGATTTACCTTGACCATTTCAGTTCCAACGGAGACCTAAGTATCCGTCGTGGAGAGCTTTGATCAAAATCAGATTGTACTTTTAAAGTGATGAAAACATTTCAATTAATAACGTTCGCTACCTGATGCTAAACTTAAATTTAAAATTTAGGAGATGGGAAATTTAGTTCTAAACTCTTCCACTGTCGATGGCAACTTTTGTGGATGTCGTAGGTCTACACTGGATTACACATCATATTTACAGTCAGATCTTCGATACAAACCAAGATTTACCGTCTGCCGTATGATTGTATTGGTTTTTCTTTGCTCATATTGTACATACTCTTTTACCATGTGTAAACATTCTACCAGGACGTAAAACAAATATCCAAAATAGTTACTGATGCAAAACAAACAATATTCAAAAGTGCAATTTCATCCACCAAACAGTAAAAGGACTCGTCAGGTCGTGCAATATTTATGATACATCAACCATAGGCTGAAATCGTTATGGGCCAAAATTGTATGGGCCAAAATTGTTATGGGCTGAAATTGTTATGGGCCGAAATGTCCAGTCACCATTTTTACCTCCTGGGCTATGATTTAAACAAAGTATATACAGGTCCACTAGATAAAGCTTACATGCTAAGTTTGGTAATTTAGCCCTAATGATATTAGACAAGATTTACAAATTTGCCGATTCTCCCCATTTTTGTTGCTGTAGTAACCAGAGTTCTTCATGGAATATAGTTCTTTGAATACCTTTGAAAGAGCTCAGACCCAAAGAATATTCCTGTAAAGTTTTGTTTCAGTCTGCCCATCATTACTCACTTTAGAGGCCCAGACATATCACATGTAATTCTGATCTGTAAATAATTCATTCGCAAAGTTAACACAAAGTCCTCAAAGGAAAGATCTTATTTCATCTAAAGACTGAGTTTTCTTGTAATTGTCAACTACTCAAATCCAAGGTATAGCATCTTGACAAATGTACGTACTTCAGTTTCCTTTGTATTCATTATACACCTCGCCCCCTTCTTCTATACAAAAACTTTCACCAAATATGAAACGAACTATGTATAGTTATGACTTTTACCTGATGACAAAACTTTAGATTGGTCCATATTACACACATTCGGAGATGACAAATCTAATGTGGTATGAATGATGGGAGCTGTCTTTGATTTGTGGCCGAGTCCCTGCAGCTCAGTCTGCAGCTTACAGGACTTAAGAACGGGGTCCCTGGTTTGATCCCCTGCTCGGCAAATTTCTTTCTGAGGATCATCTTTCTGAGGACAGTCATTGTGACAGGATTCATTCTTCTCTCACCACTGACCACTGTTTCGATGATGGTTATGTGGGAAAGCAGTTGGTGGCTTGGAAAGAATGTTATGTGAACGTAGTACTGGTATACGAAACGCCAGGAAAGCATGGATAGATGCACTGGCCACTGTGATATACCAGTATAAACTACTGCATTTAACACCATACAATCAATCAATCTCTGACAGCTGAGGTCATATGGCGGTCAGTGCACCTACACATGTTTCCTGGCTTTGTCACACCAGTACTGACACAACTTTCTTGCAGGTATCTAACTTGCAACCACCAGGTCAGGATTCCCATACTCTAACCATTGAGCTACCAGGCTGGGCTGAGTTGTCTTTAAAAGGGTATAAAACATTCTGAGAAAGAGAAAATCCCCTGTGACCAGCATTCTTTTCAAGCAATGTTTTCTGAGGACTTCGTTCTCAGGATTGTTAAATCTTGTGATTGTTTTGTAAGGGAGTTAAGAATTGCAATCATTTATCTACTCTTTACCAATTTAACTTCTTGTCCGTAAATGCTTTCAATATGGATGTGTCATAAATTTTATTGTCTGGTAAAGAGTTTACCCTTTACCATATGACAAAATTTTGTAGTAATCCAAATTGAAAGGACTTGCAAATGACAAGGAAATGTGGATTAAATGATCAGCTTTGTCTTTGTAAGAAAAGAAAACCTAGTGGGAATAGGAGAAAATGCTGGTTACCAGTATTTTCTCCTTTTTCCAGAGTTTTTAAAAGCCTTCTCCCTCAGGGTTGTTAAAAAGTGGCGATTGTGTGGTAAAGGGTTAAAATCCATGTGTTGGAAATTTTCTAAGTTCCTTTTGCCAAAAAATTCTTCCAGCGTAGGACAGCGTAGAACAAAGATCAGATGAATGAAAAATCTGTTAAGTCTGATCATGATCTACACTGTAAAAATGAAAGGAAAAAATTCTGGTAGCCAGCATTTTCTCCATTTCTCGCAATGTTTTCTATCTTTTCAAAGATGAAAGTCATCATTTAGGTTGCTTCTAATTTGTTGTATTTTAACCCTTTACCATACAATCCCGACTTTTAACGACCTTAAAAAAGAGCTTTTTTAAAACATTGTGGGAAAGGAGAAAATGCTGGTTACCAGCATTTTCCCACCGTGTTTTCTACCCTTCCCCCAAAAAAATTTAATGCTTGAGCCACATTGATTTTGTTGCCTAGGAATGCTTTCAATTTCAAGCAGTCTAAAATTATGTCGTTTGGTAAAGAGGTAAGTTCTTCAAATATTGGCAAGTCTAGAATTTGTCTGTTGATAAATAGATGACCAAACAGTCTTCTGTTTTCACGACCCTTAGGAAGAGGACTGCTAGTACCATTGTGGGTAAAGGAGAAAATGCTGGTCCAACATTTTCTCCTTTCCCCTCAATATTCTCTACACTTTCAAAGACAAAGAGCATCATTTGAGCTACGTTTATCATGTTGCGTGCAAATAATTTCAATTATGGACCAGTATAATATTTGGTTTCCTGCTAAAATTTTAATTGTCTTTTTTGTTTTTAACTTGACTTTCTTTAGTGTTATTTAAAATTTGAAACTTTGGTACAGTATAGACCATAATAAATAGACAACTGGTTCATTGTAAGGTGTTTAACCCTGTTTTCAAAATTATTTCAGTTATATCGCAGCAGCCCTTGCACTATGTGCTTTCCTGGTGTTTCTGTTACTAGTACTTTGTACTTCCAAAGCCACAGGCTGCTTTCCCATGTAAGCATTGTCAAATGCTTTGATCAGCAGTAACTATCATCAATCCTCAGAAAGAAGATATTGGCTGAGCTTGTAATTAGTTCCCTACCGGCGAAGCCGAAGGGGACTTTAGGTTTGCACTCCGTCCGTCCATCTGTTCGTCAGTCCGGCAATTCAGTTTTCCTGACTTTTTTTTCTAAACGCTGGTACATATT
This sequence comes from Tridacna gigas, assembly GCA_945859785.2. Lineage (NCBI taxonomy): Eukaryota > Metazoa > Mollusca > Bivalvia > Cardiida > Cardiidae > Tridacna > Tridacna gigas. The sequence goes on along the minus strand of OX244036.2, from coordinate 36,900,126 downwards.
GAGCTGAGATTTGGTGTGTAAGTCACCCACCATCACTTACAGATCAAGTTCGACTTTCGTTCCGGTCCACTGGTTTTTCACAGATTTACGGGCCTTGGACTTACAAAATTTCACTGATAAATCAGTTTTCCGGACTTTTTTTCTAAATGCTGGTAGATATTCACCTGACTTTTGCTGTGTAAGTCAACCACCATGACTTACAGATCAAGTTCGAGTTTCGTCCCGCTCCACTACTTTTTGACGCATTTATGGGCCTTGGACTTACAAAATTTCACTGATAAATCAGTTTTCCGGACTTTTTTTCTAAATGTTGGTAGATATTCACCCGACTTTTGCTGTGTAAGTCAACCACCATGACTTACAGATCAAGTTCGAGTTTCGTCCCGCTCCACTGCTTTTTCAGGCATTTACGGGCCTTGGACTTACAAAATTTCACTGATAAAACATTTTTCCGCACTTTTTTTTCTAAACGCTGCTACATATAGAGCTGATTTTTAGCTCATCTGAGCACATAGTGCTCAGGGTGAGCTATTGTGATCGATCGTTGTCCAGCGTCCGTCCGTCCGTCCTTGAATAATTACTTAAAAAATCTTCTCCTCTGAAACCGCCCAACAGATTTCAGTGAAACTTCACAGAAATGATCCTTAGGTGATGCACTTTCAAAATACTTCAAAGATTTGAATTCCATGAAGAACTCTGGTTGCCATGGCAACCGAAAGAAAAAACTTTAAAAATCTTCTTGTCCCAAACTGTAAGGGCTAGAGCTTTCATATTTGCCATGTAGCATCATCTAGTGGCCCTCTACCAAAATACTTCAAATAATGGCCCTAGTGTGGAAATTGGCCCTATGTTGTGGGTTCTCGGATTTCACATAGAGATAAAGAAGGAAATCTGTAAAAATCTTCTTGTCCCAAACCGTAAGGGCTAGAGCTTTCATGATTGGCATGTAGCATCATGTAGTGACCCTCTACCAAAATACTTCAAATTATGGCCCTAGAGTTGAAAATGGCCCTATGTTGTGGGTTCTCGGATTTCACATAGAGATAAAGAAGGAAATCTGTAAAAATCTTCTTGTCCCAAACCATAAGGGCTAGAGCTCTCATATATGGCATGTAGTATCATCTAGTGGCCCTCTACCAAAATACTTCAAATAATGGCCCTAGTGTAGAAATTGGCCCTATGCTGTGGGTTCTCAGATTTCACATAGAGATAAAGAAGGAAATCTGTAAAAATCTTCTTGTCCCAAACCGTAACAGCTAGAGCTTTCATATTTGGCATGTAGCATCATCTAGTGGTCCTCTACCAAAATACTTCAAATTATGGCCCTAGTGTTGAAAATAGCCCTATGTTGTGGGTTCTCGGATTTCACATAGAGATAAAGAAGGAAATCATTAAAAATCTTCTTGTCCCAAACCATAACGGCTAGAGCTCTCATATATGGCATGTAGTATCATCTAGTGGCCCTCTACCCATATACCTCAAACAATGGCCCCAGTGTGGAAATTGGCCCTATGTTGTGGGTTCTCGGATTTCACATAGAGATAAAGAAGGAAATCTTTAAAAATCTTCTTGTCCCAAACCATAAGGGCTAGAGATTTCATATATGGCATGTAGCATCATGTAGTGGCCCTCTACCAAAATACTTCAAATTATGGCCCTAGAGTTGAAAATGGCCCGTTGTTGTGGGTTCTCGGATTTCACATAGAGATAAAGAAGGAAATCTTTAAAAATCTTCTTGTTCCAAACCGTAAGGGCTAGAGCTTTCATATTTGGCATGTAGCATCATCTAGTGGCCCTCTACCAAAATACTTCAAATTATGGCCCTAGTGTTGAAAATGGCCCAATGTTGTGGGTTCTCAGATTTCACATAGAGATAAAGAAGGAAATCTTTAAAAATCACCTTGTCCCAAACCGTAAGGGCTAGAGCTTTCATATTTGGCATGGAGCATCATCTAGTGGCCCTCTACCAAAATACTTCAAATTATGGCCCTAGTGTTGAAAATGGCCCTATGTTGTGGGTTCTCGGATTTCACATAGAGATAAAGAAGGAAATCTTTAAAAATTTTCTTCTCCCAAACCATAAGGGCTAGAGCTCTCATATATGGCATGTAGTATCATCTAGTGGCCCTCTACCAAAATACTTCAAATAATGGCCCTAGTGTGGAAATTGGCCCTATGTTCTGGGTTCTTGAATTTCACATAGAGATAAAGAAGGAAATCTTTAAAAATCTTCTTGTCCCAAACCATAAGGGCTAGAGCTTTCATATATGGCATGTAGCATCATGTAGTGACCCTCTACCAAAATACTTCAAATTATGGCCCTGGTGTTAAAAATTGGCCCTATGTTGTGGGTTCTCGGATTTCACATGGAGATAAAGAAGGAAATCTTTAAAAATCTTCTTGTCCCAAACCATAAGGGCTAGAGCTTTCATATTTGGCATGTAGCATCATCTAGTGGCCCTCTACCAAAATACTTCAAATTATGGCCCTAGTGTTGAAAATGGCCCTATGTTGTGGGTTCTCGGATTTCACATAGAGATAAAGAAGGAAATCTGTAAAAATCTTCTTGTCCCAAACCGTAAGGGCTAGAGCTTTCATATTTGGCATGTAGCATCAGCTAGTGGCCCTCTACCAAAATACTTCAAATTATGGCCCTAGTGTTGAAAATGGCCCAATGTTGTGGGTTCTGGGATTTCACAGAGATAAAGAAGGAAATCTTTAAAAATCTTCTTGTCCCAAACCATAAGGGCTAGAGCTCTCATATATGGCATGTAGTATCATCTAGTGGCCCTCTACCAAAATACTTCAAATAATGGCCCTAGTGTGGAAATTGGCCCTATGTTGTGGGTTCTCGGATTTCACATAGAGATAAAGAAGGAAATCTGTAAAAATCTTCTTGTCCCAAACCGTAAGGGCTAGAGCTTTCATATTTGGCATGTAGCATCATCTAGTGACCCTCTACCAAAATACTTCAAATAATGGCCCTAGTGTGGAAATTGGCCCTATGTTGTGGGTTCTCGGATTTCACATAGAGATAAAGAAGGAAATCTGTAAAAATCTTCTTGTCCCAAACCGTAACAGCTAGAGCTTTCATATATGGCATGTAGCATCATGTAGTGACCCTCTACCAAAATACTTCAAATTATGGCCCTGGTGTTAGAAATTGGCCCTATGTTGTGGGTTCTCAGATTTCACATAGAGATAAAGAAGGAAATCTTTAAAAATCTTCTTGTCCCAAACCATAAGGGCTAGAGCTTTCATATGTGGCATGTAGCATCATCTAGTGGCCCTCTACCAAAATACTTCAAATTATGGCCCTAGTGTTGAAAACGGCCCTATGTTGTGGGTTCTCGGATTTCACATAGAGATAAAGAAGGAAATTATTAAAAATCTTCTAGTCCCAAACCATAAGGGAAAGAGCTCTCATATATGGCATGTAGTATCATCTAGTGGCCCTCTACCAATATACCTCAAATAATGGCCCTAGTATGGAAATTGGCCCTATGTTGTGGCTTCTCGGATTTCACATAGAGATAAAGAAGGAAATCTTTAAAAATCTTCTTGTCCCAAACCTTAAGGGCTAGAGCTTTCATATTTGGCATGTGGCATCATCTAGTAGCCCTCTACCAAAATACTTCAAATTATGGCCCTAGTGTTGAAAATTGGCCCTATGTTGTGGGTTCTCGGATTTCACATAGAGATAAAGAAGGAAATCTTTAAAAACCTTCTTGTCCCAAACCATAAGGGCTAGAGCTTTCATATATGGAATGTAGCATCATCTAGTGGCCCTCTACCAAAATACTTCAAATTATGGCCCTAGTGTTGAAAATGGCCCTATGTTGTGGGTTCTCGGATTTCACATATAGATAAAGAAGGAAATCTGTAAAAATCGTCTTGTCCCAAACCTTAAGGGATAGAGCTTTCATATATGGCATGTAGTATCATCTAGTGGCCCTCTACCAAAATACTTCAAATAATGGCCCTAGTGTGGAAATTGGCCCTCTGTTGTGGGTTCTCGGATTTCACATAGAGATAAAGAAGGAAATCTGTAAAAATCTTCTTGTCCCAAACCGTAAGGGCTAGAGCTTTCATATTTGGCATGTAGCATCATCTAGTGGCCCTCTACCAAAATACTTCAAATTATGGCCCTAGTGTTGAAAATGGCCCTATGTTGTGGGTTCTCGGATTTCACATAGAGATAAAGAAGGAAATCTTTAAAAATCTTCTTCTCCCAAACCGCAAGGGCTAGAGCTCTCATATAGGGCATGTAGTATCATCTAGTGGCCCTCTACCAAAATACTTCAAATAATGGCCCTAGTGTGGAAATTGGCCCTATGTTGTGGGTTCTTGGATTTCACATAGAGATAAAGAAGGAAATCTGTAAAATCTTCTTGTCTCAAACCATAAGGGCTAGAGCTTTCATATATGGCATGTAGAACCATCTAGTGGCCCTCTACCAAAATACTTCAAATTATGGCCCTAGTGTTGAAAATGGCCCTATGTTGTGGGTTCTCGGATTTCACATAGAGATAAAGAAGGCAATCTTTAAAAATCTTCTTGTCCCAAACCATAAGGGCTAGAGCTCTCATATATGGCATGTAGTATCATCTAGTGGCCCGCTACCAAAATACTTCAAATTATGGCCCTAGTGTGGAAATTGGCCCTCTGTTGTGGGTTCTCGGATTTCACATACAGATAAAGAAGGAAATCTTTAAAAATCTTCTTGTCCCAAACCGTAAGGGCTAGAGCTTTCATATTTGGCATGTAGCATCATCTAGTGGTCCTCTACCAAAATACTTCAAATTATGGCCCTAGTGTTGAAAATGGCCCTATGTTGTGGGTTCTCAGATTTCACATAGAGATAAAGAAGGAAATCTGTAAAAATCTTCTTGTCCCAAACCGTAAGGGCTAGAGCTTTCATATATGGCATGTAGCATCATGTAGTGACCCTCTACCAAAATACTTCAAATTATGGCCCTGGTGTTAAAAATTGGCCCTATGTTGTGGGTTCTCGGATTTCACATAGAGATAAAGAAGGAAATCTTTAAAAATCTTCTCGTCCCAAACCGTAAGGGCTAGAGCTTTCATATTTGGCATGTAGCATTATGGTGTTGAGCTCAGTTGCATTTCAGGAGAGCAATTTAGGACCATCATGGTCCTCTTGTTGGTGTGTACATCAACCACCTTGACTTACACATCAAGTTTGAGTTTCGTCCAGCTCCACTGCTTTTTGACACATTTAAGGGCCTTGGACTTAAAAAATTTCACTGATAAAACATTTTTCCACACTTGTTTCTAAACACTGCTACATATAGAGCTGATTTTTGGTATGTACATCAGCCACCATGACTTACACATCAAGTTCGAGTTTAGTCCCTCTCCACTGCTTTTTGATGCATTTACAGGCCTTGGACTTAAAAAATTTCACTGCCATGCCAGCGATACATACGGCCGGTAGGGGAGTGTGTATTGCTATGCAGTACTATCAGAATGCTTGTTCAAATCAATTCAAAGCAGCAGTCCCTGTTCTCAAGTCCTGTATGTTAACAACTGCGCTACTGCAGCATGGCAAAAAATAGATAAATAAATTTTGTTGTCTAGTTGATGAAAGAAAAGAAAGAGAAGGGAGAAGAGTTAAACATTCAAATTTATAACTGTAACAAGGATAGTCTCCCTTATATACACAACACCCATAATCTGGTACATAAATCAGCTAAGTTTTATTTTCATGCTTGGCTGATTCTGATGAAAAGGACACTACATTATTCTGTGCTAGCCATTTTCATCTATATCATATTTGACATAGAAACCCTAGGGGGCACAAATCACAACAATAGTTGCCTTAAAGACAGTGTAGATCTTGATCAGATAACAGAAATGCAGTCTGACCTTGGATTTACACCATCCTTCAAAAGAAAAACAAAAAACAAAAGATTACTTACGTACAACATAAATTTGCAACGTTAAATAGATAAACAGAAATTATCTGTCAGTATTAAAAATACATAAATTGCAGTTTCAAATCTGTTTTTATTTCAGAAATCTAGCAAAGAAATGGACAGTATAGATCCTGAAAAAGAGACCATGTTTTGTGCAGATATCTTGGTTCAATGCTTAAGGGTTAAGACTGTTAGGAGTCAATACATCACAAAATAGATAACAATGCGGATCGAAGATCAGACTGAACATTCTACTATCTGTTAATCCTTTATCAAACAATCCCATGTTTTAACCACCCTGAGGAAGGAGTGTTTTGAGAATATCGTGGAAGAAGAATAAAATGCTAGTAACCAGCATTCTCCTTTTCCCACAATTTTTTTTTCTGTTTCAGAAAAAAAATACCATTACTTGAGCTACATTTGTCCTCGGCAATGGCTTTCAATTTGGACAAATACATTTTAACAGTGCTCTGTGAAAAGGGGGTTTAATACATCTGCAAAAGGTATAGACCCAAGTCAGCCTACGCTGTCCCACAGTTGCTACTATTATTGCAATTGTCTGCATGTTTAAGGTCTTTTCTCATGAATCAGTTGGTTGTAAGACATAATGGATTTCATGAATCCATGATTCTGTAATAAACTTGCTAGGTATAATGCATCAGGGAGATGCATTTAACCCTCTTTTGCCAGAACATGTTTTTTTTTTGTTTTTTTTTTTTTGGGGGGGGGGGGGTAAAGAGTTGCAGAAACTGTAGTAAACATCAAGTACCAAATAAGCAAATTCAGTTTTTTATCTGAATCAAGTATAATGACATTTAATGACATTTTGAAAATATTGGTCACAACACGAGACATTGCTCATATGAGTACATGTAATTTGTTCCATTTGTTGTATTGCATAATTATGTTATTTAATCCTTAACTCTTTACCAAACGGCAAATTTTTGGACTAGTCCAAATTGAAAGCATTTGCAGACGACAAAATAAATGTACCTTAAAAATTTGAAATTTGTTTTGGGAAGGCTAGAAAATATTGTGGGAAAAAGAGAAAATGCTGGTTACCAGCATTTTCTCCTTTTCCCACGATGTTTTCAAAAGGATTCTTTTACAGGGTCATTAAAAGTCTGGATTGTGAGGTAAAGAGTTAAAGGGACTTTAAACCAGATTTCGTTTAGCAAGTATTTTAGAAAATATTATCAAAGACTTTAATTTTCATTTGTGTGCGAAGATGGCTTTAGAATTAACTCCTTACCAAATGACAAAATTTTAGACCAGTCCAAATTGAAAGCATTTGCAGATGACAAAATAAATGTGACCCAAAACTTGAAATTTGTTATGGGAAGGGTAGAAAGCATTGTGGGAAAAGGAGAAAATGCTGGTTACCAGCATTTTCTCCTTTTCCCACAATGTTTTCAAAAGGCATTTTTCCCTGGGTCGTTAATAGTTGGGATTGTGTGGTAAAGGGTTAACCCTTTACCACACAATCCCGACTTTTAATGACCCCGAGAAAGATGCCTTTTGAAAACATTGTGGGAAAAGGAGAAAATGCTAGTAACCAGCATTTTCTCCTTTTCCCACAATGTTTTCTACCTTTCCCAACACAAATTTCAATTTTTCAGTCACATGTAATTTGTCGTCTGCAATTGCTTTCAATTCGGACCAGTCTAAAATTTTGTCGTTTGGTAAAGAGTTAAAGGGACTTTAAACCAGGATTTGTTTCACAAGTATTTTTGAAAATGTTACCAAAGACTTGATTTTCAATTGTGAGCAAAGATGGTTTCAGAATTAAATCATAGATAGAAATACATGTAGAAAATACATGAAATTACACAGTTATATGTATTTTTACTATAAAGTTTTCTATTCGGTAGATATGGTATTTTGCATAATAAAATAAGTGATAAATACATTTTTAACACACATTCTATGTGATGCCACAATAGCTCAGTTGGTAGAGCCATGAGCTTATGGTTTTGAAGGTAGTGGCTTTGAGTCCTACCGAAGAATTTTTTTTTTCTGCAGTTTGTGTCTTTCCCAAAGTAAGGATAAACAGTAATATCCTTATGATTTTTCCTTACAAAATACTAACTTTTTGTCCCAAAAACATTTCAGGTTAAAAGATGGTTTAATGCCCCTTTAAAGCACTGAATACCAATATGTAAATTGGTATTTACAGTCACAACATGAAACGCTCATTTAATAGTGCCAATTTCTAGAGGAGTATCCTGCATAGAGTAGTGTAGATGCATGATAAGACTGCATATACTGTGCAGTCTGATCTCAATCTACACTGTCTGCAAAGAAAGTTGTGATTGGTAATGAAAGAGTTGAACTCAGCATGCAGAGGATTTGAAAGGAATAATCCAACACATCCTAAGCATAATGACTGGTATAACAACTGAAAATATTATAACAAAAGCAGAAATTACTAATATCAAAACCAATTTTCTGCTTTTGTTACAGTATTTTTTCGTACAAGAAAAATTGTTCTGCTTTCCGTATCAATTTAAAAGGACCATTTCACAGTAATTCTTCCACTGACATGATCAATTTGAAGAGGTCCAATATTTGAATGAGTCACAGTTTAACTCTTTACCACACGACAACATTTTAGAATAGTCCAATTTCAAAGCATTTGCAGATGCCAAATTCAACTTTGGAACAAACAGGCTTAAGCTCTCTGATAGATCAGAAAACATTGTGGGAAACGGAGCATTTTCTCCTTTTCCCACAATGTTTTCAAAAGCCTTCTTTCCTAGGGTTCTGAAAACCCGGGATTGTTTGGTAAAGGGTTAATCCTTTTCCTCCAAAAACAAATTTGAAGCAGTCAAATTTGAAAATATCTATATAAAATATGGATAATGAACATGATACATGAGTACTGGGTACATGTAAACATTGTAGCAGAAGGATAAATTGCTTATTATCTCCTTTTGCCAGAATTTTTTTTTTAATGTGATATGCTTGATGCTTTACCATACATTTTTGTGTCTTAACAACCGAAGAAGCCTTTTGAAAAAATTGTGGCTAAAGGAGAATATGTTTGTAACCAGGATTTTCTCATTTTCCCACGTTTTCTACCCTATCAAAGACAGAAATCATCATTCAAGCAACCTATAATTTGTCATCTGCAAATGCTTTGAATTTAATCGAGTCTAAAATTTTGTCCTTTAGTGAAGAGTTAAAGTAATACAAACAAAAAATGGGTTGTCTACAAAGGGTAGCACATTAACTCTTTACCAAGCAACAAAATTTTAGACTGGTCCAAATTGAAAGCATTTGCAGACGACATTTTAAATTTGGCTCAAATGATAGAATTTGTTTTTGATAGGGTAGAAAACATAGTGGGAAAGGACAAAATGCTGGTTACCAGCATTTTCTCCTATTCCCACTATGTTTTCAAAAGCCTTCTTTGTTAGGGTCATTAAAAGTCGGGACTGTGCAGTAAAGAAATAAAGTTAAATCACTGGGTGTATTTGGTTTTACTGCATCACTTGTCTCATACTGACGTCACTCGTTTGTATTTACACGTGACACCGAGCAATTTCAGCAAATACTGCAATGTTCTTTAACTCGTTTTGCTGCAAATGCTCTCGATATATTTGAGCAATACCCTGGCAATAGCGGGTTTAACCCTTTACCACACAATCCCGACTTTTAACAACCCTGAGGAAAAAGCCTTTTGAAAACATTGTGAGAAAAGGAGAAAATGCTGGTTTTTCTCCTTTCACACAATCTTTTCTACTCTTCCCTAAACAAACTTGTATTCTTGAGTAACATTTATTTTTTTGTCCGGTAAAGCTTTCAATTTGGACTGGTCTAAAATTTTGTTGTTTGGAAAAGAGTTGTCTTTAACACACAACAAAATTTTAGACCCTTCCGAATTCAAAATTTCCAAATTTTGTTGAAGGGTAAAGATTTGAAATTATTACAATAGTTTATTGCTTACTCATAACTTAGTAGGTACAGTAATTGCTCCATCTTTTCCTACATACACTTATATTACGGTATGCCTTGTTTTCATATCTTCAATTATTTAATCAACAGGCTTGGAACGGCAAAAAAATTCTGACAAACAGAACAATATTTTCTTAATTGGGTTACCTGTATCAAAAGCCTTTATAAAAGTGGAAAATCCTGTTGCTATATTTAGACCCGGCACATGTTCATTGTAAACATTACCTCGCCTATGTTATGGTCTACTGCCTCTTATTACCTGAAACTTGTTCTACCAGTTTGTCACTGGGACTTATTGGTGACTATCTATTTTTAGATATCCTCCAAGCATAACCATTGTAGTATATGTTCTGTGTCAGTTAGCCTCACCCTAGTGCTTGGGATTATTCGTGATCTTTGTTACTTTTAAATTGTGATTTTTGATTGATTTAACGTCCCCTAAAAGGGGTAGAAAGGGGAAACATGGAGAATCAATATAATCCTGACACGGCAAAGATCTACCATTTTCGATACATGCGGGAATACAGAGCAGTTTGTGTACTATGGGGAGTGCTGACCATTATTTGGGCTACAATGAATGTTGTTGTTTTCATACAACCCCAGTGGATCGGGGACACACCAGAAAGCCCAGGCTTTGGACATCAGGGTGTCTACAAATATTGTTACCCTAACAATGTTGCCCTACGTTATGAATGCTCGGGCTCATTCACAGATTTCAACTCGATTATACACGACTCTTACAAAGCTGCAACTTTTTTTGTTGGAGTGGCAGCACTTCTTATGTTGATTTCTGTTGCTGCTCTCTTGCTGTTTTTCTGTTTTAAGAAGACAGCAGTGTTCATACTTGTTGGCATATTCGAGCTTATCACTGGTGAGTTATATATAAATGTCTTTGTCTTAACCCATATCCTGCTATATAAGTGGGATGAAACTTTCAAGCCAATAGTAAAAACCCAAACTTTGCTATTCCAAAGGTATTTTTGAGAGAAAGAATATCCCTTTATTGGGCAGAGTAGATCCAAGATCCAAGATCTGACTGCACATTCTGTGCAGTCTGATCTTGATCTACACTGTCAGCAAAAGGTCCTTGAGTCGTGCTTAGCAGCCTAAGGTATTTAAAACTTGTCCATTTTTAAAGTATTTGAACACGGTCTCTACAAAAAAAGTGTGGATCAAATGATCTGATTTGTCTTAAAAGGGTAGAAAACATTGTAGAAAAGGGAGAAAATACTGGTGTCAGCATGATTTTCTCCTACACCTACACAGCTCTCAAAGGCCTTCTTTCTTTGCATCATATTTGGTATCTTGTTCAACTGTCAAAAATCTAATAAAACGATACATATATTTTCTGTCAGAAGACATTCCCATTTGTACAGATTTTAACACTTTACCACACAATAAAAATAAAGACTAGTCCAAATTCAAAGCATTTGCAGACAGCATTTTAAATGTAGCTCAAAACATAACATTTGTCTCTTAAAGGGTACAAAACATTGTGGGAAAAGAAGAAAATGCTGGTTATCAGCATTTTCTTTTTTTCCCACAATGTTTTCAAAAGGCTTCTTTTTCGGGGTCGCTAAAAGTCAGGATTGTGTGGTAAAGGATTAATGTTGCTTTGACCAACATAACACAGTCACTCAGGATGGTGGAAAATGCAGATCAAGGATAAGACTGCATGTTCAGTGCAGTCTTGTCTTAAACACCATGCACTCTTGGACAATGTAGATAAGGACCAGAGTGCATGTTCTGTGCAGTCTGATCTCCAACACTCTGCATGTTGAACAATGTAGATCAAGGGTCAGACTCCAACTTCTGTTCAGTCTGATCACAAAAACTGCAGCACTTTTGGAAAATGCTCAGATTTCAACCATCTGTCCTAAAGGTCATTTCTTCAAACTTCTGATAGCTCAATTCTTAGTAGCATGGTGCAATTCTAGTAATCCAGGGGTTGAGTTTGAATCCCAGCTCTAGCATGATTCTTTGTACGACTGATCACAGTCACTGCAAAAAGATTCACAACTTTCTTAGTGTATATTATTATCTGCTTTTTTTATAAATGCTACACAACAGCCCTTGACTGAAAAAATACATTTTTTATCCATAAACTAAATTTTAGACCGATTCAAACTGAAAGCAATTGCAGAGGCCAAAATAAATCTGACTGAAAAAATTGATATTTGTTTTGGGTTGGGTAGAAGGCATTGTGGGAAAAGGAGAAAATACTAGTTACCTGCATTTTCTCCTTTTCCCCAAATGTTTTCAAAAGCCTTGCTTTTTAGGGTTGTTAAAAGTCAGAATTGTTTAGGAAAGAGTTAACTAGACAACTCTTTGTGTTTTAGCAAGCATGAAGAAGGCTCCTGAAAACATTGTGGAAAAAGAAGAAAATGCTGGTAAGCAGCATTTTCTCTTTTCTCCACAATTATTTATAGCCCATTCAGGCAATTCCCATCATTTGAGCCACTTTTAACCCTTAAAACGCCAAATAAACCTGATGGGCATTTTCATTCTAGAATAAGATGCAGATAAATGGTAATTTCGTGGCTGCCTTTCATCTGTAGTGTTTAGCAGAGAGGAGAGAGTAGATCAAAGATCAGACTGGATGTTTGATGCAGTCTGATCTTGACCCACACCGCCTGCCAAAGGCAACCATAGTAGTGAAAGGCGCTGTAAGGGTTAATTTGTAATCTGCAAATCCTTCGAATCTGGACAACTTCAGAAGTCTAAAATTTTGTCTTCTGGTAAAGAATGAACAGTTTGATAAGGCAATCTTACATCTAAAATACTGGTATGTAGTAAGAACTCCAACAACCCTTCCAGTGCTGACTAATCCTAACAGACATGTTCAGTCTAAAACTAAAACCCAAATCATTTTAATTTCATGGTTGCCTTTTTCTGTGTTTCGGCAAGTGGACACTGTAGGTCAAAGATCAGATTGCACATTTTGTGGAGTCTGATCTTGATCTACACCGACCGCAAAGGTAACTATTGTAGTGAAATGTGCCTGAATGGGTTTAACAGTTATAGTAATGTTACTGTTGACAAAGTTTTCTTGTGGCCAAGGGTTTGCCTCAGGCATAATACCCAGTATTCTTCACAGATTGTTATCAGTCCTGTTTTTGTAGGTTGACCAGGGCCGGTATACATCAACCATTCTAAATTGCATTCTAATTTGTAAGGATTCTCTAAATTTCAATGCAAGACAATTTCGGATTGGGTGATCAAAATGGTTTAGCCAGCCAGAATATGTGTTACTTTGTACATTTAGAACCAAGTCATGCTTTGTGAAAACGGGAAAACCATGCATCTGCAAAAAAGATTGACCCATGTCAGCCTGCATAGGCTGACATGGGTCAAAACTTTTTGCTTTTGGTAAATTTTCTGCATGTCCATGGACCATTTACCTTAGAATTTTATGTGTCCATAGTCATGTGACAACTTGCTTGGTATACTGCCTTACTGAGAAAAATTTAACTCCCTTGTGCCAGAGCATGGCTCAATTCTAATTTAATCCTTTACCACACAATCCCGACTTTTAACGACCCTGAGAAAGAAGCCTTTTGAAAACATTGTGGGAAAAGGAGAAAATGCTGGTAACCAGAATATTCTCCTTTTCCCACAATGTTTTCTTTCCTTCCCCAAAAAAATTTCAATTTTTTTAGCCACATTTGTCACTTGAAAATCCTTTCAATTTGGACTGGTCTCAAATTTTGTCGTGTGGTAATAAGTTAAAATAAGGGTCCAAGGCACACCAAAACCCTATTAGTGCAAGTTTCCACCACGATGGCTGACTGGGAAATCAATTTCAAACTGTCTTTTCCGACTCGGTAGATGTAATTTTTGACAAAACGTCAAAAAACTTGTTATCTCTGCATCACATTATGCTCTTAAAATATCTAATACGTGTATGAATTCAGTTGATATATAATGAACCCTATTCCAAACAATCCTGTTTTCATGACTTTGAGAAATTAGACTTTAGAAAACATCTTGGGGGAAAAGGCAGGCAACGGTAACAACAAGGGTCCTTTCGAAATCAGATTTCATTCTCCTTGATTGCAACTAAAAAACCTAACAGACTAAAACATACCTCCTATGTTCAGCTTCTAAGTTTCATAGGCATAAAACATCTGATGCACATGAAAAATATTCTATGATCTGGAATGAGACAAGAGACATGTTTGATGCTTTACCAAATAATCCCAAGTTTTAATGACCCTGAGAAAGAAGGCTTCTGAAAACATTATGAGAAAAAGGGACAATGCTGGTTTCCAGCATTTTCTCCTTTCCTCAGTGTTCTTTTATCCTTTCAATGACAAGTGTTACCTTTTGGGTCAAGTCTAGTTCATTGTAATTAATAAAGTGCTTTCAATTCAGAAAAGTATAAATTTGTACTCTGGTAAAGAGTAAGCAGTTTGAACTTTGTTTCTGATGTGATTGTTAACTCTTTACCACAGAACCAGGAGTTTTAAGGACCCTGAGGAAGAAGGCTCTTGTAAACGTTGTGGGAAAAGGAGAAAATGCTGATAACCAGCATTTTCTCCTTTTCCTGCACTGTTTTCTACCGCTTCAAAGACAGAAATCATCATTTGAGCTACACTTATCATGTCGTCTACAATGCTTTCAATTTGGTCTCGTCCAAAATTTTGTCGTTGGGTAAAGAATTAAAGAATAAAATGAAGCACTGCATTTACATGCATGTGTTCACATACGTTCCTGAGGCATATCAATTTGTCACACAGAGGTGGCCAAGCTGGAAATTCAAACCAGCAACTTCCCTGTCTCAAGTCCACCATGCTACTGGCTGTGCTACCAGGCTTGGCATCTGAGTACAGAGCAGGATTCAATGTTAGAGAAGAGTTGCAAAGTTAAATGTAATGTTTTCTCTTTTTTCTACTTTCAGCTCTGTTTTTGTTCCTTGCCTGTGTAATCTACCCAAGTGGGTGGGACAACGATGAACTACAGACAATTTGTGGTCCAGACTCTGGCAGATATAAGATGGGAGACTGCAACATTCGATGGGCTTACATCCTGGCAATTCTGGGTATTTTCGATGCCGGAATCCTGGCTGTCCTCGCGTTTTTCCTGGCTTCCAAGAGGGCAAAGATTGAAATGTACACTGCCTCTGGTGCAGTCACTAAGTGTAAGTCCATGTTTGCCACATCATCTTAGCTCTGTGGTAAAAGGCTAGGCCACTTATCCACAGGTTTGAAGCTCAAATCCCCCTGCTCAACCAGAATTCTTTTAGAAGTTGTTGTAAGTCAGTGCAAACAGATTAACTCCTCTCTCATAGATAACACTCTTTTGTCTCTATGTGGAAAAACAACCAGTGGTTGGAAAAAAAGGTGTGTGCAGTACTTATCTAGGAAGTTTGAGCAAGAAGGCTTTTGAAAATATTGTGGGAAAAGGAAATATTGCTGGTAACCAACATTTTCTCTTTGTCCTGCTATATCAGATGACAATTTAAATGTGACCCAAATGGTGGATTTCTCTGTGATAGGGTAGAAATCATCAGGACTGTGTGGTTTAGGGTTAAGTAGTTCGGTGAAAATACTGAATTGAGCTTTCCAATAATACTCATATGTACGGTCATTTTCAAAGTACAATTCAGAGAAAAGTTAACAAAAAGGGCTTCCTTCTGCAAACAACATTCTGGCAAGAGAAGAGATAACTAGTCTCAAATCCCCAAAACAAATGAGCCATGCTCTGTGAAAAGGGGGCTTAATGCATCTGCGAAAAGTATCGACCCAGGTCAGCCTGCGCAGTCCGCACAGGCTGACCTGGGCCGAAACTTTCCGCTATCGGTCAATTTTCTGCAAGTCAAAGGACCAGTCTACCTCATGGTTCAGTCCATTGTTAGACAAAATTGATTTTATGGTTCCATGATTTTCTTTGCATCATGGATCACGGAGATGCATTAAGCCCCCTTTAGCCAGAGCATGGCTCAAATACGTGTTCAAAGGTATGAATAAATGTACTAAAATTGCAAAGAAAACCTTTTCACATCCTATCAACCCATTCAAATTCCTGATAATTAATGCATTTTTCTGCACTTGACAACGTAAGTACAAACTGCAAGATTTAAGAAAGTGTATTTTCTCCCTTTGTCATACTGTTTTCTTGAATTCTTTCATAAATCGGCAGTCACCGAGGTCAGAATTTGCAATTACAAGTGTTGCGGTAAATGGACAGATCAATTTATATTAAGATGAGTCACTTTGCACAGACATGACAAAATTAGCAAATATATGTTATGATAAAACGACAGAGTTGTGATAGGAAGATCTCCCATTCAATTTTCTACCTGGCAAACAAGTTCAAGACTTAGCCATGATGACATGATGAAAAGGCATTTGCAGACAACAAATTGTGGAAAAAAAATATCTGGGTTTGCCTTGGAAAGGTTTAAAAAAAATAAATGTACAATGTGGGAACAGGCAAAAATGCCAATATGCTTGCACTAGTATGTTCTCCTTTTCCTATAATGTTTTCAAAAGCCTTCTCTTTTCCATATAGGGTCAATTAACCATGGTATTTTAGGTAAATGGCCAAGTCTTAAACAGGAAAGCATCAATTTTTCATTCAGTTATAAAACCCTACCTGTAATGGAGCCATGCTCTGTGAAAAGGGGGTTTAATGCATCTGCAAACAATATTGACCCAGAACAGCCTGCAAAGTCGGCGCATGGAAACTTAGGTTGAAAAGTTTTGCAAGAGGTCAACTTTTTACATGTCAAAGGAACATTCGACCTCATGATTCAGTTGATTACTAGACAAAATAGATTTTATGGATCCATAATTACATGATTGGTATACTGTATCACGGAGATACATCTAACCCCTTTTTACTAGAGCACTGCTCACATCATTTCAACCGGTATATACCTATTTCTGTAAAAGTATGTTTGTAGAATAATGATGAGATTGCACTGATTTCAAGTATCTGACTAGATATCTGACTAGATAATTTTAAGATCTAAACTTGGGATTGTGTGATAAAGGGTTGACCCTTACCAGACGACATGATCTTAGACTTGACCAAATTGAAAGCAGCAGCAGATTTCAAATCAAATGTACAGATATTTATCTTTGAAAAGGTAAAAAACATTGTGGAAAAAGGAGAAAATGCTGGTAACCAGCATTTTCTCCTTTTACCACAATGTTTTCGTAAGGCTTCTTTTTCAAGGTTGTTAAAACTCGGTATTGTATGGTATAGGATTAAAAAAGCATATTATTCTAATGTAATAATTTTTCATTTTTTTCAGCTGAGCTGAATGGTTATGGTGCTGAGACAATGTCTAAGAGGTCAATGCCGATACAGCCTGCTCTGGTTGTCCCATCGGTCCACCCCGAGGGAAGAGAAAGTTACTCTGAATACTCCCAAGTCCAGAAGCGTGGTGGCTCTTCAAACTTCAATCTTTAAATATGACTTCGCAAAACCAAACATTTGCAAGTGCTTGAATAAAAAGAAAACCTTGAAACCCCCTTTGCGAACAAAAATTCAACCAAGAAACATGTGTTCTTCTTTGAGATTTTTTTAATTGAATAAAGAAATGTGAGGACTAAATTTGTTTTATAATGGAAGTTACATCTGAAAAAAAACATGCAAATTGTTTAATGGCTATTTCAGCTAAGAGTAAGTTTGTAGCTATTACTTTACATTATGAGGGGATTGAAAGACAAAACGTACACTATTCTCACATGAGGTCTTCTTTTTTTTTTGAAGTACTTGAAATGTAAGCATTAAATTTAGAAACCTGTAGTAGAATCAACTTTTATATCTTTTGCATATCTATAAATTTAAAAACTAAATTTATGTGACTGTCACTAAAATTTGATTTCTTCACTTTTATCTGTAATAACAAAATCTGTTACTGTAAGCTGAATATTTTTTGTCTAGCATACCAAACATATTCTTCAACTAATACTATATTGTGGACATAGTTACATGTACCTGAACTAGACCCAAACTATGAAACTAAGAAAAGTCTGATCCACCTAGGTTAGCTTCTGGTATGTGTATGAACGATGGAAATATATCTACAAAATAAGGCAGTCAAACCTTTCAAGAAAATTACAGCAGTCAGACGTTTCAATTTTCTAGTACAATTGCCCTGTCTTCCTGAATGCTTAGACTCTAAAAACAAGCAGTCATGTCAAAAGCAATTTTACAGCCTATCAATTAATACCTAGGGCAAAAAGACCATTAAGTCAATATGAAATCAAGCATATTTCATTTCCATGGCTCCCTATAGAATCTGAATGACAAAAGGGTAAACATTTATATGCAAATATAGTTTGGCAAATATAATGCCTTATTTTAGTTAAATTGAGTAAAGTTTGAGGGAAGTTAGTTGATGAGACCTCCTGAATACCAGGACAAAGCATTAGATGTCAAGCTGTAGTGTCAAGGTCATTACACTTCAAGGACTTAAGTGTAATTTTGTATAATCGTATCAGTGTTTTTTGTTAGATTTTTTTTTCATTTTGATATAGCTATAATGTTTTTGCTTAGAAAGTATATTTGTATATTAGAAATTCACATGTATCACTGATAACTTTTGGTTCTTTGTACAGTCTCTATAAAACAACAGCAATATTCTGTCACTCAGTGGCATTGAATTTACAATTTACAACTCTTGAAGTGGTCCGGCTGGTGGTGCTCAGCATGTGGGAGTGTTCTTGAGCAAGGCACTTAAAAGGCAAAAAAAAAAATACTGGTGAAACCCAAAAATCATATAATTGGGTTCTTAGTGCGATATGGCATGCAACACCATTCATTCTGGATTATCCGATCTTTACGCAACCTCATTTCGGTACACTGCATGAAGCAGAGAAAGCTATCCCAAAATTAAAATCAGAGCTACCCCTTTTGGCAGATAACATCAGTGCCATCAAATTATTAGTTTGGATATGAATGCACTATTACTGTATATTTGATGGTTGTATTAGCGGATGTATGAGTGTAGAAAAACCATTACTTCTGACTTACATACACAGAAATGTACCACTTTAGTTAGTACTTTGTCATCAGCAAATGCTTTCAGTTTGACAAAGTAAATGAGAAAATGATAAGATTTGTCCTAACCCTTTAAACAACCCTGGGAAAAAAGCCTTTTGAAAACATTGTGGGAAAAGGAGAAAATGCTGGTAACCAGCATTTTCTCCTTTTCCCACAATGTTTTCTAGCCTATCAAAGAAAAGTTGCACTATTTGAGCCACAATGAAATTGTCGTCTGCAAATGCTTTCAATTTGGACAAGGCTAAAATTTTGTCGTCTGGTAAAAGGTTAAGAGTAGAAAACATTGTGGGGAAAAGAAAGGGTATGCTGCTTATCAGGAGTCTTCATACTGAATATCCAAATATTACAGAATGTTTTCAGTTGCCTGCATCAGATCTGTTTAAAGGTGGAGAGGGGGTGTTAATATGACAGGGTAACAAAACTATATATTCTGCAATCTGCAATGTCCTGAACATATAACATTGATGAACAGTTTGTCATAAACATTTGAGTCTCTCTCTCTCTCTGAAAAGGGGTTTTAATGCATCTTTGCATTAAAACAAGTGTCAGTTGTTGCATAATAATGCTCTATTTTGTCTCAAAACTGACTGGACCATGAGGGACATTGGTCCTTTTGAAATGCAGAAAATTTACCAGCAACAAAAAGTTTCAACCCATGTCAGCCTGTGTAAACTGCGAAGGCTGACATGGGTCAAAACTTTTTGCAGATGCATTAACCACCTTTCACAGAGCATGGCCTACTTGTATATACTGGTCTGGTTTATCAGTGGGACTGAATGTTTTTATTTCTTCATAAGTATATATGCATCATCCCTTAACCCTTTACCAAACTATATTGTGCTTCTACGGCCCTCAGTGGAAGAAAAATTTTGAAAATGTGGGACAAGAAGATCGAAAATGCTGGTAGCCAACCATTTCTCCTTTTCCCACATCACAAAATTTTCTACCTTCCAAGACAAATTTTATTTTATCAGTCCTTTTTTTCATTTGTCAGCTGCCAATGCATTCAATATGAAAGAGTCCAAAGTTTTGTTGCTTGGTAAAGAGTTAAAATATATGTATAAATAAACATGCTTGATTGTATAGTCAAAATTAACAAAAAAAGCATGACCCTTTTCACAAATAGACATAATCTTGAGGCAAATATTGTGAGAAAATTTATCAACAAATTTCTCAAGTGCTGTAATTTCTGACACAAGAAATTCCTGTCAGTGTCTCAAGAGGAAAGGGTCCAAAAAAAAGGCCTCTTCTATTCCAACATTTAACCCTTTACCACACAATTCTGACTTTTAACAACCCTGAGGAAGAAGACTTTTGAAAAAAGGCAACCAGCATTTTCTCCTTTTCCCATAATGTTTTCTACTCCATCAAGGACAAATTCCATCATTTGGGCAACTTTTAATTTTTCATCTGCAGATGCTCTAAATTTGGACCAGTCTAAAATTTTGTTGTTTGGTAAAGAGTTTACCAAACAATCCCAAGTTCTAATGACCCCTGAGAAAGTAGGCTTTTGAAAATACCGTGGGCAAAGGAGCAAATGACAGTAAAACAGCATTTTCTTCAACTCCAGTAATGTTTTCTACCCTTTTTAAAGAGAAAAATTAAGATCAGATTGTAGTCTGTAGATTGTACAGAATGTAGTCTGATCATTGATCTACACTATTGGATATTTCAAAGAGATACTCCCATAAATGAAACCTTGAACAGGCTGCATGTTTCTTCCGTCTACTGAACAAATATGTCTGTCATTTACCTAGTAGTACCTCTGTACCAGACGACAAAAAAAAATTTGACTTGTCCAAATTGGAAGCATGACATTTGTCTTTGAAACAGCGGAAGACATTGTGGGAAAAAGAGAAAATGCTGGTAACCAACATTTTCTCCTTTTCTCAATGCTTTCAAAAGCTTTCTTCCAAAAGGTGAAAACTCAGGATTGTAAGCCAAAGAGTTAACAATTCAACCAACCTAAAATTTGTTACTACCAAAATTTGTATTAGGTTCAGGAACTGTCCTATATCGGTACCTCCAGATACAAATCTCCAACAGACAACCTTGAAAACAACCTTGTATAATGCACAAAATCAAAATGAATCGAGGTTCAATACTTGGAAAAAAAGACATGGTGGCAAAAGGAGAAAGTCCTCTGTGTCAGGAAATTCTCCATTAGCTACATTTTCAATAGTAGTCTGCCACAAGACAGAGTTGTCTGCAGGAGGGTGATAGGATATACGTACTGTCATCAGATAGATGAACCAAGAACACTGGAGAAGATAAAATTAGTTGTACTGTTTTCAATACTATTTTCAGTACATGTAAATCTGTCTAAATTCCTATGTATCTTGAAGCATCCTTGCTTCTCCATGTTTTGTAATAAAACTTTTTTACTAGGCCTACACTAAGTGCTTTTTTTATTCTGTTTCCCTGGGTATGCTCCTAAAATATCATTAATAGAAAAGGAGTCATGCTCTATGAAAAGGGGGTTTAATGCATTTGCAAAACATATTAACCCATGTCATCGTGTGTAGTCCACAATGGATGTCATGGGTCAAAACTTTTTGTCATTTGTTTTGTCGAGTGTCTTTATTCCATGAGTGTCCTTGAACTGGTGATTTTTGTTTACATCTCGTAACGCACGTAATTTGATGATGTCACATGGTATTTCAGGTTGTAACCGTTAGTAATATTCCAACAGTTTATTGCACCTGAATTTCAGCCAAATGCGAGACAAAAATCATGAAGAAAAAAATCTTTCTTAAAAGAAACTGACACCATTTTTCATATTTCTAAAGTTTTCATTCTCAAAAATTGAAAGGACTTATTACTTTCTACTGTAATTAATTTTGGCTCAAGAAGGTCGACAGCATGTATGCTTTTTTATGTACCATACTACTGAAACTAATATCTAAGTTATGATTTTTACATGAATGTGATCAAAAATGATTTCTTTATATGGGCAAGTACTTTCTTGTTCATGTTAGAGCCTAATCTTATCATGTTGTTTCCTTATCATCACGGAATATGGACACTCGGGGCTAAATTTTCTGCATATCCAAGGATTATACTATCTCATGATCCAGTCAGTTTCCAGTGAAAAAGGATTACATGGTTCCATAGTTATGTGATTACTTGCTTGGTGCAATGCATCATGGAAATGCACTAAACTCCATTTTCAGATGGCTCAAATCATTATTACTGTGTGAATTATTACCCAATGGAAATGCATCGGCTGATGGCTATTATCATATGGCCTGCAACATGCGAAATGAGACCTTTGGACATTTGCGTAAAGTGTCGTTCCCAATTAGCCAGCCCAGTCTGCACAGGCTTATCCGAGATGACACTTTACGACTACATTTACATAAGATTTTTTCATACAGTAGACTTTCGTGAAATAGAAAATCACACAAAAACAGGAAGTGCCGTATTGCATTAGTCACAGACTGCACAGGCTGATCTGGGACGACACACTTTTACACATATGTCCAATGGCCCCTATTTGTGTATTTCACGCCATATTATAACACTAAAGGGAAAAAATAGCGCATTGCTTGTTACTATCTGTTCTTACAGTTCCTACCAGTCTACTCTTCAGTATAAAAAACTTTCATACTGCCAATGCCAAATACATATCCTGACAAAGCCCGATGGCTCAGTAACATACATGGCTTAAACCAGTGGTTCAAATACCAGCTCTGCAAGTTATTCTTTTCCAAGGACTGATGTCATTGCAGCAGGATTTATTCCAATGTAACAGCTAAACACAGTTTAGACAATGATTATGTGGAAAAGTAGCCAATGGCTTGGGAAGAATACTGTGCAAAGTGCTGCTGAGAAAAATTCAGGAAATCATGGATAGGTGCACTTGCTGCCACTGTTAACACTGAAATAAGAGCATAAACAAATGAAACTACAGATAAGTACAAGGGCTGTTAAAACTAGAATAACTATCACTAAAGGTGATAAATACCCCCGCCCCTATATTTCATGTCACAGGGGCAATAACTCTGCAATGTCAATTTAGGGGCAATAACTCCATAATCATTAGGCCAACACTCATGAAATTTGTGCTTTGCACATCTACTGCTCCTGGTGAATATCATGACAAATATCAAGTGAATAAGACTTAAACTGAAGGAATAGTTCTCTGGACAAGAAGTTCTGAGTAAATTCAGGGGTAATTAACTTGGCAAACATTTGAGAAAAATGCATCTTGAACCTCTACTGCTCCTGGTGAATATTTATGCAAAGTATCAATTTAATTGGACACAAAACTAAATGAGTGTAAAAAAGTGTAGACCGTGATCTGACAATATGTCTGAGACACAGCGGCTGGTCTGGATCCATGCTTGTTGCAAATGTCCAAAGGTGCCTTTTCGCATAATGTTGGCCAACTATACATATGACAGAAAAGACCTCCTTAAAGTGAATCAGACAGAAACTGTAGGAGGAGTTGTCCGGACAAGCATTTTTAAGTCAAATCAGGGGCAATAACTCAGTAATTCTTGATGGAATTTTTACAAAATGTGTGTCTTGCACATCTACAACTCCAAATGGACACTTCTGCCAAGTATAAAGCAAATCGGACTGAAATTGTAGGAGGAAATGTCCGGACAAGCATTTTAAATGTGAATCAGGGGCAATAACTCATTAATTCTTCATAGAATTTTCACGAAAGTTGCGTCTTGCACATCTACAACTCCAAATGGACACTTCTGCCAAGTATAAAGCGAATCGGACAGAAATTGTAGGAGGAGTTGTCCGGACAAGCATTTTAAATGTGAATCAGGGGCAATAACTCATTAATTTTTCATAGAATTTTCACGAAAGTTGCATCTTGCACATCTACAACTCCTAATGAACACTTATGCCAAGTTTAAAGTGAATCAGACAGAAACTGTAGGAGGAGTTGTCCGGACAAGCATTTTTAAGTCAAATCAGGGGCAATAACTCAGTAATTCTTGATGGAATTTTTACAAAATGTGTGTCTTGCACATCTACAGCTCCTAATGAACACTTCTGCCAAGTTTAAAGTGAATCAGACAGAAACTGTAGGAGGAGTTGTCCGGACAAGCATTTTTAAGTCAAACCAGGGGCAATAACTCAGTAATTCTTGATGGAACTTTTACAAAATGTGTGTCTTGCACATCTACAGCTCCTAATGAACACTTCTGCCAAGTTTAAAGTGAATCAGACAACCTGTAGGAGGAGTTGTCCGGACAAGCATTTTTAAGTCAAATCAGGGGCAATAACTCAGTAATTCTTGATGGAATTTTCACAAAATTTGCGTCTTGCACATCTACAACTCCAAATGGACACTTCTGCCAAGTATAAAGCGAATCGGACTGAAATTGTAGGAGGAGTTGTCCGGACAAGCATTTTAAATGTGAATCAGGGGCAATAACTCGTTAATTTTTCATAGAATTTTCACGAAAGTTGCGTCTTGCACATCTACAACTCCTAATGAACACTTATGCCAAGTTTAAAGTGAATCAGACAGAAACTGTAGGAGGAGTTAGCCGGACAAGCATTTTTAAGTCAAATCAGGGGCAATAACTCAGTAATTCTTGATGGAATTTTTACAAAATGTGTGTCTTGCACATCTACAGCTCCTAATGAACACTTCTGCCAAGTTTAAAGTGAATCAGACAGAAACTGTAGGAGGAGTTGTCCGGACAAGCATTTTTAAGTCAAATCAGGGGCAATAACTCAGTAATTCTTGATGGAATTTTTACAAAATGTGTGTCTTGCACATCTACAGCTCCTAATGAACACTTCTGCCAAGTTTAAAGTGAATCAGACAGAAACTGTGGGAGGAGTTGTCCGGACAAGCATTTTTAAGTCAAATCAGGGGCAATAACTCAGTAATTCTTGATGGAATTTTTACAAAATGTGTGTCTTGCACATCTACAGCTCCTAATGAACACTTCTGCCAAGTTTAAAGTGAATCAGACAGAAACTGTAGGAGGAGTTGTCCAGACAAGCATTTTTAAGTCAAACCAGGGGCAATAACTCAGTAATTCTTGATGGAACTTTTACAAAATGTGTGTCTTGCACATCTACAGCTCCTAATGAACACTTCTGCCAAGTTTAAAGTGAATCAGACAACCTGTAGGAGGAGTTGTCCGGACAAGCATTTTTAAGTCAAATCAGGGGCAATAACTCAGTAATTCTTGATGGAATTTTCACAAAATTTGCGTCTTGCACATCTACAACTCCAAATGGACACTTCTGCCAAGTATAAAGCGAATCGGACTGAAATTGTAGGAGGAGTTGTCCGGACAAGCATTTTAAATGTGAATCAGGGGCAATAACTCATTAATTTTTCATAGAATTTTCACGAAAGTTGCGTCTTGCACATCTACAACTCCTAATGAACACTTATGCCAAGTTTAAAGTGAATCAGACAGAAACTGTAGGAGGAGTTAGCCGGACAAGCATTTTTAAGTCAAATCAGGGGCAATAACTCAGTAATTCTTGATGGAATTTTTACAAAATGTGTGTCTTGCACATCTACAGCTCCTAATGAACACTTCTGCCAAGTTTAAAGTGAATCAGACAGAAACTGTAGGAGGAGTTGTCCGGACAAGCATTTTTAAGTCAAATCAGGGGCAATAACTCAGTAATTCTTGATGGAATTTTTACAAAATGTGTGTCTTGCACATCTACAGCTCCTAATGAACACTTCTGCCAAGTTTAAAGTGAATCAGACAGAAACTGTAGGAGGAGTTGTCCAGACAAGCATTTTTAAGTCAAACCAGGGGCAATAACTCAGTAATTCTTGATGGAACTTTTACAAAATGTGTGTCTTGCACATCTACAGCTCCTAATGAACACTTCTGCCAAGTTTAAAGTGAATCAGACAACCTGTAGGAGGAGTTGTCTGGACAAGCATTTTTAAGTCAAATCAGGGGCAATAACTCAGTAATTCTTGATGGAATTTTCACAAAATTTGCGTCTTGCACATCTACAACTCCAAATGGACACTTCTGCCAAGTATAAAGCGAATCGGACTGAAATTGTAGGAGGAGTTGTCCAGACAAGCATTTTAAATGTGAATCAGGGGCAATAACTCATTAATTTTTCATAGAATTTTCACGAAAGTTGCGTCTTGCACATCTACAACTCCTAATGAACACTTATGCCAAGTTTAAAGTGAATCAGACAGAAACTGTAGGAGGAGTTAGCCGGACAAGCATTTTTAAGTCAAATCAGGGGCAATAACTCAGTAATTCTTGATGGAATTTTTACAAAATGTGTGTCTTGCACATCTACAGCTCCTAATGAACACTTCTGCCAAGTTTAAAGTGAATCAGACAGAAACTGTAGGAGGAGTTGTCCGGACAAGCATTTTTAAGTCAAATCAGGGGCAATAACTCAGTAATTCTTGATGGAATTTTTACAAAATGTGTGTCTTGCACATCTACAGCTCCTAATGAACACTTCTGCCAAATAGCAAGGGAATTGGATTGAAACTGTAGGAGGAGTTGTCCGGACAAGATTTTGCGGACAGACCGACCGCCCGACCGACCGCATGACCGACCGACCGACCGACAGGCTGATTCCAGTATACCCCCCACAAACTTTGTTTGCGGGGGTATAAAAATATGTCAATATCTCAACAACTTCTAAAAATATGGTGGTTACGGCAACGTCATCATTCAAACACCTGCCCAACGTCATCCAGCATCAATTTTACATTGTGTTATTTATATTGGTTTCTTTCACATTATGCCTAGGTGAGACAACAGTTGTCTGATGAATTTCATCTTTCCACATGGAAAGTCCTCCCCTTCTCATTCAAATCACAGAACAAAGCACTGTCACAATTCTTCCCTCTTCTCGTTTTGAATGTCTAACAACATTTTTGGTATCCACATAGCATACAGTCTTCACATATTTAAAGTGTCATGAATAATGTAACATACAATTCCAATACTACAGTCCACTAACTCACTCATTTCTCTTAGAGTAATGCATCTATCCTTGTCAAAACAGTTCCATAATATCCTGTTCTTTACGCTGTATTATCAACATCGACTGTCTGCTTCTCTGGTCATCTACCTTACTTTCATGACTGTCTTCGTAACATAAATAGCATTTGTAGAAAGCTATTTTCTTCATCACTGAATTGCCGCATGCTTTGATTAAGACTTCCTATGTTTCTGTTCTTGATTTACCATTTAAAGCATAAAATTTAACCGCAGTTCTCTGTTCGGTATTCATTTTGACGGACTTATATACACAATATGGCTGTCAATCACTCAACAGACGTTATGGTGACTACATGAACATCATGCCAAGAGTTGGTGCCAAATTGTGACAGAATTTGGTGAAGATATCTGATCAGACACAAAAGAGACATGTCGTTTTCCGAACAGCATATGCCTTTGTTTTATTGCATTTTGGGCCAGGTTTTTGAACATTACGCCATATCTACCACATCTTTATAAGGTGTTAAATTTATCAACTTGAAACTTGTATTTTCAATACATATGTACAGTATTAATTTGTCTACGACATGTGTCAATTTCATTGTATTCAAGCAATACTTCTGAGTATTACACTGTTTTTCCGCATATTTTTTTAACTCCCCTTGTAGCAACTCCTGCCTGAAGTTGAACCATACAGATTGGCTGCTATGTGAGTTAATATAGTTTGAGAATGGAATACAGTATCAAATCAAATTGACAGGATTCTACCTGAGCAAGCAATCTTGACACCATTGGTCTGATACACCACTCCCTTTCGGAGTCTATCAAGTTCATGCAATTTGGCTTGTAAAATTAAGCTTGAGCTGGATTTGTCATTTAGTCCTAAGTTCGCAATTTTTCATTGGTCATTCATTTGAATACAAAAGCAATTAATACTCTCATTACACCACATTCTGGAAATACCGCTTCTGCAGTGTGGGGACGCTCAAATAAGTGTAACCAGCGTCTAGCTGTGTTTGTCCTTTCCTTTCCATTTCAGAATTTCCCGCTTGCAAAATTTTTTAACACAGAATACTTTGGGTGAACTTTTTTCATATTTTATGATTCTGTAGATAAACATGGGGAAAATAAAGAGGGTCACATGACCAAGATAGCACCATGGCTATATAAATATACCCCTGGCACTCCTAAATGCACTCCTGATGCTCCTTATCCGCCCGTTTAGAATCCCCCTCCATCTACCATAACCAATCCTAAGTATCTTTTGCTAGAGATTCATCACTCTCTAAGACAGGTGATCCTCTACTAACACTGAGCACATAATATTTTCATATACGGGAGAATGGCTGAATCAGATGTGAAACACTACCGAAATGATGAATTTGCTAGTCTGATCAAAGTCATACTAAATATTCAGATGTAGCTCAGCCTACGGATTAATTTCCAATCAAAGGTTTTAGATGATCATGGTAGTATTTTGACATTGTTCTATTTTTTAACTCTTTACCAAAGGACAAATTTTAGACCAGTCCAAATTGAAAGCTTTGCAGATGACAAAATAAATGTGACTCAAAAATTGAAATTTGTTTTGGGAAGAGAAGAAAACATTGTGGGAAAAGGAGAAAATGCTGGTTACCAGCATTTTCTCCTGTTCCTACAATGTTTTCAAAAGGCTTCTTCCTCAGGGTCATTAAAAGTCTAGATTTCAATATTTCAGTCACAATGATTTTGTCCTCTGCAAAATGCTTTCAATTTGGATAAGTCTAGAATTTTGTCGTTTTGTACAGAGTTAACAAACTTGACAACCAATCATGTCCCTGGCATGAAGAAACTGGCCATATCCTCAGATTTACTCTCAGGTGAGCAGTATTAACCCTTAGCTAAACAATCACATGTTTGATGACACATAGATAGCAAGATCCAAGATTTTCCAGCTGCAAAAACATTCACTTCAGACATGAGATTGAGTTTAGCACTTTACAATCTTCTATTTTACTGCAAGCCAGCTGTCTTGCTTGAAAGGGGCTTTGCAATACCTACAACAAATTTTGTATTTCAGGTTTTTAACTATTAAACCGCAGTAACTCGCATTCAGCACTTGGTGCTCTGGTCAGCTAAAAGTAAACTTACCTTTCCTTCTGATGTTTGTTAAATGTGGCACTCACAAGTTAGTTTCTAGCAAGTCTGCAACAGCCTGTGTTGAAATGGGCTAAGTATAAGTATTTCACCTGAAAAAGTCCATTAAAATTGCAAAGAGGTGGAACTTCATTTGCATTTGCGGAGGACAAATTGTTCTAAATTCATGATTTCTGTCTTTTACCCCTTTACCACACAATCCCGACTTTTAACAACCCTGAGAAAGAGGCTTTTTGAAAACGTTGTGGGAAAAGGAGAAAATGCTGGTAACCAGCATTTTCTCCTTTTCCCACAATGTCTTCTACCCTATCCTAAACAAATGTCAATTTTTGATAAACATTTATTTTGTTGTCTGCAAATGCTTCCAATTTGGACAGGTCCAAAATTTAGTTGTTTGGTAAAGAGTTAAAGGGTAGAAAACATTGTGGGAAAGGAGAAAATGCAGGTAACCACCATTTTCTCCTTTTCCCAAAATGTTTTCAATAGCCCTCTCTTTCAGGGTTAAATAGGAGGTATCCTATTGAAAGAGAACATTTTGAAGATTTCCCATAGGCGGTCTAATACCGGTCTAGATCTGTTACAATTGTTTGAAACTTTGAACCTTGAAAGACTGAAAATCACCATCTATTCAGCTAAATGACAAACTTGTCAACCAAGTTGGTTCAATTGAAATGCTTGGGTGTCAACTTCAATGTGTCTTTTGAATGAAGAAACTTGACCTTTGATTGATCAAGAAATCATATTAACCCTTAGAGTGCCAAATAAACTTCTCAGACATTTTCATCCTAGAAATACACACCCAAATAATTGCAATTTCATGGTTGCTTTTGTCTACAATGTTTCAGCAAAGCCGACAGTGTAGATCAAAGATCAGGCTGCATGTTTTGTGCAGCCTAATCTTTATCTACACTGACTGCAAAGGCAACTAAAGTTGTGAAAGGCACTTTAGGGGTTAACTAATGTTAATCAAGCCACAAATTAGATTCCCCCAAGATAATGTACAGTTTTTTCCAGCTACCATCATGAAACTCGTACTCTACATTTCAGAAGGGTTTGAAGAGTATACAGTAGGTCTGAGGTGAAATTAAGTACTTGAAATAAGAACTCTGATCATTTTGCTGGACTCCAGTTCATCGAGTCAAACTTTTGAGTTTCAGCAGAACTCTTCCAAGAAAGTCCACCAGTTTGGAAGGAAAGAGTCGAAGACTGCCGGAGATGTGTTTTTTGAGACTTGTGCTCTAAGTGTTTGCTCATGAAAATACTGAAAATACCCCCCTCGCTCCTTGTTGGATGAAGTTTTTTTCCTTGACCCTTTAGCAAACAATTTCAAGTTTTAATTGTATCGCTCATTTTCTCTTTTTCCCGTAATGTTTTCTGTCCTTACAAAGAAATATACTGTAATTATAGCCACATGAAATTTGCCTTCTGCAAACTTTTTTAATTTGAACAAATCTAGGATTCTGTTGTTTGGTAAAAAGGGGTGTGGAAATACTATGCCCTACTCGTCTGACTCCGGAAAAATCAGCGTCGGACAAGTGACTTTTTTGTCTAGTTGTCTGCGGACAATTAGAAAATATGAGGAAAATTTTGAAACAAAGATCTGTTGTACATACATATCCAGTGAAATACATATGTTCTCACTTCGCAACAAAATGACATTTCAAATGATAAACAGCTTCTTGAGATGATCCCTGATTTCTGGAAACCCAAAATACACATTTGGCCTACTTCTGCATTCATCGCATATGAATATGCAGCTGTCTTTGCACGTCAATTTTAATTGCTTTGGAAAATGTCTGAACACCTTTAAGATCATCATTATGGATTAAAATAATTTTATTTCTATCACTTTAGCACCGAATCAGAGATCTTTGAAGACAATGTTGCACAAGTGAAAATTTTAGCCTTTAATCTGATATTAAAGAGCTTCAGTCCGAAATGGGCTGTGGTTTAACACCAGAAGCGTTCTCAATCCAAGTTTTTGATTAACCTTTTACCCCACAATCCCAACTTTTAACGACCCTGAAGAAGAAGCCTTTTGAGAACATTGTGGGAAAAGAAGAAAATGCTAGTAACCAGCATTTTCTCCTATTCCAACAATGTTTTGTAACTTTTCAAGTCTGTAATTTTGTCGTTTGGTAGCGTTAAGTGATCAATTGGTGTGTAAATTCGGAGAACATGTTTTTTTTTTTCTTTTTTAAATCAAATCTTCGATGCAAACAGAGTGAGAAGTCTGAGACTCCGAAACAATTTGGCAGCTCCAAACCTAAATCTAAAACGCGTTTTTTTTTTTAACGAGGCGTGGTTGAAAGAATTCCCCCGGTTGAATGCAGACGATCGTACCAATGTTTTTTGTAAGGTTTGTCGAGAATGTCCCCATATTGCTGACATATCACTTTATGTGTGCCATTTAAAATTTTTATAATTTCCACTTTTCCGCGGACAAGTAGAAATTTCTAAGATTTCCACACCCCTGGTAAAGACATAAATTTTTTAGATCGTTTAAGCCTTAGGCACTCATTGTTTTCCAATTAAGCATCATATAATCTAAATTCCTCAATACTGGAAATAGTCATAGTCTGAAATCAAGGTCTGTCTGCTAAAGGTAAGAGACGAAAATTCTACAATATAAATTCAGCTTACCCAAATCGTGCGTCCCGCGAATTTGGTTCTCTGCCTTGTGCAGGGTCAAGAGGCGCAGAGGAAATTCACAGGTTCTGACCGGGTCGATATCGATAACCGGATCTGTTCTTTTCTTTTAACTGCTTTTCGCATGTTTTCAAACTTGCTATCGATTTATTTTTTGGGATACATATATTAACAGAAATATCACAAATTATAATTGTTGAAAAACAATAATAATAATAGTCTCTCAACCCCCATTTTTTTTTTTTTTTTTTTCTGAATGTAGCTGTCCCAACCTTGTAACTATAACTAGATACAAAACGAGTAAAGGTCAGAAAAAATATATCCTAATTTTGTTGGAAATGATAGTGATGATAAAAAAGAAAGAGTGTGAATGCTTGCCCATTTTTAGCCCGGCTGCTTTAAAGAAAAAGTCAAGTTACTTCCATAGCCTTGTCGTTGTCTGTGTCTGCATCATCTCAGTGCAAAAACTTTGACATTTTATAATATTTCTGGGGGTATTTACTTCAAGGTTGGACAAGTTGTTAACTGTTAAAAGGGAAACCCATGCAACAAGGGCAGATAACCATTAAAGTATTTTTGATACAGTTATGCCTTTTTCGACTTAGAATTTTCACTGAAAACTCAAGCAAATGTTGCCTAGCATTGGCACCCCCTTGCATGAGGTGCTCTTTTTTTTTTGTTCTAAACATGATTGTCCAAACACCTCATGGAAAGATGAAATATCTCTCGAATAATCAGTGATCCGCACCTGTTTTTCCTTTATAATTTACTGCTATATTGTGTTAATTTTTCAATATTTTGCATGTTTTTGGTTCAAAAGTCTTGAATTTTTGTATCCTTTTTAGATATTTCCATTTTCAAATATAAATTGCACAGGAATTGTTACCCAGGATGGTAAAGCTTCCATTTGATTTTTCATAACATCTATTTGATATATTTCGATATCAAAATGATCATTCCATTGCATACAGAGGTCGAGTGAGGTAACAAAGAAGTACTGCAGGGACTACAAACTCACAGAGTCCAATTAAGGCCATTTGCCACAGTCTTCCCTGCTCTCTAGTTTGTGCATGTTTCTATTTTATCAATTCTATTATATTCCACTTGGTAAGTATGACGGGGAGATGATATGTTGGATGCCTTTTAAATATCTGAAAATCACAGATGCAGAGGAAAAATGGAAGATTTATAATGATCAGGGTACAAAGTCACGCCAAAATAGACAATTATTATGTCGACTGGTAATTATGGTTTTCCGTGATGCACTTTTTGTAGTTGATTGGTAAATTTCACAGTTTCGTAAATTTTCATAAAGTACAAACCTTACCCTCTCTTTTTGTCGTGAGGGTTGTGCAGAACGAAATGGGCACCTTGCAGGTATGCAGAGCTTAATATTCATTTTCGTGCTTTATGAATATTGATCAGTTGAATATGGCTAATAATTTTTAAAAATGTACCATATCTCTTAAAAATGTATATTTTGTTTTCTTTTTGGGAAAACAAAAATTGCAGGTAGGTGGAGCTTAATATTCATTTTTGTGCTTCACAAATGTTGACCAGTCAAATACAGCTAATAACTTTTAAAAATGCACAGTGTCTCTTAAAAATGCCCCGCTTGATATACTTTTTTAAATTTTTAATAAGATATTAGGAAGTACTATTTCTGTGAAAAATTTTGGTCTGTAATTAAAGCCTATTTTTTGTTATTTTGACAAGAGTTATCCCTGTAGAAGAATTGTATCTTTGTATTTTGCTCTGCAACCTATGATTCTATTTTTTACTTTGCATACATTATATTACCATATTATATTATATTGTTTATATTGTTTTTGACATCTAAATAGGCAATAATTGCCTTTGATGATGCTTTTGTACATTTTCCTCTAGTTCACACCTGTTACTACCGGGAACATAACAAGCTGGGTCAAACTTTATTGGGTTGTTTTTCCAGAAGAGGTTTAACCGACTCTTAAAGCTGTTAATCATCTGAGCAAAAATGGAAAAAAAATCTGTCCTCATAGGAAAAAGACGTGGCATATTATGTCCTTAAATAGCATATTGTGAATGATTTTTCGAGCTATTTTAATCATCAAATTTAAAAAATAAACTCTTTTACACATGTCGCAGTTTTTGTAAAAAAAACCATCGACATTTTTTTACGTGAAATGCCACAAAAAATAACGATGGTGTATATTTTGTTTTGTTTTGGGGAAAACACAAATTGGTCGATTCTTCCATCGAGCAAATGTATACACAGTACGGAACTGTGTTCTGCATCCACGTTCTAAAACCGGAAATTGTTTGACGTGGAAGTTGGTAACCCTCAGAAAGCTGACTTTAGTCAACAGCTAGGTCTATACTTTCTTCCATTATTTTTAAATATGCATATGCTACGAAGAGATAAGAAAGAAGAAGAAGAAGGTAAGATCGATTGTCTTTTTTTTTCAAAGACATGGTCACTGTTTTCTCCTACCTTCAGTCTGAAGCGACGATTCGCTCCGATGTTATTTTTGTGTTTCTCCACCCACCTTCATATCGGCGATTTATAGAAAGCTTCTGGAATGAAAGTTGATCATACCAGCATCTCTTCAAACGGCTTTATGCGGCAATTGTGACACAATCACAAAAATAACATCACGGCGAACCCTCGGACTGAGGGGTACCCTGACCCCAGTTTCCTTGAATTTTGACCTCCAAATTTCTAAATGACACCAAAAATTTAAATGTTTGTCTTCTTGTATTCATTTGAAAAGAGTCCAATGACCCCAAAATACGAAAATCCAGGGAAAACCCTACATGGGTCATGATGGCCACTGTTTTTGAAGAGATTTCTATGACTTTCCCACCCCAGTCAAACTGAAAGTGTCCTGGATTTTTCTTTTCAATTAATCTATTTTGATAAACTGCAGCTGTGATACCGGACAGTCTGCATAGGTAAGTTGTTAGAGCAATCAACCTATTCAGCCAGATGTCTTCAGTTCGAGTCCTATTTTACCTTATCTCTTAATCAAAGGGTAGTGCCAGTCCAGTTTTAATTTTGTGATTGTTTCTCTCTGTTACCCGCGGAGTCTGCCCTGCTTATGAACGTCCATTCTGAACTTTTATCCATTATGGTGTATTATGTGGATTTTTTAACACGTTTTCTCATGTTGTCAAGGTCAGACACTTCTGTTGATAATCAATGAAAATACGCATTTCAAAGTAACCGAGTTACGTCAAAATGGTTGGTAGCTGGAACAATACACAGTTTTCGTGATAGAAAGATGGTTCGTATAGCCTGTTTACAGCAGATTGTGTGAGTTTTGAAGCTGACATAGTTTTTGATTGATGGACCTGAAGTGTTACTTGTCAGAATGAACAGCTTTCGCAAAATTTAAATGGGATTTGTCTCTTTCAAGTTTGAGAAAATCAGTGCAATCAAATCTCTTTCTAATCTTTTTATTTTTCAGTAAAATAAAACTTGGATTAGATTAAGTCTCAGAGCACCAAACAAACTCCAAGAGACATTTTCAGTTTAGAATTGAAATAAGAACCAAATAACTGCTATATTAGCATTGCCTTTGTCTAGAGTGTCTCAGCAAAGCGGACAATGCAGATGAAAGATCAGAATGTGCAGTCTAAAGCAACTAAAGGTGTGAAAAGCATTTTATGGGTAAAAATTGTCTTTTGTGTTTTTAGGTGGTGGTAACCCATTCCACAACTTGGACAAGACATCGGTTCTTCAGGAGGTAAGCTATTGGTATAACTCAGTACCAAACAAAAGAATTTTAGACTCCCTCAAAGTATTTTGAGACAAATTCAGTGTGACGCAAAACATGATTTCTGTCTTTGAAATGTTAGAAAACATAGTTGGAAAAGGAGAAAATACTGGTTACCAGCATTGTCTCCTTTTCCCACAATGTATTCAAAAGTCTTCTTGGGTCTTTAAGACAAAGGAGTGTTTCGTAAGGGTTAACTCTTTACCAAATAACAGAACTGTGGTCTAGACCAGAGTGAAAGCATTTGTAGATGACAAATTAGATGTAGCTTAAATGCTGATTTCTGTATTTTTTAGAATAGAAAACATTGAGGGGAAAAAGAGAAAATGCCGATTACCAGTATTTTCTCCGTTCCCACAATGTTTTCAAAAGCCTTCTTTTTCAGGGTCGTTAAAACTCAGGATTGTGTGGAAAAGAGTTAGATACCAAACCCTGAAATTTTTTATACCCCCCACAACGAAGTGGAGGGGGGTATACTGGAATCGCCATGGGTGTCCGTCCGTCTGTCCGTCCATCTGTCTGTAGACACAATTTTGTCGGGAGCTTTTTTCCTACAGTTTTTCAAGTACTGCACTGAAATTTACACATAATGTTTGGGTACATATGAAATTGTGCATGTGCAATTTTCACAACCTTGCCGCCACTGGTTGCAGAATTATCTCCCTTTAAGCTTGTTGCCCTTTGTAAATTTTAACTATGGATTTTTGTCCAGGGCATAACTTCCAAAGTATAGAAGATAGGAACTTCAAACTTAATACAAAGTTAGATCACATTAAGGAGAAGCGCAATGTACAAGAACAGTAATTCTATTTCATTTATTTTTCAAGTTATTGCCCTTTGTAAATTTTAACTTTGGATTTTTGTCCAGGGCATAACTTTCAAAGTACAGAAGCTTATGACTTCAAACTTCACACACAGATAGATCACTATAAGGCGAAGTGCAGTGTACAAGAACCATAACTCTATTCCATTTATTTTTCGAGTTATTGCCCTTTGTAAGTTTTAACTTTGGATATTTGTCCGGGGCATAACTTCTAAATCATTTAAGCTAGTGACATCAAACTTCATATACAGATAGACCACATTAATGAGAAGTGCAGTTTACAAATATTATAACTCTTTTCCCACTTTTTTTTTTTTTTCAACTCTTATTTTTTTACAAAACCATTCTGCATTCTGTGACAAAGAGCTGGTTTGTGACAAAGAGCTGGTGGGGGGTATGATCACTTTTAGTGATAGCTCTAGTTATCACTGAATAAAGCTGGGCAAAAAGTAGTTAACCGTCAATAATAAAGAAAGAGAAGGTACATTTAGGTAAAAAAATTTAATGGTATTTACCTCTTTTCTTAACCACTATGTTATAGATACACCTATCTTGAAAGCATTTGCAGATGACAAGTTAAATTTGGCTCAAATCATGGGATTTGTCTGTGAAAGGGTAGCAAACATAGTGGGAAAAGTAGAAAATGCTGGTTACCAGCATTTTCTCCTTTTCCCACAATGTTTTCAAAAGCCCTCATTGTCTGGGTTGTTAAAACGGGATTGTGTTGTAAAGGGTAAATATTTCTTCTAGTTACAAACTTGCGGCAGGCAAGTTAGAAAGCATACTTGTAAAATAGAGGTGTACATGTAATGAACAAAGGGATAATCAAGATATTTTTTGCCCAAGAAAGCATGTTGGTGATAGGAAAATTTTTTGCTTATTGCAATTCTCCTTTGCCACACTGTTTTGGGGGAAAGTTTGCTGCAGGAGAAAAAGTCATCAGGAAAAAGTCATAGTGAGGTACACAGTGATTTAACCGTTGTATATCTCCACATATTGTATGAATATATGTCGCAATATTTTCATGAAATAAAGAGATGTCATGTTTATGTTAAGACCAGTATTTTTATAACCAGCCATATTTGTTGTACAGGCAAGAACTTTTAATGACACACCAATCAATCCAAGAAAATGTGGGATTATTCTGACCAAGATCCTGTACATGATCAACCAGGGAGATCACACCATTGGCAGCACAGAGGCAACAGAGGCTTTCTTTGCCATGACTAAACTGTTCCAGAGCAAAGATGTGAGTAGTTTTATTTGGTTTTCTTTAACTCTTTACCATACAATCCCGGATTTTCACGACCCTTAGAAAGAAGCCTTTTGAAAACATTATGGGAAAAGGAGAAAATGCTGGTAACCAGCATTTTTTCCTTTTCCCACATTGTTTTCTACCCTTCCCAAAACAAATTTCAATCTTTCAGTCACATTAATCATGTCCTCTGCAAATGCTTTCAATTTGGACAAGTCTAAAATTTTTTCGTTTGGTAAAGAGTTACCTCTTTACCTCATGACATAATTGTAGGCATGTCCAAATTTAAAGCATGTGCAGTTAATAAATAAAAATTGTGTCTCTAATCTCTCTCAAAGGGTAGAAAACATTGTGGGAAAAGGAGAAAATGTTTGTTACCAGTTTTACTCTACTTGTTCCACAATGTTTTAAAAAGCTTTATTGTCCAGGGTCGTTAAAACTCAGGATTGTATGGTAAAAGGTATAGGAGAAGCTCTGATTTCCTTATCAAACAACAAAATTTTAGATTTTCCCAAATTGGAAGCATTTGCAGACAAGAAATTAACTGTTTTTCAAATTATGGGATTTGTCTTTGAAGGGGTGGAAAACATTGTTGTATAAGGAGAAAATGCTGGTTACCAGCATTTCTCCTTTTCCAACAGTATGTTTCAAACTTTAAGCTTTCTTCCTCAGATCATTAAAACATGGGATTGAGTGGTAAATGGTCAAATCTTTACCAGCTCATCCCTTGTTTTTCAAAACATGGTGGAAGAAGTTTGAAAACATTGTGGGAAAAAGAGGAAATACCAGCATTTTCTCCTTTTCCCTCAAAGATATTTACCCTTTCATAGACATATTCCATCATTTGAGCCATTTGATTTGTTGTTGGCAAATGCTGGCAATATAACTGAACAAGTTTAAAGTTGTCTAGTTAGAGAGAACATCCAAGACAATTAAAGTAAATAGTGCCTGTATTGTTGGTGAGAAGACAAAATCTGCATGTGGCAAGTTGAAGGCTGTTTGAGCCCCCAGCTTGTTTTATAATGTGTACTGAATGCCTCCCTGCAAGGTGCTTTAACATAAAAAAGGGCAAGTAACTGTGCATGGCAAAGGTGTCTCGGATGTTAGATATTGGCTGACCCTTTCAAAAAGGGGCAACATTATAATAAATAACAACTTCAACTTTTTACC
Organism: Tridacna gigas; assembly: GCA_945859785.2. Taxonomy (NCBI): domain Eukaryota; kingdom Metazoa; phylum Mollusca; class Bivalvia; order Cardiida; family Cardiidae; genus Tridacna; species Tridacna gigas. The sequence goes on along the minus strand of OX244036.2, from coordinate 36,861,490 downwards.
AAACCTGAGTTTTAACTCTTTTGCAGCCAAATAAGCAGACATGGCTTCTTTTGATGGCTGTATATATAATCCACTGAGTCTCCGGAAGATTTATATCCTATAGGCTTGACCAAACAAGCGGAGGGCATAAAGATCAGACTGCACGTTCTATGCAGTCTGATCTTGATCTATGCCATCCGCAAAAGTCCCTGTTTTCGCCTATGGCGCTGAAAGGGTTACTGACTCTGAGGAAAAAGGATTGTATAAACAGAAAATACTGGTTTTGACACTTCAAGAAACAAGTCACTTCATTTGAGCCACACTGAATTTGTCGTTTACAAATGAGTCATGCTCTGTAATACGGGAGATTAATATAATGAACCATGCTCTGTAATAAGGGAGATTAGTGCATCTGCCTGCACAATCCATGCAGGCTGACCTGGGCCGAAACGTTTTGCTATTGGTCAATTTTCTGCATGTCCAAGGACCACTTTACCTCATGATTCACTCGGTTGTTAGAAAAAATGGATTTTATTGATACACGTCTCTGTGATCACTTGCTTGGTACCACGTATCACAGATATGCTTTAAGCCCCCCTTTGCCAGAGCATGGCTCAAATGGTTTTAGTTTGGCCAAATCTGAAACTGTCATCTTGTTAACTCTTTACCAAATGACGAAAATTTTACACGTCCAAATTGAAAGCATTTTCAGACAACAAAATAAATGTGACTGAAAGATTGAAATTTATTTTGAGAAGGCTAGAAAACATTGTGGGAAAAGGAGAAAATGCTGGTTACAAGCATTTTCTCCTTTTCCCACAATGTTTTCAAAAGGCTTCTTTCACAGGGTTGTTGAAAGTCGGGATTGTGTGGTAAAGGGTTAAGAGTTATTGTAAGCTGAGACCTAATTGTTTCACATAGATTGTGAAAGATCTTTACAACTTACGTCAGTGGCTTTTGATGAATGCTTCCTGGAAGTCTTAACCAGCACTCATGCTCTGATGCGGATAGTTTCAAAAGTTGGCCCAGCTTATCATGAGACTCTAACCCAGAACCTTCAATGTAAGAGGCCAACACCGCTGTCTCCCATTATTTACAAAAATAACGTGGTTAAGGGTTAAAATGATGGCATGATATCAACATTGCCATATTTTCACTTTTCAGCCAATACTTCGACGCCTGATGTATATGGGTATCAAAGATATGTCAAAGGTAGCTAATGATGTAATTATTGTTACTAGCAGGTAAGTTGCAAGCAGAAGTCTGGATAATTTTGGTTTTGTTTAACCTTTTACCAGAGGACAAAATTTTAGCCTCGTCCAAATTGAAAGAATTTGCAGACGACAATTTCAATGTGGCTCAAATGGTGCAACTTTTCTTTGATAGGGTAGAAAACATCGTGGGAAAAGGAGAAAATGCTGGTTACCAGCATTTTCTCCTTTTCCCACAATGTTTTCAAAAGGCTTCTTTTCCAGGGGCGTCAAAAGGCGTCATTGTGCAGTAAAGGGTTAAACATGCTTACTTTCTTCCTGGAAACCATAACCAGCACTTGTGCTGTGATGTGGGTAATCTGAAAGGTTGATCCAAATTGTTATGAGATTCGAACTTGAAACCTTTAATGTTAGAGGGACACGCTCAACCCTTGTTTTCCAAGGATTAGTTTAGTAGCGTTTTAGAATCAGTAGAAAAAAATACCAGTTTGGTCTTCAGTAAAACTTAAGAATACTCTTAAGATGGTTACCACATAATAGGTTTTAGTGAAAAAAAAAATATACATGTACCGGTATGTGTTTTTTTTTTCTTTGATCCTGTTTTTCTGTGCATCGGTTTTTAAGTTACAGTTATTGATAAATAGAACTTTCCTTGATACCCAGTTGATGAAAATTTAATTTTACACTACAAACTGTCTGAGCTCTTCAAAATGGTGTAAATAGAAACCCTATTAACAATAAGTTATAACTTGTTTTTCTATCATATTTCATAGCATATTTACCAGACAACAACATAGAAGACTTGCCCAAATTGAAAGCATTTGCATATAACATGTCAAGTTAGGCTCAAATCCAGGGGTTTGTATTCCTCCGCAGGGTCAAAGTTAGGCTCAAATCCAGGGGTTTGTCTTCCTCTGCAGGGTCATTAAAACTTGGACAGAGGATTTAATTCATATACACAGACATTTCATTAATTCTTGTTTATACTTTGACAGTTTGATGAAGGACATGACAGGCAAAGATGATCAGTTTAGAGGGCCAGCAATAAGAGCATTATGTTCTATAACAGATGTAAGTTATCAAACATACTCTCTTTTAGGTCTCAAATTGTAAATAAATCTCTCATAATATTATATTCAGGGACTCACTGTGGCTCAGTGTTACCACATTGGATTTGTAATCAGGAAATCCAGGTGTGATTCCTGCTTGTGGCTTTGGTCAAGACACTGCAGAGTGCTGGCATAGTAGTGGTAAAACCTACAAAAGACACGATAAGGGAGCTGTCACCGTGGTATAACTTAAATAAGGCTGAAAATGTAAGAAATGCTAACATGGACTAGAAAAAAAAAAGCAGAGTGGTAAAAATAGAAAATTGGTGATATGTGAAAAATATGGCATGTTTTTAGGTAGAAGCTTTTCTATTTGGTGTGTTGATATGAAAAAATTGTTCTGTGCTTGTTTCAAATTCCAAGCTTTGCAAATATCTTTCCAAGGATTGATGATTGGCATTGTTGCAGGTTTCATTCCTCTCTCAACGCTTATTCTTGTTTAGAGGATGATTAACTTATATGGAAATGAAGCCAGTGGCTTGGGAAGAATATTGTGCAAAGTACAGGTAATTGAAACTCCAGGAATGCATGGATAGTTGCACTGGTCGCTGCGATATAACTGAAATAATACTGAAAATGGCATTAAACACCATACAAATACACAAGCAAACAAAAATCAATGTTAGCAGTCTCTTGGTAAACAGGGGACAAGGTAGATCAAGATCTAGTAGCACAGAATATGTGGTCTGATTGTGGATCTTCACTGTTTGCTTCTTTAATTTAAATTGTAACCAAAAAGTTCCCAGTAGTTGCTGTGTTTTTTTAGCTCAATAAAAGGACAAACTTAAAGTGGGAGCAAAACAGGATGCGTAAGCCTTTTGCTAAACAAGATTTAAGACCAGGGGGTAGAAAACATGGAGAGAAAAGGAGAAAATGCTGGTAACCAGCATTTTCTCCTTTTCCCACCATGATTTCTACCCATTTAAAGATGAATTCCATCATGAAACTACATCTGATTTATTACTGCTGATGCTTTCAGTTTGGATGGGTCTAAAGCTTTGTTCAGTGTCTAACATATAAACATAGAAAACCTGTATTTCAGACCACAATGTTACAGAGTATAGAACGGTACATGAAACAGGCTATTGTTGATAAATGTCATGCTGTGTCTAGTGCAGCTCTTGTCTCCTCTCTGGTAAGTTGCCCGTTTATATGTATATATTAAATGTTTGTTAACTTCCTACCAAGCTGAGCCCTTGCAGCACAGTTGGTAGCGCACTTGAAAACGGGGTAGCTGGATCGAATCCTCAGCTTGGCAAATGCTTTCCCAGAATTGATGATAGTCTTTACAATAATATTCATTCCTTTCTCGCCGCTGATCATTGTTTCAATGATTTTTTTATGGGAAAGCAGTCAGTAGCTTGGGATGAATATGATGAAGGCATGGATAGGTGCAATGGGCCAGAGGAAGAGGTCGATTGAAAACATCTCGGAGAAAGGTTTTTCTACAATGTTTTCAGTATTATTAAAAGACATATTCATTCATTTAAGCCAAATTTCAGTTGTGGCATGTCAGTATGGATATTTGTGGTAAAAGGGTAAAGAACCTCAAGCAACAGAAGGATTTATGCACAGGCACTCATGAAGGCTGAAATATTGTGTAACCCTTTATCCTGAGTTTTAACAACCTTGAGGAAAAGAACTTTTGAAAACACTGTAGAAAAAGGAGAAAAAAATGGTAACCAGCATTTCTCTTTTCCACTGTGTTTTCTACCATGTCATAAAAAAATGCCTTGTTTAAGCCCACACTGCTTAATCCTGAGTTCTAGTGAACCTGGAAATGAAAACTTTAGAAAGCAATGTGGGAAAAAGAGAAAATGCTGGTAACCAGCCTTTTCTCCTGTTGCCACAACATTTTGTTCTCCTTGAAAAACAAATCCCATCATTTGAGCCAATTGTCGTCTGCAATTGCTTTCATTTTGGACTAGGCTAAAATTTTGTTGTTTGGTTAACCCTTTCCCGAACAAGCCCTGGTTTTCACGTGTCTGCAGTACAAGTCTATTTGAAAACACTCTGGGAAAAGGAGAAATTGCTCGTAACGAGCAATTTCTCCTTTTCCCACAGTGTTTTCTACCCTTTTTGAGACCTTTCTGCCATTTTCATCAAATTTAAAATTGTTGTCTGCAAACTCTTTCAATTTGGACCAATTCAAAATTTGTCGTTTGGGAAAGGGTTACGAGTCAATGTTGTCAGTATATACTATCAAGTTGGACAAGTCTAAAATTTTGTTATTTGGTAAAGGGTAAAAACACCAAACAAATAAAACCATTTTCTTAGTATGCCAACCCTGTCTGAGCAACAAACATTCCCATGTTATTGTCTGTTTCAGCATTTAAGCAAAGGCAGTCAGGATGTGACCAAGAGATGGGTAAACGAGGCGCAGGAGGCTGTGTCCAGTGATAACATTATGGTTCAGGTAATGGGCTCATTAACTACTGAATCAAATGTGCAGCAAATTACTTTGAAAAAAATTCTAGAGAAACGGGGATATAAACATTGGTTAAATACATGTAAAAACATTGTGGCAAAAGAGATAAGTAAGTGTACTAAATAGTTTCTGGTTTTTAACCCTTTAACACAATCCCAAGTTTGAACGACCCCTAGAAAGAAAGCTTTTGAAAACATCGTGGAAAAGGGAGAAAATGCTGGTAACCAGCATTTTCTCCTTTTTCTACAATGTTTTCTACCCTTTCCAAAGGCAAATTATACCATTTGAATCAAATTAAATTTGTTGTCTGCCAATGCTTTCAATTTGGGCAAGTAGTTTCTGGTTGTTAACCCTTTAATACAATCCCAAGTTTGAACGTCCCCTAGAAAGAAAGCTTTTGAAAACATCGTGGAAAAGGGAGAAAATGCTGGTAACCAGCATTTTCGCCTTTTTCCACAATGTTTTCTACCCTTTCCAAAGGCAAATTATACCATTTGAATCAAATTGAATTTGTTGTCTGCCAATGCTTTTAATTTGGGCAAGTCAAAAAGCCTTTTTCTTCAGGGTCATTAAAACTTTTTGTGGTAAAGGGTGAAAGGGGTACAAAAATTGTCGAAACAGAAAAATTATGCAGGTTATCAGCATTTAATTCTTCTACAAATTTTTTTTCAGTAGACTTCTCCCTCAGGGAAAACAGGTTGAAATATTGCTTGAGGAAATTATGAGTGGATCTCGCAGCCATTAATAAGACTTCTAAAATCTTAAAACCCTTACTAAAATGTCCTGTGTCTAAAGTTTTGTCATCTGGTAAAGAATTAATTTTGATGAAAAAGTGTTTCTTTGGCTGTTATGGTACACTTTTTATGACACGCCCATAAACTGCTTGTCATAAGTGAAGTTGTCTTTTAGACATTGCGAACCAAGATCAGATTGTACAGAAATATTTCATAGGGTGCCAACCACATCTTTCCAAATTTTTTTTCAAAGGCAAACTGCACAGAATATACAAAACCAAGTGTGGACAAATCAGCCGTATAATTGTTATACCTGTTTTTTTTTTTTTGCTTTAGTCTTTACTGTACAATCTTGTTTTTCAACAACTCTCAAGAGGAAGCTGATTGAAAACATTATACGAAATGGGAAAAAATGAGGGATACTAGCATTTTCTCCCTTATCCTTAATTTTTTTTTTTTTTTTTTTTTTTTGAGGTACAATGTTCATCATTTGAGCCATACTGAAATTGTCACTTGCAAATGCTACCAATATGGACTAGTCAGGAATTTTGTTGTCTGGTAAAACTTGAGAAGTGAAAATGTCTATTTAAATGGTTTAACTAAGCAGAAGTTGTTTTACTTCCTAAATCTATAATTAGTCTTAAAATGAAATTAAGAGTGGTCGGTGAATACAGACCCAGGATACATTACAAGAATATACAGGGAATGTTTTTTATCAGATTACATTCTTCCTATGTCTTGACCCTATATTTAGCATCTTTCCTTTACCCATGTAAATCCCCCAGCTTAACTTCTTATCCCCTGTTAGTCATATTACTCTAATTAGCATTTATCTTTGTGCTAGAGACAAAAAGGCTTTCCACATCATATCTAATTGGAGACAGGACCTCTTAAATGGGAGTGTTTTGATCCCAATGGAGGTGTGGAGTCATTGGAGACAGGACCTCTTAAATGGGAGTGTTTTGATCCCAATGGAGGTGTGGAGTCATTGGAGACAGGACCTGTTAAATGGGAGTGTTTTGATCCCAATGGAGTCTCACACTTTCTCAATTTTCAGCTATCATTTCCTTAAAGATACTATTCATAGTCTTAACTTTTCATTTAAACTTTTGAGTAGGCAGGTATTGCCCATACAGATATGCGCGCTAAATGACCAAAGTTGTCGATTCGCCATAAAATACCATTCATTCATTGATTCATTCATTCTTATTTTTAGTATCATGCTCTTGGACTCCTGTATCACATCAGAAAACATGATAAACTGGCTGTGACAAAACTTGTGAGCAAGTTTAGCAAACACTCCCTGAAGTCACCATATGCATACTGTTTATTGGTAAGTAACAGATTATCCATATGTAGTTAACTAAAGTCGTAGTGCTAAAGAAATTAAATGGACATTCTATGTTCGTACACAAGATGCATATATAGCAATCCCATCTTTTGATCCTCATTTAGTTTAATGTTCGTACAAGCCTTCAATTTGGAAGAGTCTAGATTACTGTCATTTGGCAAAGATTCAAGCCAGTAGAGTAGTCACAGGGAAGATCCTAGGTAGGTTCCAGCTGGTGGCACTGTTCATGTTAGATGTTCTAGGGCTTATATCATGAAAAAAGCAGAGATCATGAAATGTGGCTGTATGTTATTTTTAACCCTTAAAGTGCCTTTCACAACTATAGTTGTCTTTGCAGCATAGACCAAGAGCAGGCTGCACAAAACATGCAGCCTGATCTTTCATCTACATTGTCTGCTTTGCTGAAACACTGTAGAAGACAGCAACCATGAAATTGCAATTACTTAGGTCATATTTTTAGAAGAAAAATGTTTGATAGGTTTAGTTAGCACTCAAAGGGTTAAGTGTTTTTTTTCCTGAGAGACTACTAATTACAAAGACTGATGGATATGGCCCTGAATAAGAATATTTAGGCAGCAAATAATAGCATACTGTCCAGTAGTGTATCAGACTACCCATCATAGTTGTCTACCCTTTCAGATCAGGATTGCCAGCAAACTTATTGAGGAGGAGGATGCAGGTACAGACAGCCCAATGTATGAGTTTATTGAGAACTGCCTGCGTCACAAGAGTGAGATTGTGATATACGAGGCAGCGCATGCCCTCGTCAACATGAAGGGAACAACAGCGAAGGAACTGGCCCCAGCTATATCAGTCCTCCAGTTGTTCTGCAGCTCCCCTAAACCTACCCTTAGGTTTGCAGCTGTCAGAACTCTTAACAAGGTAACTCTTAAGCTGTAGAATATCCTTGGATGACTTTGTTCATAGAACATTGTAGAGATACGAATTTTTAGGCCCTTTTTTGTGGATAGCTTTTTTGGGAAAAAAAAAACTACTTGTAAAATGCAAAACAAGGGAACAACCCAAAAAAGGTGAATTACTGCTTGCTGAATGGCTATAATTATGACTTTCTCTGACAGTGAAGAACTTCTGCGTCTGTCCCAAATATTTAATTGTAGAGCTGGTGCCCAGAGTGTTAACCCTTTACCACACAATCCTGATTTTTAACGACCATGACATAGAAGGCATTTGAAAACATTGTTGGACAAGGAGAAAATGCTGGTAACCAGTATTTTCTCCTTTTCCCACAATGTTTTCTACCCTGACAAAGACAGAAAAAGAAAAAAGGCTTAAGAAATTTCAGAAAAGGAAACTGCACTTTTGAAGTACTAATCATTATGTAGAAAAAAATGAGGGAAAAGGAGCAAGTACTGTCATAAGAAGTAATTGCTCCATTTCAGTTACTTTTTACAAAAGCAGATAGTATACAAGTGTTCTCTGCCAAGGTGCTGGAGAGCCTAGTTTAGGTACTAGCAAAGACAGCATTTTAGAATAGACATTTGGCTGTTGCTGTGACATTGCAGAAACTCTGTTAGGTGAAGCAGGAAACACCCCTCAAATAAGCTATTTATAAACAACATTCAGGGTTCGCTCTGGGTCTAAAAAAGTTGTCGCCAGCTCTTTCGCCAAATGAAAAAAGTTGGGGCCAATCTGGGGACAGTTGGGGCCAAAAATTCAGGGTCAGAAAGCCAATAGTCCTTAAATAATCGTTTTGCAACTTTTGAAGGCGTGCCGAGTTGGCTAGATTCACTTTCATTATCCAAGTCATTGGCTTTACGTTTTCTCACATAGTCACATAGCGATCCATTTTTACACAGAAAGAAAGAGCTAAAAAGCTATTTATACAAAATCGGGAAATAATTGACTCGTGATTGTTTTTTGGACTTATTGAGTAGCGTCCTTTAATTAAAAGCTGGCATCTAATTACCACATTAATCTGTCGTATTAAACAATGATTACTTACCTTTTCGGACTTTCATGCCATGCGGTGTTCAATTAACAATTATACAATCTACGGTCATTAATCGATGTGATAATAGACCAATTTGTCAGTGTTGAAATTGTCCTTATCGCTAAGAAACACTGCTATTGATGCAAAATGTGTCATAAACTTACAACAATCAATATTGCAGCAAGCGTGTAAACACCATCGACAGTTAGTCAAACCTATCAACCAATCAGCGTACGTCAAATCTCCTTTGGTTCTTATCGGAGGCGTTGTCATGACGCGTGACATTCACATGATGTGCTGCTGACTCGAATAAACAATGTCATAGAACTCGCTTAGCTCGCAAACGCTTATGACAATGAATTTCAAAAGAATTTCTTTTTGGGGCCAGCTTGAAAAAAAGTTGTCACCACGCATTTTCGCCAAATGAAAAAATCTTGCGCCAAATTTTTATTTTTGTCGCAATTGGCGACAATGGCGATCGGCAGCGCGAACCCTGATATTTCAACACTAACCAAGTTGTCTCAGTAGGTTTTTGATCCAGAGGATGTGTGTTGGAATTTCAATAATAGATGATAACCACTGTCAGGGGATTCATTGCTCCATCACCACTGAGCAAAGAGTAATTGTCGTTTGTTTGTGAAAGCAATGAATAACTTACAAGAATGTTTTGTGTAGTTCTGCTGGAAAAAAGGGGAATACATTGAAAGTTGCTCTGGTGAGAGTGATGAAACAGAAATACAGTAGAAAACTTTGTAGCCAAATATAGAAACAGAATCAGTGTAACATTAGAGTAAATGCTTGTGGTTTTTTTCCCTTTCTACAGGTAGCTATGAAGCATCCAGCAGCTGTAACAGCCTGTAACCTTGACCTTGAGAACCTGATCACAGACAGCAACAGAAGTATTGCTACACTTGCCATCACCACCCTTCTGAAGGTACATGTAGTTTTGTTCACTCTTTACCAAACATTTCAATATCTGTATGAAGAAGACAGTTTGTGAAAACATGGGAAAAAGAAAAAAATGCTTGTAACCTGTATTTTCTCCCTTACCCACAATGTTTTCTCCCATCATAGATGTTAAAACCCCATTTTGCCAGATCATTTCTCATATCGGAGGCTGCTGCAGACGTAAAGAAATACTCACGTAGATGTAGTGAAATTCTTCCAATATGGGCCTTGTGGAGAGGCCGACCAATTGGCTCCCTAACTAACCCTTTACCAAACAATATTATATGATCCATCCTCTGTGAAAAGGGGGTTTAATGCTTCTGAAACTGTTTTGACCCAGATCCAGCTGCAGACTTAGTGCAGGCTGACCTTGGTCAAAACTTTCTGCTATTGGTCATTTTTCTGTGTGTCCAAGGACCAGCCTACCTCATGGTTTAGTCTTTTGACAGAGTATGAGAAAAAAGAGAAAGTTGGTAACCAGCAATCCCTCCTTTACCCACAATGTTTTCAACCCTTTTGGACACAAATCCTCTCGTTTGAGTAACATTCAGTTTGTCACTTGGAAATGCTGTCAGTCTAGACAAGTCTAAATTTTTTTTCATTTAGTAAAGAGACAAGCCATTGTATTTTCAGACCGGAAGTGAGAGTAGTGTAGACAGGCTGATGAAGCAGATTTCTTCATTCATGTCAGAGATTTCAGACGAGTTCAAGATAGTTGTTGTACAAGCCATTCAGTCTCTCTGCCTGAAATTCCCTCGCAAACATGGAGTGATGATGAATTTCTTATCCTCCATGTTGAGAGATGAGGGTGGATTCGAGTACAAAAAGGCCATCGTTAACAGTGTCATCACCATCATTGAAGATAATGCTGATGCGAAGGAAGCTGGCCTAGCACATCTGTGTGAGTTTATAGAGGATTGTGAACATACAGTGCTGGCAACAAGAATTCTGCACCTCCTAGGTCGCGAGGGTCCAAGAACTCCAACTCCATCCAAATATATCAGGTTTATCTACAACCGTGTGATCCTGGAGAATGCAGCTGTTAGAGCAGCAGCCGTGACAGCTATGGCTAAGTTTGGAGCTCACTGTGAGGAGCTTTTAGAAAGCTGTGTCGTACTGCTAGAGAGATGCTTGTTGGACTCAGATGATGAAGTGAGAGATAGAGCCACTTTCTACGTGAAGATTCTGAAAGAAAAGCAAAAAGCACTGAACTCTGCATACATCCTCAATGGTAAGTTTACAGAGAGACAGGTATGAACTTTTTGTCAACCAATTTTCAAGAACACACAAAAAATGTGAGTACAATTTATCAAAAATCAATTATATGTATCAAATGAATTGTAGGTGTGAATACAAAAAAAAGCTTACCCTCTTCAAAAATACTTAAATCCTGGCCTATATCAATGCATTGAAGAATAAAATCAACATGTACCTTCTTGACTTTTATGGCTTTGCATGCTTTAACCCTTTAACAAACAATTCCATAGTTTAAGATCCCAAAAAAGAAGACATAGTGAGAAAAAGAAAAAAATGCTGTTAACCAGAATGTTTTCTACCCTTCCAGAGTCAAATCCCATAGTATCATTTGTCATTGCAAATCATTTCAATTTGGACCAGTCTAAGAGTTTGTTGTCAGGTAGAGGGTTAACATCAGAGAATTATAGTTTAACCCTTCACCAAACAAAATTTTAGACACTCCCAATTTGAAAGCATTTTCAGACGACAATTTCAGTGTGGTTCAAATGATATGATTTTTCTCTGATAGGATAGAAAACATTGTGGAAAAGGAGAAAATGCTGGTTACCAGCATTTTCTCCTTTTCCCACAATGTTTTTGAAAGGCTTCTACCTCAGGGTCGTTAAAAGTCGGGATTGGGTGGTAAAGGGATAAGGGGGGAAAAAAAGGGTGCAGTACATGATTTTCTGTTTCTAACACTGGATCACATTGATTTACCAGGTCTACAGGTGTCTGTTGTGGGACTGGAGAGAGCCTTACATCAGTATACTTTGGAACCCTCAGAGAAACCATTTGATTTGAAGACAGTGCCACTGGCCACCCAGCCAATGACGGAACAGCGTGCCATACCAGGTAAAGATATTTGTGTAATGTTGTTTTCTATGTGACAACTAAAAGTATCAATTGGAAAGACTAAGTTATGGTAAAATTATGGATTTTTTGGGTCAGAATATTTTAGCCATGCTCTGGCAAAAGGGGGTTTAATGAATCTATGTGATACATTATACCAAGCAAGTCATTATATAGAATGGAATCGAAAAATTAATTTTGTCTAATAACCAGCATGAGATAGAGTGGTCCTTCGACATGTAGAAAATTGACCAATAGCAAAAAGTATCAGTCCAGGTCAGCCCATGCAGGCTGTGCAGGCTGGCATGGACAATACTTTTTGCGGATGCACTAAGCCCCTTTTCACAGAGTATTGCATATTTGTTTATGTGAATCCAAAATCAAACAGCACTTCTGTAGTCAGATCTTGATATACTTTTACCTGGATACTAAAACCAGATGCAAAAAGTCATTTAATCTTTAGAGAAGTAATGTTTAGACTTCATCAGTCAAATAGTTTGTACTGGTACTTGTTATATCTTGAAATACAAACAGGTCCTTAAGTTTTCAAATGTTTTAGTGGACATATTAACTTGACTGTATAGTTTATCAAGTGTTGCATAAAAAGCTATTGCTGCTGTGTAGACATACAGGTGTGGGGGCCCCAGGGCCCCATTTTTGAAAATCCCAGAAGCAACATTGAAAGTTAACCCCTAAAGTGCCCTTCACAACTATAGTTGCCTTTGCAGCCAGTGTAGACCAAGGTCAGGCTGCACAAAACCTGCAGCCTGATCTATAATCAATGCAGGCTGCTTTCCTGAAATACCTTAGGCAAGTCTTAGCAACTTTGAAATTCATTATTCCAGTCTTATTTCTTTTGGGTTTATTTGGTGCTCTACCAGTTAATGTATTTTTTATGGGAAAGCCTGACACTGATTTCATACATTGGCACTTTTTTCAACTATTAACTGCACTTTTTTCAACTATTAACTTTTTACACACAATCTCGAGTTTCAACGACCCTGAAAAAGAAAGCTTTTGAAAGCATTGTAGGAAGAGGAGAAAATGCTGGTAACCAGCATTTTCTCCTTTTCCCACAATGTTTTCTATCCTTCCATAAAGAAATGTCAGTTTTTGAGTAACATTCATTTTGTCGTCTGCAACTGCGTTCAATTTGGACAAGCCTAAAGCTTTGTCGTTTGGTAAAGAGTGAAAATCTGATGCAATCACAATTACTTTTCAGGCAAAGAGCCGGGAGATACGGTCACTCCTAAACCTGCTGAGAAGGTTGCAGCATCAAGACAGGATGTGTTTGCTGGTGATTATTGGTGTCATCTTTCTTAAGTTTTTACCAGACACCCAAATTCAATGCATTTGCAGACGACAAATGTGGCTCAAATGATAGGATTTGTTTCTGAAAGGTTGAAAAACATTGTGGGAAAAGGAGAAAATGCTGGTTATCAGCATTTTCTTCTTTTCCCACGATGTTTTCAAATGTCTAATTTCCCAGAGGTGTTAAACTCGTCATTGTGTGGTAAAGAGTTAACTCTTATTAGACCCTTGATAGAATTGTGATAGTGGTTGCTCTGATAGTTTTAGTATCATGATAGTCATTGTATAGGCAGATAGTCAGCCATATTGCCTGTCTCTGCCATCATGTTAAAACACTAACTTCAAACAATTCTCTATATCCTTAACTCTATAAAAGGTTTCTCCAGATTTAGAATTCAGATTTTGTTGCACTTGGCATAGATATTCAGTTTCCAGATCTCAGAATATCTTATTTAAATTTGCTAATGGGTTAAAATGATGTTTGTCTTTTTCCAGAGCAATTGGCCACCATACCAGAGTTTGCCAATCTTGGACCACTATTCAAATCGGCTCATGATCCTGTGGAACTGACGGAATCAGAGACAGAGTATGTGGTCAGATGCATCAAACATACATACTCCAACTATATTGTGTTCCAGGTAACTTGAAAACTATTTTGTTTAAAGTCAACCTTTTTAATTATTGTAGACTTGCTTCTTTGCCTTGGAAAGAGTCTTATGTTTACCTAATTCTTTATCACATGATAATATCTTATATTTATCCAAATTGAAAGCACTTGCATTTAAATGTGGCTGAAATGATGAATTTGTCTTTGAAAGGTTTGTAAACATTACAGGAAAAGGAGAAATGCTTGTTACCAGCATTTTCTCCTGTTCCCACAATGTTTTCAAAAGGCTTATTCCTCAGGGCTGCTAAAAATCAGGTAAAGGGTTAAAGCAATGCTCATAAAATTTTTAGATAGTAAGCATTACATCTTATCATTGACTTATTTGGTACCTGAATATTAATCCATTACCATGGAATCCCAGCCTTGAGTATGAACACATTGAACACAATTGAGCAAAGGAGAAAATACTGGTCACCAGCATTTTCTCCTTATTCAACACTGTTTTCAAGAGCATGGAGCTGAATATCATTTAAACTCTGGATTGTGTGGTAAAGGATTAAGTGGACTATTTATAATAAGTGACTGTCTTTGACATGTCATGGTCTATTGTATTTCAACAAGTGAGCTATGTAAAGTCATGTAGACCTCAAATTTTGCAAGCTTTGTTCATAGAAGTTTGTCTACTCAACTCTTTTGTTCCCTTGGTTGCAATAGATACTCCAGAATTTGGCACTGATAGACTCAAGATATTTTATTCATTGGGATGTGTTCAAAATGTTACCTAAATAATTTGTGAAAGTCATGTATTGATGATTTTATTGTAACCACAATGTCAAATTGTCATGATACTCAATAAGGTATTTTTATAACTTGTATAACATACTGCCATTGTTATATACATGTAATCTGAGTACAAAAACTTAAGAAATATCACATGTCTTGTTGTATAGTTTGACTGTACCAACACACTGAATGATCAAGTCTTGGAGAAGGTAACAGTTCAGATGGAGCCATCAGAAAGTTTTGAAGTTCTGAAGTACATACCATGTCCTAGTTTACCCTATGATACACCAGGAACAACTTATACTTTAGTCAGACTGCCTCAAGATGATCCAACCCAAGGTATAGTGATAGATATTAGTACACTCTAATGGTCTTCTAAACTCTCTACCAGGCAACAACAATTTAGACTTTGTCCAGATTGAAAACATTTGCAAACAAAAATTAAATGTGGCTTAAATGATTTTATTTGTCTTTGAAAGGTCAGAAAACACTGTAGGCAAAAGAGAATTGGCTGGATACCATATTTGACTTTTTTTCTCCTTTTCCTGTTATGTTTCTGCCTCAGGGTTATTGAAACTGGAGATTGTTTCATAAGGATTAATAGGAGTATGTAGTTGAACCCACACAGGCAGACCACCTGCATGTAATGTTTTCACAGCCTTGAAGACCAACCATTGTGGAAGACAAAATGCTGGCAACAAGCATATTTCTTCTTTCCACAATGTTTCTTCCCTTTTCAGAGAAAAATCCTGTCATATAAGCATCAGTTGATTTGTTTTCTGCAAGTTCTTTCGAAAATGGACAAATCCTCAATTTCAAAAATAAAGATATAAAATATGTATAGACCAAAGTAGAAAAGAAAGATGATTTTATGTTTGTTACAGTGACAGGTTCATTTAGCTGCACCCTGAAGTTTATTGTGAAGGACTGTGACCCGAACACTGGAGAAGCGGATGATGAGGGCTATGATGATGAATATGTTGTAAGTCTTCCAGTATGATGTTTTTATAGGCGTGAAATATTTCATGTCTTTACCAAACAATCCCTTGTTTTAATGACCCTGAAGAAGAAAGTTTTTGAAAACGTTGTTGGAAAAGGAGAAAATGCTGGTAACCAGCATTTTCTCCTTTTCTCACAATGTTTTCTACTCTTCCCAAAACAAATTTCAGTTTTTCAGTAGCATCTATTTTGTCAACTTCATATGCTTTCAATTTTGAATAGTGTAAAATCCTGTTGGTTGGTGAAGGGTTGAGAAGAATGATTTTGAAAACTTTGGTAACCAGCATTTTCTCCTTTTCTTGCAATGTTTTCCACTAACTAATAGACAATTTCCATCATTTGGTCACTTTTAAATTGTCATCTGCAAATACTTTCAATCTGGAAGAGTCCAATATTTTGTCGAGTGGTAAAGAGGTTTGAAGGCAGTTTGCACATATGATTGTATTCTAACAGAAATGAGATTCAAATTTATGGCTGGTCATGTAGCGTGTAGATAAATGGTAGTTTCTGCATTCCTGGGGTATATTTTAGCACCAAGTACCACATTTTGTGTTATTTTGACCTGTTAACTTGTGGACAATTTTTTATGAAAGTACTCATGAAAAACATTGGTGTTAAATATGAATGGCATTGGTGTTAAATGTGCCAAAACTTCAGCATTTTGTAATATCTCTGTCATTACTGAAGATATTTACTTCAAAGGTGTTTACTATCAAAAGGGAACCCATACAACAGGTAACCATCAAATTATTTCCGTCTTAGTTATGCTCCTTGTTCAACTTAACTATGTGATGACTTGCTTATGATAATGGATCACAGAGATGTATTAACCCTTACCAAATGACAAAATTTTAGACTGGTCCAAATTGACAGCATTTGCAGACAACAAATTAAAGGTGCACCAAGTGATGAAATTTGTCATTGATAGGTTAGAAAACATTGTGGGAAAAGGAGAAAATGCTGGTTACCAGCATTTTCTCCTTTTCCTACAATGTTTTCAAAAGACCTTTTTCTCAGGGTCTCTAAAAGTCGGGATTGTGTAGTAAAGGGTAAAATCTCATTTTGCCAGATGCAGCTCATAACTTATTGTAAGTATGTATATACTATAACATACAATATCTGTAATTTACCATTGATCAAGACATAACTGTATGTTTGTTGTTTTTCACAGCTGGAGGATGTAGAGGTGACAGTGGCAGATCATGTACAGAAAGTCATGAAGCCCAATTTTGGGGCTTCCTGGGACGAGGTTGGACCCGAAAATGAACTGGAAGATACTTTTGCCCTTTCATCTATGAAAACTTTAGAAGGTAAACTATTTTCTTCAACAGCTTTTGTTTGTTTCTCACTTTTTTTTTCCAAATGATCCAGTAATTTTTACACTCTGGAAAAAAATCAAATTTAGGGTAGAGAGATACATTTTCTCCTTTTGGCATAATGTTTTCAACCTTTTCAAAGACAAAAAGACTTCAATTGAACAACATTGAACTTGTCATCTACAAATGCTTTTAGGTTGGATGACTCTAGAAATTTTTTCTGGTAAAGCATTAGCTACTTTTCCTACACCAAAAACTTCTGCAAGTGTTTGTTGATATGAACCTTGGAATGATTTTGATGAAGGACAATCTCTGCCATGAACATTTTTCCTTACATTTCTGTATTTTAATGACCCTGAGGAAAAAGCCCTCTGGAAACATCATGGGAAAAAGAGAAAATGCAGGTATCCATCATTTTCTCCTTTTTCCCACAATGTTTTCCTCCTTTTAAAGACAACTCCTATAAAGCCATATGAAATTTGTCTTTTGCAAATGCTTTCAATATGGGAAAGTCCAAAAATCTGTTGTTTTGTAAAGTGTTAACCAAAGGAGTTTGGGAATCCAAATATCAAATCTTCTTTAAATCCATCCATAACTTGAATGGTAATTCTATCATTATAACCAGTAAAATCAGGTCTAGAATATCTGTGGTAGTTATCAACATAATATCTGTTGTGATGTGATCTCCAGAGCCAAAAAACTATACTTGAAAATTCACCAAACATCCCAGGTTTCAACAACCTTGAAAAATAAAGCTTTTAAAAAAATTGTGAAAAGTCAGTTGCAGGTCACTGGAGCGACATTTTAGTCTTTGTCAAACATTATTTTTGTACTCTACCAAATTGAAAGTATTTGCAGACGAGAACTTGAATGTAGCTAAAATAATGATTTCTGTCCTTGACAGGGTCAAAAATTTGTGTGATAATGCCCCACAATGTTTTCAAATGCCTTCTTCAGGGTCGTTAAAACGGGATTGTGCAGTAGAGCGTTAATTCTTTATCTGCAATTGTGTTCAGTTTGGACTAGTCTAAAATTTTGGTGAGTTAATTATAATTGCCAATATATGAGTGACTGTGGTTCTGCTCTGTTGGTAAGCTACTTCAAAGTGATGAGAGCTAATCAGAACTTTAGTTGTTACTTTGTAGAGCATGTAGATTGGCTTTGCGGAGATTGTAGATCCAAGATCAGACTGCACAGAATATTGCAGTCTGATCTTGGTTTCACACTATCTGCTATTTTTTTTGTGTGAAATATTCTGGGAAAGACATCCTTGCAATCACAATGCTTTTGTCTATTTTCCTGATAAAGTTCATTTCATTTGATTCATGCTCTGTGAAAAGGGTTTAATGCGTCTGCAAAAAGGATCTACCATTGTCAGCCTGGACAGTCCTTTTAGTTTATCAAAAACTTTTTGCTATTGGTCACTATTCTGCATATCAAAGTGCGAGTCTACCTTGTGATTCATTTATCAGATTGTTCAACAAAGTGGATTTTATGGATCCATAATTATTTGGTGTCTTGCTTGGTATAATGCATCATGCAGATGCATTAACTCTTTACCAAACAACAAAATTTTGGGCTGGACCAAATTGAAAGTATTTGCAGACGACAAATTAAATGTTGCTTAAATGACAAATTCTGGATTTGATAGGGTAGAAAAAATTGTGGGAAAGGGAGAAAATGCTGGTTACCAGCATTTTCTCCTTTTCCCACAATGTTTTCAAAAGCCTTCTCATTCAGGGTCGTTGAAAGTCGGGATTGTGTGGTAAAGGGTTAAACCCTTTTTGTCAGAGCATGCCTCCTGTATGTAGAGCTTAAAAGTCACTAACCATGCATATTTGATTGATTTATCAACAGAAGCTGTGAAAAATATTATAAAGTTTCTGGGAATGCAGCCGTGTGAGAGGTCAGATAAAGTTCCTGAGGGTAAAAGTTCCCACTCCCTGTATATGGCAGGTGTGTATAGAGGCGGTCATGATGCCCTTGTTAGAGCCAAACTCGCCATGGATGACTCGGGCGTAACCATGCAGCTGACTGTACGCTCCACAGATCCAAATGTATCTGAGGTTCTGGTATCAGCTATAGGTTAAAGACTTGTTTTTTGTAGTGGGTTGAAAGATATGAGGTTCCTATGATTATGAAGTACAATAAACTTTATTTGCTTCTATTTTAAAATGTCATAAGTTTAGGTGTAGTTCTCAAGTTTAACACTCTGCCCTCCCAGCAAAAGTGTTTTAGGATCTGGCTGTCGATCACTTTCAAAAACTTTGTAGTGAGAGGAGAGTACAATCACTTGTTATAATCATGTCCTCCTCCTGCCACAATGTTTTCAAATGTATTCATGTACATGTATTTAACATTCATTAATACTGATTTGCCACAAGGAAGTTTTCTAAGTTGGTTGTTTAACTCACACAACCCTGGGTTTTGATCTTGAGTAACAAGGCTTTTTGATAACATTGTTGAAAAAGAAAAAAAATGCTGGTAAACAGAATTTTTTCCCTTTTCCATAATGTTTCCTAGCCTTTGAAAGACAGAGTACATAATCTCATGACTTTTGCAAAGTAAT
Organism: Tridacna gigas; assembly: GCA_945859785.2. Classification (NCBI taxonomy): domain Eukaryota; kingdom Metazoa; phylum Mollusca; class Bivalvia; order Cardiida; family Cardiidae; genus Tridacna; species Tridacna gigas. The sequence goes on along the minus strand of OX244036.2, from coordinate 36,842,109 downwards.
GATTCCTAGCCAACTGTATTTTTTACAGAGGAGTTTAACCTTTTACCACACAATCCAGAGCTTTAATGACCCAAAGAAAGAGGACTCTTGAAAACATTGCGGGAAAAAGAGAAATGCTGGTAATTTTTTTTCTGCATTTTTAAGGACAAATTCAATCATTGTAGTGGCATTTAATTTGTTATCTGCCAATGCTTCCAATTTGAACTAGTCTAAAATTTTGTGATTTGGTTTTTTAGAGTTTAAATCTTTGTATACTAGGCACTTTTGCTCATTGTAGAACTACAAACAAACAAATATAAACTGCTTGTTCATTTGTTTTTGGCAGCGGGTGAAACCCGCTGTCATAGTCCCCAGGTATGAGTTACTGATTTTCAACGCTTACGATATTTATCTAGGTCGAGAATTCTTGCATCCGGCAGCTTTTTCCTGGATACGCGAGGTAAACAAAACTTGATTCCTACACTTGACTAAATAGTTCCTCCATGAATACACAAACGATCATGTATAAATACGCACTACTCGCGCAGACGACACCCTTTCAAAACTGCCTTACACCTTACGAGTTCATCCGTAATGTTACTGTAGAATAGAAACGGAAAGAGGGCGTCGGTATCTACATAGACCGAAAAAGTGCAAAAGAAAATATTTTCAGAGCAAAAGTTTTTATTAGTCGCCGCGCAGAAGCGCGCGACTATATTTTTAATAGTTTTTCGAGTTAGGACATGGACAATGGGAATTTCTTTTTTATAGGGGTGTTAAGGTTAACAAGGAATCTTTCTACTTCGCCTTAAACTGGCTTTTTAATTCATTCTTAAACTACGAAGGACATACAATACGATACTATTTTTGCTCTGTTAATACTTACAACATCAAAAAATCCGCCCAAGTATTACTTTTATTTTCGCTATTCGCGAGAAATGGACTATCCAAATAAATGCCTTGTTTCCATTGGTCAAGGCTGTACAGGTTTCCAGTCATTTCGTACCTAGTTAATTTCGTACCTAGGTCATTTCGTAGATACGATTTTGGTCATTTCGTACCTACCTATACTTTCTATTTTGGTCATTTAGTATCCAGTTGGTCATTTCGTATCCACTTTCGTCATTTCGTACACAGGTTTAATTATCATTTTGATTATTTAGTACCTAGTTTTTCCTACTATTTGTGTTTTTTGTTGAATGACCACCGCTAAAATTGTACATTGCTGAAACTGTGTTAAATTCCGCCGAAGAACGAGTATGATGGTTATGGTTGTATCTAACCATTATTGGTTACTTCTTTCTAAGTTTAGTTTTTAAAACAAAGATTGTTTAGAACCCTTTTGTTTATTTCTCACCAAGTTCTAGATAAATTTACATGTACTTTGTTGGAAAAAATCTGGAGAGAGACCAGTTTTTGGCTGTGTTGTTCATAAATCGCAATGCAAAACCAATATTCTTTATTAACAGCGTTCACCAAACAGTATAGTTTTAGACTTGTTTAAATTGAAAGCATGCCTTGCAAACTTACGTTCTCTTGAATCATACTATCCTAGGACAGCAACATTTTAGTAACTTGGCAACTGTTTTCAACACTTTCCCAAACAAACGCGGGTTATCACGTGCGCTGTCAAATTCTTTTGGAAAAACATGTTGGATAAGGAGAAATTACTCGTCATAAGCAATTTCTCCTTTAACAAATACTTTTCCCCCCACTACTAGCGAATTTTCTACCATTTTTGCAGCTTTTTAAATTGTCGTCTGTCACCTCTTTGAATTTGGAAGAGTCTGATATTTTTCGTTTGGAAAAGAGTTCAGAGAGTGCTATGCGAGGGTATTAGGTACTGTAACAGAAGACAACCTTTGATATAGATTCACAGTCACATCAATTTCATAATGTGTTAAAAAATCTGCTGATGAAAACTGACATTTACTTATTTGCCCTGGCTTTCTTAAAGCATTAAATAAAAAAATTTGCGGCGACTTTGATTCTTTGCATCGACTTTTTCTTGTCGGTGTTTGTTTGCATGATGAATTTTGAGCATAGGGCATCGTAATGGGATTCATGTAACATCGCCTTTTATCGCCAAAGTCGTACGGATTCGGCTATGACAGGCGATGTTACACGAAAAGTCACCCATTAAGCCTTTGGCAGACGGCAAAATTTCAGCTGTGTTCAAACTGAAAGCATTTGCAGACGACAATTTCATTGTGGCTCAAATGGTACAAGTTTTATTTCTCAAGGTTGTTAGAAGTCGGCATTGAGTGGTAAAGAGTTAAAAGTAGTTATAACTGCAAATTATATTATGCATTTACTTGTACAACACAATCTCAAGTTTTAACGACCGTTAGAACTTTTTACAAACATTGTAGAAATGGGAGAAAATGCTGGTAAGCAGCATTTTCTCCTTTTCCAACAATGTTTTCTACCCTATCAAAGATGTACACTGTTTTTGAGCCATGTTTCAATTTTTGTCTGCAAATGACTTCTTTCAGTATAATTTATTAGCAGTTAATGAAATTTAAACAGCTTGGGTCATAACAGCTGCCAGTGTACCCATGCATGCGTTTCTTGGCTATTTCCTTAAGGTCATGCACTGAATAACAACATGGCATAAATGATAAGTGGATCAGAAAGAAGACCATGCTGGAAATTTAAACCAGCGGTACCAACTTCAAGTCTTTGAGCTACAAACTCCTTAAAAGGGATCGGCAAAACTTTTACAAAGCACATTATTTGGCCTACAAGGATTTTGAGGTGTAAAACCTCAAAATTATACTAAGACTGGTTTTCAGTACTTTAAGATACCTTTCAAGAATTTCATAAATGTTACGGATTGATATAATAGAAAACATTGGTTAGAAGCACTTTCTCCATTTCCACAAATGTCTTTAAAGGCCTCTTCCACAGGGTCATAAAAACTTGGGATTGTTTTGGAAAGGATTAATATCATTTATTCAAGTCTTGTTTTCTGCCTGTGCTCATGTACTAGATTTTATCTTTATTTTAGCCACAAACAAATGAGCTGTGCTTTGGCAAAAGGGGGCTTCTTGCATCCTCGTGATGGATTATACCAAGCAAGACATAAATAATTATTGATCCATAGAACGACCCTTCGATGTACAGAAAATGGACCAATGGCGAAAAGTTTCAGCCCAGGTCAGCCTGTGAAGACTGCACAGACTGACTGCCTGCACAGGCTGACCTAAGTCTATACTGTTTGCAGATCGATTAAGGCACCTTTTTACTTCAAGTCAAGTATAAAGGAAACCTGTGCAAAGAAAGTAATAAGATCTGTAGCTGGCACAAACCCGCTGCCTTCAGTGCGTCAGCGCTTTGATTTTATTAGTCAGCCTACAAAAAGGGCTAGTTATATCACCATAGGTTTTGAAATCATCTTGCTCCATCCCCACAATGTTTTCTAGTGAAAAAATGTAAGAAGGAATCTACTGTATTGCAAGTGTAACAGTTAAATGCCCAAAATAACCTTTATCAGTGTTGATATTGTCTTGAGAGTCTACAGCATAACTTTGATATATTTTGCGTCTATCAAGTATTCTAAAATTTGAATAAACTGTGTCATTGCGTTATGGTCTTGTCTGTTTGCATCACCTTTATTGAATATTCTTCAGTTTCTAGTAAGAGCTTCTCTATTTATCCTAGATGAGCCTTGGTTGCTTCGCAATAGTAGTCTAGTAATTCAGAGATGAAGAGTTTGATGCTGGCTTGGCTAATGCTTCTTTTGAGGATCAGTGAGAGTCACTGTGAAAATACTCGTTCCGCACTCACTGGTAACAGTTGACTTTACATAGGATAGTACAGACTGAAGTCAGTGGCTTGGAAAAATTGTTTTGTGTTGTACTGGAGTAATATAGGTACACTTGATAATGTTACACAGCTGAAATACTCTTGAAAATGATAGTCAGTAATAACCAAACCAACAAAGAGATTAACCCATCTGAAAAATAACAAATATTTACAGTTATGAGAAAAGGACTGAAATACGAGTCATGCTCTAGTTAATTGGAGTTTAATGCATCTCTCTGTTGCACTATACCAAGCATGTGATCTCTTAATAGTTGACCTGTAAAATCCATTTTGTCTAACAACCAACTGAAACTGAGGTAGAATGGTGCTTGGACAAGCAGAAAATTTACCTAAAGCAAAAAAGTTTTGACGCAAGTCCGCCTGTACAGGCTGGGCAGGCTGACCGAGGTTGATACTTTTTTGCAGATGCATAAAACACCCTTTTCATAGAGCATGGCTCAGTTGTTTACTGCTGCCCCTAGGCTGTCTTTTTAATCAAAGGGTCTCTAAATAACTTTGTTGATCCAACCCTTGATGCAGTTTGATCTTGATCAACAGCTGGAAAAGTATCCTAAACTGTGCTCAGCGCTGTTTGAGTTGCCATAGCTATGGCTTATCACCAAAATAGCACACATTTATAATTTCTCCCATCCTTGATTCAGTGCAAAACCTGCCCATTGATTTAGTGAAAAACTGGGTTTTCACTCAGATGTATAACCCTTGTAACATGAGCTTATGTAGTAAATCCTCCACTGTGAACCCTAATATATACATTTTTATTGATGTGCTCAACAAGTTACAAGGGCATACATGTACATTAGGGAAAAATGTTTTTGGAGAAACCAGCATCTGTACTGGAACAAAAATGACGAAAGTACTGTACAAGGATTGTACTGTATCTTGGAGAAATACTGTTAATTAAAGATTAATAAAGGAAGATACACAGGCAGCAGTCAAAAATATTTGCGCTACTTTGACGAGAAGGGTTTTAGAAATTTATAGAAATTGCTTTGTCTTGGCTGTTTTGATGAGCACTTTAGCTAATTTGATGAATCACAACAGCTAAAACTTAATTTGAATACATGTACTTATCTTTACTGTCACACCAGTCTATCAGTTATTTTATTCATAGATTTCAATGTTTATTTTTTTTGACTATTTTGATGTACAATTTAGTCACAATATTTTGATGATACAGATGAAACAAATTTTCTGTTATATATGAGCCATGCTCTGGCAAAAAGGGGCTTAATGCATCTCCCATGACAGCTGACTGAATCATGCTGTAAACTGGTCCATGGACCTGCACAAAATAAACCAAAAGCAAAGTCTTGGCCAGCCTTCGCAAGCTGACCTGGATACTTTTGCAAATGCATAAAGCCCCCTTTTCACAGAGTATGGCTCATATTTTAGTTTCAGTTATGTCACAGCAGCTATGCAACAACTCAAATGGTTATACATTCCTTGGGTTTCTTTTACAAGTGCTATGAATTTACACTCTTCTATGCAAATGGCTGCTTTTTGACATGATCAGAAATGTTTTGTAAGGAGAAAGAAATGAATTATTGATAACCAGCATTTTCTCCTTTTCCCACATTGTTTTCTACCCTTCCCAAAGCAAATTCCAATTTTTGTTTTGTCGTCTGCAGATGTTTTCAATTTGTCTAGCTTTAGCTTGAGGGTTTTAGTAGTTGGAAAATAATAGCAAAGGGATTGGTTGTTAATTTGATATTTACTGCTGTGTTCAACATTATTTCAGCTATATCTTGGTGACCAGTGCACTATATATCCTTTTCTGGAGCTTCTTTACCAATATTTACACGTTATTCTCACAGCACCGGCTGGTTCTCCAAATAGACATTGTCATGACCATGTTTAGCTTCAAAAGAGGAATGAATGCTGTTGCAATGAACATCAATGAATCCCCTGAAAGAATTCGACCAAGCTGGGGAATTGAACCAACATCCCAGTGGACTCTAGCCCTGTGTCTTACCTACTGAACTACCTGGCTTGAAGAAGGAGTTGTAACAAAGCAGAATGGCCTATTGTTACATGTATGTCAATGGGATTGTATATAGAACCTTCCATAATAACTAGGATACAAGTATGACTAACTTCAACATATAAAAGTATAATGACAATCATTTTATTTCAAATATTGCACATAGCAGTACATGAAAGCTTTCACAGATACATGTGATACGCATGCCTCCACTAAAAAACGTTAACAGACACAATATAATTCTTGCTCAAATGTCTCCATCTTTATTCTGTCATATTATTAAAACTACCAAACAAAAAAATTTTGGACTGGTCCAAATTAACAGTATTTGTGGACAACAAATCAAATTGGGTTCAAATGATGGGATTTGCCTCTGAAAGAATAGAAAACAGTGTGAGAAAAGGAGAAAATGCTGGTTATGAGCATTTTTTCCGTTTCCTACAATGTTTTCAGAGTCTGTTTCCTTGAGGTTGTTACAACATGGGATTGACTGTGTGGTAAAGGGTTCTTTCTTCACCAGCCTCGCCCAAGTTTAAAGTGTGCAGATGTCAAAATTAATATTGTTTGATTGATGAGATTTGTATTTAAATTGGTGGAATTCATTGTAGGAGAAGGAGAAAATGCAGCATTCTTTTCTTTTTCCATGATGTTTTCATAACTTTACTACAGGTCATTAACTCTTTACCCTTTATCAAACCAAAAAAAAGACTTGTCCAAATTGAAAATATTTGCAGATGACAAACCAAATGTGGCCAACATGATGGTATATGTCTTCGAAGGGATAGAAAACATTGTGGGAAAAGGAGAAAATGCTGGTTATCAGCATTTTCTCCTTTTTCCACTATGTTTTCAAATGCCTTCTTTGTCAGGGTCATTATAACTCTGGAATATGTGGAAAGGGTTAACTCTGTACCACACGACAAAATTTTTAGACTTATCCACATTCAAAGCATATTCGGAACACAAAGGTGGTTCAATTAATAAAACTTGCCTTCATCTGACTGGAAAACATTGTCGGAAAAGGCGAAAATGCTGGTTACCAGACGTTTTCAAACATTAATAGCAGTGTATGTATTTTGCTGCACTTTAGAAACTACATGCAAGAATTAATGTACTTTTTATGCAGTCTTCACTCACAAGATCAAGCATACAAAGGAATAAACAACTTGTATGACCACCAAAGTATGCCTCCAGATCTCTTCCATGTAATCTAATTTTTGTATTGGTCCACTAGTTAGGTGATTTATATACTGCCATAGTGATGTCCTCAATTCTTTTGATAAGAATTGTGCTGAAAAAACAAAAGCATATAACTATTGAGCCGCACTCTGGGAAAGGGGGCTTTAACCCTTGACCACACAATCCTAAATCTTAATGACCCTGAGAAAGACGGCTTTTGAAAACATTAATGGAAAAGGAGGAAATGCTGGTAACCAGCATTTCCTCCTTTTCCAACTATGTTTTCCAAATTTTCTAGGAAAATTTCATCATGAGTACCATATTTAGTTTTTCATCTGCAAATGTTTTCAATTCAGACGAGTCAAAAATTTTGTGGTTTGGTAAAGAATTAATACACCTTTTGAATGCATCACACCATGCAAGTAATCGCATATGATGGATCCATTTTGTCCTAGAAAGCAGCTGAGTCATGATGTTCTTTAACCCTTAGACTGCTAAGCGCTACTCACTTACCTTTTACGAACAGCGTAGATCAAGATCAGACTGCACAGAATGTGCAGTCTGATCTTGGATCTACACTGTCGGGTAAGGAGATGTTTTTTCCCCCAAAAATAAGTTTCAAACAATATTATTTGGGTTCATACTATCGACTTGAAAGTTTTATTTAGGTTATTTAGCAGGATCCGGGTTAACATGAAAATTTACTAATAGCAAACAGTTTTGATCTGGGTTGACTTAGACTCATTTCTTCTTATTTTACAAAGCATAACTCAATTACAGTATGATTATGTTTCCAGAGTTAGCCTGTCAATATTTACATGTAAAAATATATATTATACCTATAAATGTTTTTATATGAGAATCAACGAGTAAAAATATATGTAGGTATATATATATTGTAATTATTTGAAGTACCTTTGAGTACTTTTACTGTGATTTGTTAGATCAGTAGCTAATTAAAAAAAAAAAAACATTTAGCTGAAAAGAGATATTTTGCAAAAAAAAAATCTCTTATCCCTTTATGACACAATCCCGAACTTAACGTCCCTGAGGAAGAAGAGTTTTGAAAACATCATGAGAAAAGGAGAAAATCCCAATGACAAGCCAGCATTTTCTCATCTTCACACAATGTTTTCTACCTTTTCAAAGAAAAATGCTTTCCTTTCAGCCACAATGCATTTGTTACCTACATAGTGTTCCAGACTTTGAACAGGTCTTACATTCAGTTATGTGGTAAAGTTTCCAATAAATTTTAAAAGCTTACTTCTTCAGGGCTGTAAAATACATTGGATCAATTAGCAGAGCTCCAGACAGAGGGAGTGATTTTGGTTTCAACATTGAAAATATTAATTACTCTCCACTAAACCCTATGTTATGGGTACTCATTAGAATTGTCTCATCGAGACGATTCTAATGAGTACCCACAACATAGCGTTGGAAGAGAAATTATGGATTTAGAATACTATCATTCCCTCTTATCTGGAGGTCTGAATTAGTATAGAAAACTTACCCATTATCACCTTCTATAGATATAACTGGACTTGGCATATTTGGGTTTAATCTTGCTGCACTTTCGGCTATACTTGCAACATGACCAGCAACCTCTCTGCTTGCAACACCTTTTGCTGAAATAATTGAAATAACAAAAATGTTTAGCTTTTCGCTGATAAATCTGCCATTTTCAGTTTATACAAATGTTAATATTTTGGTTAACCCATTACCAAACAATAAAATTGTAGCCTTGTCCAACTTGAAAGCATTTGCAGATGAAAATTTCAGTGTGGCTTAAGTGGTGCAATTTTGCTTTGATAGGGTAGAAAACATTGTGGGAAAAGGAGAAAATGCTGGTTACCAGCATTTTCTCCTTTTCCCACAATGTTTTCAAAAGGCTTCTTTCTCAGGGTCATTAAAAGTCGGGATTGTGTAGTAAAGTGTTAACCAGATTCAAAAAAAGATACCATGCTGATATACTGAGAAAATCTAATACTGAGCACACTTGAGTCACATTTAATCATTAAAGTTATCCACTTTCACTTGAATGGGGTTTTCGAATTAAGTAAACAAAATGAATCGGGGCCCTATATCTGGTATAGCACTTACAGCGTTTTTCACTACTTTGTCTTTGCTGCCAGTGTGGATTAAGATCAAACTGCACAAAATGGACCATCTGATCTTTGATCTACACTGTTTTGCTGAGACATTATGTACAAGGGCAACCTAGAATGCTCATGTTGGGTCTAATTTTGAGACTGAGAATGCCTGTTGGGTATGGGTATATTTAGCGCCATGAGGCTTCATCGTGTTCTTTCACCACTAAGTTTTCAAAGACCTTTGTTCGCACTGTACAGTTAACCCTTTGGCAGTTGAAGGCTGGTTCAACCCTTTACCACACCCCAAAATTTTACACTTACCTTACTTGAAAGAAGGTTTAGAAAACATTGTAGGAAAAGGAGAAAATACTAAAAACCAATATTTCTGACCCTTTCAAAGGCAAATCACATCATTTGAGCAACTTTTACTTTGATGTCTGCTGATGCTTTCATAAACAACATTTATTCAATTGATGGAATTTGTCTTTGAAAGAGTATAAAATATTGTAGTAAAGGGAGAAACTTTGAATGTGCTGGTTAACTGCATTTCCTCTTTTCAAAAATGTTTTCAAAACCATTCTTCCTCAATTTACCGTGGTGAACTCTTTACCACACGACAAAAGTCTGGAATGGACCAAATTGAATGATTGATTGCATCGATTGATTGTATGGTGTTTAACGCCATTTTCAACATTATTTCAGTTATATTATTTCAGTCATATCGCGGCGGCCAGTGCATCTATCCATGCTTTCCTGGAGTTTCTTTTACCAGTACTCCGCACAATATTCTTTCCAAGCCACTGGCTGCTTTCCCACATAACCATCGTCGAAACAATGGTCAGCGGTGAGAGAGGAATGAATCCTGTCACAATGACTATCAACAATCATCAATCCTCGGAAAGAAATTGGTCGAGCCGGGGATCGAACCAGCGACGTCCTGTTCTCAAGTCCTGTACGCTACTGACTGAGCTACGGGGCTTGGCTGGACCAAATTGAAAGCATTTGCAGACAACAAATTAAATGTTGCTATAATGATGATTTCTCTTTTTCATAGGGTAGAAAACATTGTGGGAAAAGGAGAAAATGCTGGCTACCAGCATTTTCTCCTTTTCCTACAATATTTTCAAAAGCCTTTTCTTTCAAGGTCGTTAAAAGTCAGGATTGTGTGGTAAAGCACGAAATTGCTTTGTAAAGGGATAAAGGGTGACTTTTCGGTCGGACTTGACTTTTTACCAGTGGACAAAATTTTAGACTTGTTCAATTTAAAAGCATACGCAAACAACAAAGTAAACAAGGCTTAAATGATTGGAATTTCCTATGATTGGTTAGAAAATATTGTGGGATATGGAGAAAATGATAGTTGCAATTTCTTTTCCCTTTTCCCACAGTGATTTCAAGAGCTTTCTTTCTCATTGTCTTACAAACTCAGGATACTATGGTAAAGGTTAATTTCTATCTACAGATAATATTTTTCCAACAATATGGTAAGAAGTTGCATTTTCTGATTTCTAGATAACTGTTCACTTGACATTTTAACTCTTTACCACATAACAAAATTTTGGATTTGTCCAAACTCAAAGCACTTGAAGACGACAACTTACAAGGCAGCTGAATTTCTTTTAGAGAACACTGTGGAATAGGAGAAAATGCTGTTTACAAGCATGTACTTCTTTTCCCATGTTTTTCAAGGCTTTCCTTCATCAAGGTTGCAAAAACTCGGGATTGTGTGGTAAAAGGATAACAGTTGAACTGCTGTGAACACTGCTTTTGCCAATTGTCAGGAGGTAATTAGTAAGACTTGTCCACACTCAATGTATTTGCAGAAAGATGTGGCTAAAGTTACGGCTTAACCCTTAACCAAACAATCTTATTATTTAACGAACCTGAGGAAGAAGTGCTTTAGAAACATTGTGAGAAAAGGAGAAAATGCTGGTGACCAGCATTTTCTGTTTTTCCACAATGTTTCTTTATCCTTTCAAAGACAGTTTTGGTCAATTCACCTACCCAGTACATTGTTTGTCTGCAAGGGCTTTCAAATTGGAAAAAGTAAAAATTTTGTTGTTTAGTAAAGAGTTATATGATGGGATTTACCTTTTGAAAGCTAGAAAACATAATGGGAAAATAGGAAAATGTTGTTTACCAGCACTTTTCTCCTTTTGCCACATTGTTTCAAATCTTTCTTTTAAAGCTTTCTTTCTCAAGGCTGCTTGATCTTGATCTTTGGATAAAAAATTTAATCAAGAACAGGTAAAAACCAAACCAGGAGACAAACTGAGATGGTCTTACCTCCGAGACAAAGTCCATGATGGTCTGTGCACAACACACCAGCAACACCTGGTAAACGGAACCTGAAACATCACAATAGATACGAGGGGTGTTCAAATATGAATGCATCTAAGCACCTAAAATTTGATTCTCCATAGGTTTCACTGAAATTTTATCTAGAAAAGCGCGATTGTGTGGTAAAAGATGAATGCTTTACCAGATGACAAAATTTTACACTTGTCTCGACTGAAAACATTTCCTGACCACAACTCAAATCTGGTTCCAATGATAAGGCTTCTCTGTGACTGAGTGGACAGCATCACGGAAAAGGGAGAAAACAGTGGTTACCAGCCAGCATCTTCTCGTTTTCCCACATTGTATTTAAAAGGCATCTGCCTTCTGGTTGTTTAAACACAGGATTACTTGGTAAAATGATGAGAGTTGACAGTAAACAGCATTTCCTGTATTCCCCCATGACATTTTCAGAGCCATCTTCCATGCTGCTCTACCCAGGTCAAATTTAATAAACTGAATTAGACCTTTGAAACCCATTCTTTCCAGTGAAAAAAATGGTTTTCACATGGTTATTTCTGTGTTGATTCAAACAGAATACATGAACATACTACAAAATTGTCAATCTCTGAGCAGAGTTGTCGTTCGTTACTCTCACCATACATCTCTGCAACGGGCTAAATGACAAGAATCATGTCAAATCGAGGAAAACATGCTTTGTTACTGTTTAACTGTTTCATGTGTAACATAATAAAGTAGACAAAGGAAATATGACTCCGGGTACATTACAGGTGCATTCAAACTGATGAATTTACCTGCATACAATGGAACTATTTTTTCAAGCTTCTTTACTGATCAGAATGTTACGCCAACTGTAAAAAAAATGGCTGCGCCCATGAATGATGACAATTTAAACAAAATTAAAAAACAAGTTATCGTCCTTTAAAAGACATTTAAGCTTTTCAGAAAATCCGTCTTTTTCACATTTCCTACCACTAAGTCTGATTGGCCATATGCTGTTTGAACAGCACACAAAACAATCGATTGGTCTTTCTTTCATCGGCGTTTGTGTCGCTATTTTGAGTTATGGTCATGTGACGAAAATATCACGTGATGACGGACTACTTTCTGAGCCAACTACAGAGGTGAATGGGAATGATCCGTAGTGCAAGAGAGTGCAAAATTGTTTGGTCGAGTCTTCTTTAACCGTTTACCACACAATCCTGACTTTTAGCTACCCTGAAGAAAAACCGTTTTGAAAACATTGTGGGAAAAGGAGAAATTGCTGGTAACAAGCATTTTCTCCTTTTCCCACCATGTTTTCTACTCTTTACAAAACAAATTTCAATTTTGAGCTACATTTGATTTGTCATCTGCAAATGCATTCAATTTGGACCAATCTGAAATTTTGTTGTTTGGTAGAGTTAATTGGCGCAGACATGTCTTGGAGACGAGTCTTTTCCAGTTCATCATTTTGCAATTCTTGGATTTGAATCTTTTTGGAGTCGAAGTGGTTCATTTATTATCAGCCATTGTATTTTCCCATGTACTTATTCATGTAAGTACCTAAATAAAATAATGAAATGTACATTTTAAAAAAATGACAATAATTAGAAAGCAAGTTCGATCCAGTGTTTCTACCACATCCATCTAAACTAACTTTTGATACCAAAATATTTGTTAAAAACTGATAACATGCAAATGTGAAGAAGTTAATTTAGATGACAGCTGTATGGAAATGCTTGGCCAAAATGACTCATCAAAAAGAGGCCAACACAACGTCCCCCAAAATCTGTCCGAAACGACCCAGGGCCGAAACAACTTGGAATCGGACTGTTCAAACGCAAAATCGAAGGTTTGTGTCATAATCAGCCATTGTCTATGACTGCATGCGGGTTTCACTCAATTCGTCAAGTACTTGAATGTCTATTAAGGGCAAACCATTCCTTACGTTTCATCCAAGCTTTTCTCCAAGGGCCGTTCCATGTTCTTCCCGTTTGTTGTTTTCTTTCCTTGTGACTTCTGGTACCCTGGCTTGTTAGCTAAAATCACAGGTACCCACTGCAGCTGGTTTCCTAAGATATGTTTATTCTCCGGGCCTATTTGCAGACAGACAATTTAGCAAGATGTAAGAATTATTCTGGCCAATCTTAGCGTTGGAGTAAACTGGTACCCGTTGTATCTCCCGTGGCCGTCCGATACGAAGATCAGTAACAGGCTGCCAGTTTAAGCGTTGGAGATGGTAATGTTGCTTGTTTCTCGGCTGAAGTCCAGTCTATATCAGAAACACAGAATTTTCAGGGGTCTGTTATACCATCTGAAAGAAGTGTGCGATGGTATACTGGAATTAGCCACAGGTCGATTTGACCACAAGTCATTTTGACCAGTTAATTTCTAAGTTGGTCGTTTCAGCCAAATTTCAGTGTGTGCCGATACAGGACAGCACGAAACTAATGCCCATTGTAATACAAGAACATTAGGCTATGAATATTCTTCAATCTAAAAAGACATCATGTGTTTGTAGAAATAAAGGCATATTTTTGTCACTGTAGACTTGGCAAAGCTGATTCAACCCATTCTAAATTTAGGCAAAAAACAGCGAATGCAATGCAATTAATTTGACTGAAATTTTTACAGAAGGCTTCCTGCAACAGGAACCTGTGTACCTGCAATTTTCATCATGCTTGGTTATGACAGGAATTAGGGCCCTTTGATTTTTTCCTGATCCCTTGGTAAGCCAACTTGCCATTTGAGGGCTTGGGGGTACTCGTTGACTTGCAACATTTTTTCAATTTGTCTTATATTTGAAATGGAAATTCTCAGAAAACTGGAAGGATAACATATTGCAACCTTGAGATTATTTTGGCCAGTGCATTAGAGCATATCGAAAAGTGTACATGTCAAAGATGAGTTTGAATAACTCTGTCATTTATCACCTTAGTCAAAATATTGTTTAACCCTTTACCACACAACCCCCACTTTTAACAACCCTCATCAAAAAGGCTTTTGAAAAAATTTTGGGAGATGGGGAAAATGCTGGTAACCAGCACTTACTCCTTTTTCCACAATGTTTTCTACCATTTCCGAGACAAAATGTCAAAGTTTGGGTGAGTTAATTTGTCGTCTGCAAATGCTTTCAATCTGGACATGTCTAATACTTTGTCATTTGGTAAATGATAATGTATTAGATAGTTTTAATCCTCTCCTCGAGTTTTCTGCATTGTTGGTACTCCTGAACACCTTGGCCATGCTGGTCTTTGTACAAAAGATATAACTGATCTTACATATCTTGTATTTTCAGACCAAGGTTGCCCATGGCATTTCAACACCTCAAACCTCGTACTAGCACACAGCTGGTGTTAAATGTCACAAGTCCATAGGGAGAAACAAAATGAAAAATAAAAACAAAGTGTCTTGCAGTGCAAAAAGTTACTGCAATTTTATTTTGATCCCATTGAATAAAAGAAGAAGAGTATTACAATGCAGAATAATCATGTACATGTTATTGTTTTGATTTTTTTTTTTTTTTTGTCTGTTTGCTATACATGTATTCTTAACTCTTTACCAAAATGACAAAATTTAAGACTGGTCCAAACTGAAAGCTTCTGCAGATGACAAATTAAATGTTGCTAACATGTCGAGATTTCTCTTTGATAGGAAAGTAAACATTGTGGGGAAAGGAGAAAATACTGGTTACCAGCATTTTCTCCTTTACCTACAATGTTTTCAAAAGTTTTTTCAAGGGTCGTTAAAAGTCAGGACTGTTTGGTAAAGGGCTAATTGAAAACTTCTCTGTTGTTTACAGTTCATTGACTTCTGTAGGCTCAACTCAATTAGATGACATTTTTTTCAAACACTGAAGTAAAAGCTCATGAGTTCTCTAGTCCTTTCCAGGCCATACAAATAATACATATAATTAGCTAGAAAAAAAATGACAATACTGCATATCAAAGTTGCTTTAGTTAACCCTTTACCAGATGACAAAATTTTAGTCTTGTCCAAATTGAAAGCATTTGCAGACAACAATTTCAGTGTGGCTCAATTGGTGCAATTTTCTCTTGATAGGGTAGAAAAAATTGTGGGAAAAGGAGAAAATGCTGGTTATCAGCATTTTCTCCTTTTCCCACAATGTTTTCAAAAGACTTCTTTCTCAAGGGCGTTGTAAGGCGGCACATTTTGTGGTAAAGGGTTAAATGATCTCATTCAGTTTGATCAAGTATACATCCAAGATCAGACTGCTTGCCCTATACTGTCTTCAGAAGCATTGTGCAGTCTACTGGTAACAACAGTTTCATCCTACACCAAACAAACACCAGTTTTCATGATCCTGTGCAAAAAGATTTTGAAAGATTGTGGAAAAACACAGGAAATGCAGGTAGCCACCATTTTCTCCTTTTCCCACAATGTTTTCCATCCATTTAAATATGATATTTTGTCATTTAATTCTTTATCAAATGACAAAATTTTAAACTCAACCAAATTAAAAGCATTAGCAGATGAAACATTGAATTTGACTTAAATTTCTGTCTTTGATAGGGTGGTGTGGTAAAGAGCACCATATTAAAAAAACTTCCTCCTCAGGATCGTAAAAACTCGGGATTGTGTTGTAAAGGGTTAAGCTTCAAAATTATTCCTCAGAGATACCATTTCACAATGGTTTGTTGAACTTTGTTCCCATACTAAGATTGCAGCAGACGGCTTTGAAAACAACCTTGATGAATATTCTTAATTAGCTTGAATTTGGGTTTGACCCTTTATCACACAATCCAGACTTATAACAAGCCCGAGGGTGAAGGCTTTTGAAAACATTGTTGGAAAAGTGAAAAAATTCTGGCCAAAAGATAAACTGCTCATCACGAGAGACATCTCCTTTTGCTAACATGCTTACAAAAGTGGTCTCTTGCAAGAACACCCCCAATACCAATAAAAAGCAAAAAAGACAAAACATCTGCATGAGGTACTGACTTATTCTGTCTATGAGACATGCTTTGTGAAAGGGGGTAAAATGCATCTGCAGAAAGTATTGACCAATCAAAATCCCTGTTGCCAGAGCACTGCTCCAATGTTTGTGAAAAAATTTGAGACTACATGTATCTTTGGTTAATCTGACTATCAACATCATGTATAGAAACACTGACTAATCTGTAATGCTATAATAATACTAAATAATGCTGTTGATGTAAAAAATATAACCTTTTAACAATAGAAACAAAGAACAAAAATGAACTTTTCAAACAGGTAATTATATCCACATAACTGCAATTAGTCTAGGCTGCTTTTGACTATAATGTTTTAACACAGCAGATAGAGTAGATCAATGATCAGTTTGCATGTGATGTGTGGTCTGATCTTGATCTACTTAGCTGTAAGAAAAACTAGAATGATGATAGGCACTCTAGGGGTAAGTACACTAAAAGCTCGATAAATCGAAGTCACATGGGGACAAGCAAAATGCTCAAAACATCGCAGTTCTCGAATTATCCAAAATGTTAGTGAAAACAAAGTTGCATTCTGTTTAAGATCGGCAGTCAAAGTATACTTCCCCGAGCAATACAACTGAATTTTTTTTCTTTTTTTTTCATAACATTCAAAGAATATCACATCAAGTGGGTTATTTTTTGTAAATTCATGTGTTTTGATTATATGAGTTCTTGGAAATCGTAAAATTTCGCCTTTTGCATTCGCCCCCAATAATTGTCACCCCACAGGAAAGTATGCGAACTTTTGTTTACTGTGAAAACTGCAGAAGGTAATATTAATATGGTGCTTGCACTATTCCAGAAAAAAATAAAAAATCGAAAATTTACACTTATAACTTCCTCCGACACTGGTGTTTCCTTGCAACATGCAACTAGAAATGAATTGAAAACGATCGAAGAATGAAAGTGGGAAAGATGACAAAAGTTTAAAAAAAAAAAAAAAAAAAACTGTGCGATTTACTTTTCGCTAAAACTTGGGAATGTACGGAAAAGTTATTTTGGTGTCGATACATGTAAACGTTTACAAGCTGTTCTGTGTTCTACGGTGCTTTTCAATGTACATGAAAGAAGAACGCACCATATGTACACACCCGTGAAAAATATAACATTAACAGGTCTGTCAGTGTCAAAGTCAGGAAAATTTCTGTGACATGTAAATAAACCAATGATATTCTCGAAAACTTGAAACATGACGTTACCATAACATGATGGGGAAAAAATGTGATCAGACTTTCTTTTTTATTTTGTGACGAAGTGACTTGGGAAAACCCCAATGCTATATTTAAATAGATAGACACCAAAACGGACAAGAAATTAAACATCGTCCGATCACAAATGTTTCAAACTGTCTTTTTAGCGTCAACAACGACTTTGAACAGTTGATGTACGAAAATACTACAGAAAATTGTAGTCGGGAGATAAGATCACTTGTTTAATCAGGAATAAAATACTTTTGTGAATTTTATAAGATGAAATATCAGATAACATAAATGAGATGGGGAGGTCGTCACAACTTCTCATCATTAACCTCTCATCATCAAATAAGTGTCAATTTCTTCCCAAATTATTGGGTAGTGTGAATCCCCTGTAGTAATTGTCATGGATTGTAAAACTTACACCACACTGTACACGGGCCGACTTGCCAAATCCTTTGCACAGAAAATGTGTGAAAACAATTACTCGAGAGGTGAGAAAGTATTGTGTTCGAATTAACAATCTATTTAAAGAAGCAAAATGACAACATGGACCAACATACGCATTCGAATTTTCAGATTATCAAGACTCGAAATTACCGATCTGCTTTTGGTGCAATATAGTGAAGTTTTTGCCAGAACTATGGAAATTCCTCGAATAATGCGAGGTTCTCAAATGTTTGAGATTGGAAATATCGAGGTTTTACTGTAGTGTAAAGTGACAAGATCAGAGTACATGTATATTGTATATTAACTCTTTACCAAATGACAAAATTTTACACTGGCCCAAATTGAAAGCATTTGCAGACGACAAAATAAATGTGACTAAAACATTGAAATTTGTTTTGGGAAGGGTAGAAAACGTTGTGGGAAAAGGAGAAAATCCTGGTTACCAGCATTTTCTCTTTTTCCTACAATGTTTTCAAAAGACTTCTTTTTCAGGGTCGTTAAAAGTCGGGATTGTGTGGTAAAGAGTTAACCCTTAAAGCGCCTTTCACAACTACAGTTGCCTTTGTGGCCAGTGTTGCCTTTGTGGCCAAAATGTGCAGCCTGATCTGTGATCTACACTGTCTGCTTTGCTGAAACACTGTAGACGAAAGCAACCATGACCTGCAATTATTCAGATCGTATTTATAGGATGAACATCTCAGTTGGTTTTATTTGGCGCTCTAAGGGTTAAAATCTGTTTCTAAGTCTTTACCATGCTACAATATTTTAGATTGGTCTATACTGAAAGCAACTGCAGACGACCAATTCGATATTGGACAAATAATAAAATTTGTATTTGAAACAGTAGAAAACATCATGGGAGAAGGAGAAGAAATTGTTTATTAGCATTTTTTGCCTTTTCCACAATGCTTTCAAAAGTCCTTTTCCATTGAGTCATTAAACCTCAGGAATGTGAGGTAAAGAGTTAAAGAAAAAATAAATATAAATATAATATATAGAATTTGTGCCTTTGCACATGTGATAGATTCACTACAATAATACATGCATAATGCCGATTAAAAGATTGAAAGAAAATCTAAAATAATCATAATACTAAAACTACACCATACTGAGTAATTTTTCAATAAAATGGCATGAGCATTACTTCAACTTTTTTGGACCTCAATAATTTTGATTTAAAAGTATGACAACATCTCCTAAACTATGACAACACCCTTGGCCTGAAACTTCAGTGTGTTTCAGCTGATTAAACTAACCTGTTCCATCTTACATCAATGCAAAAAAAATAAAAATTTACAACACCTGGCCCTTGCATACATTTAAAAAAAAAAAAAATCTTGCTTTTACTCTGGCCTATATTATTTTTCAGGGAAAAGTTTAAATTAAAAAAAAAAAAAAAATTAATCTAAAAAAAAAATTTTTTTACCTACTTTTTTTACCTACAGTACTCTACGTCAGAGAGCTAGAAGAAACACAGCTGTTTTATAAGGCCTTATTCCAACAGTATGATAAGCCATTCAACTCTTTACCAGACAACTGCCTTTATGATCCTGGGAAAGAAGACTTTTAATAACACTGGGGGGACAGGAGAAAATGCTGGTTATCAGCATTTTCTCCTTTCCTTAGAATTTTTTCTTTCCCTTAACCCTTTACCAAATGACAAAATCTTAGGCTGTTCCAAACTGAAAATATTTGCAGAAAACAAATTAATTTTTCTGAAGTAGTAAGATCTGTCCTTGATAGGATAGAAAACCTTGTGAGAAAAGGAAAAAATGCTGGTTGCCACAATGTTTTCAAAAGGCTTCTCCCTCAAGAGTCGTTAAAACACAGGATTGTTTGGTAAAGAGTTAAAAGACAAATCTCAACACTTGATCCACTTTTTATTTGTTGTCTTTACATGCTTTCAATTCAGAAAAGACCCTGATAAAGAAGGCTTCTGAAAATACTGTAAGAAAAGGAGGGAATGCTGGTAATCAGCAATTTCTCTAACTTCTCTCACTGCATAAGAAAACCAGCATATTCTCCTAGTCTAAAAATGCTTTTTATGCCTTAACCCTTTACCACACAATCCCAACTTTTAACGACCCTAGAAAAGAGGCCTTTTGAAAACATTGTGGGAAAAGGAGAAAATGCTGGTAACCAGCATTTTCTCCTTTTCCCACAATATTTTCTATCCTTCCAAAAGCAAATTTCAGATTTTGAGTCACATTTATTTTGTCGTCTGCAAATGCTTTCAATTTGGACGAGTCTAATATTTTATCGCTTGGTAAAGAGTTAAGAGAAAATCACATACTTTTGAACCATGTTTCAGTAGGCTTTAGAAAATGCTTCCAGTACAAACAAGAGTAGATTTTTGTTGTCTGATATAGAGTTAAGGCTGTTTAGTGATGGTCATGATGTTTTTGTTCCTTGTGTCGGCACACCAGTACAGGTACGTGAGAATGATGCAGGACGTAATCGCTGACACTGCCAAGAAATGTACGCCGGACTTTACCCATTCCACGAGTGCCTGTGACAATCAGATTGGCCCCCACTTCCTTGGATACGCGGACAATCACCTCTCCTGCATTACCACTTGCACTCTTTACCTTTCCACCAACCTGTAGAATAGGGGATTAATTCAAAGTGAAAATGTATAGAAGATTTTATACCCATTATCCTATATCCATGCTTTTGTTTGTTTGGTGTTCAAGGGAGCTATTCAGATCTTTATAATTACCTCTTTACCAAACAACAAAATTTTGGACTCAACAAAATTGAAAGCATTTGCAGATGACAAATTACATGTAGCTAAAATGATGGTATCTGTATTTGATAGGATAGAAAACATTGTAGGAAAAGGAGAAAATGTTGGTAACCAGCATTTTCTCCTTTTCCAACAATGTTTCCAAAAGCCTTCTTTCTCAGAGTTGTTAAAAGTCGGGACTGTGGTAAAGGGTTGAACAAAATTTCTTAACTCTTTACCACACAATCCAGAGTTTTAACAATCCTGAGGAAGAAGCCTTTTGAAAACATTGTGTGAAAAGGAGAAAATGCTGGTAACCAGCATTTTCTCCTTTTCCCACCATGTTTTCTATCCTACCACAGTCAAATCTTACCGTCCAATCAATATTTAATTTGTTGTCTGCAAATGCTTTCAATTTGGACCAGTCTAAAATTTTGTTGTTTGGTAAAGAGTTAAATATTTAATCAACAAATTTAGTAAGATAACGGCTAGCAAACCATCATTAGATAAGAATGAAAAGTACTGTATATGAAAAAAAAATGGTTTAATGGTATTTCCTGCTTGGCTACATATGCTCTTTACTGATCAACCAATTTAAGCCTAGTCCGAATGCAAAACATTTGCAAACAACAAATTAAATGGGGCTCAAATGAAGGCATTTGTCCTTAAAAGAGAAGAAAACATTGTAGAATAAGGACAAAAATCCGGTTTACCCTCAAAAACAAAATTTTACTTTCTGCTGAATCAAATACATTTGAGCCATACTCTGTGAACTGGGGGCTTAATGCATCTGCAAAAAGTACTGACCAGGCCAGCCTGTGCAGTTAGCGCAGGCTGACCTGAGCTGAAACCTTTTGCTTTTGGTCAATTTTCTGCATGTCAGAGGACCATTCTGAACCATTCAGACGGTTCTTAGACAAAACTGATTTTATGGATCCATAGTTATATGATGACTTGCTTGGTATAATACATCACGGAGATGCATTATGCCCCCCCTTTTGCCACAGCATGGCTCATTAGCATTTATAGATGACAATGTGGCTCAAATATTGGGAAAATGAGTCTGTAAAAAGGTAAGACCCCTTGTAGAAAAAAGGATAAATGGTTGTAACCAGTGTGTTTGTCCCAGAATTAATACAAGCATCAAAGGCAACCTTGGTATCTGGAGTCAATGTAACTGGGCAAAATACATCGGGGGGTAAATACCTGAAAATGCTATTACTCGTTACCAAAAGCAAATTCTCAACGCTTCCAAATTGAAACCATATCTGCAGACAACATACTCGAAAGAGATACAAATCTAACTGAAGTTCACTGACAAAATGGAAAACACTTTGGGAAAAAGGAGGAAAGTTATTTTTTCTCCTTTTCCCACAATGTTTTCAAAAGCCTATTTCTGTCAGGGTTGTTAAAGCTTGTGACTGTGAGATAAAGGATTACAGTTATGTATATGACACTCTGGGAATCACCACTCACCCCTTTAGATTTCAGTTTCTCCCCACAGGATTTAAGGTACTCTTTAATTCTTTCTTCTTCCTCTTCCATTAATTTTGTAATGACCTTGACATCTGCCATTACCATTGCTGTAAATATGATACAAGAAAGATTACGTAACAATCTACTGATAAAGTATTGCAACTTAGGCTTTTATATTTCAATATTCAAAGGTTGGCTCAGTTTTTTTACCGTAACTCTCTACCAAATGACAAAATTTTGGATGTGTCCAAATCAGAAGCACTTGCAGATGACAAATGAAATGTGTCTGAAATCTTGGGAATTATCATAGGAAGGATAGAAAACACTGTTGGAAATAGAGAAAATCTGGTTAAAAGTGTTCAAAAAAGTCTTCTTCCTCCAGTTTGTTAAAAGTTGGGGTTTTGTGGTAAAGGTTAAAGCAATTAACATGTTCCAATTTCAGTAAGCCACATGAAATTTCACTTTCTTATTACTTTAACCCCTTCCCAAACGACAAATTTAGACACTTCTGAATTCAAAACATCTGCAGACAGTAATTTTCAAAACTGGTACAAATGGGCTTAGGGTTTCTGATAGGAAAGAAAACAGTGTGTGAAAAGGAGACAATGCTGGTTATCAGCATTTTCTCCTTTTCTCACAATGTTTTCATAAGGCTTCTTTCTCAGGGTCGTTAAAACCTTGGACTGTGTGGTAAAGGGTTAACCATTTTAACAATGATAAACTCAAGATTCTTCCAAGTTGAAAGCCTACATTCATCAAATTTGAAATTGGTATAAGGGGGCTAAAATTCCCTTATATGGCAGAAAATATTGGCTTGGTACAAGCAGTTTCGTGTTATGCACAATGTTTTCAACAGGTTTCCTCTGAAGACACATCAAAATATGAACTGATTGTAACTGGGTTAAAATGACAGAAAAACAAAGTTTAAACATTTTTTCATCAATAATCATTGTTAATAAGAAGCTAGGTGAATAGAACAACCATTGGTTTGAATTCTAGTTTGCTGGCTACCAGCATTTTCTCCTTTTCCCGAAATGTTCTCTACCCTACCAAAGACAAGAATACCACCTGACCCAACCTTTAATTTGGCATCAGCAAATGCTTTCAATTTGGAAAGCCTTCAGGAGATGACGAAATTACGGATTAACAAAATTGAAACCATTTCCAGACAACAAAGTAAACATGACTCAAAAACTATATACATGTATATATAATTACCGGTATTTTCTTTTTGAAGGGAGGAAGAACATCGTGTGGAAAGGAGAAAATGCTGGCATCCAGCATTTTCTCCTTTTCCTACAATGTTTTTAAAAGCCTTCTTCCTCAGTGTCATTAAAAGTCAAGATTACGGTAAAGGGTTAAGGACACCCAAACTGTATGCATAAGACAGGTGCTTGCTTAGTAAAAGTAAATATCAACATATCTGCCTTCTCTGAGAACTTGTCACCGGTATAATGTTTACTTAATACAGGTTACAAACTTCTTAAAGAATGCCACTATGGCAGGTTTTGCTGTATATAGACCATAATTATGTTGACCACACATACAGCAATTTTACCAATCAGCAAACAGTATTTTGGGATACAAAGGGCCATTTGCCCTAAAGTGCTCACCTGATCGACGGTTGATAAAGCTCGAGAAATCCTAGTTTTAATGATGTAAAACACATGAGTGTAAGTGACCCACATTTTGAGTGACTTGATTTACTTTTGAACTTGTCACACATATCATCAAGACAAACATTCTGATGACATTTCATGAGTATCAGTCTGAAAATAAGGCCTCTAGAGTGCACACAAGGTTTTTTCTCAGATTTGACCCAGTGACCTACTTTCTGGCCAAACATGACCCAATTTCAAACTTGTAAAAGACTTTATCAAGACGAACACTCTGACCAAGTTTCATGAGTTTCCGGCTGAAAATGTGGCCTCAAGAGTGAAAACAAGGTTTCTCTAAGATTTGTCCAAGTGACCTTCTTTTTGGCCCAACATGACCCAGATCTGAACCTGTCCAAAAAATATCAAGACAAATAATCTGACCAGGTTTCATATGTATTAGACAAAAAATATGGCCTCTAGAGCGTACATAAGGTTTATCTAAGATTTGGCCCAGTGACCTACTTTTTAACCCAACATGACCCAATTTCAAAATTTCCAACTAGTCCAAGGTTTTATCAAGACAAACATTCTGACCAAGTGTCATAAGTTTCTGGCTGATAATGTAGCCTCCAGGGTGCACATGAGGTTTTTCTAAGTGACCTATTTTTTGACTTGACAGAGCCCAGATTCAAGTTGTTGCCCATTATCAAGACAAATAATCTGACCATGTTTCATATGTATTAGACTAAAAATGTGGCTCAGATTCGAAGTTGTCCATAACATTATCGAGACAAACAATCTGACCATGTTTCATAAGTATTAGACTAAAAATGTGGCCTCTAGAGTGCACACAAGATTTTTCTGAAATTTGACCTGGTGACCCAGTTTTTGATCAGACATGACCCAAATTCACACTTATTGGAAATATTATCAGGAAAAACATTCTTACTAAGTATTATAAGTATTGGACTAAAAATGGGGCCTCTAGAATGCACACAAGGTTTTTCTGGGATTTGACCTGTTGACCTACTTTTAGACCCAACTTGACCCAATTTCGAACTTATCCGAGATATTATCAAGACAAACATTCTGACCAAGTTTCATGAGTATTTGAAAATGTGGCCTCTACAGTGCACTTAAGGTAATTGTTGACGCCAGGACGCTGCACAACAGACACAGCACTATCACAAAAGCTCACCTGAGCACTTCCTGCTCAGGTGAGCCAAAAAATTCAAAGACACAGCTCTCATGCTTTTAGATCTGTATACATTAGTTGACAGTTGTATATGTCACTCATGAGGTCTAAATAGGATCGAAAATCTTGTGTCATTCAAGAAAACAGGAAATAAACACTCACTAAGGCTTGTGCCTATTTCCCTATACAATGGCACTTGTTCTCTATCCTTAACTGATTTGTTTTTATCAATCTGTTACAGCAGCAGTTTCTAAAATTCACATGATCAATGAGAACCACTGCTCCCCCCCCTTTTTTTTTTAACAGAATACTAATTTCAATCAAAATTTTTAATCTAATTTGAATTACATTTAACCCTTTACCAGAGGACAAAATTTTAACCTTGTCCAAACCGAAAGCATTTGCAGATGACAATATCACTGTGACTTAAATAGTGCAATTTTTCTTTGATAGGGTAGAAAACATTTTGGGAAAAGGAGAAAATGCTGGTTACCAGCATTTTCTCCTTTACCCACAATGTTTACAAAAGGTTTCTTTCCCAGGTTCATTAAAAGTCAGCATCCTGCGGTAAAGGGTTAAATATCAAGTTGTCAGCGTCAACTCAAGGCTTGCTAAGTATGGGTAATATATGGTGCTTTTGTGAACAGTGTAGATTAACCCTTAAATCACCTTTCACAACTACAGTTGCCTTTGCAGCCTGTGTAGATCAAGATCAGACTGCACAAATCATGCAGTCTTGATCTTGGTCTACATCGTCCACTTTGCTACGACATTCTCGACAAACACAACCTTGAAATTGCAATAATCAGGCTTTTATTTTTAGGCTGAAAGTCTGTATGGTACATTCAGCACTCTTATGGTTAAGGTTATGCAAGAATATACAAATATGCCTATTTGGGCTACTACAATTTAGTGGTACATGGAGAAATATCTCAGTATGAGAGCTGCCTGTTTTAACTCTATACCAAACGACAACATTTTAGATTAGTCCAAATTCAAAGCATTTGCAGACGACAAAATAAATGTGACTCAAAAATTAAAATTTGTTTAGGGTAGAAAACATTGTGGGAAAAGGAGAAAATGCTGGTTACCGGCATTTTCTCCTTTTCCTACAATGTTTTCAGAAGGCTTCTCTCTTAGGGTCATTACAAGTCGGGATTGTGTGGTAAAGTGTTAAGGCGTCAACCCAATTTGTGTTAATATGTTAACCCTACCAAACAATCCGAAATGTAACAACCCAGATGAAAAAGGCTTTGGAAAACACTGAGGGAAAATGCTATTAACCAGCATCTTCTCCTTTTCCCACAATATTTTCTACCCTTCCCTAATCAAATTTCAGTGTGAGGGTCACACGGAGTTTGCAGTCTGCAAATGCTTTCAATTTGAACAATATTGAAAGTTAACCTTACAAAATTTCTTGTATGGGATAAAAACCATGGCCAAGTGAGCATCTTGAATGTTATCAAAGAAATCATTGTTCTTCTTCATATGAAACCTAGATTGTTTGTTAACTCTTTACCACACAATCCCCACTTTTAATGACCCTGAGGAAGAAGCCTTTTAAAAACATTGTGGGAACAGGAGAAAATGCTGGTAATCAGCATTTTCTCCTTTTCCCACAATGTTTTCTACTCTTCCAAAGACAAATTTATTTTTGAGTTACATTTATTTTGACATCTGCAAAAGCTTTCAATTTGGACTGGTCTAAATTTTTTTTGTTTGGTAAAGAATTAAACATTATAATGATGAAAATTCCAACTTTAGGCATCTGATTGGCTGAAACAGAATATCTAAGCCAATCCAACGGCTAGTTTTGGAAATCAGAACAATTCTAAGAAAAAAAATTGTTTAATACGGTTTGTCTGACTATGGCAACTCTATGAAAAGTACTACACAAGTCCTACCACTAAGAGGTAACTACCTGATATGTTAACCCTTTCCCAAACGACAAATTTTGGATTCGTCCAAATTCAAAGAGTTTGCAGACGACAATTTTAAATTTGATGAAAATGGCAGAAAGTTCTCAGAAAGGGTAGAAAACACTGTGGGAAAGGGAGAAATTGCTCGTTAAGAGCAATTTCTCCTTTTCCCACAGAGTTTTCAAAAGACTTGTACTGCAGACACGTGAAAACCAGGGCTTGTTTGGGAAAGGGTTAAGGTACATACATGTCATTTACATACAAAAGATTATATCACAGTAACTAATTTAATAGATTTCCAAAATCTGGGCCTGTGTTCACCAACTGTTCGAAATTTTCAACAATTTTCTAAACAAAGTAACACAACCTCTGGTTAAGTAAATCAAATGGTCCAGCCAATTAAATATATTGCATAACTTTCTAACTTTGGAATTAGGTGAAAAATGCTAATCAGAATACTAGTAGCCTGTGAATACAGGCACAGACCTCAATGGAGATTACAGCCACAAATTAAAAATCAAGAAACAGACAATGCATGTACTTTATTGACTTAAAGATCCTGTGGCAGAAAAAAGTTTGTTAAAATGTATTTAAATTTATGTCATACCATTTAAAAGTATGCAAATTTTTGTGAGGATAACAATTAATCTGTTATTGTATGGATAGTTCAAGAGTTAATCCCTGGCAGAAAAATGAATTTTAAAACCAGGTCAAAAGTTGAAAAGTCACTCTATCTTTTGTGTACCGGACTGTTTAGGGTGACATAGGTCGATACTTTTTGCAGATGATTAAACTCCTTTTTCACAGAGCATTGCTCATTTTTTTCACCATTACTGAAAACAAGACTTTGGCCATTTACAACATTTTGGATACAAAGCATCTCTAAGGGAGATCATTCTGCTTTTGTTAACTGGCAGCCTGTTTTTGATCTTCTTATCAAAGGTTACATACAACTGGTACCTGTTCACTGCTTCAGCATCTATTTTTCGAATTAGAAAACTTTGGCCCAGAAAGAGTGGTTTTAAACATTTTTGCTGCAAATTTCACCTTCTTCATTTTTCTGTGTGAGTACTTTTGTATGTTTTGGTATATATTACAGGAAATAGATGTATGTGATATTTCTATTTTAAGCGTGACTCACATACATTTATACCTGATCGTACACAGTGTATGAGCTCATAAAAAACTTTAATGGGTATTGCTGAAAGGGACTTTCAGCCTTAACGCTATTGCTACTACCAATGCGGGGATTTAGTTCAATAGCCCTCCTGGACCCTCTCCAAAAGAGCTAAAAAGTATTCATCTTTCAATTAACCGGATATCCATGCAATAACACCCATGTGATATTTATTTTTGATATACCATGGATATTTATAGATTTTTGAAATACTACAGATATTTATAGAACAGTAATTTCAAGTGACTACACCCCCTATTACCATTTATGAATGAAATGTGTTCCAAAAGTAGTAACAATTACTACAGAAAGCCCGTGAAAAAAGAATGATATCATAGCATGCACTCTACTCTCTGATGATTTGCCTACGTAATTCCTGCCCGTGACGTCTTTTGAATGCTTGTTTACTGCGTCTTATCAAATAGACTAATCCAAAGCGATCTAAATCACAATTTGCGATATTTAATTACTACAATAAAGTACTATATATGTGGGTACAGTGGGTAGTGCAATTTTAAAATGGGAGTTCCAATATATATAAATGAACTTTCAACATGTATTTGTCAGCCACATTTTTCACATCTTTTTCACGATGAGTACAAATCAGACGTTAAAGGGTAAATAGAATACGTACATAATGTTGTCGAAGATCAAAAATATCTAACTTGGTTGTGAGAATTGATAATAATGTCTTGCCAAGGCTCGACAATTATCAATTCTCCCAACCTCATTAGATATTTTTGATATACGACAACACTATGTATGTATTCTCTATGTACATGTATGGGTATTAATAGGTTATCACTTTTGCTACCAACTACATGTATATAAATTCAACTTTTTTAGAGGCCTAAAAAATCATTTTTGCTGCAACTGAAGATTATTTTGGTCATACTGTAGTAAGGCATCGGCTAGCAGATGGTGTAGATCTGAGATAAGACCGTGTGTGATGTGCAGTCTGAGATCACACTATGTGTAATGTGCAGTCTGATCTTCCTCTATACCACAACATCTACAAAAGATATTAAAATTGCCATTAGCAGTGAAAGAGGTCACTCTTTACCAAATGGCAACATCTAGATCTGTCCAATTCGAAAGAATGTGCAGACGACAACCAACATGCTCTCAAATGATAGGCTTTGTAGTATAAATGTTAGAAATTGGCATTGTAGTCCCAGAAAACATCACAGAAAAGGAGAAAATGCTGATTACCAGCATTTTCTCCAATTCCAACAATAATTTCAAAGGCCATCTTTGTCAGGGTCATTAAAACTCTGAATTGTTTGGTAAAAGTTGACAAATCAATATTCAGAACCTGCAGGTCTAAATCCTCGATTCATAAATATTCATACTGTTCCCCAATCATTTCCACCATTCTGATTGAAAAACATTTATTTTGTCCTTATCTTTTTCTGTCTTTCTCCTTGAGATGTTTTACAGCTACACTAACCCTTTTGGAGTCTTTTCCTGCTACAGGCGACAATGGATGAATTTTTCAGGCAATGTCCACCAGTCAGTCTATATCATTGTCTATTCTAGGATGCCCGATTGTGTGATTCACACTTTTTTTTTTTTTGAGATTCCGTATAAATTCTGATCCAATGTATGACAGTCCCACATAAGAAATAAACAAAGAAAAGTACAAAAACAAAGAATTTACTCTTGCCTTACAGAAAATACCATTATTTTCAGTTTCTAGAATAGACACTGCTGCATTAATATGTGCAGTCAGATCCTGATCTTTTCTCTCCACTTCTCTCTTAACCCTTTACCAAACGACAAATTTTAGACTCTTTCAGATTTAAAACATCTGCAGACCACAAATTCAAAACTGGTATAACTGAGCATACAGTCTCTGGTTACCAGCATTTTCTCCTTTTCCCACAATGTTTTTATAAGCCTTCTTTACCAGGGTTGTAAAAACCTGTGATTATTTGGTAAAGGATTAACCCTTTACCAAACAGTGCTGAATTTTAACAATCTAAAAGAAGCGGCCTTTTGAAAACATTGTGGGAAAAAAAGGAAATGCTAGTAACCAGCATTTTCTCTTTTCCACACAATGTTTTCTATGTGTTTTCTTCCCTTCAAGAGAAAAATTTCTGTTTTTGAGTCACATTTAATTTGTTGTCTGAAAATACATTTGTGTTGGACCAGTCTGAAATTTTGTCATTTGATAGAAGGAGTTAACCCTTTTCTAGTTGACAAAATTGTAGACTTGTCCATAATGAATGCATTAATTTTGCAGGTGCAAAAATTAAAATGGATCTTATCATAAGATTTGTCTTTAAAAAGAGAGAAAATATTGTAGGAAAAGTAGAAAATGCTAGTAAGCTGGTACCCAGCATTTTCTTCTTTTTCTACAAAGTTTTAAAAGCTGTCTTCCTCAGGGTCATTAAAACACAAGATTGTCTGGTATAGGGTTAAACGGGCAATTCTGATTTTTATAATTTCTCAAAATTTAAATCAAAGGAAAGATAGTCCTGAGAGTCACCTGGTGTGCAATGGATTAGAAATGTTCACCCCATTTTTTTAAATTTCAAAAGGAAAATCTGTTCATTCAAGCATTCAAGATACAAGACAACCTAAGAGCAAGATAGTATTATATGCAAGGATAAGTTCTGCATTTTCATCCTAAAATTACAATCATAAATATTGGAATTCACACGAAAAAGAAAAATATGTGATGAGAAGTGTAATTTATGCACCAGGAACAGCTTAAATAAATTTAACCCTTTACCAAACGACCAAATATTAGTCGTGTCAAAATTGAAAGCATTTGCAGACAACAAAATAAACGTTGAAAAAAAAAATTGAAATGTGTTTTTGGCACGGTAGAAAACATTGTGGAAAAATGAGGAAATGCTGGTTACCAGCATTTTTTCTCATTTTCCCACATTGTTTTCAAAAGGCTTTTTCTTTGGGCTCGTTAAAACTCGTGAGTGTGTGGTAAAGGGTTAAAGTGACCTAGTCTCTTACCCTGGGTGACTTCATTTAAAAAATTATCAAAAGGTACAATCAAATTAAAATAACTGAAGAAGTTCCATTAATACATGTACAGTATTTGCAGTTCCTCTCTTGCTAATAATGCCTCAAAAGAATGTGAGCAAAAGTAAGGCCACTGGGTTGATAAAAATATTTAGATTTATCAAATACAAGTATATTACTGAGACAAATACACAGACAGTTTCATGAACACTGGACTAAAATATTTGACCTGGAGATCTACACATCTTTTGGAGGTAAAAATCCTTCAAATATTTCACTAAGAGATCTACACGTCTTTTGGAAGTCGATGTAATTCCCTTCTGTTGTGGTCTGAGTTGAAGTTTGGTCCACACTGAGAATGTGGCTGCTACAGCTCAAGGGTATCAGTCATAATAATACCCATTTAACTGTGCATGCCATAAACTTAACACAATGTATTCTGCTGACTGATTACAATATAAATTTTCCTCAAAAGGGATTAAAACTGACTGCTTACATTCCTTCACAATAAGTGAATTACTGTTCAAGATCTTTGTTCCTATTTTATTGTGTATAATCTATTTCAAACATCTGCAAAAGACTCCATCCTCTCAAAATGGACAGGATCAACATTAACACTACCAAAGTCTCATGGAGCAATTACTATTTAGGTTTCCAAACAGAAATCATCAAGAGTGGTCAATGTTAGTTGCAGAACTTGTTCCACAATCAATATAAAAATAAGAGAAATGAACAACAAAATTTTTTACTAGTCTAATTTGAAAGCATTAAAAGGCAGCAAAACAAATGTAACTCAAGAAACGAAACTTTTTTTTTAAAAAATCTAGAAAGCATTGTAGGAAAAGGACAAAATGCTAATTACCAGCATTTTCTCCTTAATCAACAACAGTTTCAAAGGTCACCATCTTTAGGGTCGTTAAAACTTAGGAACGTTTGGTACAGAGTTAACTCTTTACCAGACTACAAAAATTGTGGACTGTATAATATCCAAGTTGAAAGCATTTGTAGATGATAAAGTGAGTGTCTCTCAAATGCTTGAGTCTGTCTTCAAAATGACAGAAAATGTAGAAAATGCTGATTGCCAGCATGTTCTCCTTTTCCCACAAGCTTTTTAATGGCCTTCAATGTCAGAGTTGTTAAAACCTTGAATTGTTTGGTAAAAGGTTATACAAACTAGCTCTAAATGAAATCAACATGGGATTCAAAGTTTGTGCAGGCTGTTACCCTGTCTTGGTAAGGTGAATCCTGAGGAAAAAATACACAGAAATTAACAAACTCAAGATTGGTTGATATATGTGAAAAAATATTTCATTATAAGATATTTAACGGACACATTTTTACATCTAGGGCAGAGATTTAAACCAATGGTTAGAAAAAAAAGGGCCATTATATCTTCTAAGCTATTACAGTCTGTAGTCAGGTGAGCAAAAATTACCCAAGACAAACTTAAGATCTGAGAGAGGACACACAGGTGGCTAAATTTGGATAAATTGACAATATTTGCATTAATAAAAACTTTCTTCAAAATATCGACAAAACTAGTTGATAACAAGTAGGCCAAGATGGTCCTGAAATCATTCATCAAGAATTTTATGTGCAAGTTTTCAAAGTCACTTTGCTGAAAATATGCTTCCGAGGGTTACATATAATTTGCGAAAATTTCAGTCACTATTACAAGTATATTATCTTTATTGTTACCACTGAGTTTCTCCAGCTTGGTAATAATATCTGGCACAAAACTTAACAGACTTACGTGATTGAACAACTGTTTGGTATTCTGGAACATGGAGTATGATAATTTTGTCTCCATCTTTGTGTATATTGTCAAAATACCCTGAAAATACAGATGAAGAATACTTTTACAGTCCAGGGGCCGTATTCACCAATCATTCTTAAGAGCATTCTTATTCTCCAAGATTATCTACATTTAAACGTAACACAACTTCTGATTGGTTTAGCCGATCAGAAGTTGCGTTATTTTCAAATTTAGAAATTATGGAGAATGAGACTGAGAACGTTCTAACAATGGTTGGTAAATACGGGTCCTGATGATTGCTTATCCCAGGTCAAATCATAATCCCTTGCAGACTTTTTCTGCGTCTTGCAACAGACCAACTTCAAGAAACCTTATGGCAACATCTAGAACTCTTTCTATTTCATTAGGCCAGATATGCAATCATCATATCTGCTTAAATACGATTCCACATAACCAAGACATTTTATTGATCATGTAAAATTCTCACAAACCTTTGCAGAATTCTGACATGAAATCTCAAAAACACCTTAACTTTACCAAACAACAAAATTTTAGACTTGTCCAAATTAAAAGCATTACATTTTGCAAACAAAATAAATGTGACTCAAAAATTAAAATCTCTTTGTGTTTTCAAATGTCTTCTTCACATACACACAGGTTTCTGCAGATGCTTTGGATAGCCTGTCAGTATCTGTATGTAATGGTCCGTAATACCACCAGTTGAGTCTGTAACTGTCCCTCTATATCTGCATAATCCAAACAAAAATTTGGTAAATTGTCAGCATTCAGGGACTGAAGATCTGAAACTAATTATTATTCATAACAGAAGGCATTTATCCACATTTATCTATATCTTATCACTATCTAGTCTGTATTCAATCCATATCTCATCTCGATGTACATGTATCACTCCACAGACAATTCTAAAATCTGTGGCTTGTTACAGGTTCATGTGGATTGTTACCTTCAGTTATGTTCATTTACGGGTTTTGATCCACTTACTGTTACATACAGACTGTTACCATCTGAAATACTGGTATGTCAATGTACGATACAAACCAGTGTAGATACTTGCAAATAGCTATTAACTCTTTACCAAAAGACAAAATTTTAGACTAGTCCAAATTGAAAGCATTTGCAGGGGACAAATTAAATATGATTTAATAATTGAAATTTGTTATGGGATGGGTAGAAAACAATGTGGGAAAAGGAGAAAATGCTGGTTACCAGCATTTTCTCCTTTTCCCACAATGTTTTTAAAAGGCTTCCTTTTCAGGGTTGTTAAAAGTCGGGATTGTGTGGTAAAGAGTTAAGATACGAATTGTTACAGACTCATGCGGCTCAGCTCCTCCATGGTGTCTCCATCACTGTGGACAGGGTACCTTTTGTGAAGACTATCTCCTTTTCTGCCTATTCTTAGCAGGCAAGTTGTTGATATTTTACAAATGGCAACAAAAATGGTGCTATAGTGCTAATTAACATATACCGGTACATCCTTTGGCTGCAGGCATCATTACCCTTCTATCAGCTAGGGATCCGTGACAGTCTCTTTATATCTGTATCTATCCACGTTTAACAGTGACAGAAGGTAATCCAAGGCAAAGAGTAAGTTTCTGTCCATATCATGACATTTCATTTATCAAGTCATTCCTGTGAGTCCAGTGCTAGGCTTGGGCTCTGATTTGTCTTATTCCTGGACAAATCCCCACAAAAAAACTTAGCACCCAGACTTCCTGGTTCAGAAACTTATACCTTTTCCACACAGGATATATGAGTTAACCCTTAAAGCGCCAAATTAATTCAACTTGCATTTTCATTTTAGAAATAAGACCCAAATAATTGCAATATCATGATTGTTTTAGCCTGTAGTGTTTCAGAACAAGAGGGCCATGATGGCCCTGTATTGCTCCACTGGCTTATAAATATAAACCATAAATACTACACATTTCAATTATGAGCCAAATGGTTTCAAAATCAAGACTTACAAAGTTTTCTCTGTAAAAGCCCATGTGAAAGTTGAGACCCGCAAGGCAATGCCATTTTTGATCCCAGAGCTATAATTACTTGAACCCTGGTAGAGGTCCACAAGATAAAGCCACATGCCAAAATAATACAAGTCTATGCTGTATGGTTATAAAAAAAGTGATTTTCAAGTTTTGTCCATATGAAGCCTCTGTAAAACATAAGACCCCTGATGTAAGGCTAATTTCAAAAAAGAACAAATCAAAACAGGTAGATTTCTTAAGTTGTCACTATGTAAGCCCATGAGAAACTTGTGACCCCTGTGGCGGGGCCAATTTTGACCCCAGGGTTAAAATTTTGGCCCACTTGGTAGAGGCCCACTAGATATAGCAACATGCAAAATTTGGTAGCTCTAGGCCTTATGGCTAGGTACAGGAAGATTTTTAAAGTTTTCTCCATACAAGCCTGTGTAAAACTTGTGACCCCAGGGCTATAATTTGAAGAAACATGACAGAGGTCTACTACATAAAGCTACATGCCAAATTTGGTAGCCCTATGCCTTATGGTTTC
Organism: Tridacna gigas; assembly: GCA_945859785.2. Lineage (NCBI taxonomy): Eukaryota > Metazoa > Mollusca > Bivalvia > Cardiida > Cardiidae > Tridacna > Tridacna gigas. The sequence continues at coordinate 36,806,790 of OX244036.2, read as the reverse complement.
AGACAAGAAGATTTTTAAAGATTTCCAATATTTTTCACTTTTGTTGCCATGGCAACCAGAGTTTTTGAAGGAATCAAATTCTTTCTAGAAATTCTGAAGAGGACCATGGCAGGATCATTTCTGTGAAGTTTCATGAAAATTGGATGGGTAGTTTCAGAGAAGAAGATGTTTGAAATAAAAGTTAATGCACGGACGGACGGACGGACGCACAGACGGACACCGGGCCATGACATAAGCCCGCTGGCCTTCGGCCAGGGCTATAATTTGAAGAAACATGATAGAGGTCTACTACATAAAGCTACATGCCAAATTTGGTAGCCCTATGCCTTATGGTTTCAGACAAGAAGATTTTTAAAGATTTCCGATATTTTTCAATTTTGTTGCCATGGCAACCAGAGTTTTTGAAGGAATCAAATTCCTTCTACAAATTCTGAAGAGGACCATGGCAGGATCATTTCTGTGAAGTTTCATGAAAATTGGATGGGTAGAGAAGAAGATGTTTGAAATAAAAGTTAATGCATGGACGGACAGACGCACGGACGGACACCGGGCCATGACAGAAGCCCGCTGGCCTTCAGCCAGTGGAGCTAAAAATGGACAGTGTAGATCTAAGATCAGGCTTTACATTTTGTGTTGTCTGATCTTGATCTACACTAGCTGCAGAAGCACCTATCGGTGTGAAAGGTGCTTTAAGGGCAAACTGTATACCAGTATTTAACCCTTCACTATACAATCATGAGTTTAAACAGCTCTGGTGATAAAGGCATTTGAAAAGATTGTGGTAAAAGGAGAAAGTGCTTGTAAAATATTGAGGGAAAACAATAACCAATTCTTCTAGCCTTTCAGAAACAAATCCAATCATTTGCGCCACATTAAATTTTGCCTTCTACAAATGCTTTAACTCTTTCCTTACGGTTGATGACATAAGAAGATTTTTTGAACAGTGTAGATCAAGATCAGATTGCACAGAGCAAGCAGTCTGATCTCTGATCTACATTGTCCACTCTTTTATTCTATATAATAACTGAACTATCTCTTCATCTTGCAGGGGAACTGTATTTGTGGTCACTAAAAAAGTAAAGGTTATTTATATAGTAATCAAAGTAAGGTTGTTTTTAAAATTTACCCTTTTCCAAACAGCAAGTTAAAATCGTGTTATGAAATACATTGATATGGGAAGAGTATCTATCATGGGTGATTTCAATGCTGACAGTTTGTAGATATGTTTTTTAGTTATGACCTCTTACAGTTTGAAAACAGTTAATAACTTATGTGTCACTAAATGAACAAATATTTCAAGGAAAAAAAATCTCTCTCTTTAACAATAATTATGGATAACATGACAAATAAATAATGAGCAATTGCTTATTAAAACCAAATGCTCCTTTCTCCACAATGCTTTCTAAGAACAGTAAGCATTGCACAGTAAATGATTAACTCTTTTACCAATGACAAAATTTCAGCCTGGTCCAAATTTAAATCATTTTCAGATGACATATGCTATTCACAACATAGAATTTGTCTTTCAAAGGGTAGAAAACATTGTGGGTAAAGGAGAAAATGCTGGTTACCAGCATTTTCTCCTTTTCCTACAATGTTTTCAAAAGCCTTCTTCCTTAGGGTCTTTAAAGTCGTGATAGTGTGGTAAAGGGTTAATACATGCAATCAAATGGAGACGGATGTGACTGGGCAATGAGGACAATCATTTCCATAATCACCTTTCCTATTTCTGATATGACCTGCTAACACCCTGAGACTTTTAACTCTTTACCAACATCAAAATTACAACCTGCCTAAATTAAAGGCATGTGCAGATGACAATGTGGATCAAATGAACAGGATGTTTCCTTTAAAAGATAGAAAACATAGTGTAAGGAGAAAATGCTTGTAAAATGCTAGTTACCAGCAATTTCTCCTTATCCCAAGAGCCTTCTTCCTCAGGGTTGTTAAAATTTGAGGTTCATTGGTGACAGGTTAAGTATTGAAACAAACTTTTAGAGAGACAAAAGGATTAACATTCATGCAACAGATCTATGAAGCCTAAATATAAAGCCAGTTCAAGTCTTTACCACACAACAAAATCTTAGACTTGTCTGAATTAAAAGCATTTATAGACAACAAATTACATATGGCCTAAATGATGGAATTTGCCTTTGATAGGGTAGAAAACATTATGGGAAAAGGAGAAAATGCTGGTAACCAGAGTCACAAAAACTTGGGATTGTGTGGTATAGGTATATTAACCCATTTACAATCTATTACGGGTTCTTGCGACCCTGAGAAAAAAGGCCTTTAAAACATTGTAGGAAAAGGAGACAATACTGGTAACCAGCATTTTCTCCTTTTCCTACAGTGTTTTCTACTCTTTCAAAGACAGAAATTGTCATTTTTGTCATGTTTTATTTGTTGTCTGTAAATGCTTTCAATTTGGACCAGTGCCTAAAATTTTGTTGTCTGTTAAAGAGTTAAAGGCCTTGATGTAATTTGTCAAGGGTTTTATACAGCACAATGTCAAACCTTTACCACACAGTCCCGAGATTTGACAACCCTGAGAAAGGCAGATTAAATTTTAGACTGGTCCAAATTGAAAGCATTTGCAGACAGCATCATATGGATGTTTACAGAAAGTCTAGATCAAGATCAGACAGCTCAACATCTTGTATCTACATTGTCTTATTTTTTGTGACATACTCTGGCCAAAACAAACCTAAACCCGTTACCACACAATACCAACTTTTAACAACCCCGAGGAAGAAACCTTTTGAAAGTATTGTAGGAAAAGGAGAAAATGCTGATAACCAGCTTTTTCTCCTTTTCTTACAATGTTTTCTAGTCTGTCAAAGACAAATTTCCCCATTTGAGTCATGTTTAAATTGTCATCTGCAAATGCTTTCAATTTGGTTCTCATGTGGTAAAGATTTAAATATGAAGTGTTCAACCTTTACTGCACAATCCCGACTTTTGATGACTCTGACAAAGAAGCCTTGTGAAAAAATTGTGGAAAAAAGGAGGAAATGCTGGAAACTAGCATTGTCTCTTTTCCCACATTTCCCACCGTTCCCAAAACTAATTTCAGTTTTTGAGTCACATTCATTTTGTCGTCCACATATGCTTTCAATTAGGGCTACCGTATTTTCGTTAGTATACCACGTGGGCATGTATACCTCACACCCCTAACTTTACCTTAAAATCTGCAAAAAAAGTCTAGTTCTGATACATTGCACACATCCTAAATAAGCATTTCAGAGAGAATAATTTTTGTTTACTTTCATATTGATCAGACAACTGCAAATGGTGTTGGTTTTTTCAAGGGAGGAAACGTTATTTGCACCCATTAAAATCAAAGTATCACAGGGATTTTCCAAGAGTGTATATTCATAACGGGAATAAATTTATATCAACAGTTCTCTGGGACAGCATATCAAATGTCAAGGGTGTCTGGTCAGCATTACCTATCTGTGATAAGTGGAGGTCATGCTGTTCACACAGCCGGACCAATACAGGGCCCACTTTCACATGTCAAGATCGACAATCAGCCATATTATTTGACACCTTTTTGTTAACTAACATTCAAGTGTGAACAGGTCATTAGAAGGGAATAAACACAAAGAGAAATAAAATAAAACCTCTACTAATTCAATTAATGCATTTTTTTAAAAATCTGTTTTTTCTAATTTATATAAAACAATTGGATTATGTAAATAATAATAGGACGATAATGACATTGTTTTTAAAAATTAGACGCTGCCCAATGGCGTCGTATTATGACCTACCTGACACCCTGATGAAGATATAGGGAAAAAACACTTAGTTCAGTAATGGCTATGTACAACGTGCATCCCCTGCTTTGAAGAAAAATCTAGGAGGAAGAATGAGCACGGTATACTCAAGAACATATGGTAGTCTAAAATTTTGTTGTTTGGTAAAGATTTAAGTCTCCACTAAATGAAATTGTCCATTTTTTTTCATCTTGCAGAAAACATTCTTTTGGAAACAATGTGGCAAAAAGAGAGAATGCTCCTACAGAGATTTAAATATTATTCCTATTGTAGTCTGCTATGAGATGGAAAATTCAGACTGTATGACTGAAATCATGCAAAACCATTGAATCTATCAAACTGAGCAAGCATATTCCTCACATGTGACAAACCAAGAACACTGTGGTGATAATATAATACATAGCTTGGATGTTGAGCAGTATGGGTAACTCAGTTCTTTCTGCACTTGTCCCATGCAAGTCATGTGGTTCTGATAGGGTCCAGTACCACCCACTTTTTTTTCAATAGAAATTACCTCACAAGAATCAGGGATTTAGTTGCAATGAACAGGATCCTAGCCCTTTACTAGGCAGTCCAAAGTCTTTATAACCCTCATGAAGAAAGCTTTAGAAAACATACTGGCAACAGGGTAAATGCTCGCAACCAACATTTTCCTATCATCCCACAATGTTTTCTACCCTCTCAAGGAGAAGTCCAATCAATCAATCAATCAATCAATTAATCCATCACCACACAATCCCGAGTTTGAATGACCCTGAGAAAGAATGCTTCTGAATACATTGTAGGAAAGGGAGAATGTTGGTAACCCTATTCATACAATGTTTTCTACCCTTCCAACAACAAATATCAATTTTTCACTGTTTTTTTGTTGTCTGCAAAGGCTTTCACTTTGGGAGGGTCAAAGAATTTATCGTTTGGTGAAGAGTTAGGCTACCTCTTATTTTTCATCTGCAAATGCTCACAATGGACCAGTCTATAAAACTGTTGACTGTTAGTGGGTAAAGAACCTGTGGTTTAGCTCTAACAGGTTCGATTGGGAACGGTAATCAGTATCGTTGATTTCGGGTGGTGCTGATACCTCAGTGACTATTGCACTTATTCAGAATTTGTGGGGTCCTAGGTTTGAGTACCGTACCGCCCGAACTTTTTCCTTTTGGAAAAATAGCTTCACCGTCCGATGACAAAAAAATTAACATAAATTCCACTTACATTCAAACGCATAGTCGGAGTATTCACTGCTATCCATTGCTATAAGAACAACCCGTCCTTCACTTTCTACGGAAGCGTCTGCTGTCTGTTCAGTCATTCTTCCAATATTTTCCTCCTCCGAGTCGTTCTGTTTTGGTAAGTACGTTTCAAAATTAATGATACACTCAAATCTTAGTGAAATATTACTCTAACTCTAAGGTGTGATAATAAATATTATTTATCTGAAAAGTAATTTACATCATGAGAAGTCAGAATATATTTTCGCCTCTAACTATAGATCTACCTTTTTCGCTAGGTTTATTTACTCCTAGAACCTAATTTAAAAACAAAATGCAGACACAAAGTTGTAGTTTTATTTACTTGCTCAATGAAATCGTGTAATTCTCAACCTACAAAACAAACCCACCTATTACAACTGGTAAACTGGTACCCGTTGTATCTCCCGTAGCCGTCCGATAGACTGATACGAAGATCTATAACAGGCTACCAGTTTATTACAACGGGATGCTTCTACAGTTTTCCTCAAATTAACCAGTCTAAAAATAGAATATCACATGATCGAAAAAAAGGAAAACATGGACGAATAACACTCAGGCTGATCAGTTCCTGTGATTGAGTTATGGAGGAATCAGAGCAGAATGACCAAAACGATTCAGGAGATTATACAAGGTTTGGTATACCAGATGTTCCTAAAACAACTGTCACAACTCCGTTCGGAAAGGTAAGTCGGTAAAGTGTAGCGCTATGCATAACTCTTTACCAAATGATATATATTTTTTTTAGAAACAGCGAGAATTCAACACATTTGCAGACGACAAAGGAAATCGGGCTCAAATGATGGGATGTCTCTACGTCCACACTCTTTTTCGTCTTTACTCACGATGTTTTGAAAACCTTTGTAAAACACAGAAATCTTTGCGAAAGGGTGAAAATTAACTTTGAAACTTCATTTTTTTTTTTCAGAATTAAAGAGATTTGTTAGGATTTTAGCTCACCTGGCCAAAGGCCAGTGAGCTTATGTCATGGTCTGGTGTCCACTGTGTGTGCGTGCATCCCTGTGTGTGTCCATCTGTGTGTTAACTTTTATTTCAAATATCTTCAATTCTGAAACCACCCATCCAATCTTGATGACACTTCACAGAAATGATCCTGCCATGGTCCTCTTCAGCATTTGTTCAAAGAATTTGATTCAAATAAAAACTCTAGTTGCCATGGCAACAAAACTGAAAAGTATTAAAAGGCTGTAAAAATCTTTTTGACCCAATATGTAAGGCCTATGGCTTCCAAATTTGGAATGCCACTTAATATAGTAGACCTCTACCAAGTTTGCCCCATTTGTAGTCCTGGGGTCAAAACTGGCTCCACCTTGGGGATCACAAGTTTTACATGGGCTTAAAAACTAAAAATGACAGAAATTGTCTGGTTCCTAACTGTAAGGTCTAGGTTTACCAAATTTCGCATCTAGCTTTATCTAATGGACCTTTTGCAAGATTGTTTAAAGTATAGCCATGGGTAACACATTGTACAAAGGCTTAAATGGTGAAAATAGTGAAAAATCTTCTTGTAGTACTATGGTTTTAAGCTTAATGTCCTGATCAAACGAAAAACTTCTGTTATAACCAATATTTTCTTATCATTTATCTCCCTTGATTATCAAATGCACTATTTCATGATAAGTGTTAGGTACTCAAGTTTTATGGAAAGAAAATCTTCTGTTTTCAGAGAAAGTTATTTATTTTGATGTTAACAGTTATGCTAAGATATGAATGGTACTTGATTAGTCCTGCTTGTGTTCAATGACATAATCTTTGCATTTGAAAAAAAAAAGACTTTTTTTTGGAGGATGGGGAGGAGGGGTTAGGCATTTCATTTTTGAATGAAAGTTTATTGCCCCACAGACTTCTTGTGATTCATGTCTCTGTCAATACCAATTAAGTGGCTGATACATCTATTTCAAAAGGATGTGGAGTGATACAGGGCTATTGTGGCCCTCTTGTTTTTTTTAAGATAAGAATATTTGAAGGAATCTTTGAGAGAGAGATGGAGAGTATCCTCCTACATTTTGGGCGATCTAGATCTTATGATTCCATGATAATCAAATAGAATCAAATAACTGTCATTGGATGCCAGAATCAATTGCTTTCCAGTAAAATCTGTGTTGCCAATTGTAATCCATTTTCTTAATCCGTGAGTACTCATATCTTCATGAATCTAGTTTTGCTAATGATATTTAGGTTCACACTCTGTTTTTGTACCTCATGTCAAACTTTTCCAGATGGTTATCAAATGTATTTTTAAGATAAGTTTGCTGTGAAAAGCATGTTAAATGTACATTTCCTGGAATGAATGATTGTCAACCTGGTGAAAGAAGTAGACAGATCTATATCGATAAGTTTATTCTGTGTTTTAGAAATTCCTTCAAAAAAGGGTTTTCAAAACCACTGTTAGAAAAGGAGAAAATGCTGGTAACCAGCATTTTCTCCATTTCTAACAATGTTTTCTATCCTTAAAGGACAAATCCCACCATTTGAACTACATTTCATGTGTGCAGATGCTTGCAATGTGAACAAGTCCAAAATTATGCCATCTGATCAGTGATAAGATTTACAAAAAAAAAAGCAGTTATAGACTTATTTCTATTTCTCTTTATATTATACTCTCACATACATTGTGTTAGAAGTCTTGTTTGGTTTTACCCCTTGAAAAACTCAAATCTATCCATTATGAACACTTGACAAAACTTTTCTGTCTGTCTTTCAGACCAAGACATTTGCTGGGTTGACAATAAGAGAGAAATTATTTCTGTTGCTAAGTTTCCTGAACATAGCTGCTGCCATTGGACTCACGATTTACAGTCTTGTCCATGTTGTAGAGACAGAAAGTACAGATGCCCCAGATTTCACATTTACCATCCTCATCTTAGTGAATGCTGGTACTGATAAACACTTTTCTGTATCTTGTTTAATTCCCTTTGTGTGGAGTTAGGAAGATGGCCTATTTAGGGTCATCTTTACTTGACCTTTCTGTATACCAATCATAGTCCCAACCCCATATAAAAAGGATAAACAAAACTAGAGTCAACAATAGTATTGACATAAATCTGTTAACTTTTAGATTACCTGTGGTGGCATTTGCAGACAGTGTAGATAAAGATCAAACTGCAAGCAACATATAGGCTGATCTTAGATCAAGCCTGCAAAATACATTGAAAGATATTCTGGCCAAGATGGTTTCATTTTTCCTATTTCTAGGTCCTTTCTACATCCTGAATTTTTTTTAGGTTTTCTGCTTAGGAGCTACCTCTTACCACACAATCCTGACATTTTATGACCCCAACAGTGAAAACACTGTGAGAAAAAGAGAAAATGCTGGTAACCAGTATTGTCTCCTTTTCTCAGTGTTTTCTCCTCTACCAAAGACAAATTTCACATGTTAGTAGCATTTATTTTATTATCTGCAAATGCTTTTAAGTTGGACAAGTCTAAATTTTGTCAACTGGTCAAGTTAACCCTTTACCACACGATCCTGAATTTTAACAACTCTGTGAGTGAAGTCTTTTGAAACATTGTGGGAAAAGGAGAAAATGCTGGTAACCAGCATTTTCTCCTTTTCCCACAATGTTTTCAACCTATTCAAGGACAAAATACATGTGCTGTCATCTGAAAGCATTAGAATAGTGGACTGTAAATATCTTCAGTATGGTCGAGTCTAAAATTCTGCCATGTGGTAAAGGGTTAAAGGGCTAATGAAAGTAATTTAAAGTTGCAATTAGTTTTTTCAAAGATGTATCACATGGTATTCTTATTGTGAAAATTATGCAAAGCTACCATACAGAAACAGCGTGCTGTGATTTATGTATGGTGTTAGCTAAATTCCAGTAGGATTATAAGAGATTTTTTTTCTGGACCAATATCATTAGCAGAAAATGGAGTGCTATGCTTGTAATTTTTGTATGGTATTTTGTCCTTATTTTTTCAGGTTTTGTTGCATTCTATGTAATACATGGTGTCCTACGAGAGAGAACGTATGAGCTGTATGTTCAAATAATCGCCATTCTGGTACTTTTGGTGTATTGCATTGTGGAGTATTCAGCAAATAGTGATAAACGAACCACTGTCAAACTGGTAAGTTTTTGGGTTTGCAAGCCAATGTTGCAAGTTGTAAACTGTACATTGCAAGTATTTTTCACCTTTGATTATTGTACTCTTCTGTTTACGCTTTACCAAATGACAAAATTATAGACTGGTCCAATTTGAAAGCATTGCAGACAACAAATTAAATATTGCTAAAATCGTGTTTCCTGTCTTTGATGGGATAGAAAACACTGTGGAAAAAGGAGAAAATGCTGGTTACCAGCAGCATTTTTTCCTTTTCCCACAATTTTTTCAGAAGCCTTCTTCCTCAGGGTCACTAAAACTCTGTATTGTGTTGTAAAGGGTTAACATATTTCCAAACAATCCCAGGTTTGAAGGACCTTGCAGACGACAAATATGGATAATCTACATGATTTACAGTTTAACCCTTCACAACACAATCCCAAGTTTTAAAGACCTGCGTAAGAAAGACTTTTGAAAATATTGTGGGAAAAGGAGAAAATGCTGGTAACCAGCATTTTCTCCTTTTCCCAAAATGTTTTCTAACCTTTCAGCAACAAGTCAAATCATTTGAGCCACATTTAATTTATAGTCTGCAAACTCTTTCAATTTGAACCAGTCCACATTTTTGTCGTCTGGTAAAGAGTTAACCATTTACCACACAACAGAAAATAAGACTAGTCTGCATTGAAATCTTTTGTAGTCAACAAATTTGTTGTGGATGAAATGCTGATATTTTCTTTGAAAGGGTAGAAAATATTGCTGGGAAAAGGAGTAAAAGCTTGTTACCAGCATTTTCTGTTTTTCCGACAAATTTTTCAAATGCTTTCTCCTCTAGGGTCGTTAAAACTTGTGATTTTTCAGCAAAGAGTTAATACACTCAACTACAAGGCCTAGCTACAAGATTTTATAGAAGACTGGTAAGGATTGTCAAGGCATGAGTTCCGTGCAAAATGTAAATTGACACATCCTAGAATTCTCCTGTACAAAGTAGGATTTCCTTCTTTGTTCTTGAAATATAACAGTTCAATTGTAGGCCCAACAATTCTAGGTAGAAAATCAAAACATGTAATTGGTCAATTAAAAAATTGTTGCAAAAGAGATATTGCTACGTAACAAAGGGTAAACTTTTATTTTTACTTTTTGTTCAGTGTTTAGATGTAGTCTGCTGAAGGACAAAAAAGCTATGCAGGGGTTAATAAGGTAATCAGGTTTTGAAAATAGTTCCATTTTCAGGCACTAATAATGAGCTATTGAGCTATGTTACCTTTTGTCACAATGTCTTTAAGAGTTGTCTAGTACTAGCTGCAATATAAAATGAAGATTTCTGCAGGGATTAATTGGACATTCAAGTATTTCTGTTTTTTTTTTTTTACAGGTGCGGTTGATCATTGCCTGTGTATTTGCTCCACCCAACATTATTTTGTCAGTTCTTGTTGCTCGGGACTTTGGTGAACTGGAGTTCAGGATTGCTGGTGCATCAGGTCATTTACAAGGTACTTAAGATTCATCTAACCTGTTACCAGACAACCACATAATAGTTGCCCATTTTGAAATGATGACCTATTAACTCATTACCAAACAACAAAGTTTTAGACTGGTCCAAACTGAAAGCAGTTGCAGACGACAAAATAAATGTGATTGAAAAATTGAAATTTGTTTTGGGAAGGGTAGAAAACATTGTGGGAAAAGGAGGAAATGCTGGTTACCAGCATTTTCTCCTTTTCCCACAGTGTTTTCAAAAGGTTTCTTTCTAAAGTTTTTTAAAGTCGGGATTGTGTGGTAAAGAGTTAAATGTTAAAAGTTTAGAATTTTGTCTTTTGGTGAAGAGTTAATTTAACCCCTTACCACACAATGCCCACCTTTAACGACCCTGAGGAAGAAGCCTTTTAAAAACATTGTAGGAATAGGAGAAAATGCTGGTAACCAGCATTTTCTTTTTTTCCCACAATGTTTTCTACCTTATCAAAGAAAAATCACATCATTTAAGCCACATTGAAAATGTTGTCTGCAAATGCTTTCAATTTGGATGGGCCTAAAATTTTGTCGTTTGGTAAAGAGTTAATGGACAGCTTAGATTAGCAACAAACTATGCAGGAATTTGGTCTTGTTTTGGATCTTCAGTGTCCGATTATATTTTGGGATATTCTGATAAAGCGGCCTTGATATTGCAAAAGTTTGATTTTTTTTTTTTTATATCTATTTGGAATTGGAATAGTTCAAAGTAAGACTTGCTTCAGATGACATTTGGAATATTTTTTTTGTGGCAAAAATGAAAAAAACAGTGCAATTGATGATTGAGCTTTTCAAGTTCTTTAAGTCTCTACCAAATGACAAAATTTCAGACTTGTCCAAATTTATAGTATTTGCAGACCACAAACCAAATGTGGCTCATTTTGGTAGATTTGTCTTTTAGAGGTAAAAAGACATTGAGGGAAATGCAGAAAAGGCTGGCTACCTGTATTTCCTCCTTTTCTAACAATGTTTTCAGAAGCCTCCTTCCTTAGGATCTTTAAAACTTGGGATTGTGTGGTGAAGGCTTAATGCCACTTTATGACTTATAATTTCAATTGGTTATTTCAGCAATTTACAACCAAGCTGCCATCTTTTCATGCCTGTTGAAGTTTGACCTTCAAGTGACGGTGAGTTGTCAGGCTAAGTATTGATAGGATCTGGCAGAAGTTAGCAGTTGAGATAAAATTCATTAACCAAACACATCTGTGTTCTAACAACCTTTGAGAAGAAACCCTTTGAGAAAACAATGTTGGAAAAGGAGAAAATGCTGGTAAGCAGCATTTTCTCCTTTTTCCACAATGTTTTGCAGTCTTTCAAAGACGGTTGCCCTATTTTAGTTATATTTAATTTTTGCAATCTGCAAATGCTTTGAATTTGGACAAATCTAGAATACTTATGTTTGTAAATGAGATTAGGGGGGCCTTTAATGAGCTGGATAGCCTTTTTCAAGACAAGTTTAAGAAGATGTTATTGTTAAAGCCATCAAACATAAGGTACTTCTAGTCACTAAATGATGTCAGTCAAGTTACAGACCAGAAATAGGTCAGAATATGCACAAACATACACAACTAGAATGGGCATGAATTTACTCCACCTCATTTTTCTGATTGTAATAAAAAATGATGGCACTAATGACATCAAGTAATGCTTATCCCAAACTTGTGTAAGCTTTTAGTATTGAAACTAAAAAATTCATTGCAATATTTCTCGAAAAAGTATTACCGGTAATTTTTATGACTCATTATGGTATCATTAAATCTAGACTTAACTCTTTACCAAACAACAAATTTTAGACTTGTCCAAATTGAAAGCATTTGCAGACGACAAAATGAATGTGACTTAAAAATTGAAGTATGCTTTGGAAGGGTAGAAAACATTGTGGGAAAAGGAGAAAATGCTGGTTACCAGCATTTTCTCCTTTTCCCACAATGTTTTCAAAAGGCTTCTTTCTTAGGCTTGTTGAAAGTCGGGATTGTGTGGTAAAGGGTTAAGGTCGCTAGAATATGATGTAATTAACCCTGTACAAGACAGCAAAATTTTAACCTAGCCCGGCTTAAAAACTTTTGCAGATGATGAATAAAATTTGGCTCAAATAATTAGATTTTTCAATGAAAAGTAAGAAAATCTTTTGGGAAAAAGGAAAAAATGCGGGATACCTGCATTTTCTCTTTTCCCAGAATCTTTCCAAAAGCTCTCTTTCTTAAGGGTCATTAACCCTTTACTGTACAGTGCCGCCTTTCGACGCCCCTGGGAAAGAAGCCTTTTGAAAACATTGTGGGAAAAGGAGAAAATGCTGGTAACCAGCGTTTTATCCTTTTCCCACAATGTTTTCTACCCTATCTAAGAAAAGTTGCATCATTTGAGTCACACCGAAATTGTCGTCTGCAAATGCTTTCAATTTGGACAAGGCTAAAATTTTGTCGTCTGGTAAAGGGTTAAAACTTGGAATTGCGTAGAAAAGAGTTTATCAATAGAATTAGGCACAAAAGATAGAAAAAGCCATTTACCTAAGCATTTCCTCAAAGTTCCACCGCTTTATCTTTTAGTGTTTTTACCCTTTACCACACAATGCCGCTCATTTTTATAACGCCCCTGGGAAAGAAGCCTTTTCAAAACATTGTGGGAAAAGGAGAAAATGCTGGTAACCAGCATTTTCTCCTTTTCCCACAATGTTTTCAGCACTATCAAAGAAAAATTGCACCATATGAGCCACATTGAAATTGTCGTCTGCAAATGCTTTCAATTAGGACAAGGCTAAGATTTTGTTGTCTGGTAAAGGGTTAACCCTTTCCCGAATGACAAATTTTGGACTGGTCCAAATTTAAAGAGTTTGCAGACGACAATTTTAAATTTGATGAAAAATGGCAGAAAGTTATCAAAAAGGGTAGAAAACACTGTGGAAAAAGGAGAAATTGCTCGTTACGAGCAATTTCTCCTTTTCCCACAGTGTTTTCAGAAGACTTGTACTGCAGACACATGAAAACCAGGGCTTGTTTGGGAAAGGGTTAAAGCAAAAACCATGTCATTTCGCACCCAGGAAAAGAATGAAGGGATGTGCCTGTTCAGTCAGTCTCCGGCCATGTATACAAAAAATTGCTATATTACCTGATGCATATGATATGTAATTATACCTTGTACACAGAAAAAGGTTTTGAGTGACTCAATAACCATAATACTTTTGTGAAATGATTTTGAAATAATTGTGATTACATGTATCTCTGGTTCCAGTCTTATTCAGATTAACTCAATACCCTGAGAAACAAATTTTTAGTGAATGCCTTTGAAAACATTCTTGTGAAATATGGATAATCACTGCAAATTAAAGTTGAATGTATGGCTACTTGTGAATCAAGCCATACATCTGCATTTGTATGAGCAGCGCTCTGGGCAAAAGAAGTTCAATGCAGCTCTATGATGCATTATACAAAGCAGCTGCATATCTGTTGTTCTTTTCCTAAAAACCGCCAAGCCCCCATAGCTCAGTTGGTAGTGTACAGGACTTGAGAACAGGAGGTCACAGGTTCGATTCCCAGCTTGGCCAATTTCTGTCGGAGGACTGATGATATTCATTGTGACAGGATTCATTCCTCTCTCACCGCTGACCATTGTTTCGATGATGGTTATGTGGGAAAGAAGCCAGTGGCTTGGAAAGAATATTGTGCGGAGTACTGGTAGAAGAAACTCCAGGAAAGCATGGATAGGTGCACTGGCTGCCACGATATAACTGAAATAATGTTGAAAACGGTGTTAAACACCATACAATTAATCATTTTCCTAAAAACCAGCTGAACCATATGGTAGAATGAGGTAGAATGTTCCTTTGACAAGCAGTTAATTTATCAGTAGCAAAAGTTTTTGGCACATGTCAGCCTGTGCGGAATGTGTAGGCTGAAATGGGTCGACACCTTTTTTCAGATGCATTAAATGCTTTTTTCACAGAACATGGCCCATATGTACATAACCTTGTTTTATATTCCATTTACAGATCAGTCTGGTCATTATTGTTCTGAAATATGGGACCAACATTAGTACCCTGGAAATTGTCACCCTATCTGTTGGGATACCTTACACACTGTTGTGGTGTATAGGGGGATGGATCATGGTAAGGTTTATGTGAAATTGTGACCTCCTGAAAACAAAAGTGAAGCAGGCAAGGGGGTGTCTCTATACGGCTGTTTTCCTTGTAAAATAAGATTTCAGTAGTGTTGGCTGACAATAAGGTTTATCTGAGAGCCTTCTATCCCTGAAAACTTTACCATATAAGAGATTCAGTTTTGAGACAAATTTGTCATAGAAGCTGGTTGGGTAATTCTATATTTGTCCTACCTGACAGAAGAGAATAGTAACATCCAATCTCTTACTCAGAGTCTGATAGAAGATGCTAGGACTGAGTATGGTGGCTGTAGACATGTATTATTATGATATAGGCCATTTGCTTCTGCAGCATGACTTTGCAGAAATATACATGCACCATGTTTTGTTTATTTTGTAGAATATCATACATTTTGCACCTTCTATCTTTGCAGGAAACTAAAACATTTGTTTATATAGCAAGATATTTTTACCCCATTTTGTAAGAGTATGTTTGATCATTGGCAATTGCAGAATCATGTTTTTTTTTTTGTTTTTTTTCTGCATATTGTCAGTGAAATAAGTTATAATGCCCTTGATTTTAGCAAAAGATAGACCAAACATGATGAAAATAACTGCTATTTCAAAGGATTTTCTTTATTCATTTTGGTGTAATATTTAAAAAGAAGCATAATTTTCCACAGCTGACAGAAATTGAACACTGGCTGTTTACCAAATTTGTCAAACTTAAACATGTACCTTATTGTCAGCAAAAATTTATTGAAATTTGATAGGACCTTGAAATGTCTTTGCAAAGTATCGACTGTCATTGCAAATTGAAGCATGATTTTATCAATACTTATAAAAACATGGCTGCGATAGGAGAAAGGCCTTGCACAATGTGTCGTGTACGGAGGGGGTCTGGATCTAAATTGGTAACTTTGTCTCCTTTTTCTGTTTTAAACAGCTGGTAACCAGCATTTTCTCCTTTTCCCACAATGTTTTCCACCCTTTCAAAGAGAAATTCCATCTTCTTAGCTACATAAATATTTGTAATCTGCAAATGCTTTCACATTCGACAAATCTAATATTTTGTCATACCAAAGGAATTGCAGATTAATCCATGTTGAAACATTTGCAGTTGACAAATTTAATGTGGCTCATATTGTGAGATTTATTTTAGATAGGACAAAAAAAAATGTCCCATAATGAGAATATGTTATTAACCCTTTCCCAAACAAGCCCTGGTTTTCACGTGTCTGCAGTACAAGTATTTTGAAAACACTGTGGGAAAAGGGGAAATTGCTCGTAACGAGCTATTTCTCCTTTTCCCACAGTGTTTTCTACCCTTTTTGAGACCTTTCTGCCATTTTCATCAAATTTAAAATTGTCGTCTGCAAACTCTTTCAATTTGGACCAGTCCAAAATCTGTCGTTTGGGAAAGGGTTAATGAGCATTTCCGCATAAAATTTTCCAAAGCTCTCTCTTTTGGTCTTTTGGAAAGGGCTGAGAGGTTTACTTGCTTTACATTATTTTTCTCACATTGTTTATTTGTTTTTTCAAAACAGCTTAGAAGAGAGCTCAAGTATGGCGCAATTGCTTTTGCTTTGTTTGGACTTGCAAAACCAGCATATTATATCTTCAAGTTTGTTAAAGTAAGTAGACGCACCTTAACTTTCTCATCTGTCTAACTCTACAGTGGATGACAAAATGTAGACTCTTCTGCACTCAAAGCTTTTGCATATAACTCTTTACCTCACGACAAAATTTTAGACCTGTCCAAATTGAAAGCATTTGCAGATGACATTTTCAATGTGAATCAAATGATGTGATTTGTCTTTGATGGGGTAGAAAACATTGTGAGAAAAGGAGAAGATGCTGGTTACCAGCATTTTCTCCTTTTCCCACAATGTTTTCAAAAGGCTTTTTCCTTAGGGTTGTTAAAAGTCGGGATTGTGCGGTAAAGCGATAACAGATTGATGCAGAAGACAACCGAAATGACTGTGTCGCAGATGATAGGATAAGCCTTTAACCCTTTACCAAATAATCACATGTTTTAACGAACCTGAAGAAGGAGGCTTTTGAAAACATTGTGAGAAAAGCAGAAAATGCTGGCAACCAGCATTTTCTCCTTTTCCCACAATGTTTTTAAACCTTTTGGAGACAAATTCAATCATGTAATCCAGATGTAATTTGTCATCTGAAAATGCTCTTAATTCGGGTTAGTCTAAAAATTTGCCACATGGTAATGCATTAACACTTTACCAAAGAATCCCCAAATTCAATGACCCTAAAGAGGCTTTTGAAAACAATGTGGGTAAAGGAGAAAATGCTGGTAACCAGCATTTTCTCCTTTTCCTGCACTGTTTTCCACACTTTGGGCAGATGATTTTCATCATTTGAGACACTTTTCATTTGTTTCCTGCAAATTGTTTTAATTTGGATGAGTCTAAAATGTTGTTGTGTGGTAAAGGGTACAAAGGATAGAAATCATTGTGGGAAAAGGACAATTGCTGGGTACAAGAAATTTCTCCTTTTCACACATTGTTTTCAAAAGTGTTCCTCATCAGTGAGGTGAAGAGATAAGGATTGTGTGATAAAGGGTTACACACTTTTTGTTTTGTTTCCACAATGGTTATGTGGGAAAGCAGCCAGTGGCTTGGGAAGAATATTGTGCAAAATACTGGTAAAAGAAACTCGCGCATGGATATGTGCACTGGAGGCTGTGATATAACTGAAATAAAGTTGAAAACAGTGTTAAACACAAACAAACAAACTTTTTGTTTTATTGTGTTGGTAAGCAGTTAACATGGTATGTACATGTAGCTTTGATAGATGAATGTAATTTAAAACTTTTTTCAAGCAATTAGCCATGTTCTGTGAAAAGGGGGTTTAATGCATCTGCAAAAAGTATCGAGCTAGGTCAGCCTGCACAGTCCGCACAGTCCATGCAGGCTGACCTTAGTTAGAATTTTTTGCTATTGATAAATTTTCTGCATGACGAAGGACCAGTCTACCTCCAGATCCAGTCGATTGTTTAACAAATGGATTTATATATCCATAATTATGTGATGGTTTGCTTGGTGTAGTGCATCACAGAGATGCATTAAACCCCATTTTGCCAGTGCATGGTTCAGTTGTGAGAGCAGCTTTCTAACCAAATAAAATACATTCACCATTTAACTCTTTACCACACAATCCCAACTTTGAATGACCCTGAGAAAGAAAGCTTTTGAAAACATTGTGGGAAAAGGAGAAAATGCTGGTAACCAGCATTTTCTCCTTTTCCCACATTGTTTTCTGCCAATCCCAAAACAAATTTCAATTTTTTAGTCACATTTAATTTGTCGTCTGCAAATGCTTTCAATTTGGACTGGTCTAAAATTTTGTCATTTGGTAAAGAGTTAAAGCACTCTTGCTTTTGGCTGTTAAAACTCAACATTGTTTTGGAAAGGGTTATCGGTAAAGATGTATGTTCTTTTAGGACAATTTTATTTTGGTTGTGTTGTTGATGACGTTTATTTTATATTCTTGTCAATAGGTGTACAAGCAGTTAGATGATGAAACGAACAAGGTGTTTGTCTATATCATCTTATTCTGTGGTAAGTCATACATGTGCCAAAGTTTACCTTAAAAGACTTAACTGGTTACCAGCATTTTCACCTTTTCCCACAATGTTTTCAAAAGCCTCTTCCCTCAGAGTTGTTAAAACTCGGAATCATGTGTTAAAGGCTTAATGAACATACTGATGTTAGACCTACCAAAATGTATCACAAATCAAGTGTAGGTAAAATATTTGACTGGAAGAAATTAAAGGATAACATTGTGGGAAAACAAGGAAATTCATTGCAACAAACAGCTGTGCCTTTTTCCTCAATGTTTTCAATAGCTGTCAACCACAGAGCCATAGACCTGCATAAATGTACAGTGTTCCTGTTCACGTACATAGGTAGATGAATCACTCACAAATTGGTTAAAATATTTAACTAGTCTAACACAAATCAAAATCTGTACCTGCAGTGCACGCAAAGGAAATCATACTTTGAAAAACACCTTTTTATCATTTGATTTTGGTGCTAATTCCTCTATGAACCATTTTACTCTCCGACTTCCAAAGTGTATTAAGGAATCCCAGATTTTTCTTAAAATAGATATTAGTACCCTGCTTTTGTGTCAATACTATAAAGTAAGAGAATAGGAGACTGGTTCTCATTCTGTATTATTTATAGATGCACAGATACAATCCTTTGTGGCTAGCTTTTAATGTCATCATTTTGTTTTGTCTGTCAATAACTGTAAAACAATGTCATCCCAGTCAAAACATACAGAGTGTCGAAACATACAGAACTGTGGAAGACAAGGCTTTCAGCAAAACTGTCTATGTCAAATGCTGCAGATGATAATGATGATACAAGTATGACAAAATCTGCACAAAAAGGTTGGAAGAAAAGGTTTCAATCAAGCTGGCTGAATATTTTTTCTTGGCTACGTAATTTTATTTATCAGTTGCAGTGTTGCATTTCAATGAATTACTTAACACTTGCACCCCAAGTTTTTATAGTGTACCCCTAGTTTTAAGATTTTGCCAGTCCCAGGGGGTGCAAAAAAAAAACAATGCTGAAAAAGGCATAGGACCACTGCATGTATTTGTAAGGTTACAGATCAAGATACTGTTACAACTCTAATGAAACATCAGCAGTTAACACACTACGACTCAGGGAAAAATCATGCTTGTCTAAATTGAAAGTATTTGCAGACGACAATTTAAATTGGCCTCAAACAATGGAATTTGTCTTTGATAGGGTAGAAAACATTGTGGGAAAAGGAGAAAATGCTGGTTTCCAGCATTTCCTCATTTTCCCGCAATGTTTTCAAGACTTCTTCCTCAGGGTCTTTAAAATCAGGGATTGTGCAGTAAAGGGTTAATTGGGTGGGAAAGAAAAGCAGTTTTCTTGTATATTTCAGGTGCCCTGGCTACTCTAGTATGGTTAATATTGATGATAGAGCTGATACAAGTGGTCAGAAACTTTGGACAAGGGCTGAAAGACAGGGGTACAGTAAGATAGCATCATTGGCTTATTGTGTAACGCAATCAAAATAATCTCATATTCCGTCATCTGGGTAGTCGTTGACTACAGTAGAAATTTTTGCTAGATAGTAAAGTTTTTCCATACAATCCTGTGTTTTAATAAACTAAAAGAAGAAGCTAATGTAAACATTGTGGGGAAAACAAAGAGAAAATGATGTTGACCCTTTATCCCACAATTCCGACATTTAACAACACTGAAGAAGGCATTTGAAAACATTGTGGGAAATGAAGAAAATACTGGTAACCAGCATTTTCTTCTTTTCTCACACTGTTTTCTGTTCTATGAAGACAAATTTATGTTATAAGTAACATCTTTTAATTTGTCGTCTGCAAATGTGTTCAGTTTGGGCAAGGCTGTAATTTTGACGTCTGGAAAATGGTTAACTAATATATCTCCTTTTCCCATGATTCCATAGAAATCTATCGCATTAGCTACCTGACAAAAGACAATGGATTTACCTTTTACCTAACAATGCCATGATAAACTGATCCTGACAAAGAGGGCTTTTGAAAACATTGTGGGAAAAGGAGAAAATACTGGTAACCAGCATTTTCTCCTTTTCCTACAATGTTTTCTATCATTTCATAGGTAAGATTAATACATGTACCATCTTTTGAACCACAGTTTATTTTGTCATCTGAAAATCCTTTCAGTTTGGACAAGTCCACAAGTTTGTCATCTGGTAAAGAGTTGTCCTCTGGATTTGTTTGTAAAAATCAAAATGACCCATGCTCTGGGAAAAAGAGGTTTAATGCATCTGCAATAATATATATGTGTGGACTGCGTAGGCTGACCTGGAGTGAAACTTTTTGCTTTTTAGCTCCACTGGCTGAAGGCCAGCGGGCTTATGTCATGGCCCGGTGTCCGTCGTGCGTCCGTCCGTCCGTCCGTGCGTCCGTCCGTGCGTCCGTCCGTCAACTTTTATTTCAAACATCTTCTTCTCTGAAACTACCCATCCAATTTTCATGAAACTTCACAGAAATGATCCTGCCATGGTCCTCTTCAGAATTTCTTGAAAGAATTTGATTCCTTCAAAAACTCTGGTTGCCATGGCAACAAAACTGAAAAATATTGGAAATCTTTAAAAATCTTCTTGTCTGAAACCATAAGGCATAGGGCTACCAAATTTGGCATGTAGCTTTATGTAGTAGACCTCTATCAAGTTTCTTCAAATTATAGCCCTGGGGTCAAAATTGGCTCTGCCCCAGGGGTCACAAGTTTTACATAGGCTTATATAGAGAAAACTTTAAAAATCTTCCTGTACCTAGCCATAAGGCCTAGAGCTACCAAATTTTGCATGTTGCTATATCTAGTGGGCCTCTACCAAGTGGGCCAAAATTTTAGCCCTGGGGTCAAAATTGGCCCCGCCGCTGGGGTCACAAGTTTTACATGGGCTTATATAGTGACAAGTTAAGAAATCTTCCTGTTTTGATTTTTTTTTTCTGAAATTAGCCTTGCATCAGGGGTCTTATCTTTTGCAGAGGCTTCATATGGACAAAACTTGAAAATCACCATATTTATAACCATACAGCATAGACTTGTATTATTTTGGCATGTGGCTTTATCTTGTGGACCTCTACCAGGGTTCAAGTAATTATAGCTCTGGGATCATAAATGGCTTTGCCTTGCGGGTCTCAACTTTCACATGGGCTTTTACAGAGAAAACTTTGTAAGTCTTCATTTTGAAACCATTTGGCTCAGAATTGAAATGTTTAGTATTTATGGTTTATATTTATAAGCCAGTGGAGCGATACAGGGCCATCATGGCCCTCTTGTTGTAAATTTTCTTCATGTCCAAGGACCATTCTACCTCAGGATTCTGTTGGTTTTTGGACATAACTGACTTTATGTATCCATAATTAAATGATCACTTGCTGGGTATAATGCATCATGGAGATGCATTAACTCTTTACCACACAATCCCGACTTTTAACGACCCTGAGAAAGAAGCCTTTTGAAAACACTGTGGGAAAAGGAGAAAATGCTGGTAACCAGCATTTCCTCCTTTTCCCACAATGTTTTCTACCCTTCCCAAAACAAATTTCAATTTTTCAGTCACATTTATTTCGTCGTCTGCAACTGCTTTCAATTTGGACCAGTCTAAAATTTTGTCGTTTGGTAAAGAGTTAAACAACCTTTTGCTTGGGCATGCCTCAAATGTTTGTATTGTTTTAGGTTGCTTTTACAATTTAGATCTTACTTCACCATAATTATGCTGAATGAAGGAAAAAGATATTTTCAGTCTGTGATATAAAGCAGTGAAATTCACCTTCATGGCTTTTTTTCTGGTCGGCATTTCTCACAAAAAAAAGAGTGAAAATTCATTTTAGATTGCCCACCTTTTCCTGTCAGATATTGGTCTTCACTGCTGGCAGAGGCAATAACAGTTGTGTGAATGCTTTTCCACATGACAAAATGCTAGACTAGCTTAAATTGAAGCATTTGTAGAAGATAAACTGAATTTGGCTCAAATGATGAGATTCCTTTTTAGCCCTTTACCACACAATCCCAACTTTTAATGACCCTACAAAAGATGGCTTTTGAAAACATGGGAAAAGGAGAAAATGCTGGTAACCAGCATTTTCTCCTTTTCACACAATGTTTTCTACCCTGTCAAAGAGAGAAATCTTCATTTCAACCACATTTAATTTGTCGCTTGCAAATGCTTTCGATTTGGTCCAATCCAAAATTTTATTGTTTGGGAAAGAGTTAAAGGGATAGAAAACATTATGGAAAAAAGAAAAATCTAAATTTGGCTCAAATGATGAGGTTCCTTTTTTGAAAAGGTAGACACATTATTGAAAACGGAAAAAAGTGTTGGTTACCAGCATTTTCTCCTTTTTCAACAATAATTTCAAAAACCTTTTCCACAGGCTCATTAAAACATGAGATCTTTTGGTAAAGGTTGAAGTACTGTAACCCTTTCACACACAACAGCTCTGACACTCGTTCAGATTTAAAACATCTGCAGATGACAAAATTAAGAATTTGCACAGATGACCATAAGTTCTCTGATAGGATAGAAAACATTTAAGGATAAGGAGAAAATGCTGGTTTCCAGTCTTTTCTCATTTTCCACAATATTTTCAAAAGCTGTCTCCCACAGTGTCATTAAAACTCAGTATTGTTTTGTTAGGGGCTAGGAGTTTGACTTATTTTGACCTTCCCCTTTACCACACAATCCTGACTTTTAATAACCTTGAGAGAAAAAAGCTTTTAAAAAAATTGTGGGAAAAGGAGAAAATGCTGGTAACCACATTCCCATAATGTTTTCTATCGTTTCAAGATAAATTCCGTCATTTGAGCCGCATTTAATTTGTTGTCTGCAAATGCTTTGGATTTGGACAGTCCAAAAATTTTGTCAAAAACTTGTGAGTCAGACTTTCAAAGACTTTAACTTTATTTTCAGGAATCAGTTCATTTTGGAATTTAAATTTAAGAGTCAAAGATTGTGTAAGGCCTACTTAATGATTTCCTGTTTTCCATTTGTAATAGCTTTGTCTGACATTCCCTTGTCCTGCAGTGCATTTGATTCACCTGCTAAATTGACTCTTTACCAAACAATCATTTTTAACTCTTTCCCAAACATTAAACTCTAGACTTTTGCAAAATGACAGCATGTGCAGACGACAGATCAAAGTGGAACACTTAAATTAAGTTCTTTGAAGGGGTAGAAAATATTGTGGGAAAAGGAAAAAATGCTGGTTACCAGCTTTTTCTCCTTTTCCCACCATGTTTTCAAATGGCTTCTTCCCAAGGGTCTTTAAAATAGGGGATTGTATAAATGATTGAATAAACCTGGAGAAAAGTACAGCTTTAGAAAACTTTGTCGAAAAGGGTGAAAATGCCAGTAACCAGTATTTTCTCCTTTTCTCTCACAATGAGTTCCAGCCTTTCAAAGACTAATTCTGTTATTTTGGCAGCATTTTGCATGTTGTTTGCAGATGCTTTCTCCTTTTCCTGCAATGAATAATGAGTATAAAATTTTGCTGTTGGTACAGAGTTAACTATTTACCATAGGACATAATTTTTGACCTTCCAGAATCAATAGTATTGGCAGACGACAAATCAAATGTGGCTCAAATGATTGCATTTGACTATGTAAAAGAAAAAAAAAAACATTTTAAGGAAAAAGGAAAATTCTGGCTTCCAGCATTTCTCTGTTCCCACAAAGTTTCCAAAAGCCTTAACCCTTTCCCAAACGACAAATTTTGGACTGGTCCAAATTGAAAGAGTTTGCAGATGACAATTTTAAAATTTGATGAAAATGGCAGAAAGGTCTCAAAAAGGGTAGAAAACATTGTGGGAAAAGGAGAAATTGCTCGTTGCGAGCAATTTCTCCTTTTCCCACAGTGTTTTCAAAAGACTTGTACTGCAGACACGTGAAAACCAGGGCTTGCTTGGGAAAGGGTTAAATACTAAATACTAAAATGTAACTTTACACAGTAAAAGAGGACCAAATGATGCTCATTTTCTCTTAACCCTTTACCAGACGACAAAATTTTAGCCTTGCCCAAATTGAAAGCATTTGCAGACGACAATTTAAAGTTGGCTCAAATGATGCAGTTTTCCATTGATAGGGTAGAAAACATTGTGGGAAAAGGAGAAAATGCTGGTTACCAGCATTTTCTCCTTTTCCCACAATGTTTTCAAAAGGCTTTTTCCCCAGGGTGGTTAAAAGGCGGCATTGTGCGGTAAAGGGTTAAATATTAATCAGATTTCACCTTAATTCTTTACCAAACAACAAACTTTAAGAATCCTCGAAATTGAAAGCATTTGCAGTCAACAAATTAAATGATGCTGAAATGATGAAATTATTAAATTTGTTTTGAAATGGTAGAGAATACTGTGGGAAAAGGATTTTCTCTATTCAGCATTTTCTCCTTCTCCCATTGTGTTTTTAATGTCTTTTTTCAAGGGGTTGGTTAAAACTTGGAGTTTTATGATAAATGGTTAAAAGCATGTTTGTTTGTTTAAAAAAGAAAAATGTCAGGTTAATGCTATTCCAGATTTTTTCGATATTTTTATTGTTGTAGTTTGTAATACCTTTCAACTTGCACAAACCTAAAATTCCTTTGTCTTGTAAAGAGTTAACGGACATTGTTTTTGTGTTTTAAAATAAAATAATGTGGTTCAAGATCAGAGAGCATATAACATGCGATCTGGCTTGATTTCACAATGTCTTGTTGCAATTTGATTGACAATTTTCAATATTCATATAATTCTTCATTCAAAGACTAGACGTAATGTCTCAGCCAATCAGACAGCTAGTCATTGAGAATTGTAGGTCCTGGACTTGTTCGCTGTCTTTTTAATTTTTAGCTCAACTGTTTTTGAAGAAAACATTGAGGCATTGTCGTAGCCCTGTCGTGGTCTGAGTCATTGTTGTGAAAAAACTTTGACATTTTGTAATATCTCTGCTATTCCAAAGATGTTAGCTTCAAACTCTGACTATTTGTTAACTTTCAAAAGGGGAACCTATACAACTGGGGCAGGTAACCATCAAAATATTTTTGACACAGTTATGCCCCTTCTTTAACCTAGAATTTTCCCTCAAAATCAATCCATTTCTAAAAGCAGCTGCGGTGGAGTGTCGGCACTGGCATGCGGTGCTCTTTTTATTTTTAGGGGTGAAGTGCCATCCCTTTTATATGCTTTTTTTTTTAACAGATAAGTATCACATAGCAGCAAATAAATGACATGTTTCAGTTTTATGTATTGCTTACCAGCTTCCATTTCACCAGAGACAGGTCATTTTTTACACATTTTGATAACATTTTGTGTGTGTGCATTGTGTTCCTTTAGAACATGCCATAAACAGGTAGCTTCTATGACTTTTACCAAACAATCCCGAGTTTTGAAGGGCGTTAAGGAAGAAAGCTTTTGAAAACATTGTGGGAAAAGGAGAAAATGCTGGTAACCAGCATTTTCTCCTTTTCCCACGGTGTTTTTCAAGGTTTTAGAAACCATCAATTGAGCTACATTTGATCTGTCATCTGCAAATGCTTTGAATTTGAATGAGTGTAAAATTTTGTCATCTGGTAAAGAGTTAACTTTTTACCAGACAACAAAATTCCAAACCCATCCATACTGAAAGCATTTGCATACAGTTAATCATATGTGATTAAAGCAATGGGGTTATCTTTGAAAGGAAATGAAACATTGTTGGAAAAGGAGAAAAGGCTGACTACGAGTATTTTCTCCCTATCCCACTGTGTTCTCAATGGGCTTTTTTCCTCAGGGTTGTTAAAACTTGGGATTGTGTGGTGAAGGAATAATCATCCCAAAGACCAAATGAGCCATGCTGTGGTAAAAGGGGGCTTAATGCATCTCCCTGATCCATAATACCAAGCATGTCATCACATTATTATAAATCCATAGAATCCATTTTGTCAAACAACCAACTGAATCATGAGGTTCATCAGTCCTTTGACATGCAGAAAATTTACTAAAAGCAAAAAGTTTCAGCCCAGGTCAGCCTGCATGGACTGTGCAGGCTGACCTGAGTCTATACTTTTTGCAGATGCATTAAGCCCCCTTTTCCCCCGGGCATGGCTTAAATGTTTTTGAGGAAAGAAAATGTTATTTTTCAGCATTGAAAAATCTGTTGGAAGAGGATTAATTGCTTGTCAAATGTAATTGCTTCTTTTTTCCATGATGTTTTTTCGTATAGGTTTACATTTTAAATTCAGTATTACAACTATTGAGCCTGTTTGAATATTAACAGGGAACTGCTAAATTATTTTGGTACAGACAAATTGATTACATTTCTTTAAAACAGTTTGTGCAATTTACCTCTGACTTTTTTCTGCGCAACATTTACGGTACATTGATGATTTCAAGTTTAGTGTTTTATTTGAGTATCACAGGCCTCTGGCCCTTATCCATTTACATACATGTCCACTCACTAATTGACATACAAAAATACTCTCAAACCATATCCATCATAACTGCTTTAGAGTCTTGAGGCTTTAACCCTTTACCATACAATCCCGACTTTTAACAACCCTGAGGAAAAAGCCTTTTGAAAACATTGTGGGAAAAGGAGAAAATGCTGGTAACCAGCATTTTCTCCTTTTCCCACAATATTTTCTTCCCTATCAAAGACAAATTTCATCATTTGAGCCACATTGAAATTATGATCTGCAAATGCTTGTTTTAAATTTGGACAAGTCTACATTTTTGTCATGTGGTAAAGAGTCAAAGATACGAGATATCATCATCTGGTAACTCATATTCCAGCTGTTTGACATTTATCCCATGCCATATATTTGACAATTATAATACATGAGCTATGCTCTGTAAAAATGGGGCTTAATGCAGTTGCGAAAAAGAATTAACTTATGTCAGCCTGCACTGAGTGTGCAGGCTGACATGGGCCAAAACTTTCTGAAATTTGTAAATTTCTTACATGTCCAAGGACCATGCTACGTTGTGATCCAGTCACTTGTTAGACAAAATACTTTTGAAGACTTGCTTGGTATAATGCATCATAGAGATGCATTAAACCTCCCTTTTGCCAGAGCATGGCTCATATGTCATTTGCCCAGTCTCTGACAATTATCTAATATGCCCAGTACATGTACATATTTGACAATTATCATCTCATATGCAGAATTCTGATATTTAGCGATAGTGGTCCTACATTTGAAAAGTATCGTATATGCCATATATCTGACAGCTGTCTTATACATGTATATGCACAATATTCAAGATTCATAGAATATTCTGATATTCATAGAAATAAAGGTACAGTCAATGAACATGCATTGTGGCTTATAAGGAATCATGGTTTTAAATTATCAACTTAATACTTAATATTGTTATTGTATTTTTCTTACTCTGAACCCTCTGCCAAATGTCAAATTTTAGATTCTTCCAATTTTTAAGCACCTGAATATGACAATTTCAGCATAGAAATAAACTGGGTGATACCATCTGATATGGTAGAAGACATTGTGGGAAAAGGAGAAAATGCCGGTTACCAGCATTTTCTCCTTTTCTTATAATGTTTTAAAAAGTCTTCTTTGTCAGGGTTAGGGGAAAATCAGGATTGCTTTGTAAAGGGTTAATCCAAGACTAGTGGACACTCATTTAAAATGTCTACTTTTCTCACAATATTTTTCATGGTAATCTGCTGTTAGATGATAATTATAAGGTTGTCTGTGGAAGGTGATGATGTAACACAACAAAAATTTTAGACCTGTTCAAACCCAAAGCATATACATATAGCAAATTAAAAGTGGCTAAAATTGTGGAGGTTGTCTTTGGTAGAGTAGAAAACATTATGGGAAAAGGAGAAAATGCTGGTAATCAGCATTTTCTCCTTTTCCCACAATGTTTTTGAAACTCTTCTATCGCAAGGTCGTTAAAAGTGGGCATTGTGTGGCAAAGGATTAACTCTTTTATCAGACAGCAAAATTTTAGACTTATCCAAAATGAAAGCATATGCAAAAGACACACTAAGTATGGCTGAAATGATAGGATTTGTGTTTGACTTGGTAGAAAACACTGCAGGAAAAGTGCTAGTTCACCCTTTACCACACAGCCCTGAGTTTTAACGGCCCTAAAAGAGGAAGGCTTTTGAAAACATTCGTAACCAGTATTTCCTCCTTTTTCCACTATGTTTTCTATGCTGTCAAAGACAGAAGTCATCTTTGGGGCTATGTTTGTCTTTTTCAAATGTTATCAGTTTGGTCAAGTCAAAAAAATTGTTGTTTGGTAAAGAGTAAACAGCATTTTCACCCTTTTCCACATTGTTTTTAAATGTCTGCTTCTTCAGAGTCATTAACCCTTTACCACACAATCCCGTCTTTAACCGATCCTGTGAAAGAAGCTATCTGAAAACATTGTGGGAAAAAGAGAAAATGCTGTTAACCAGCATTTTCTCCATTTCCCACAATGTTTTCTACCCGTCCCAAAACAAATTTCAATTTTTCAGTCACATTTATTCTGTCATCTGCAAATGCTTTCAGTTTGGACCTGTCTAAAATTTTGTTCTTCGGTAAAGAGTTAAAACACAGCTTAGTTTTACGAAAGGTGAACATAAGTACCTACTGATTGGCTGTGCTTCCAGTGGGCCCCGCAGGGATCTGTTGTAAAGTCTAGGACCCATAATTTGGAGGCCACAGGCTCAAGCCTCACTGGAGGCACTAGATTTTTCGTGTGAATGTCCTTGGGAAAGACACTTCAGAGTCCTAGCCTTGTACTGGTGAAACCCAGGACATACATGTATATGGAAATATGAGCTGTTGCCATGATATGACTGAAATAATGTTTAACCCTTTACCGCACAATTCTGACTTTTAGTGAACCTGAGAAAGAAGCCTTTTGAAAACATTGCGGGACAAGGAGAAAATCCTGGTAACAAGCATTTTCTCCTTTTCCCACAATGTTTTCTACCCTTTCTAAAACAAATTTCAGTTTTTAAGTCACATTTATTTTGTTGTCTGCAAATGCTTTCAATTTGGACAAGTCTAAAATTTTGCCATTTGGTAAAGAGTTAAAGCAGTGTAAAACACCATTTCATCGATCAATCAATGTACCTCTCTATTAAGACAAGAGGTTGTAGACTTTGTTGTAGCGTTGTTATTTATAAGTCAGTTGTTAATATTTTCTTTATTTACAATGGAAGACGAAATTGAAGGGAGCAGGTGTGAAAACAACTTAGTTTAACTCTCAACCAAACGACAATACTTTGAACAAGACCAAATCGAAAGCATTTGCAAACGACATAATAAATTTAGCTCAGTGATGATTTCTGTCTTTTATAGGGTAGAGTAGAAAACAGCATGGGAAAAGGTGGAAATGCTAGTAAAGGTTTAACTCTTTATGAGATGACATATTTTTTTGACTTGTCTAAATTTAACTCTTTACCAAACAACAAAATCTTAGACTGGTCCAAATTGAAAGCATTTGTAGACGACAAATTAAAAGTGGCTCAAATGACAAAATTTGTCCTTGATTGAGTAGAAAACATTGTGGAAAAAGGAGAAAATGCTGGTTACAAGATTGCACCGAAGTTTTATGAAGTCTGATCTTGATCTACATTAAACACAAAAATGATTTAAGATGTGTATTAATATAGACATTTTATGTACATATTTGTGTTAACCCTTTACCACACAATTCCTAGTTTTAACAACTCTGAGGAAAAAGCCTTTTTAAATATTGTGGGAAAGGAGATAACCAGCATTTTCTCCTTTTTCCACAATATTTTCTCAAATTCCAGATACAAATTCCATCATTTCAGCCACATTAAATTTTTTGTCTGCAAATGCCTTCAATTTGGACCAATCTAAAATTTTGTAATTTTACAAAGGGTTTAACAGATTTTTTTAGTAGTCAGTGAAATTTATGAAAAACCAGTGTATATATACAGTTATTTTATACAATTACTCTTATATAGTTTTATTGTAGCTATGAATGTGCCATATTTGATAGAATAAATGTACTATTTTTAACTTCTTGGTTGGTGTTGACAGCATACCCCTTTATCAAACAATCATTTTCATGAGCCAAGGAGAGAATGCTTTTTGAAATAATTTGGGTAACCAGCATTCTCTCTTTTTGTCACAATGTTTTTTACCCTTATTCAAAATCCCACCATTTGGGTCCCATTTACCTTGTTGTCTGCATGTGCGTTCAGTTTGGACAGTCTAGAATATCGTAATTTGGTAAAGAGTTAACCTTTTAAAAGACTGGTTACTGGTTACCAGCATTTTCTTCTTTTCCCCCAATGTTTTAAAAAGCCTTTTTCTTCAGGGTCATTAAAACTTGGGATTTTTATTTAGGGTTAACCCTTTACCAAATAATACAGTCCTTTAACTACCCTGAGCAAGATGACGTTTAGAAACATTGCTGGAAGAGGAGAAAACAATGGTTTAGATTCTACACTCCTTCTTAAATTAATTTTATTGAAGTTGTAATGTACCACTGCCTGCTATTAAAGACCACTCTTCTTAATTCCATTGGGTGGTCTTTAGATACATGTTTGACTGCAGATGACAAAAAAAATGTGACTGAAAAATTGAAATTCATTTTGGGAAGAGTAGAAAACATTGTGGGAAAAGGAGAAAATTCTGGTTACCGGCATTTTCTCCTTTTCCCACAATGTTTTCAAAAGGCTTCTTTCTCAGGGTTGTTAAAAGTCAGGATTGTGTGGTAAAGGGTTAATGTGATTGTAAGGTGTAGTTGCGAATGAAATATTTCAATAATTACTGGAATAGTTCTGGTTTGAAAATTCCCAGGCATAATATGTTTAAGTAGAATCTCAGTACTGATACATTTTTCTTTAGGAAAATAGTTTCAACAGAAAATGTTATGCAACATAACTAAGTAGACTAAATGGATCCTTCTCAAACATTTTACAGAGCATTTTATTGTATACACAAACTCGGCACAACTCCAGAAGGGAGATTTTCAGTTCAGGTCAGATAGATTAAGTCTTTACCACAACCAATAATTTAAGACTAGTCCACATTAAATGCATTTGCAAATGATCTATAAAATTTAGTTGAAATGGAGGTAATTATCTGTGAAAGTGTAAAAAAACATTGTAGGTCAAGGAGAAAATGCTGGTTACCAGCATTTTCTCCTTTTCCCACAAGGTTTTCAAAAGGCTATTTTCTCGGAGTTGTTTAAACTAAAGATTGGCAAAGAGTTAATTCATTGCTTTCTGAAAGGAAATGGCAGCATACAATTTTGCAAAAGTTGTCATAAAAGAGGGATGAACGAATTGGATTCCAATCAAATGCAAAACTATGATATGTGAAAACATTTTAGGCAATAGTAGAAACTTCATGTCATGGACAGTTTCTGTGTTTGCAACAATGTATTGAAGAGCGCTCAGCTGCAAGATGGTGATTTGTCTGCAGAAGGAAATGATTTCAAAGGTCAAGGCCAATGTGAGGTAAATACGCAACATCTCAGGAATTGTTTCAAAATATAATTTTACAGACATAATTGTGCCCATATATATGCCCTAAAGAACAGAACATGACTATTTTGGATAACATCGTTGATGGTCAAGGTCACCATGTTAAGGAAGAATACAATTCTTGGTGCTTGATGTTTATTTGCCCTATTCAACTCTGTACCACATAATTCAGGGTTTTAACAACCCTGAGAAAGAATGCTTTTAAAAACTGTGGGAAAAGGAGAAAATGCTGGTAACAAGCATGTTCTCCTTTCCCCACAATGTTATCTTCCATTTCAGAGATAAATCAAAACATTTGAGTCACATTTATTGTCAGCAAAAGCTTTCAATCTTAAGCAGTCTAAATTTGTTTTCATTTGGTCAAGAGTTGCCAAATTTAGTCTTCTGTATAAATTCACAGTCGTCTCATGATGACAGCCCACTTATCAGCCCACTTATCCATTTCTTTCAAGGGTTTCATCAGTTGAAAAATGGAACTCTGCATTGCTTTGCCCAAGGACTTATCCATGTCTTTTAAGGGTTTCATTATTTGATGCAAATGACCTGAAGTTCTATGGTAGGGTGGAAAAAATGTTGTGTGACAAGGAGAAAATGATTACCGGCATTTTTTCTTTTCCCACAATGTTTTCCAAAGACTTCTTCCATAGAGTCGTTAAAACTCAGGGTTGCTTGATAAAGGGTTTAATCAAGAATTGGTTGACATAGGGCTGAAACAACTTTTTTATAATCCATTTTATTGTGTGGTTGCAAGAAAAAGATGGTAAGCATGGTGTGCAATGTGCTTTTCCTTTTATTCATGAAGGTAATGATTATTTCATAGTTTTTTTTATCCCTGTATCCCTTTTTCACACAGCAAGATTTAGACTCTTAAAATTTAAAACATCTGCATATGACAAATTTAAAATTGGTACAAGTGGACTGAAGTTCTCTGACAGGATAGAAAACATTCTGGGAAAAGGAGAAAATTCTGGTAACAAGCACTTTCTCCTTTGCTTACAATGTTTTCAAAAGAATTCTTGCTTAGGGTTGTTAAAACTCAGGACTGGGTGGCAAAGAGTTCATTCAAGAAACTAGGCTTGAAGTTCAATAGAAA
Organism: Tridacna gigas; assembly: GCA_945859785.2. Taxonomy (NCBI): domain Eukaryota; kingdom Metazoa; phylum Mollusca; class Bivalvia; order Cardiida; family Cardiidae; genus Tridacna; species Tridacna gigas. Next base: position 36,774,001 of record OX244036.2, on the reverse strand, counting down.
AAAGTTATGACATGACACCATATCAAATTTGCTTTTTGTTATCAGTCCCACAAGGTTTGCGCATATTTGTGGTCAATGTGAAAATTTGTAGAAGTTTCTTTTTGTATTGATATATTTATATTCTAGTCATTCAACAAAAAACAGACATTTATGTCCTCATGTGATTCACATTGAATAAGATGGATGATTTAAGCCTTTACCAAATAGTCTCAAGTTTTAATGACCTTGGAGAATAAAGCTTTTGAAACATAGTGGGAAAAGGAGAAAATGGTGGTAACCAGCATTTTCTCCTTTTCCCACAATGTTTTCTACCCATCAAAATGCAAACCCAATATTTTGAAACACATTTTTTAGATCTGCCAATGCTTTGGATATGGACAAGTCCAAAATTTTGTCATGTGGTACAGTTAGAGATAAGGTCCTAGATTAATGGTTTTTGCTACACTAAGATGAACTCGGAGTGACTTTTAGGGTCTTTTTGTATTGCTTGTAAATTGATATGAAAACTGATTTTATTACATTTCTGTTATTATGTATAATTATGTATGTATTTTTTAAAATTCTGTTTGCAGTTGTACATACAATGTTTTTTAAAACAATTTTTGTATCGCCATAGGCAATTGATGGCCATAAAAATCTGTAAAGATTTAAGTCATTTTGTAATAGTCTTTTTGTCATTTCTTATCATGTTTTCTTCACTAAGTGCTCAAGGTGAGCTTTAGGGATCATGTTGTGTCTCTCATGCATCACAATTTGTTAACTTGACAACATTTGCACGCATTTTGTCATTTTGAACCCTATAGGCTAACATATTAAGATTAGCGAAGAAGGAACTGGGTTTACTTGGGTTGTTACATGGTATCGAATGACTTCAGAATGAACTGATGTCTTTGTTGTAAAACAACCTATGAGGGCTTATTGTTGAGTTGTGAGCCTAGTGCCTATGGGTTTGACTTTTGTCAGGCATATTGCATTATTTTTCAACATATTAATCGCCTTCATTAGCTATACACTTTTGCCAGTGTTGTTTCTAAGGGCCTCAATGCGGGTTTTAAAGAAGTGCTTTTCTTGACTTTTCCGAAAGCCCTCCACTGCATGTGAGACATTGTCATTTGACCAAAAGTAGGTACCAAAAATGGCCTTTTTTTAATTTTGGAAAGAAGTGAAAGTCTGATGCAGCGAGATCAGGCAAATAAGGTGGATACTCAATAAATGCGAAGTCACCATTTTAGGCCGCAGCCATTGCAATGAAAGACTTGTGAACAGGGGCATTGTCCAGGTGGAACAACATACCTATACTGAGTTTTCCATGATGCTTGAGTTTAATGTTTTCTCTTAACTGCCTAAGAAGTGATGCATAATAGATCTTTGTGCCATTGATTATTTGTCCCTTTTGCAAATAATCAACTATTAGAATACTGCCAGTATCCCAGAAAATCGAGGCAATAACCTTACCAGCTGATGGAATTGGCTTTGTTTTCGTTGGAAGGGGTGACCAGGCTGTTTCCATCGTTTAGACTGTTTTTAGTCTCTGTGGTGAAATGATGGACCCTCGTTTCACCCATAGTCACAAACCTCTGCAGAAAGTTATTAGGACCTGCCTCTAAAAGGTTCAGATTAGCTTGTGACAAAGTTCACCTGGTGTGCTTCTGATCAACTGTCAGAAGTCTTGGTACCCAACAGCCTGAGAGCTTTCTCACTGCAAGATCTTCAGCAAGCACGGAATGTACTCTTTCCTGCGACCAACTTTACTGGCTATATAACTCTCTACAACTCGCCCGTTAGCCATAAAAATATTGCAGCCTATATTGACCCTTTTCTGGTTTTGCACCAGTGACAGGCATTCCAGGACGGTTGTCATCCTCTAACCCGACAGGGAATGGCAAGCCTGATAAAGGCCATCTGTTCAATTCCTTTATAAGGCTCACAACTTATCAATCAGCCCTCATAGGTACGAAAGGACCGGTTACCAATAGTTAGAGAACTTTATGATTCTGAAACGTTTAGAATGACATAATTTTTGCTGTACAAAGGTTTTAACTGTATAACCAGTTTGTGTAGTTTTACGTATTATTCGTTAAACAGTAATTTTAAACGATGAAATAAACTATCAGTAGTAAAAGAAAATGTTAAAAGAAAAAAGAATGTTTAATTTTGTTTCATTCTTTTCTAGAATGTTACGATCTGTTTAAAAAAAAAACCTGTTTTGGACTAGTCTGTTAAGTGGAATATTTAAGCAGTGCCTGTGAAATGGGAATTTAAAATACGCTTCTGCTAAAAGTATTTATCCAGTCCACACAGGCTGACCTGGGTCGAAACTTTTTGATTTTTCTTAAATTTTCTGCACATCCAAGGACCAATCTACCTCATGATTCAGTTGGTTGTTAGACAAAATATATTTGATCGATCCATAGTTACGTAATTACTGCATATTGCATCACGGAGATGCATTAACCCTTTCCCAAACAAGCCCTGGTTTTCACGTGTCTGCAGTACAAGTCTTTTGAAAACACTGTGGGAAAAGGAGAAATTGCTCGTAACGAGCAATTTCTCCTTTTCCCACAGTGTTTTCTACCCTTTTTGGGAACTTTCTGCCATTTTCATCCAATTTAAAATTGTCGTCTGCAAACCCTTTCAGTTTGAACCAGTCCAAAATTTGTCGTTTGGGAGAGAGTTAAATGCCGTTTGGCCAGAGCGCTACACATTTCCCTTGGTGTGCTGGCAATGTAACGAGCATTCAAAAAGACAAAATGTGGGAGACAGTTCATGCAGTTGTAAAGGGGTAGGGACAGGCTCTCACAGTGGTTCCGGGTTCGAATCCTGTAATGAGCTGATCAACCTTTAGAACTACCCTGAACATCACTGCACTAACACTGGTGATGGTTTCCAGGAATCAACCATTGTAAGCGATAATATACTATGTAGACATTGTTTCATGATTGATGTAACACTGAACAGGTTTAACGTTTTACCAAATAATTCCCAAGTTTTAACGACCCTTTTTCCTTCAGTGTTTTTCACCCTTTCAAAGACAAGCTTCATCATTCAAGACACACTTCATTTGTCGTCTACCAAAATTTCGAATTTGGACGAGGCCAGCATGTTGTGGCACGGTAAAGGTTTGCAGACCACAAAATGGTGATCAGTGTAAACAAATTGTTCTATTATCATATTCTAACATTTACGGATCTACAGTGGATACACATATTTGAATAAAAACGATCGTGATGACGTATATTCCCGAAAAAATTATGAAAACAAACACAAGTAGGAAAAAGAGAGAACATCCACGCTTGGAACAGTATTTCGATTCATCACGTGGTTTTAAAGAAACGTGCCACAGAATTTCATCTTCAACAAGAAAAGAGTAAAATCAATAGGATATATGATCAATGCTGATTAATCGTATTGCCGTACAAATACGATATTTTCAGATTGTTCGGCTGGTGCCTTTTGAAATCATTGAGGAAAAAGGGACCTACTTGGTATATACGATTGCTTCTAGGGTTTTCAAAATTCAGTATATGAAGACAATTATCTTTTCCTTTCAACCAAGGCATTTCTTAAGTCATGTTTATGAGCCATGCTCCGGCAAAAGGGAGTTTATTGCATCTCTGAGATGCAGTATGCCAAGCAAGTTTAATATGGGTCCTTAAAATACATTTTATCTAATAACCGTCTTAGACATGCAGAAAATTTATCAAAAGCAAAAGGTATCGAACTAGGTCAGCCCTCTTTTTTCTACAAGAAATCCCTTTAATCAACCCATTGCTAAAATACTAAAAAAATACCCCGAGTTTTAACGACCCTGAGGAAGACGGCTCTTGAAAACATTGTCGGAAAAAAAGAGAAAATGCTGGATACATACATTTTTCTCCTTTTCCCACAATGTTTTATATCGTTACAAAGACCGTTTTATTTTTAAAGCAACATTCAATTTTTCGTCCTCGAGAACATCTATTTTGGACTTGGCTCAACCCTTTACCACACAATCCCGAGTTTTAACGACCCCGACGAAAAGCCTTTTGAAAACATTCTTGCAAAAGGACAAAATTCTGGTAACCAGCATTTTCTCCTTATTCCACACTGTTTTCTACTCTATTAAAGAAAAATTCCATCAATGAGCGCACATTTAAATTGTCGTCTGCAAATGATTTCAATTTGGACATGTCTACATTTTTGTCGTTTGGTAAAGGATTTTGTCGTCTGGAAGATGTTACTGAGCTTTTTGAATGACGTTTCACGCTGCCTCCGTTCTTATTGCATCACTAGTCCCTCCTCCTGTACTTAACTGTCCTCTTCTGATAATGTCAGATTATTTCGGTCGGTCCACCGATTGATTACTTGGAAGTTAAGCCCACAGCTTAGACTAAGAAGTTTACGTTACTTCCAAGCACCTGCATAATTCCAAGCATGCTGAAGATAACGTAAATTATTTTTGAGGGCAGTATGGATCAATATCAGACACGAGTTTTAACGACCTGAAGAAAAGGTCTTTTGAAAACATTGTGGGAAAATGAGAAAATGCTGGTAACCAGCACTTTCTCCTTTTCTCACAATGTTTTCTACCCTTGCCAAAACAAATTTATATTTTTGAGTCACGTATATTTCGTCGTCTGCAAATGCTTGGAATTTGAACAAGTCTAAAATTTTGTCGTTTGGTAAAGTGTTAACTTTTAAGAGTTTACAGGTTAACTATTATTCTTCAGTCTTTTATAAGTACTATTTATCGGTAAAAATACGAATCAGTTGGGAGCCGTTTACACCAACCTTTCTAGATTGTAATTAAATGTTCAAAAATTTCTTAGTATCAGAGCAACGCAAATTCTGATTTGCTAAACCAAATGAGCACTGATTTGGGGGAAAAAGGGGTTTAGTGTATCTCCGTGATGCATGATACCATACAAGAAGTCACATAATCATAAATCCATTCTTTTTCAATCCATTTTGTCTAACAACCGACTGAATCATGTGGTAGAATGATTTTTGGACATGTAGAATCGAAGTTTGCAAAGAGCAAAATGTTTCGACCCATCTCAGCCTGTGCAGGCTGACATGGGTCGATAATTTTTGCGGATGCATTAAACCTCCCTTTCACAGAACATGATTCAAATGGTTCGGCGAAACCATGAAAATATCTGTATTTTTCTTATTTTCGAACTTGTCTAGATTTAGAATGGTTGGGGAATACGGATCCAGGCCGGAAACTCAATATTTTTGTAGTCTGGCCTTAAGAGGGAAAAAAAGAGTTTGGATAAATATCCGTCATGGTGATTAGCGGAAAATAATCGGATTCCCCGATTCCGATTGACATTTCATTCTATCCTTCTTTGCAATTCAGTCACCTTGTTTTCTGTATACCGTCCTTTTCAATTTAGATACATTTCTTTAGATTAACCACAACCTCTAAAACATCGATGGTTAAATCGATCCGGTTTTAAAAACCTTATATTGCCTTTTAACTTGCATAGGAATATGAAGGTAAACTTGAAGCAGACGAGAATCTGCACAAAGCCGGCAATTGTTACCAAGAAATCCCCTGCGCGAAACCGGCAACTGTTACCGACAAAGTTGTCAGACGTTATCAGCTAGGGCTGATAGGCCTACAAACCTAAATGAGGAAAAAATAAGATTAATGAAAAAGATAATGAATCAATGAATTGCAATCCCAGGCTTTGAAGATTTATTAATTATGAATGAGTTTCGAGCAGAGTTCGTCATATAATTGTAACATGTGGAAAAAGCTGAAAGTACATTTTTTTCTTTTAAATTTTTTCTCCATTGTTTAAAATATGTTAAATTGTCATCCACCACATCTAACAGTTTGACTGAAAAATTCCGTATTTTTTAAGACCATGAGAATCAAGCCTTTTGGAAAGGTCATAGGAATAGAGATAACTGCAGGTTACCGGCTTTTTCTTCTTTTCCCACGAGGTTCACTACCCTTTCAAAAAATAAATGCCATCATTTGAACCACATTTTAATTTATAGTCTGCAAATGATTTCATTTCAGTGAAGTGTAATCCTATATGTGATACCTAGTACACAGACAAGTAGAATATCGTACGCTCTACGTAAGACAAATTTCAGTAGAATATGTCAAGTACTTACTCATTTCCCAACAAAGTTTTCTAAATCAGGCTGAAAGAACATTTTTCTGTTTCAAAATGTATCTTTTGCACAACTTTTAGACCATTTTCTCCGCCAAATCCTCCCTTTACGACTTGGATAAGACACCTTTTGAAAACATTGTAGAAAGAGAAGAAAATGCCAGTTACCGCATATTCTCCTTGACCTACAATGTTTTTTCCCTCCTGTAACGAGTGTCATCATATGAGTCACATTTCACTTGTCGTCTGCAAATGCTTTTAGTTTGGACAAGTCTAAAAGTTTGTCGTTTAGTAAAGACTAAAGAGTTAGACTGTGTTTTGTAGTATGTCTCGGTGTTCGTTCGTTCGTACAGCAATGGGTATATTATGTAAAAAGTTAAAAACTATAAAGAGCCATGCTCTGGCAAAAGGGAGCTTAATGTATCTCCGTGATCCATGATACCAGTCAAGCCATCACAAAATCATGGAACCATAAAAGCCATTTTTTTTTAAACAACCGATTCAGTCATGAGGTAGACTGGCCCTTGGACATACAGAGAATTGACCGATACCGTAATATGTTTCGGCCCAGGTCAGCCTGTGCGGATTGCACAGACTGACCTGTGTCAATTCTTTTCGCAGTTGCATTCAGCCCCCTTTTCACAGAGTATGGCTCATTTCTTTTTAATGATCGTTACAGAGAAAAAAAAATCTGGATCTAACACAAAATCAGTCCGATCAATCGCAGGCTTCAATAGCAAGACTGGTTCTCACTTGAAGCCCAAACTGTCACGTTTCCACTTACTTCTACAGTAAACAACGCTTATCTGTGAACCAGATGACAACATTTTTGACTCGTCTGTATTTAAAATCGCTTGTAGATAACGGATAAAGAGAGCGTCAGATGGTAGGATTTTCTTTGAAGGGAAAGGAAACACTGCGGGCAAAAAAAAGAAAATTGCTGCTCACAGTCATTTTCTTCTTTTCCCACGATATATTCATTAGCCTTCTTCTATAGGGTCAGGGAAAAAAACCCATCAAAATACGAGACTGTTTGGTAAAGGGTTAAAATGTCTTATATTAAGCCTCTTAACCCTGTACCAAACAATCCCGAGTTTTAACGACCCTAAAGAAAAAGCCTTTTGAAAACATTGTAGGAAAAGGAGAAAATGCTGGTAACTAGCATTTCTCCTTTCCCCATAACGTTTTCTACCCTTTCAAAGGTAGGAATCATCACTTGGCCTATTATCAGTTCGCCGTCTGCAAATGCTTTCAATTCAGACCAGTCTGAAATTTTGTCGTTTGATAAAAGGTTAATCTATGTGACCGAATAAGAGAAATCGTTTGCTAACGTATAATTAGTTCAAAGAGACTATGATTATTATCGTATAAGAAGAAAACCTGCTAAAACACGCCATGCTTAGAGTCTCTTTGGTAACGTATGCCTTGACTTACTCGCTGAAAATCATCTGGAAACATCTTAAAATGAGCCATGCTCTGGCAAAAGGGGACTCCGTGATTTATTATACCAAGCAAGACATCACCTGATTAAGGTTCCAAAAAATCCATTTTGTCTAACGAGCAACTGATTCTTGAGGTAGACTGGTCATTTGACATGCGTAAAATTGACCAATCGCAAAAAGTTTCGGCCCAGGTTGGCCTGCGCGGATTGCGCATTAATCCCCCTTTTAACCCTTAACTACACAGTCTTTTAACGACCCCCAAGGTAGAAGATTTTTGAAAACGTTGTGGGAAAAAGAGGAAATGCTTGTAACCAGCATTTTCTCCTTTTCCCACAATGTTTTCTATCCTATTAGAATAAGTGTTGTGATTTTGGTTACCTTTAATTTGTCGTCTTCAGATACTTTCAGTTTGGACCAGTCTAAAATTTTGTCGTTTGCTAAAGAGTTAAAAAAGAGCTTGGTCCAAATATTTCAGTTAGTTTTTGTAAGTTTGCAAGATCAGTGACCGTATTCACAAATAATTCTTATTACCATGCATAGTATGATTGTTTCTCAACATTTTTCTAAATTTCAAAGTGAAGCAATTGCTGATTGGCCAAACAAAATGGTTAAGCCAATCAGAAATTGCATTACTTTCTGAACCAAAACTGGATCAACAAGATATATCTTTAATAAAGATAGACGGCATAAATTTGCCTGCAAATAGATAGGGGCCCATATAATGAGCATGTCTACATTTTAGACCAATCACAAATTCCAATTTATTCATTTTTATCAGTACCAAAAAGTGGGTCAAACGCCAGCGCATTCAGCTACGCCGATAAATGCAGTTTAGCTATGGCTGGTAGATACAGACCCGGGTTCTAAACCATTTTCAGGAATCGCATTTTTTTTTTTCAATTTTACTATCATATACTTCCGCTTTGATACCTTGCTCCTTTTGTTCCATATGAAAAGGACCGCAAGTACTGGCCCGGAAATCATAAGACTAAAAGGTACACGAGTCATAGATTTCGATCAAAATAGTTCTAAATACATATGCACATTCACTCACAATTTATTTTCAGATTTTATCAATTTCGGTTGAAGTTTTCGCTGACAGATTGACAAAACTAAAGCGTCACTCTATATTTGTTGTTGTCGTGAGTATAAAGGATTTCATATGCGCCGCCATGTTTCAGGTCATGCTACTGAAATTAATTTCAATGAAACATCCTTGGTACGGGTGAGGTTTGAACAGCTCGAATAGCCTAAGTGGTAGAGCTCCAGATCTGTGAATGACAGGTCTCGGGCCACTTGAGGGTATGGCTTTGTTTTCTACGGCTGACCTTGAAAACGAGGTCCAGTCTGACGATGCTACACACCTAGCACGTTGAAGACGTAACTTAGGATGGGTTTCATCCTGTATCTTGCACTATCCCCGTAACATAATATACAGCCTTCTGAGGGCGTTACCCTTATGGACATCCGGCGGCGACGATAAATAAACGAAAATCAATTCATGGCAGAGGTTACTTGTAGTTACAGAACCAGCCGAAATTTGACAGACTGTTGGCGATAGAATGATAGGCTTGTTGATAGAATGATGGACAGTTGATGAAGGACTGTCGAATGTAGGACTAGGCACTTCCAAGAGTATTTCGACCTCCTGATTTCGAGTCCTGCACGTTTCTGACTGAGCTACCGAGCTCGACAGAAAGGATGCATATCCTTAGCAACACCAGTGTTATATGAATCATTTGTTAGCTGAAGATAGGTACTTGTCTTATACCCTCCGGATGCTGCAGACAACGTTTATTGCTTTTGGTGGACAATGAAGATCAAGATCAGACAGGTATTTTGTAAGACACTATGGCAAAATGACAAAACGGCAGTTGAATTGTAGCCACTTCTTGAAAAATGTCATTTCGGTTTTGAAAACCAAGTCCCATCATTGGAGTCAAATTTTATTCGTTGTCCGGAAATACTCTGCGTATGGACGAGTCAGAATTTTTGTCTTCTGATGAAGCTGTAACCCTTTATCCAAAAACCTTGACTTTGACGGCTCTGGGGTAGAAAGCTTTTGAAAATTCTAAGAAAAAGAGAAAATCCCTTTCACAGACAGACTCCATGATTTTACGCTTTACCGCATATCCCCAAGATATAACGACCTTTAGAGAAGGCCTGTCGAAAACACTGTTCTTCTTTTCTAACAACATTATCTATCCTCTCAGAGCCAAATTCCATCATTTGAGTCAATTTAAATTGTTGTCTGCAAATGCTTTCAATTTGATCAAATACAAATTTTGTCTTTTGGTATGAGTTATGCAACATTCGATTTGTCATCTGCAATTTGAGGGGATCCATCTTCGTTTTGGAAATTTTTACAGGAGAGGGAAAAAAAAAACCTTCTCATTCCTGTAAAAAAACATTGTTATCTTATTTAGATATGTTGTGTTGAATTGTGTTAATGAATTCAACATATCTAAACAAGAGGATCCAATCACATCTATTTCGGATAGTGATTAAATCGAGTTCTTGTAATGTAAAAAAGAAATCCTGTTAAATTCAGGTTTATGAATTTTGTTATTTGTTGTGTCGCTTCGAATGTAAATAAATGGTGGACACTAATGACACTCACGCGAAAGGATGAATTTGGCAATCGGAAGATTAAGATTAAAAAATGTTGATTTTAAGATTGATCTTTGTCTTTTTCAGATAATTCACTGAACGTGATATTCTCTCAAATTGATTAAAACACAATCAATACTGTGATAATTATGGCCGATACCAACGAACTGTTTACTGTGTAAGCTGGTAAATACAGACTTATTGTAATGCAGTCTTATGCGGGGGATAACGCCTCTGGGAATTACTGAGAACAACTGTACTGGATTTTGATGAAAGTCCCAACAAAAAAAAAAGGTTGAAATAATGAAATAAGTAGAATATTCGTCATTTTGGTGAAAGATCGAATTTTTTTCATCGAGTGAACATCATACGGTAATATTTCCACTCGTGGCTGCGCCACGTGAAAATATTACCGATGATGTTCACTCGATGAAAGAAGCACCGATCGTTCACTGAAAAAAAAATCTATGTCTCACTTTTCATTGAATGCTTTTCCCAAAAAAGATGTACATATTTTGAACTGAATCACAAATGTCCATACAACAGTGTTAAATTACATAAATTATTTGTAATGGTGGAATAGTTGTCGCTGTATCAAGTCCGCCATACATCGATCAACATAATTATGTTGACGAATAGGCTTTTATCTGAACATTCTGTTAAGTACACGGCCATTTATGTCTGTTGCGAGCATTATAGTTGTTTGATAACCTCATCGGTAATTCACAACCCTTTAATGGAAAACTTTCCCCCAGAATTATGTGAAAACCTTTACAACGCTTTTCAGAATTCTTAAGGATGCTGAACGTAATTGTTTATTTAGCAATAAATTGAAGATTGGATTGAATGCACCTGTAAGAGCGCTAATTGATCCTGTCACCAGGAGAGTTTCTATATCAGATGACGATGTTTGTTTTTCACTCGACAAAAATAATGCAATCACGGGTAACGGTAACCATAGTAACACAAATGAGCCGATTAGAATAGCGATTCGTTTCGCCGCTCTCATTTCGACCCTTCGCCGACCCTGTAGACGATTGGACCTATTCATGACACAAACCGCCCCTACCACTGATCCCTCCACGGAAATATTTTTGTGAACTGTCCCATCCATCTCGACGACATCAACTTTACTGACGGGCTCACAAATCATTTCATTAACAAGAGGTGAGATAACATTCATGTCAGAGGTAATGTTGGTTTTAGGCACGTTTGCGCTGTCTCTTACTCTCCGTTCATCCTCTTTATTGTCGGTATACTCAGTACTAAACATTTGTGAGCTGCATTCCAATTTCTGTGAAGCATTGGCCAGACTGGAATTTCTTCGTTCCATACAGTCTTCATAAGTGTTCTGCACATGTATAGATTTCTGGCGTGTTTGGTTTGTAATTTCTCTGGTTTTGTTACCACGAAAAGAATTTTCACTACGTGATTCGGAATCTGGAACCTGTGAATCTACCAACCAAAGTTCTGTTTTATGAGATTGGTGCCTAAGTTTTGCATTGGAACTACTAAGGGGCAAAACCTCTTCCTCTTGAAATTCTTTTCCATCTTGTTGTATGATTGGAGACTTACGAAGACGTGAACTATTTATACTCGAATGTAATCGAAGATTGCTTGCATTGTCATTTTCCAAACCCAAAGCGACTCTAACGCTAAAATTCGCTTCATGCATATCTGTATTGGGTGAGATGTTTCTGTATTTAGTACTGTAGTTTCCTTCTGTATTGTCCCATCCATGACGTCGGTCTTCATGTGAAGGTTTCGTTCCTTTTCTATCGTGGGTTACAATATTATTGGCCCTGGTGTTATGTTTGTCATCTCCTTGATATTTTATAAGTGCCGATTTACTGGGCAACAATTCCGAATCACGGTCTATCTTTTCATTTAAATTGTCTCTGTGATGTCTTACATTTGAGCATTTTACATTTTCTTCCGGCAACTTAACTGAGTTTGGAGGATACGGTATGCCATGTGTTGGATTCGCTTTTATGAGAAAGTTATCTTCTACAAGTTGTCTCCATGTGCTCTTTTGTGTAACCGTAGACTGTATACTAGAAGTACTAGATGTTCTGTATATGTTTCTGCGTGTAAAAACGTGAACTTTTAGTCCATCATGTTCGTTATCATCATAATTACTTTGTGTTTCCTCTTTGCCTTTAGCAATATCTGTTGTATGGTTACATTTTTGTTCGGTGTTGTGATCTACATTTGTGCTTTGTGGATTTTTTTGATCATCAGAACACTCGACTTTGGCCACGGGTATATATGAACCTGTCACCGGTGAACCTGGTTTTTGCAAATGAAAATTTGTATCGACAGAGACGGTGGTCCCCTTTGTGGTGGTGGTTGTCACGTCAGGACTTGCCCCTTTCGGTTTGGCCATCAAACCGCCCTTTTCTTCCTCCTTTTCGACAATAGGGGCTACTTTTACACGCCTCTTCATTTTAGTGTTGTGTTGTTTAAGTGTTTGTATCATCAGAAAGTAGAAAATAATTATCAACCCTAAACAAATTATACATAGAGGTAGTGTTATAAATGCTTCGCTGAAATGTTCAAATGGTATTGCGCTATAAATGCTAAATTCTCTGTAGCATGGGTATATAGTGACACTGTCTCCAAACTCCATACTAGTTAAGGCACCGATGCTGACTGCGCACAACCAGGATAGTATCACTGTAATCAACGTTCTCTTCTTACTTTTCTGTGTATTGAATGGTTCAGACACTGACTTATATCGCTCGAAACTCATACCACCCAACATGGCAAACTGGATACAATCACACGTGGTCTTTAAAAACACATCAAGTTTACATCTCGCCATTTGTGTCTCAGTCAATAATGTTACATTATACAACAAAAGTCGACATGGTATGACAACTAAACATACAACTAGATCTGATATGGCGAGACTAACTAGATGGCAGTTCATGGCCGTATGCAAAGACTTTGTTTTAGTAATTGTAAGTATTATGATAGGATTTAACAATACACCTGTCATTGTAACTACAGCGTACACCACAGAGACCGAGACTAGAATGGCTGGAGCTGCTGCTGAATCAATATCGATGTCTGCACGAGAATTATTAGACATTATACACACTTAGTCTTGTTGTTGTTCAACTAAATTAATCATTTCGTCGCCAATACCATCTCCTTTTTTAAAGTAACTGTAAAATTTATTGTATCGGCAGCGACAGTGAAAAAAAAAAAAGCTTGTCACAATCATGTTTTGTGTTAGCTATAGTACGCTACTTCGAGTAGTGGCAGTCTAAGTTCCTACTTTGCCTTTGTCTGGCATGTATCCGTCAGACTTGATCTTGGGTCTTGAATCTAGAGAGGAAAAAACAGTATGTTGCATGTATATGATATAATAAGTTATTTACTCATTTAAACAAATGTGAAGCAAACAACTTTGAAAACAATGTTGCAAAATTTAGATTTAATCAAATTTATTAAAGACACATGAAAACATGTTAACACTTAGACTACTAAGCTCGACTCACTTACCTTTTGCTGACAGCATAGATCAAGATCAGACTGCACAGAACGTGCAGTTTGATCTTGGATCTACAAGGTCCAACAAGGAAATATCTTTCCTCCAAAAATACCTTTGAAATAAGAAAATTTGGGTTTTTACTATCGGCTTCAAAGTTTCATTTCTTTTATTTAGCAGGATAAGGGTTGTAACTTTTGAGCAAATAGAGAAAATGCTTTTTACGAACAATTTCTCCTTTCGCCTGTTTTTTTCATTGACAAAAATGATCTGCTGCAAGCCATACCAAGGTTTTCGGCTCGCGGTTATGTGAATACCGGTTATATGGATATTGATGTCAACACAAAGCAAATGAGCCATGCTCCAGCAAAGGGGGGGGGGGGGAGTGCATCTCCGTGATGCATTACACCAAGCAAGTCATCACATAATTATGGATCCATTTTGTCTAACAACCTGCTGAATACAGAAGTAGGATGGTTCTTTGACATGAAGAAATTTTACAAATTGCAAAAAAGTATCGAACCATGTCCGTTTTCTCGGACTGTGCATGCCTCAAATGGTTTAGCTAGTCATAAATTGTGTAACTTTCTAAAGTCAGACTTGGATTTTTATCTAAAATGGTTGGTGAATACGGGCACTGATCTAAATTAAAAACTGCCATTTTTCAAATACATTAATTGTTCCTTTAACAGACCTTTAAGTGTTTAGTTGCTTCTTTTGCTCTAGATACTGTGGCATGTCTCCTTTGTTCAGTGAGATGCATGCTACATTTTTTATGAGATTCGTATCAGAAGTTGGATGATGCCTTTAGTTTTAGAATTTCTTCATTGAGATATAATTTCAGAATTTGCGATTAAACTCAGTGACGAAACTTTATGACAAGTTGCTCAATTTACTGTAAATGTATGCATGCGCTTTCATATGCAGGAATATAAGCATCACCCAAAATCGAAAAGACGACGACACAAGGGTATGTTGACGAGAGATCTATGTCAATGGCTGGGTCTATTCGAATTAAGTTTTTCAGAAATCACGGTACCTGTTCCCTGCACATATAGATGAAAATCACGTTGAATGCGGTTCGTTTTTAGTGATGTGTAGGAATGTAGGAATATCGGTGCGAAGCGAGACCACTTAGTAATATTTATGTTCTGAAAATAGTTATAAAATGATTGGAGTGTTATCTCGAATCAGAAAACGTGTATGCCTATTTAAAGGGTCCCTTGTGGAAAATAGCTATTTCTGTGCTTTACAATATTCTTTTGTTGTTGTTGTTGTTTAATCAATAACTTTCCGCAGTTTTTCGCCCATCACACTGTTAAGCTATAAAGTATTAGAGCCATGCTCTGGCAAAAGGGGGCTTAATGCATCTCCGTGATACATGATACCAAGCAAGTCATTACATGATCATGGATCCATAAAACCGATTTTGTCTAACAATCGATCGAGTCATGAGGTAAACTGGTCCTTTGACATACAGATGATAGTCCAATAGCGAAAAGTTTCGGCCCAGGTCAGCCTGCGAGGCTGACCTGGGTCGATACTTTCGCAAATGCATTAAGCCCCCTTTTTGCAGAGCATGGCTCATTAGTATTAATGCTTACCCCTTAGAGAGCCGAAAAAAGAACAAAATGGACATTTTTTTCAGTCATGACAAAAACTTTCTAACTTTGCTGGTTTTTGTTTTGCCAAGATATTTCAACGTGTCAGACAAGGTAGATCCAAGACATTAGTGCAGTTTCTTCCCAGACTGTTACTGGTTTTTACTGTCCGCGAAAGTATCTTAGTCCTTCACCACATGATCCAGAGTTTGAAAAACCTTGTGGAAAAAGCCTTTGAAAACGTCGAGGAAACCGTGCAAAATGCTGAAAACCAATACATGTATTTCCTTCTCTTTCCACGATAATTTCAAAGACTTTCTTCTCCAGGGTCGTAAAAAACGGAATTTACACGAGGCTTACGGAAAACCTCGGCTATCAATGCAAGACAACAGAATTCGGTCAGTCATTGAGCTGCAATACCGAGGATCTAGGGGAATTAAAAAAAAAAAAAATGCTATAATTCCTATCGACTGAAAAAAAAATATCTTCTTTGTTCTTGGTCGAGCGTTACAAGAACCTTTGGGCATTTTCCAGCTCACGTACTTTATTCGGTTTAATGACGAGTGTATAACCCGCAGAATTTTTACTCTCCAGTATATTTTTTACGTAGAATATGGACCGTCGAGTCCATATTTTACGTGGAATATGGACCTAAGAGTCCATATTTTACGTAGAATATGGACAGGGGAGTATATTTTCTACACAGAATATCAACCGGGGATTCCAAATATTCTGCAGAATATGGACCTGGGCGTCCATATTTTATGTATAATATAAACAGGGGAGTACAATTTCTACGCAGAATATGAACTGGAGAGTACACTTTCTACGAAGAATATGAACTGGGAGTAGAATTTCGTTATTACATCGGCATTGATACATTTATGAGGGAACACAGGCAACAAAATTAGACCTTGTATAAACTTCTATCGCTCCTGCTCATTTTCACGTAATCATCTAAATGTTTTGAAGCTTCTCAAGACATGTAACCAAGCCAGCGATTGCCTCTTCCCTCATTGTTTTGAATGGTGACATACAATTTCAGATGTTAACCCAAGTCGTCGTTGGGGAAAAAAACACAAGAGGACCATGATGGTGCTAAATCGCTCACCTGAAATGCAACTCAGCTCAACACCATAATGCTACATGCCAAATATGAAAGCTCTAGCCCTTATGGTTTGGGACAAGAAGATTTTTAAAGATTTCCTTCTTTATCTCTATGTGAAATCCAAGAACCCACAACATAGGGTCAATTTTTAACACCAGGGCCATAATTTGAATATTTTGGTTGAGGGTCACTAGATGATGCTACATGCCATATATGAAAGCTCTAGCCCTTACGGTTTGGGACAAGAAGATTTTTAAAGATTTCCTTCTTTATCTCTATGTGAAATCCGAGAACCCACACCATAGGGCCATTTTCAACACTAGGGCCATAATTTGAAGTATTTTGGTAGAGGGCCACTAGATGATACTACATGCCATATATGAGAGCTCTAGCCCTTATGGTTTGGGACAAGAAGATTTTTAAAGATTTCCTTCTTTATCTCTGTGTGAAATCCGAGAACCCACAACATAGGGCCATTTTCAACACTAGGGCCATAATTTTAAGTATTTTGGTAGAGGGCCACTGGATGATGCTACATGCCAAATATGAAAGCTCTAGCCCTTACGGTTTGGGACAAGAAGAATTTTACAGATTTCCTTATTTATCTCTATGTGAAATCCGAGAACCCACAACATAGGGCCAATTTCCAAACTAGGGCCATTATTTGAAGTATTTTGGTAGAGGGCCACTAGATGATGCTACATGCCAAATATGAAAGCTCTAGCCCTTACGGTTTGGGACAAGAAGATTTTTACAGATTTCCTTATTTATCTCTATGTGAAATCCGAGAACCCACAATATAGGGCCAATTTCCAAACTAGGGCCATTATTTGAAGTATTTTGGTAGAGGGCCACTAGATGATACTACAAGCCATATATGAGAGCTCTAGCCCTTATGGTTTGGGACAAGAAGATTTTTTAAAGATTTCCTTCTTTATCTCTGTGTGAAATCCGAGAACCCACAACATAGGGCCATTTTCAAGACTAGGGCCATAATTTGAAGTATTTTGGTAGAGGGTCACTAGATGATGCTACATGCCAAATATGAAAGCTCTAGCCCTTAAGGTTTGGGACAAGAAGATTTTTACAGATTTCCTTCTTTATCTCTATGTGAAATCCGAGAACCCACAACATAGGGCCATTTTCAACATTAGGGCCGTAATTTGAAGTATTTTGGTAGAGGGCCACTAGATGACACAACATGCCATATATGAGAGCTCTAGCCCTTATGATTTGGGACAAGAAGATTTTTAAAGATTTCCTTCTTTATCTCTTTGTGAAATCCGAGAACCCACAACATACGGCCAATTTCCACACTAGGGCCATTATTTGAAGTATTTTGGTAGAGGGCCACTAAATGATGCTACATGCCAAATATGAAAGCTCTAGCCCTTACGGATTGGGACAAGAAGATTTTTACAGATTTCCTTATTTATCTCTATGTGAAATCCGAGAACCCACAACATAGGGCCATTTTCAACACTAGGGCCATTATTTGAAGTATTTTGGTAGAGGGCCACTAGATGATACGACAAGCCATATATGAGAGCTCTAGCCCTTATGGTTTGGGACAAGAAAATTTTTAAAGATTTCCTTCTTTATCTCTATGTGAAATCCGAGAACCCACAACATAGGGCCATTTTCAACACTAGGGCCATAATTTTAAGTATTTTGGTAGAGGGCCACTAGATGATGCTACATGCCAAATATGAAAGCTCTAGCCCTTACGGTTTGGGACAAGAAGATTTTTACAGATTTCCTTCTTTATCTCTATGTGAAATCCGAGAACCAACACCATTTTCCACACTAGGGCCATTATTTGAAGTATTTTGGTAGAGGGCCACTAAATGATGCTACATGCCAAATATGAGAGCTCTAGCCCTTACGGTTTGGGACAAGAAGATTTTTAAAGATTTCCTTCTTTATCTCTATGTGAAATCCGAGAACCCACAACATAGGGCCATTTTCAACACTAGGGCCATAATTTGAAGTATTTTGGTAGAGGGTCACTTGATGATGCTACATGCCAAATATGAAAGCTCTAGCCCTTAAGGTTTGGGACAAGAAGATTTTTACAGATTTCCTTCTTTATTTCTTTGTGAAATCCGAGAACCCACAACATAGGGCCATTTTCAACACTTGGGCCATAATTTGAAGTATTTTGGTAGAGGGCCACTAGATGATACTACATGCCATATATGAGAGCTCTAGCCCTTATGGTTTGGGACAAGAAGATTTTTAAAGATTTCCTTCTTTATCTCTATGTGAAATCCGAGAACCCACAACATAGGGCCATTTTCAACATTAGGGCCGTAATTTGAAGTATTTTGGTAGAGGGCCACTAGATGATGCTACATGCCAAATATGAAAGCTCTAGCCCTAACGGTTTGGGACAAGAAGATTTTTACAGATTTCCTTCTTTATCTCTATGTGAAATCCGAGAACCCACAACATAGGGCCAATTTCCACACTAGGGCCATTATTTGAAGTATTTTGGTAGAGGGCCACTAGATGATACTACATGTCATATATGAGAGCTCTAGCCCTTAAGGTTTGGGACAAGAAGATTTTTAGAGATTTCCTTCTTTATCTCCATGTGAAATCCGAGAACCCACAACATAGGGCCATTTTCAACACTAGGGCCATAATTTGAAGTATTTTGGTAGAGGGCCACTAGATGATGCTACATGCCATATATGAGAGCTCTAGCCCTTACGGTTTGGGACAAGAAGATTTTTAAAGTTTTTTCTCTCGGTTGCCATGGCAACCAGAGTTCTTCATGGAATTCAAATCTTTGAAGTATTCTGAAAGTGCATCACCTAAGGATCATTTCTGTGAAGTTTCACTGAAATCTGTTGGGCGGTTTCAGAGGAGAAGATTTTTTAAGTAATTGTTCACGGACGGACACACGGACGGACGGACGGACGCCGGACAACGATCGATCACAATAGCTCACCCTGAGCACTATGTGCTCAGGTGAGTTAAAAACATAAGCAGTTAAAATTGATGCGTTTGAAAATACATGTAGATATACAGTAATGGGTTATAGGATAACGCTTGAATATTGTTGGTATGAATTTGCCCGCAAAAAGGGCCGCAGAATAAACATGTCCACACTTTTCACCAATGGTAATCTACTACTTATTCGGACCAGTATGTCAATAACAAGAAGTCGTTAAAAAGCCAGCGTAGTCAGCTACGCCGAATAACAAAGTTTACGTAACACGACACAGACGAGACAAGGGTACGACAACACCTCGACGTTTTCTTCGAAAACAGCCGAGTAACTAGCTTTTAAGCTGTAGCCTTTTACTTTTTTTTAGAATAAAAGTTAAATTTTATGGTGAGATCTATATTATTATTATTATTATTATCTGAGAACATGTTATCAGTTTTCGCAAAGATAAAAAAAAAAAAGAATGCCACAATGACATCATATTTCGAGTCGAATCTCTATTTCTCATGGTTGTTAAAACACGCCGGGATTTTTTTGATAAAGGGTTTTAATTTATTGGACGTATTTAATTCGTAAGAGAGGCCAACGCAAATAACAGCTATTGCGATTTCACCGGAAATCTTTCACCAATGTAGATTGAAGTTCAGACAGCTTGACAAATGGTCTGATCTTAATCTTTTTTTGCAAAAGCACCTTAATTGCACTTAGCATTCTGTAACTAGTGTGATCTACGTCGCTAACATGTGTTTGAAAATTCAAACTTAACATGCTGTGTCTGTGTTTAAGGAAATTTCTCTGGAATTTTTAAAATCATAAACGTGACAGCCTGACAGCCTTATTTTTAGAATAATTTCTATAAACATGGACAATGATTTTTCAACGTTTGTATTCTTTTCAAAATATATTAAAGCGTACATCCACTTGAAAATAGTATGAATATGAACAATAATTTCAATCAGCAGGAAATTTATAAACATGTTAATGTTTTTGACATACCTGTGAAGTCTTACCTAACTAAGGCTCGTACTGACAAACCATTCTTAGTCTAATTCTTAACAATTTCATAAATTCAGAAAGTAACGCAATTTTTGATTGACTAAACCAATGTTTTACCACCCTAATACAAATCGTACCCCTTATCATAGAGGATAGCTGCTTTAAGGGACATAGTAGGGCAAAATCAAGCTGCATCGAGAGTGCAATTTTATCTTGGGTTTCCACTGTACCCTATGATATATTTTGCAAACAACGACAACAACAACAAAAAGCCTCGAAAATGGAATACATTGACAGATTTACAATAGTGAATTAAGTAATAATAATTTCTTTCCCGTCAAATATTTTTGCTTTGTTTAATGTGAAATATTTTTGCTAGGTCTTAAATAGTTTGACGCTAAAAGTAAAATATCTTGTAACAATAAGCATACCTTGTTTTCGACTCCATATGGACTATGCAATGACGGTATACCGTTACATGGGGAAATCAGAACTGAGGGCCACGAGCGAAATAGAGATCCAATACAAATAGCGCCCACCTAAACTATCGGAATGACTGTATGATAGACGATAAAGCTCATTTCTGGTTTATTGCTACAAAACGTTTTTACACAATTAATCAGTGTTAGTTGTATGGAATTGATCCACTTAATATTTGATTTTAACCCATTTTAACATTAGATATGAGTATTCAATGTTTTAACGCCACTTTCAATACTAGTATTAGACCTACCACTGACACAAAATAGAAACAATTGAATAAAAGAAATACCGATTTCTTGAAAGATGTGGAACTTGTTATGGGAAAATGTGTTAAATTATATGGGAGAGAGAGACAGAGCCATGCTCTATCAAAAAGTATTTAATGCATCTCCGTGACGCAATATACCGAGCAAGTCATAACATAATTCTGGACAAATGAAATCCAGTTTGTCTAACAACCGCCTGAATCCTGAGGTAGAATAGTCCTTGGACATGCAGAAAATTGACCCACAGCAAAAGGTTTTGACACAAGTCAGCCTGCGCGAACTGCCTACTGGGCCGAAACTTTTAGCTATATGTCAATTTTCTTCGTATCCAAGGACTAGTCTACCTCATGATTCAGTCGGTTGTTAGACAAAATGGATTTTATGGATCCATGATCATGTGATGACTTCCTTGATATCATGCCTCTCGGAGGATGCATTTAGCCCCCTATTGCAAGAGCATGGCTCATATACTCATGTTTGGTTACATAAGACTGACCTGGGTCGATACCGTTTGCAAATGCATTAAGCCCCCTTTGCACAGAGCATGGCTCATATGTAAAACCCTAGGGCATTATAATTATCCTATAGTTTACATGGATATTTTCGAGGGACAGTTCTACCAGTATAGTTTTTACCATACAATGCAAAGACAATGAAAATGTTGGTCAGTTTTCGTTTTGTTACAGATTTTTGAGTCGCCTGGTTGCGTAGCAACCAGGCTCTCATTGTTATCATCCTGATCTATGGGGTGACGTAGGCATACCTCCGGCCTTGTACTGCTTCCTGGCCGAGTTCCGGTTTACGAGATAAAACATAGTTTTCTAATTATTCGGTAAACAACCCAGTTTCTGTCGTAAATAACTTACAATTGTGCCTTTGTCATAATGAATATGTCTACAAAGATTTAGCTTTTTAACGGTTTAAACCTTTGAAACAATCTTTTCGTCCACATGGGTACACGATATCCTATCGCTTACACAGACGTCATCTTTAAATATAGCGCATTATGTATATATCTAAAAATAGACGTCGTGACCTAAAGTTTGCGGACACGCTGAAAAATACTCTCCGACGACAAGCGTCTTTACTACGACACGCTTTTATTTGTGGACAGTTCTCAGTGAAAATGGTTCGATAATTACCCATTAGAAGTACATTCTGAATCTCACAATCTGTCCTTAATTGTTAAAAGTCTCATTACAATTCAACACTCAACTTACGGTCGGAAAGAGAAAGGCGATACCGAGTTGACATTGAAGATTTCAACGGAGATTTTTCTCAACAGTTGGCTATTTTTTTAAAACAAATTTATAACGACTTGGAATGATTGCATTGCCTTCTTAAACATTCTTACACGTTGCTTCTTCAGAGCTTTTTATTCTAGACTTTAAATACTTTGCACACCAATATTCTAGGTGCACAGAGATCGTACATAGCGTATGTAATGCGCACGGTTCTAGGCTGTACCAAGTCATCGCTTAGCAGGTACTTTCTGGAATGTAACTGTGCGACAAATATAGATCTTATAATCACGTGGCGTGTAACGTCATTTGCACCACGGAATTCTTTATAAATTTACATATTTATGAATCAGTCGCTGTTCAAAGCGGCCCTTATTTTCAACGTACACCGACCTAAAGCTTTAACGATCCATGCAGAGAGAGTGTTTAAAGTATACCTTTTTTTATTAATTGTTTTTCGTTTTTAAAGAGGTGAATTTGTAAAACTCTGCTGTTTTTTTTTTTTTTTTTTTAATGTGCGATTAACCTAGATCTAGTATTTATGAAACAACAATTTATTAGTGCGGGTGTCAGTATGCAAGGTGCTTTCGTAACTGCCAAAATCTGAATTCAGACGAGAATTCGACTCAGTCCAGTACTCACGGAACTTGTCAGGCTTAGATTAGATATGGGTGAGTTGCAAAAGAGTATTTTTGGCCTAAAAGTTTGTCACTAGATCCAATACCAGAAGACAAAGTTCAATTGAGTTCCATACTGATGTTGCCTAAATGGTCCGCTTGTAAAATTGTTCAAGTGGTTCAGCTCTGTTTCTATAAACTTCACATAAGCTTGAGAACTGAGTAGTAACATTTCAAAATAACAGCCTCTGAAACTATATAAACAATTATATCCAAATTTCATATCTAGCATCCTGTATTTGGAAAGGATAATTATTGAAATTAAACGATATATGTATAACCATGTTGTCCAATTTTAGAAAATTTGTGTCATATAAAACAACTTGCTCTAAATCTGGGGAGAAAATGTATTCCCTATTCTACTGAAATTATTTAGAATGCTTGTTTTAGCAAAATGTGTAAGAATGAAGATATACATGTAAGTTATGTCACCTAGATTCTGCACTAGAAAAACATTTTTATCAAACTAGAACCATAATTTTTGTCCACATTCTTTACAGGCATTATCAAGCTAGGGAGGAACTGTAAATATTGATTTAACTTAGACTGTTATTACGCCCCATTGAATTTCGGGGTGGGGGGGGGAGATATGGTTTTCATGTTGTCTGTCCGTCCGTCTGTTCGTCCGTCCGATCTTCCGTCCATTCAGACAGATATGTTCTAAAATCATTGACGAAAGTTAATAAAACTTCATACATGTGGTCCTCATGATAGTCCGCCGATACACTTTTTTTTTAAAATGTAATGCCTTGTCATGGAAAAAGGGCGCTTGATGTCTTTCGGTTGTATTTTGTTTTTGTTTTTAAAGCGGTGTCATAGCAAAAGGGGGTTTGATGTATATTTCCATTCTGGACCAATCTCTTTAACTACTGGACAAAATTTTATGAAAATTCATATTTATATTGTTTATCATAAGCCACAGACAATCAGTATTTGTTTTTATTTAATGAAATTCCCTATCATGGAAAAAGGGGGCTTAATGTATATTTTCACCAATAACAAAAAAAGGTCATTTACATGCAAAACAAAATACCTCTTATAATTATGTTTCTATAAAAAAAAAGTTTGTTTTCGGAGGTGGATATCATTTCAACGAAAAGCTTGTTTTGTATTGATTGTACCTTTTGAAAACCATTTTTTAAATGAAGTCGCCTGGGGTAAGAGACTTTGAACTTTTTAAACCTGTTCCTTGTGCCTAAATTTTAATTCTCACCACATATATTTGTTTTAATGTAAATTTTAATATGTCTGTAATTTTAGGATGACAACTTAGAAATATGCTTGCATATAATACTGTCATATAGTTGAGTTATTTTGTATCTCGAATGCGTTTAATAGATTTGAACAAAAAAGGGTGAAAACTTCTAACCCATTACCATCCAGGCGACTCT
This sequence comes from Tridacna gigas, assembly GCA_945859785.2. Taxonomy (NCBI): domain Eukaryota; kingdom Metazoa; phylum Mollusca; class Bivalvia; order Cardiida; family Cardiidae; genus Tridacna; species Tridacna gigas. The sequence continues at coordinate 36,749,624 of OX244036.2, read as the reverse complement.
CGGGACTATCAGTCCTTTGATTTAATACTGCATGATAGTCGCATATTTCTGATTCCATGTAGTACCGGAGAGACATAAATCATGACTGAATACAGAAGCTGATGAATTTACATTCAGCAAAAGCTCTGTGCTTCAGAAATTGTAACAGTTGTAGTCAACGGAAACGGAACTCTCCAGTACTTCAGGGTCCAATTTTCACTGGCCGATCGTTTATGATATAAAATCTGGAATTTTCATCTGGTTTACATGCCATTAGCTGGCTAAAAATAAAGCAACAGCTTAATGTCTTTAATGGCTCATGGCAAGTAGAGTGTTGACGGCTCTCGTGAGTCTTCCAGTAATATCATATATTGATGTGGGCACTTTATCATACAATATCGTAATTATTTGTTACAATTTTATAACTCTGAAAGATAAGTGTAAAGTTTCAGTCTTACGTTGTTCGGTAAAGCCATTAAAATGGAATATATTTAGTGCAGCGCATTTTCGCTGTTCTTGGGAATCAGCGTTGATAGAGGGGTTTTTCCCCGGTTCTGAACAATCTGGTGTTTCAGTACTGTCCGTACTTTTATTACGATCACTGTTAAACTAAAAACACATTGCTGACGACCATATTTGTCTTGCTCCGGACTGCTTTTAAAGAATGGTGTGGCAAAAAGAACCAGTTTCTGTCTCATAATCAGCAATTTCTTCTTTTGCGATCCCTTTTCGTTACCACTGTTCATTCTATTAACCACAACAGTAAATGTTGTTGGACGAAAAAATTATCTGGGAGATGATAGAAACTGGAATACATGTACATTAAACAAATCGCAACTCGGCTATAAATCGACAATGTGACTTTATGTGTGAGACTTCACATACCTCCATGACAATACAAATTAAAGTCACCATGTTCTTTTGGTAACGGGAATTGCTATCTCTGTTTTTAGCTGGCGTTATCTTGTCTGTCAATTAGACCTTAAACGCTTTATTCGAAAAGTTTTACCTTTTTCCTGGGCGCTTCGTTCCATGGGGTGCTGAACGTGATTTCAAATAATGACACGTACCAGTGCGGGAAGTAGGCCTATTTCGAGGCGTGTTTTATGAAGCATGAGGGAATTGTCTTCTTTTGACCATTACTTGTCATCTTCAGTAATGTAATCATTTCATCATAAATGAAAGGGATATCCTCTGTGCCCCAATTGTTAAAGTGTTGGATTTGTAATCGGGCGAACCTGATTGGACCGAAGCCAGCGGAGCTGATAATGTAAGAGTGTCTATAGACATGGCACTGCAGAGCCCCAGCCTAGTACTAAAGAAACCCTGAAAATAATTGTACTGATGCTGTCATATGACTGAAATACTAGTAGAAGTCTAAAACATGCACGGGTGCTTGTGTTTAAAGTGCATTAAAGACAATGCAGTAGATCTATGACTTTATGCTCAATGTGAAATCGTTTTCCAGGAACTTAAAACCGTATTTTATCAGAAGATTCAGGTTAGTTTTGTAAACGTTTGTTTAGCGTTGCCTTTATTTTAGATAACATAAGTAAAGGTGGCTGGTTGTACACTACTAACCACCAAGTGGCTCTCAGGACTATCAGTGCTTTGATTGCTACCTATATAGATAAAGGGCAGCAACTTAGCTGACTTTCAAAAAGTGTGTGTTGGAGTTGATACCCTTTGGCAATTGGGAGAGTTTTAGAATAGTGTAACCTATGTAGCGGTAAAATGGTTATTTGTGGTTTAATGTGTTTGCCATTCCAGTTGACTCTGTGCTCTAGCACTTTTCAAAACTATTTTTCTGCATGTCCAGGGACCATTCTACCTCATGATGCAGTCGGTTGTGAGCCAAACGGATTTTATGGATCCATAATTATATGACGACTTTCTTGGTACAAAGAATCACGGAGATGCATTAAACTCCTTTTTGCGAGAGCAAGGCTCATTTGATCTTGCAGCAGACCACTTTGGAATAAAAGAGTGGCAAAAGGAGATATTGCTGGCAATAAACGACTCATTTTATTGACTCCAGTATTTGACGTGTGTCCATCTACCCAACCTTACTTCATGTTTGTGTGGTGTTTCAATAATATTTCAATTATATCATGGCGGCCAGTGCACCTCCCCATGCTTTCCAGTAATTTCATTTACCAGTACTACTAACACAATATTCTTCTAAAGCCACTGGCTTCTTTCCTACATAACCTTCGTCGAAACAGTTAGCAGCGACGAGAGGAATGAATCGTGTTTCAATGACTATAATCAATCTTCGGTTCACCAGTTTAACCCTTTCCCAAACAAGTCCTGGTTTTCACGTGTCTGCAGTACAAGTCTTTTGAAAACACTGTGGGAAAAGGAGAAATTGCTCGTAACGAGCAATTTCTCCTTTTCCCACAGTGTTTTCTATCCTTTTTGATAACTTTCTACCATTTTCATCAAATTTAACATTGTTGTCTGCAAACTCTTTCAATTTGGACCGGTCCAAAATTTGTCGGTTGGGAAAGGGTTAAGAGGAGATGTTTGAAATAAAAGTTGACACACGCACAGACATACACAACACAGACACTGGACAATGATATAGGCATGCTTGCCTTCTGCCAGTGAAGCGAAAAATTGGGCAAATCAACAGTTATATTTTTGAATATCAAATTCAGACAGATCTTATATATTAATATTTATCGTGTTTATTTTTTATCATATAACATTGTGGTTAGCAATTCTTCCATTTGAATATTTGAAAAAAAAAAAAAAAAAAAACTGTTAATTTGCATAATTTCAAAACCAGAAATATCTATCGGTTTTACGGTGAAATATCTTTACGACTATACAGTGATCATTATAAAATATATTTACCCTTAAAGCGCCTTATAAAGCCCACAGGCATTAAAGGTCTATCTCTTTACCATACCACAGTTCCAAAGCATGTCCAGATGACAAAGTGAATGTGGCTAAAATTGTGACAGTTGTCTTTGAAAGGGTAGGAAACATTGAAAGAAAAAGAAATTGGAGATCACTTGCATTTTCTCCCTTTTTCAACAAGGTTTTCAAAAGCCTTCTTCCTCCGGGTCATTAAAACTCGGGATTGTGTTGTCAATGGTCAACAAGCAAAAGCTACTTTTCACAATATCAGCCGTTACACAATATTAATCCTTTACCACAAGGTCCCAACTTTTAACGACCCTGAGGAAGAAGCCTTTTGAAAACATTGTAGGAAAAGGAGAAAATGCTTGTAACCAGCATTTCCTCCTTTTTCCCACAATTCTTTCTACTCTTCCCAAAACAAATTTCAATTTTTGAGTCACATTTATTTTGTCGTCTGCAAAAGCTTTCAATTTGGTCTAAAATGTTGTCGTTTGGTAAAGAGTTAAACTTTACTGAATGAAACTCTAAGATATTGCTCATAAAGGCAAATGTTTGCATCAGTTATTGAAATCGTTGTTATAGCATGACGGCAAAAATGTGTCACTTTGAAAGGCTGAATCCAAATTGACTATCGGTAGATAGAAATAGTATAACCTGAGCCACGCTCTGGCAAAAGGGGGCTTAATGCATCTCTGCCATGCATTATACCAAGCAAGCCATCACATACTTACGGATCCATAATAGCCACTTTTTTTTCACAACCAACTTAATCATGAGGTATATTGGTTCTCAGACATACAGACAATTGACAAATAGGGAAAAGTTTCAGCCCAGGTCAGTCTGCACAGACTGACCCGAGTCGATACATTTCGCAGATGCATTAAGTCCCCTTTTCACAGAGCATGGCTCAATTTAAAATTAAACTTAAATAAATCTTCTATAAGACAAAGGAAATTCCTAAAAATGGATACACAATAATTCATAATTCATGTCCTTTGCTGTTGTTTTGGAAGTTTTTGTTTATATACAAGTGACACAGAATCTACGTTTAACCCTTTACCACACAGTCCGGACTTTTATCGACCCTGAAGAAGAAAGCTTTTGAAAACATTGCAGGAAAAGCAGAAAATGCTGGTAACCAGCATTTTCTTTTTTTCCCATAAAGTTTTCTACCCTATCAAGAACAAATTTTGTCATTCTGGCCACCTTTAATTTATGGTCTACAAATGCTTTCAAGTTGGACAATTCTAAAATTTTGTTGTTTGATAAAAAAGTATACACTATTCAGTAATGCCAGTATACATTTCAGCCAGGCTCAATGAAAAAGAGTCTTAATGCATTTGTGAAAAGTATCCACTCAGGTCAGCCTGCACAGTCCGCACAGGCTGACCTGTGCCCAAAAGCTTCAATACTGGTCAATTTTCTCTATGCCCAAGGACCAGTCTACCCCGTGATTAAGTTGGTTGTTAAAAGTAGTGACTATTACGGATTCATAATTATGTGATGAAGTGATTGGTATCATGTGTCACGGAGATGCATTAAGCTCCCATATACCAGAACATTTCTATCCAGCATAAAACATAAGTTGCATGAAAACAATTGGAATGTTTATCTGTGATCAGCTTACCTCTTTACCAGATGACAAAACTTCCAACTCATCCATTTTATATCTTAACCCTTTACCGCACAATGCCACCTTTTATCAACCATGGGGAAGGAAGCCTTTTGAAAACATTATGGGAAAAGAAGAAAATGCTGGTAACCAGCATTTTCTCCTTTTCCCACAATGTTTTCTACCCTATCAAAGAAAAATTGCACCATTTTAGCCACAATGAAATTGTCATCTGCAAATGCTTTCAATTTGGACAAGGCTAAAATTTTATCATGTGGTAAAGGGTTAAAAGGAAGAAAAGTTTGAAGGAAAAGGAGAAAATACTGTTTACCACCATTTTCTCCTTTTTACACAATGTTCTCAAATGCCTGTTACCTCAGGGTCAATAAAAATCAGGATTGTGTGGTACAGGAAACTACAAGATTTGTCAGTGAGAGGATAGAAAGCAATGTGGGAAAAGGAGAAAATGCTGGTTGTCCACTTTTCTGCTTTTCCTACAGTTTTTTTCAAAAGGCTATTTCCTCTAGATCATTACAACATGGAACTGTTTCGTACAGGAGCAACAGTTTCTCACATGTTCAAATTGAATTTAACTCCTAACCATACAACAAAATTAAAAAAAAATTGAACTGAAAGCATTTGCAGATGACAAAGTCAGAGTAGCTCCAGTGATGAAATGCTGATTAATCAAAATTTTATATTCTCTCCTTTTCTGACAATGTTTCCATAAGCCCACTCCATTAGCTTCTTTAAGCCTGGCCTTATTTCAATTTGGTAAAGGGTTACTTAACCCTTTACCACACAATACTGTGTTTTCACAACCCTGAGAAATTAGGCTTTTGAAAACATTAGGGAAAGAGGAGAAAATGCTAGTTACCAGCATTTTCTCCTTTTCTCATAATGTTTTTATACTCTTTCAAAGACATATGCCATCCTTTGAGACATATTTAATTTGTTTTCTGCAAATGCATACAATATGGAAGAGGCTAAGCTTTTGTTTTCTAGTTATTCTAGTTAAAAGTGTTACAGCAATAACGAGTTAAGTATTAAGAAAAACTGTTTGAACAATATGCTCAAAATCCTTCAGTATCCCATTACTATGAAACACAATATTATAGAGCCTGTATCATTATAAAGCATAGCAATCATAGTGCAAAAAGAAAATCATAATATGAAATACAGAATCAGACATAAGTTGGCATTTGATGATCTGACATAAGTAGGCATACGAGCTATTTTGTTTTTTTTTAACCTTATAGTCCTAAAGAAATGAAATGGTAGTTCCAAGTCACTACTAAAAATGCAAATCTAGCAATCTCAAAGCTGTGTTTGTCAGAATATTTGACAAAGGAGCTGACAGGGTAGATCCAAGATCAGACTGCACTTTCCGAGCAGTCTGATCTTGATTTGCACTTTCCACATAAGCAAGTATGTCTGGGTTCTGCACTACAAGGGTTAAAACAAGTGTAGAAAAATATTGTTAAGCGAGCCTTTGGTAAGCTTGGGAACATTTTTGTTGACAAATTTTATAAAATTTTATCTCAAAAGGCAACAAATGTCAGATTCTTTTTTTTTTTTTTTAAGTTTAAGTCTTAATAATACATACACATACATATGAGCCATGCTCTGTAAAAAGAGGGCTTAATGCATTGGCGAAAAGTATCAACCCAGGTCAGCCTGCGCAGGCTAACCTGGGCTGAAACTTTTCGCTATTTATCAATTTTCTATATGTCAAAGGACCAGAGTACCTTGTGATATGGTCAGTTGTTAGACAAAATGGTTTTTATGGGTCAATAATTATGTGATGACTTGCTTGGTATAATGCATCATGGAGAAATGCATTAAGCCCCCTTTTGCTAGAGCATGACTCATATGGTAATTTCTATGAATAAAACCTGATTCACAAAAAAAGTACACAATAATGTTGTTACCTATTACGTCGCACAATGCTTATTTCAAATGTGTGTAAGATAAGACAATTTTTAATGGGTATATTACTCTGAAAACAAGTTATGTGATAAGACAATCAGTTCAACAAAAGAACCAACAAAAAACCAATCTCATAAGCAATCAATGTCAGACATACATGCACACCTAGTAATTTCCATACATAAAACCCAACCTGCTGGTCTGAAAGAAGCAAAAAATGATGTCACATAAGACATCACACTATGCTTACCTCAAATGCATGTAAGATGAGAAAATTTGTGATGAGTGTATTACACCGTAACAAGTGAGTTTATGTGACTAAAATAAATCTTACAAAACAAGTTACACAAGTCATAAGGTTGACAAAACAACCATTCTATTTCCTTCTTATTTACACATTCACTTACAGATACATTTGAGCCATGCTCTGGCAAAAGGGGGTTACTACATCTCCGTAATACATGATGCCAAAGCAAAGTATCACAATAATTATGGATCTAAAAAATCTATTTTGTCTCATAAACGACTGGATCTGCAGGTAGAATTGTCCTTTGACATACAGCAAATTTACGAATACAAATTCACAAATACTGACTGCGCAGGCTGACATGGGTCGATACCTTTTTGCAGATGCATTGAGCTCCCTTTTCACAGAGCATGGCCCATTTCAGAAGAGCCTTTCAAGAAGCAAGTACAATAAAGTCACAAACAGAGCACAAAATGTCTTCCTAACACCAACAAAACAAAAATTCTTTTATCCTTTTCTTCCCTTGCTCTTACATTAGATCATGGATATAATTCAAGAGAGACTTTCAATCATGATCAGGCTGCAAATCTGTGGTGTTTGATCTTGCTCCCTTTTATTTCCTTAACCCTTTACCACATAATCCTGGGTTTTAAGGACCCTGGGGAAGAAGCCTTTTGAAAATATTGTAGGAAAAGGAGAAAATGCTGGTAACCAGCATTTTCTCCTCTTCCCACAATGTTTTCTCCCATATCAAAAATAGAAATAATCATTTGAGCTACACCGACTTTGTCGTCTGCAAATGGCCTCAATCTGGTCAAGTGGAAAATTTTGTTGTTTGGTAAAGAGTTAACTCTCTACCATATGATAAAAAATTTGGGACTTGTCCGAATCTAAAGCATTTCAGGTGAAAGATGCAATGTAGCTCAAATGATAAAATGTGTCATCGAAAGGCAAGAAAACATTGTGGGTAAAGGAGGGAATGCTGGCTACCAGCATTTTCTATTTTTCCCTCAATGTTTTCTGCCCTGTTAACGACAAATCCTATCACTAGAGTCACATTTGATATGATGTCTGCAAATTCTTACAGTTTGGACAAGTTGTTGTCGCTTTACCCTTTACCAGATACCAGACGACAAAAACTTTAGCCTTGTCCAAATCGAAAGCATTTGCAGATGACAATGTCAATGTGGCTCAAATGGTGCATTTTTTCTTAGATAAGATAGAAAACATTGTAAGAAAAGGAGAAAATGCTGGTTACCAGCATTTTCTCATTTTCCAAAAATGTTTTCAAAAGCCTTCATTGTCAGAGTTGTTTAAACACAGGACTGTTTGGTAAATGGTTCAAAAGGCTTCTTTCCAATGGTCGTTAAAAGGCAGTACTGTGCGGTAAAGGGTTAGAGAGTTGACTTATGTAGTACAAATTCAACTTCTTATGCTCTTGAAATAAACAGGAAAAAATTGTGGGAAAAATAGTAGTCACTTTTTTCCCTTGTTTAATCTCAGATGCTGTGTAGGTCCCAATATGAGTTTTACTTGGTTTTTATCCTTGATTTTCTTTGCATTACCTAAAAATGTTCAGGAAAAAATGACTCCTTTCGAAATCATGAAATTACTGTTTTGGTCCATTTAACCCTTTGCCACACAATCCCGAATTTTAACGACCCCGGGGAGGAAGCCTATTGAAAACATTGTGGGAAAAGGAGAAAATGCTGGTAACCAGCATTTTCTCCTTTTCCCACAATGTTTTCTACCCTTCCCAAAACAAATTTCAATTTTTCAGTAAAATTTATTTTGTCACCTGCAAAAGCTTTCAATTTGGACTTGTCTTAAATTTTGTCGTTTGGTAGAGAGTGAATACATTTCAATGGTAATTATGTAAAAATTTGTTATGCAAATACAATGCAGGCATTACACATAAAAGACAAATCAAATTATAATAATCGCAACATCTCTATATGGAGCAAACACAACATGTAAAAGGACCTAGTTGAAGTTTGGTTACCTTTGGGTTTTTTTATCCAACAAGGGAGATAATTGGAATTTCATTATCATTTCCCACTGCTTGTGACAAACAATTAACTCTTTACCAAACAACAAAATTTTAGCCCTGTCCAAATCGAGAGTATTCCTTAACGACAAAATAAATTTTATTCAAATAGTGATCTTTGTTTTTGGAAGAGTAGAAGACATTGTGGAAAAAGGAAAAAATGCTGATTACCAGCATTTTCTCCTTTTCCCACAATGTTTTTAAAAGCCTTCATTGTCAGAGTTGTTTAACCCTTTCCCAAACAAGCCCTGGTTTTCACATGTCTGCAGTACAAGTCTTTTGAAAACACTGTGGGAAAAGGAGAAATTGCTCATAACGAGCAATTTCTCCTTTTCCCACAGTGTTTTCTACCCTTTTTGAGAATTTTCTACCATTTTCATCAAATTTAAAATTGTTGTCTGCAAACTCTTTCAATTTGGACCAGTCCAAAATTTGTTGTTTGGGAAAGGGTTAAACACAGGATTGTTCGGTAAAGGGTTCAACAAAGTAAATTAATCTTGCCATTTTGACCTGTGACATAGTCACGCACTATTTACAACAGAATTGATACCCGAGTTAATCTTTTTACAAGGTTCCGTTTTCTTAACAAAGCAAATTCTGAGAAAATGCAGCACTTTTTTGCGAGCTATTAGCCCAACAACACACAAAACAAAAACAAAAAATAGCACAGTTAGTTTAGTCTGGTAGTCATCCCCGTAATGATTGCCACTTATGCCCAAAAAGGATTCTAACCCAAAAGGGGCCTCGGAGGCCTCTTGTAGCCATCTCTGACCCATTTCTCCCAAAGGATTAGGTAAAAACACCAAGGGTTGATTAAACGGTCGATGGAATGGTTGAATGATCCAAAGTTCGTCTACGAGTCTATTATTGATACACTCTCGTACTTCCCAATACAGATGAGTTGCATTATAAACTCGTAATTTTCCAAAGGACTCCTTTCCCTTGTCTGAGAGAACAAAAGCTGACCATTGTCCTCCTGTGTTGGAACTTTTATCATGTGTGTAGGCAGCCCCCATTGAACCAATAGCTATGTGAACTGGGGCAGCTGGTTCTCTGTAGTTGTACTGTGTGGCCTTTTTCTTGTACACTGGCCATGTTCTTTCATAATAAGGCTGGTGACCGGATAGAATGAGATCTACACCACCAGCATAGAAAATGTCCTCAAGATATGCTCTAACCACAGACTTTTCAATTTTACAATCTTCATCAACATTGTCTGTTGAACAGTACATAGGCTTATGGCCAAGAGCAATGACCCATGGTTTTGCAGATCGCCTCCTATTGACTTTTTCAAGGTCATCCCTAAGCCAGTCTAACATGGGCTCTACATTAACTTCATCATGAAAGAAGACCTCTGTAGAGAACACAATGAAATGTATGAAGCCTATATCAATACTGTACCATAAATTTCCACTTGGCATTGGCCATGGTAAAGATGGCATTGAAAACCTGTATCTGTAGTGCAAGAAATCATCAAACCGTTCATGGTCCCCTGGGGCTGTCATATATGGTGTTCTTGCCGCTACCTTTTCAATTTGTCTCAGAAATTTATCGCCAAATTGTCCATCTCCCCTGTTCAAATCATATGCTATGTCACCAACATGGAAAATTGCTTCATATTTTTCATTGAGTGCTTCTTGCAGTAAGAAATTGATGTCCAAAGACTCTAATCCCAGGTTTCCATACACCATGAAAGTGTGAGATTTTCCAGCAAGCACCGGAGGAACAGTGAAACTAAACTGGTCACTCAATGTTTCTTTATTTTCCCCTCTTACATGATAAAAATATTTTGTTTCAGGCACCAATCCAACAAGAGCTACTCTGTGAAGGTACTTTGCACCATTATCATTGGTGGTTTCAAACCTGACAGTTAAACCTTTCACAGTTATCGCAGACTGTCTGTCACCCGAGTGATATTCCACATATGAAGTATCATCTGACCTTGTGGCCCACATTATAGTAATATCTCTGCTTGTATCTCCAAAACTAATATGTATCTGCTGAGGTTTTAAACTCTCTGCAGAAAACTTTATATTTTCCCTGTTAGCCTGAAGAACTACTGGCTTGACGTCAGAACCATCTGTCTGTATCAGCAGAGTATAAAGAAATACCCATAGAGGAAAGATCAGATAGATCTTCATTTTTTGCATTATGTCTCTGTTAAGGCACAGTGAATCTGGTCCAAAATCTTCTATTTATCAAAACAGTTATCAATTCTGGAAGATAAAATTGACTAAGTATCAGTGGTACACTTAAATAAAATCTTTATAGTTTATAATTCCAACAAAAATGGGCCCAAAAATTATTTCAAATTATCAATGACCTGCTAATCAGAAAGAAAACTGAAAACTTCATTAATTCACTAAAAGCCATATCTAACTTGTCACTTTCAATAGATGTCATTATGGATGAATCTAGAGTTTTATTGTCTAGTCAAAAGTTCAACGTTAATTAAAAGAATAACTACTTTTCTCTCTTCATTAATATAAGATTCTAACATGACACATAAGTTCCGCTCTATAAACACAGTGCAACAGAAGTGTGGTAAAATCGATGTCATTCGATATACTGTGTAATGTAAGAATGAATCAGCATCTACTTTTGTATACCAAGTATAAACTTGTTTTCCTTTTATCAAAAGTCGGTCCATAAGAAACAAAATAATCATCTCTCTAACATGGTTTATCTTTCAATAAACATGAGTTATGAGATGCAATAAATAAACTAATCAGGCTATCACCCTTGTGGATTTTTTATTGTGCCTCATAACTCAGGACAGTGGTTTATTGAATGATAAACCACGATAAAAAAAAAGGGGGGATTATTCCTTAAATGAACTTTTTTTCTCTCGAAAATATAAGGCAGTTGCAGTTCTGACTGCTATCAACGAGCAAGTTAAAATTTCTGCTGCATTATTTCCAAGGAAGGTACCACTGCAAAACCTAGTACTTTTGGCTTTAAAAAAAGCATAACACAATTATGAGAAAAATACAAAGGTCAATTTAACACCTTTTGCAATGTTTTTTTTTTAGAATAAAAAGGGATATTTTCAGAATACTGTGTAAAAACCCAGGGGCTGGGTTAAACGGAAAAAGCAATACTGTGCTTCTTCCATTTCTTTTCTGCCTTATATGTGTTAGTGATTATTCCCATGCTTATAATTATAATAGTTAGATATTTCATATGTGGTATGCTTAGTCATTATGTGATGTGATACCTTTTTTACCAGATATGCTAAGGTAGTAGAATACCTACTCTCTCATTTTTCCAAGAACAGTTCCATTTCTATGACTATATATACCTCAACTGACAGTGTTGGCTTTTTAAAAAAATTTTCACGGAGTCCCAGGGACTTAGTGCCTATCAAAAAACTGAGTCCCATCTAGCTCTTATTGAGACAAAGTCTCATTCTTCTGCCCATTGGAAGGATTTCAGTAACGATCCTTTGTTTTTTCGTATATCAATTGCACAGCAATGTCCAAAGAAGCATGCCTATTTAGCATCGATCTTTGAAAGTCTGTGCATCCATCAGTAAACACGTTTTTCGCTCTGATTATCTAGGCAAAACAAACATTTCATAACAATGTTGCTTTTTGATATTGTTTCTTTTCAACAGATGTGGTTGCTATGCCATGAAAATCACAATAACTTGGAGAAAAAGGTTGCCACTAATATTACTGAAGCTATTCTTAGATGCGGGATTTCCAAAAAATAGTAATAGTTTATTTTGGAGCCATCTGTAGCAAGCATGGAAACATTATTTTTCAAAAAAACCTTATTTGTATTTTAAACGGTGCAAATTTTTCATTTCGTCCTGTAGACGCAAATCGATTCCATTGAGTAAAAAGACATGGCATAAACACCAACCCTAAAATAAACAACGTAGTTGATTAAGCCCAAGCAGAATGCAGTCTAGCTCTAACTGTATAATGATTTCCATAAATAAGTTGAGGAGTTAAATGCTAATGGATATACGATTAAGCAGATTAACACATTTCAAGAGCAATACTCCAACAAAAAATAACCAACAGGAGTAATAAAAAAAAAAAAAAAAAAAACGGAAGACCTTCAGAAGTAAGATTCTTACCACTAGTTCGAAGACCGTAAGTTAAACCGTAAGTTAAACTTAAAACTATTTGCTGACTGAATTAAACTGAGGAAGTGCGTTGTGTCCGGATATATGTATCGTACGAAATCGTAACAACTTCGACCAAATCAACTACGTTTTCTACAAGATCAGGATAGTTTTCACTTTCTCGTATTTATTAGCATATTTTGTGGCAACATCAAATTCAATATGAAATTGCCAAAGTCTTTTTGTGCATGTTACTGCCCAATTAATGACGAAGTGTAATCATTTGAGTTGGAAACAACGTCAAATGTTTATTTACCTGTGAACCAACCTCACCTCCATTAGCCTCAGAGATGAAGAGTATTACAAAAAAAAAATGGATAGGCGCAGTTAGAGTCGAAATCGGGGAAAGGTGAGTCCTGAAACAGGTTTCCTGACTTCTTTCATGTACACGATGAACTGAAACATTTCTTCAGGCTACTGAAATCTTAACTATGTTCTAATGACATAAAATATGCCATTCTTACTCTACGGACTATAATAAACCGTTCTGAAGACAAATGGAATTCAGACTCTCAATCAGATTTACTGAAGCAGAGACGATTGAAAAACAAAATTAAATTGAAACTCCATTTTACTGACTTAAAACGCTTTACCAAACAATTCCGTTAATTAGACCAGCCCGAATAGACCTGGAAGTGGTAAAGCATGGGACTTGTGAACAACAAATCTAGGGCCACTTCAGGGTGTGGGTTCTTGACAAGACTAGTTTTTTTGTATACCCTTCACCAAACAATCCCGTGGTTAAACAACTCTGACAATGATGGCTCTTGAAAAAATTGTGGGAAAGAAGAAAATGCTGGTAACTAGCATTTTCTTCTTTTCTCACAATGTATTCTACCCTTTCCAAAACAAATAACAGTATTTGAGTAACATTTATTTTGTCATCTGTGAATCTCTTTTCTCAATTTGGACAAGGTTAACATTTTATCATTTGGTAAAAGAGTTAATTACTTGTCACAAGCAATGGAAAATGATATGTGGACTTAAGACGTGAAAACATAAACAAAAGTGATATTCTGTTTTGGAAGTCTTTTTTTTTTTTTTTTTTAAAGACAGTCTTAAGAAAAGAAATGGCTTTAAAACTACAAAAGAGATAGAAACACGCTTAGAAAACAAATATTTAGGAGTGTCCAATCTCTTCTTCTGTTTTTAATACTAATACATTTCTGTAAGCCTTTTCTAGTTTTTCACGGGATAGCCATTTTTGCTAAACAAAGGATATCGAGCCTACCTTTATAACAAGTATCTTCTTGGTGTAAAACATTAAACACCAAACTATGCAGTTCTTGGTGAGTTCGGAAGACTATCCCTATCTGTGATTTGTAAACAACGGTCTCTTAAGTTCTGGTGTAAAATCATGAACAGAAATAACTCTGTCATATGAAAAGTATAATGAGCTATGTAACAGAATATATCAAAATTCTTGGTCAAGATACTTAATAATATCATTGACTGTTTAGGGCTTACTAATATTCGAATCGCTCTCAATAATTAACTTAACTATTACTCAATATTCAAAGAAAGATTGCTGGATCAGTTTATTCAGAACTGGGCGGAAGTAATTAATAACATGCCAAAACTATCTATGTACTGTAAACTTAAAACAGACTTTTGTTTCGAGTTTTACTCAGAGAATCTTCAAAATATAAATTTATTCAAACACTTGCTGCTTTTAGACTAAGTTCACATAAGTTAGAAATCGAGGCTGACCGTTAATAAGCCACGAGAGGAGAGATTTTGTAAAATTTGTAACAATGGATGTATTGAAAAAGAATCCCATTTTCTTTTATGTTGTCCGATATACTCAGCTCTCAGAATTAAATATTTTAAGAATAGTTTAAGTATCTTTAGATTTGAATATATTATGTCCACAAAGAAGAAAAGAACTTTAGAAAATTTGTGTAATTACATCATAAATTCTTATACAATTCGTGAAAATGTTCTACAGAACTCCAGTGTAAGTTAGACTTGAATTGATATCAGTTCAAGTCTAACTTACATTGGAGTTCTGTAGGTAACTTTTCTTTTAAGTAGTCCTTGTACACTCTGCCTTGGGACACTTAGAATTTGTATAATATGCACTATTGTTTGTATTTATCTACATGTTCACACATGTCTTCGCCATATTTCTTTTTCAATTGTAAATGGCCAAAGACATACATATGTCATTTATTGCCAATCAATGAAACATGAAACATACAACAGCAGATCAGTAATTTGCACGGATAGCTGGACTATATTTTGAAAGCAAATTGTTTTAAATCCAACGAAGATATTATGCTTTTAGGGTTAGCTGTATAATCTAACTTTTGACCTAATTTTTAATATCGGTCTCGAACGAATGAATAAAAATGTGCGATTGATGCAAAATATGGACATGATAGCCTTTGCGGATCTCCTTGGATTAAGATATAATCTTTCAATAATATGTCTTTAACTAAACTTTCACTTTTCAACAACATGCAAACAATGAGGAAAAAGAGGCAAGTGCTGACGAGGCCCTCATTATTTTTCTTCACATTGAACAACAACAATACAATACAATACAATACAATAAATACAATACAATGCTTTTATTCAGTAATTTAGACCTCCGGCCTACAATACAAAATTTTACAAAACATACAAACAACAATAGAGTTTCAATATTCATATTTGACTGAGTTACCGCTTACGCCGTACATCTTTTTTGAAAAAATATTTCTTGTTCGTATTTTGTGAGTTTTAGCCTTATAGTAAAAAGTCACGTTCTACTGATTTTAGTTTTTCGAAAACAGTTGAACCATGCTCTTTGAAAAGGGGTTTTAAAGCATTTGCAAAAACTATCGACACAGGTCAGCCTGCGCATTCCGCGCAGGCTGACCTGTATCGAAACTTTTTATTTAAGGTCAGCTCTCTGCAAGTCAAAGGGCCAGTTTACCTCATGATTCAGTCGGTTATTAGACAAAATGGATTTTATGGATCCATAATTATATGGTGTCTTGCTTGGCATAATGCATCACGGAGATGCATTTCGTCCCATGTAGGCAGAGTGTGCTCAGTTGTTTTGACCAAAATCTAGTTATATGCAGCTTCAAATATTGTTTAGCAATTAATTCTTTACTTTTTATACGCTAGAAGCTTATAAAACTAGCTGCGACATGTTTCACTCCACTCTCACCGCAGATCATCGTTTCGACGATGGTTATGTAGGTAAACAGTCAGTGGCATGGAAAGATTATTGTGCGAAGTACTCGTAAAAGAAACTCAAGGAACGTACGCATGTAGGTGCACTAGGCGCCGCGATATAACTGAATTATATAATGTTGAAAAACGGATGTTAACCCTTGGGACGTGAAGCGCGACTCACTGACCTTTTGCGGACAGTGTAGATCAAGATCAGACTGCACACAACGTGCAGTCTGATCTTGGATCCACACAGTCTGACAAGGAGATATTCTTTTCCTTAAAATAAGTTTGAAATAGCAATATTCGGGATCTAACAACCGGCTTGAAAATTTCATTTCAGTTATTTAGCCATTTAGCAGGATAAAGAGTTAAACACGAACAAACAAACTTACATAAAAAAGGAACAAAGGACATTTTACTCTTTTAGCGCCAAATATATAAATTCGACCGCTTTCGACGGTTGAAAATACAACCCACTGAAAGTCCAACAGAATTTTACCTTATGTAGCCTATGGGCTTGACAAACCCAGCGAACGGTATTAATCAAAGATCAGACTACACGTTCTGTTCACTCTGATCTTGATCTATGCCATTCTCAAAAAACCACAGTTTTCGCCTGTAGGGCTGAAAGTGTTAATTTTGATAGAAATATCAATATTTCCCTTTTATGGTAATTTTATCACGTGCGTGATGGCATGAATACTGGCAGAAGTCAAGGCGTTCACTTCAATCTGATTAACGTTCTTGATTATGAGCCGTACTCTGAAGGAAGTAATTAAACTGACCCTTACTTGTTCCCCCTCGGAAAATTTTAAGCTCTTCCATAAAGCGTTTGAAGACGTCAGTTTTAGACGACAAATCAAATGTGGCTCAAATGATAGATATTGTCTGTGAAAAGGTAAAAAACATTTTTGAAAAAGGAGAAAATCTTGTTTATCAGCAAAATCTTTTCAAAAGGCGTATTTGTAAGGATAATTTAAGCGTCGGATAGTTCGGATCGGAATGGCACTTCAGTCGTTTTTGTAGAAAGTGTAGATCAAGATAAGTTTACCATTATCTAAACGGCAGACTGACAGAAACAGAGAAAGAAAGAAAGAAAGATCTGATCTTGAATCTACACTTGTCGGATACCTTCGGAAATTTTATGGTCGGACAATCTTAAAATTGCAATAAGGTCTACATGTTCTTTTTTTAACTGTCTCTTTGGTTTCTTTTGCACACAGCGTATACTAAACCTTGATCAGCTGCACATACGTGCCATCTGATCTCGTTCTTCTTCTCTATTGGGTTTACTTCTTGCAATTCCCCGTAAAATGCCAATAATTTTATCGAATTATTTTTTTTTTGTGACAATAAGCACCACAAGTTGACAGGACGCGGGTAAACGTTCAATTCATCGATTTAGAACCATAGGGGTTAATTAATGAAGATCAAGCGAGAACAGACACGTGGTTCCACATGTCATATTGAGGTCACGTCACGAAGCGAATGCGTGAATAAATACTCTCTGTCTGTCTCTCTGTCTCTGTCTCTTTCTTTCTTTCTTTCTTTCTGTCAGTCTGCCAGTAGATATGAAAAGGCTCGAGCTGGCTCACCCCCCCTCACCCCCCTCATCCCCCTTATGCAGCAAAAAAAGCTTATTTCATGTTCTATCTTAACCTTCACCAAAAATTTCATGTAACACGCCCTCTAAACCGCATGCTCATAAAATTATCAAAACCAATAGGTGAAGCATTCATAATTAAATCAAACTAACCCCCATCTTAACCCTTTTACCTCCAATTCAATTATTATCCCCCCTCAACCCCTCACTCAGTAAATAAAAAAATTTTCGAAAAAAAAAAAAAAAAATTTAATTTTTAAAAAAAAAATTTCATCATCACACGTCATTGCATCAGTTAATCATTGCATCAGTTAATCATTGCATCAGCTAACCAGCTAACCAACGCATCAGTTAACCAGGCAAACCCTTACATCACTTAACCACCATCAACCCCCCATCAACCAACGCATCACGCAATGGCTAGCGGGTTTATATAACCTTTGGGGTTGGGTTAGGATTTTAATAAAAAAAAAAAATATTTTTTATTCCTTTGATAGAAATAAAAAATTGATTTTAAGGTAAAATAATCATAATAGTATAGGTATATAACCAAGAGAGATATATACAGACGCATATATAACTACAGAATGGAAAATCCAGGATATCAAATATACGATGAAAGGTTAGCCCCTCCGCCTTACAGACCTTGTGAAACATTAATACAAATGGAGAGAGGTATCAGCATATATAAACAGAGAAGAAAGAAAAATATGATAACATGCTGTTTTATAAGCATGAGCATTATGAAATTAATTTTATTGATAGGAATATTTGTCTATCAAATACTAATTCATGAACTGGAAAAATACAAAACTTAATTATATAATATACATAAATATTATATAATCCTATTGAGATATAAACAATAGAGACAATCATGTACAGCAGAACAAAGAAAACCGGAACAACAAAACATGGTATCATATTTTCAAGTAATGAATATTACAATTTCCAAGTTCCAATATCTGAGTTTAACGATATTGGAGCGAACATAATCGATTCTATAAAAAAATCCCTACAAGACAGGGTAAGTAATTCAAGATTAAAATGGGCCATAGATTTTTTAAAAGAGAAAAAGGTAAAAACAGAAGATAGAAATGAAAAAATGAAAGAGATAATAATAAATAATCTTGAAAGTATCATTGAAGAAAATAAAAAGCTTATTTCCACCCATGAAAATAAAATGAAAAACAATAAACGAAGAGGAATCATAGCAATAAGACAGCATATTTATAAAAATATCGATGTTTTAAGAGCAATTCTTGATATTATTGATGCAGAATTTATGAATATCAAGGCTGATAATTAAATCTGCGTAAACTTGATTTACGAAAAAAATTTAAACAAAATTTACAAAAATTTTTAATAAAAAAAAATAAATTTTTTTATTCCTTTGATAGAAATAAAAAATTGAATTTAAGGTAAAAAAAATTTCTAAGTAAAAATAGGTAAAATAATGGCAAATTTTACTGAAACTAGTGAAAACATGTATTCATTAAGAGAAACAGAAATAGAACATACTGAAAGAGAATCAGTAGAACAACATTTAGAAAGAGGAGAAGAATACATCCTCAACGAGTTTAGAGATAAACTCAATGAAACTAAGAAGAAGGTGTTGCAAGGAATAGAAATATTTTTTGATAACTGTGAAGAGGAGATTGTTATACCTGCTTTAAAGGAAATAGAAGATGATTACAAAGAACCAGATAATAAAACCTTTTCAAAGGATGAAATTGAATACTATGCTACCCTAGCAAAAACATCTTCACATGAAACGGTGCGTGATGTGATAAGGTATAGAAATTACCTTAAAAGAGCAGAAGGAATAAATGAAGAGAAAAAAGTATACGTAGAGAATTTTTTTGATGCAGAAGAGATTACCGAGTGGTTATCTTCTACCATACAAAAAAGATTAGAGTAATATCACAATTATTTAATGTTAAAATAGGACTTAAATAATAATCCATGGTATATATTTCATCTTAAGATGATATATAACCCATATTAAAAGAGAAATATGGAAAAAATAAAGGAAGAAATTGAAGCAAGTAAAACTGTAAAAGACAAACAGGTAATAGACGAATTTCAATTAAGAGCATTTGATGAAATTAGTCATAAATATGAGTTATTTAAAGAAATAACAAACAGAGCATGTGTAACATTTTCCGTAGAGGAAGAAGAGTTCAAACATGTGAAAAATCTGGAAAAAGAATTTAGAGAACTAGAAGAGTTTTATAAAAAAATAAGTAAATATACTTACTACTTAACTAATAGTATACATGGTGGTGTAATGCAAGAATGGTTTGATAAAAATTGTGAATTTGCAGACGAATGTTTCTATCTAGATCATTTAATATCTGAAAGAGAAGATAAAAAAAACGGTTTTTCAACAGATTGTCGCATATCTAAAACGGAAGTACAGTTTTGTAATGCTTATGATGATTTTAAAAGAGAAACCCTTGGTAATATAAAAACATATTTAGAAAAGAAAGAGGATGAAATTTATAAAAAACTAGAAAATCTTTTGTTGAAAGAGAAAGAGGGTATCATGGTATCAGAACAACAGTTGAAAGCTGTGGTGGAAGAAGAAAATGAGAAAATTAAAGAAGACATCATGGATGAAATAGCAGAAATAGAATATTAAACAAAAATTTTCATAAAATAAAATGCTAGAACTAGAACCAGATTTCAAGCAAAAGCTAAATGACCTACTTAAGGATAAATCAAATATTCATCCTATAAACACAAACAAAATCATTTACACAAATGGAACCGGACTAATGCCCTATAAAGACCCAAGATGGTTTAGTGATATCTACTATTACTGCAGTAAAATGTTTTATGAACAACCTAACGAGGGTAACCTAAACATAACATTTTATGCTGGTGGTAATGGCACGCGTGTTACTCATTCTTTCTATGTTAGAGAGTTAACTGATTTGCTATCTCTCTTTAAACAAAGATTTATAGATTGCCCAAATGAACATAGTTTCCTTGAAAGTTGTATTAATGACATTGAAGAATATAGTATAAACTTTAAGTTTATAAATATTTAACCCTTTTTCTGGGTTATATATTTTACATATCCAATTCTATCAATATAGCTACATAAGAATTAGTTACCTTTGGATTTTTTGACACAGTTTTAAAATTTATGACATCACATTGGTTGACCTCAATAGGAGGATTAAACTCTGTACAAGCACATAACTCATCACGTTTTTTAATAATATTTTTTCCAGTTTCAGCAGATGATATGGTTATTTCAAGTATACTATCATCATCATCTTTTGGTAAAGTAACTAATGTGCCTCGTAATATTCTTCCTGACGCGGATAAACAATAACCCCCCAATGCATGAGATGGACCGGATAAACCATTACCAAATGAAAACTGAAAGCTGTTTTTCTTAAGATCTCCCTTTTCCTCAGCCCACACGGTAATTATAGGTTTTGGTTTAATGCCTAATTTTTCATCTACGTAGGATTTTGTTGCTATATCTCTTTCTTCTACTGGGGTTACCGCATTTTTTATAGTAAAGCCTTGCATATCTATATCCGCGGAGGCCGTAAAGCTTCCATCAGGATTTTTTACAATGGCACCCCCATTATCAACATAATTTTTATTGACAGCAGAATCACGATCTATTGGATTTGGTAAGCCGGTAAGTGGGTGAGTGTTCATATCTATTTTACCAGTTGCTAAGAAAACCCCAGCTTGGTTTTGTCTTAAAGCTCTTTTTCCTGCGGTTGCCGTATTAACAATGCTATCTACATAAAACTTATTTGCAGCTTGACGATTATTTATAGGTGAAGCAAGATCATTAATCCTCCATCCACCCATAGAAATGTCACTACTTGATGTATATGAATCACCATCATGAATAAATGCGCGATTAGCATAATCTACATATCTTTTTGTAGCAGCATCCATCGGGGATGCAGGATCTATAAGATCCATTAAATGATACCCCTTCATGCTTATATCTGCAACAGCAGACCAGGTACCATCTTGTTCTTTTCGTATTGCATTAATACCATCTACATATCTTTTTGTAGCAGCTTCATTCGGCCCCTCAGGTTCATCTAAGTTTTTTATTTTATTAAAACCCATGTTTAGATACCCCTCTATATGATACCCCCCGTTTTCATCTAACAACCCTGAGCTACTACCATCAACATAACTCTTAGTAGCAACATCCTGAGGATTTACTGGATTACTAACCCTCGTTAATGTGTTACCATCCATATTTATGGAACCGGTAACGGTGACCGTTCCATCTTTACGTAAAAAGTTGTTAGTAATGTAAGCAAGTGACACACCACCATCACCGCTTGTTTTATCATCATCCATTCTTCCAAATTTATCAACAGGCATAGTTTTTAATATTGCTAAAAAAGTTTATTTAAAATATCTTGAAATTTATTACCCAAGCACAACTCTTTAAGAATGTACAAACATAAATGTCCACAAAATACTTCACCTGCTTGTTGTAATTGATCTGTATTGTAATGTAATGGACTTTTTAAATAATCTATAATTTCAAGAGGTGGTTGAATACCATAACTATCAAAATAAATTTTTTTCTTTCCATCTTTAAACCAAGCAACCCAATGAGTACCAGGTCCGCCTGCGTCATCAAGATTAAATATACCACATTCTTTATTTCTTACTTTTTTAGGTAGGGTATCTCTTAAAAATATTCCTCTAAAATTTTTTATTTTTAATTTTTTTGCGGCATCCTCAAGCTCAAAATTGCTTAAAGGTTTATTTGGTAAAGTTATATCATCAATTAAAATATTTTCCATTTTTATATAGTTAAATATTTACAATAGCATCGTTGTCAACCCATGAATTAAACTCATCAGAATAACCTTTCCACTTTACAAGAGATTTCTTTTTACCTTTTTTAATAATCTTTTCTATTCTAAACACCTCTTGACTCGTTTTTTGTAGTTCCGGTTCATAAAAAGAACCTTTTATTTCTTCACCATTTAAATCTTCAATCTTATACGTTATAGGCGTCGTATGTTTTACTCCGATAATCGTAAAAACCTCTTCAGTCCATCTCGTTGTATAACCTTTTTCAAAAGTCCTTTTCTTTTTACTTATCCTTACTTTGTCTCCAACAGAAAACTTTGGTTTGATATCCTCCCTTACTTGATCATAATCAGGATACAATGTTGTCCAAACTTTATTTTTATTCTTCTTCTTACTTGCTTCAATTGGCGACATCTTAATAGAAGAATGCCTCGTGTTGTTGTATTCCTTAACAAGATTTTGTAATACATCAATATATACTTTTGTTGAGTTAGCAGAGAAATACTTCCACATTTTTTCTTTCATTGTTCTAATCCATCTCTCAACAACGCTTGATTTTTCCTCATTTTCAGTAGAATACAATTCAACCAAATCTTTAACATCTTTGTTATAAAACTCTTTCCCCCGATCAACCCACATTTTCTCAGGCTTTCTTTCCTTAAAAATACTCTTCAGTGCAGCAGAAACAGATTTTCCTGTTTTATCCTTTAAGGGGACCAGCCATCCATATTTTGAAAAGATGTCAATGACAGCAAGAAGAAATTTTACTCCATGATTAATTTTAGAAAATGCTTGCATATCTACTAAATCTGCTGCCCATATCCTATCGACACCCCCTACTCTAACTCTCCTTTTCTTAAATTTTCTTTTTACAGGTTTATGTAATTCTTCTGCTAGCATTATATTTTCTAAATTTTTTTTTTACCGACACCCATACCAAATCTTTTCTTGGTTCCTATCAATGAGGAAACCAATCCTCTTTCCATTCTTTCCTTAATAGTAGGATTATAGATACCTTTTAACTCTTTAAGCATATTAGCATCACACACATCATTCCGTGTTTTAGTATCATTATGTTTAAGATAACAGATATCATGATGATAAGCCGCTTCATCAACGCGATTAACAGGCTTTGACCAATCTTTAGGTGTTAAATCAGGATTTAATCTTTTCTTTAACTTGGTACCGGGGCCAGTAAAATTATGACCAGGTAAGTGCATTTCAACAGGTAAGTTATTGATTGCTTTGTTTAACAATGAACCACCTTCTTGTTGTTTAATAAACTGTGTTTTTGTTGTTCCACATTCAACACATTTTCCTCGTGCCATATTTTTACCATTTTTACTTACCGTATACTGTATATCAGTAGTATCAGTTTTCTCTTTACATTTAACACAATACATTTTTTATATATTAAAATAATTTTTTTTAATTAAAATATGGATATTGTTAATTTATCTTGGAATGAAACATTAGCAAAAAGATTTAACCATCCCCTTTTACCTAGAAGTATCAGAGGTTTAATAGTAGGCAAATCAGGATGTGGTAAAACTACACTTTTACTTAACCTTTTGTTAAGACCTGATTGGTTAGATTATGGTAACTTATACGTTTTTGGTAAAAGTTTGTTTCAACCAGAATATCGCATACTTAAAAAAGCTTTTGAAGAAAAAATACCAAAAGAATATATATTAAGGTTGTTCTCACTTAAAGATGAAGTTCAAAACCGAGATATTTCACCTACTGCATTAGTTGAAGAATGGGCAAAAACAATTAAGGAAAAATCTGATATCGATTGTGAATTTTTTGAATATGCTAGTGATGTACCTGACCCAAGAGATTTAAATGCATCAAATAAAAACTTAATGATATTTGATGACTTACTTTTAGAAAGACAAAACAAGTGTGAAAACTATTATGTAAGGGGTAGACATAGTAATGCTGATTGTTTTTATCTGGCACAAAATTATTTTAGACTACCCCGTCAAACTATTAGAGAAAATGCTAACTTAATATGCTTGTTTAGACAAGACTTAAAAAATCTTAATCATATTTATAGTGATCATGTTGGAGATGATATGACTAAAACAGAGTTTATCAATTTTTGTAAAAAGTGTTGGGAAATACCTCATGGTTTTGTAGTGTTAGATTTAACTAAGAACCCTAATGATGGAAAATATAGATGTGGTTTTGACAACTTTTACATACCACGAAATTACAAAGATTATAATTAAAAAATATATTTTTCATTAAAATATATTTTACAAATTTATAAAATGGAAGTAGAATTACTTGAAAAGATAGTAAAAAACACTAACCATAAAACATCATTTCAAATTATCGTAAGCGATAACAAAACAGAGTTTACAACAAGATTTACTCCTCCACTTAAATTAGACCAAGATAAAGAATATGAAATAGCATTGGTTAATCTTGAAACTTATTATTCATTTCCTAATATTGATGCAAGTAATAACATTTTTGTTTATTCACCAGATAATGGTGCAACATGGGTAAAAATAAGAATACCTGAAGGAAGTTATGATCTAGTTGATATTAATGATGTAATTCAACAAGAAATGAGAAAAAAGGGTCATTATGATGCTGTTAATGAAGAATATTATATTAGCATCTCAGCAAATACTAATACTTTAAAGTCTATTCTTGTTTTAGAAAATGGATATCATGTTGATTTTAACCAACAAAATTCTATTGCTAAAATATTAGGGTTCACCCGTTCTAAATATACACAAGGATTTCATGAATCAGAAAATGTAGTAAATATTCTTAGTATTAATAGCTTACTAGTTAATATAGATTTAATTTCAGGTAGTTATGTTAACGGTTCACAAAAAAATACAATTTATAGTTTTTTTCCAAATGTATCACCAGGATATAAAATTATAGAAAATCCGGTAAACCTTGTTTACCTTCCATTAACATTAAATGAAATACATAATTTAAATGTATCAATTACAGACCAAGATGGAACATTACTAAATCTAAGAGGGGAAAATTTAACAATTAGATTTCATATAAGAGAAGCAAGATAAATATAAAAAATGACAAGCTATATTAACGCTAAAATAAATATATCAGACGGACAAAAGGAAAAAATTTTACATTCTTTTAGAAACAAAGCTCCGGCAAGTATTCGTTTAAAGCATGAGGATATTCATGGTAATGATGTAATAGCTTTAACCAAACCACAAGTAAATAAACTTACAAAAGCTTATAAAGCTGGTAAGGGGGCAACGTTTAGAATGTCAACTAAACAACTTAAGCAAAATATGAAAGTAGAAGGTGGATTTTTACCTCTAATAGCAGGATTAGCTTCATCAGTTCTACCTACATTAGCAAGAACCGTTTTACCTGCTATAGGAATTGGTGCACTATCTGGTTTAGCATCTTCAGGAGTTCAAAAAGCAATGGGTAATGGTTTGTATCTTAAGAAAGGTGGTTGCGTCTGTCAAGTAGAAACTGATGGTGAAGGTTTATATCTTAAACCATACAAAGGTAAAGGATTAGGTTCCGTTGGTGATGGATTGTATTTAAAACAAGGTGGTAAAATTTATGATGGAAAAGGTCTTCTTTTAGGACCTAATAGCCCATTTGCTAATATTCCTATATTAGGTGCAATATTGTAAATTAAAAAATATGAACGTACATAAATTTGGAAATGGAAAACATAAAATAGTTCAACCAAAAACTATTTTTTGGAAACCTGTAGAAGTTAAGTATCCAGCTAAAAAAGTAAATCCTGTTACATGGGATGTTTTTACTCAACAACCGTTAGTATTAGAAGGAGGACAAACGAAGACGATAGCCTTAGGTATTGGTTTCAATATGAGTAAAGGCTTTGTTTTAGTTTCTCTATCTTATGCTTTAAAACTTAATCAATTAACTATTACAAATGAAGTTACATTAGAAGAGGTGGATGACATGGTTACCACAATTACAAACAACTCTAATAAAATAAAAAAAATACAAGAAAACACATTTTTGTGTCGTCTTTATTACTCAATTTAAAAAAATAGTTGTTGATAATAAAATGGAACTAAAAGAAAAGATTTATCCAGAGCTACCAGAAGAACGAAATATACCAAATGCACCATCATTAGAGCCAGTAATAACATCTACGACGTTAGGAGTATCCTCAAGAGACAATGGTCAATCATTCAGATTACAAAAGATATCAGAAATTCAGACTTTTTTAGAAAATGAAGTTAAGGAAAGAGAGCAACTAAGTAAAAAGTATTTAAAGATTAGTAAGAATGTGGACAATGTAGAAGCTGGACTAACCGTTATAGCACTAGGCGCCGGAGCAGGGGGAATCGCTTTACTATCAACCGTAGTAGCGATACCTGCAACTATGGTTCTAGAAGGTTGTGCTTTAGTTGTTGGGTTAGCCGCTTTAGTGGGTAAGTTTGTGGTTAGAAGAACCAGAACAAAATCAGAAAAACATCTTCAGATAAAAATGTTGGCTGATTCAAAGCTAAACACACTACTTACACATATATCAAAAGCAATAACAGACAACAAAATAGATCATTCAGAATTTACTTTAATTATGGAAGAATTGGAAAAATACAAACAAATGAAGGAAGAAATAAGAAGTAAGTCTAAGAAAAAAAGCAAGCTAGAGGAATCAGAGAGTTTAATAGAGAAGGGGCGAATAGAAGCACGGGAGGAATTCAGGAGGCTTGTAGAAAGGCATTCAAATTAAAACTAAAACCACCCAAGTTTAAGTGTTCTTGTGCGTGTGAGATAGACAACACAAATTAAAAAAATATTTTACTTTTAAAAAAAATGTCATTTTTGAAGATACGAGACCCTTTAAAAAGGGAGCAAACAATAAAAGAATATCTTGAACTGAAGAAAAGAATTCATGATAATCAGCTTGCAGAGAAAGAAGGCAAACTTAAATATCAACAACAACTTTCTAGGTTTTTTAGACCTATTACAGAAACACAAAAAGAATTATCAAAAGAACTAGGCTTTAATAAGATTAATAGATTAACAACTAAACTTGATGAATTTCCTACCTTGAAAGTTTTTGAAGGATCAAAATTAAGTGATGAAGAAGAAGAAGAAATTGGTAATTTTATTGAATTATTAGATTTAAAAGGTTTATATGATAATTTTTCATTATTAAATGTTAATCCATTTGAACTATCTCAGTTAAAAAGATTTAAAGATAAAGATAAAGTTGATTTACTATATGGTCTTCATGAAGAAAATGAAAAATTATTTATTGGTGATAAAAAAATCGATATTGTAAATGATAGATTTTACATTGATAATAACGAATATGAAGGCACCCCAGGTTTGTGGGAGTTAATTGTGGCTAAAGATCCAAAAAATATATTTACTCAAAATGATTTAAATATTTACTATGAGATAATGGTAATAACTAATACTCTTCATAAAGATAATAACCCAAACATTGATACTCCTAAAAACAGAAAATCAATTAAGTGGAAAAAATTTCTTAATTTTGTTTGGAATAATAAAGATGCTATTAGAGAAAAAAAATCATTAATTGATTTACAAAATAGGGTACCAATCTTTCCACCTCAAAATTTACCATTAATTTCATCTCCAATAAAAGGAAATGAAAAAAAATATCATCCTTATTATTCTCCTTATTTAGGTAAAGGAATTACCATTATCCCATCTGATCCTAATGCACTATTAGAAAGATTAGACCTCTTATTGGCAAGTAAAGGAGCCGGTCATACAGGCGTAAGAAATGAGTTGGTAAGTATTTGTGATGAATTAAAAAGACAGCGTATATTAGATACAAAAGCTTATAAAAAATTAATGTCTAAAATATAAAATGATTACATCACAAAAGAGAGGTTTTAAAAGAAGTTATGCTTATGGAGGAGCCGGAGTTTTTGATACTTTAATCAATTTTCTTACAAGAGCATTTACAAGTCAAGCAGCTAAACAAATTGCATCTTCAGCAGTTGATGTTGGTAAGAGTGTAGCTAAGGAAGGAGCAAAGAAAGCGTTAGAGGTTGGAAAGAGTGCCGCGGTTGATGCAGGTAAAAAGTTAGTTCAAAAGGCTTTAACACCAAAATCTAAAAAGATTATAGAAAAATATACTCAAAAGCCTACTACAACAACTCAACCTGCGGTGCAAAATATTAATGCTTTAATAGATGGTAGTGCCATTGCTATTCAAGATTTAGTTAAGAAGTTAAATAGTAAGGGTGGTGGAGTTAAAGTAATATAAATTTAAGTTAAGTAAATTATTGCATTAAATAAAAAAGAAATGACTAATCTAAAATTTAATTTAACGCATTATGAAAAATACAATACAAAAAAGGTTAGTATCCTTTATGCAAATTTAAATCTTGATGAAGATTGTGAAGTATTAGATAGCAGTGATACAAATTATGATTATAAAAAGATTGTTTTAAAATTGTCACCTGAAAAAGCTGATATTATTAAGGAATTTGAAGAAGATGTAAATCAATATCTAGGAAAAAATAATATATCTAAGGTAACCATACTTTACGGAAATAGAATTTATCTAAAAATGAAAAAAAACCTTACATTAGAAAAAATTAAAAATATTAAACTTAAGGGTGTGTATGTAAATGATGAAAACAAGTCATTTCCTCAACTATGGACAAATTAATTTAAACAATTATAATTTGACTTAAAATTATAATTGCATATAATAAAATGGATATATTAAATATTAAAGCACCGATTTTTAAAGACGATAGTATTAATGAATATGAATACTATGAATATCTACCTATTACAGGAACCAATCTAAACAACCCTGGAGGAAATATTAGGATTGATATTGAAACACAAGATATTTTTTATCATCCTTCAGAGTCATATTTACAAATTATGGGAAGATTAGAAAAAAGTGCGGTTCCCGCCGGTGGTGCAAACAGAGATTATGCAATTGCTGAAAGAATTACCTTAACAAATAATGGGATAATGTATTTATTTAAAAATATTAGATATCAACTTAGTGGCCAAGAGATAGAAAACATTAATTATCCTGGTCAGACTACAACAATGCTTGGTCTATTAAAATACCCTGATGACTTTTCTAAATCACAGGGACTAAATCAACTCTGGTACAAAGATAATGATGAAACTTTCGATCCAGCCACAAATTTAGGTTTTAAAGCTAGACAAGCTTTGTTATTTTCTTCCGATCCAATTGGAACATTTAGTTTTAGGATACCATTGAAACATATATTCGGTTTTTGTGAAGATTACAACAAAGTTTTATATGGTATGAAACAAACCCTTACTTTAACAAGAAATAATGATAATGACGCAATTTTTAAAAATAATGCTGTAGATGGTGGAAATAATCCTGTTGTTGCTGACGGGCGAGTTAATTTATTAAAGGTATCTTGGTTTATTCCTCATGTTGAGCCGGAAGATGGAAATAGGATGGAACTTTATAAATTTATTGAGAAGAAAGAAAAGTTCCCGGTTGGGTATAGAATGATACAAAGTGATAATATTACGGTTCCACAAGCAGCAAGTTTTACTTGGAGGTTATCATCTAAATCATCTCCTGAGGTGCCACGATTCTTAATTATTGGTTTTCAAACTAACAAAAATAATCATCAAAATCAAAACCCGGCCGTGTTTAATCACATAAATGTGAAAAATATTTATGTAATGTTAGGTTCTAAAAAATATCCTATCTATGATCATGATATAAATTTTGCTCAAAATAATTTTAGTAGAATATATGGAGAGGCATCCACGTTTAGAAAAAAGTTTTTTAACATGGATGAATTGGTATCAAACCCTAATATTACTCCATTAGAATTTAAAGTTGTTTATCCTTTGTTTGTGTTTGATTTATCAAAACAAAGTGAAAGACTTAAGTATTCTGTTACTGATATACATGTTAAAGCAACATTCGATAATCCGGTTCCAGCAAATACACAAGCATATGCAGTTTTATTGAGTGACAGGCTAATTAACTTCCAGAGTGATGGGAATAAGATGAGTGTAGTATATTAAGTAATTTTTTACTTAAAATAAATGAAAAAGATTGCAGATTTTAAGAAAATATTAACAGATAACAATATTAAGTGGTATTCCTATTGGAACAAGAAAAAGTATATTGATGTGTTAAAAGAGCATGGTTTGTATCCTGAAGAAGAAGAAAAAAAATTTTTAAAAAAAATTCCTAATTATGATAGATTAAAGGATATTGCTAAAAACCCAAAGAGGGTTACCTTAAAGGATGTTGAAACTGAAGAGGTGAAAGAGTTTCCATCAATTTATAAGGCTGGTAAGTTTATTGAAAAATGTCCACAAACGATTGAAAACTGGAATGGTAGAGTATGGAAAGGTAAATATAGAATTAATATTCTTTAGTGTATTGGTCACGGTGAGTAATTTTATTATTTATGAAAAAAAAATAATAAAATTTGACTTAAGGAAATAATATTTTATTTAAAAAAAAATGGATCGTCAGTTTGATAGATATAATGTAGCTGGATTAAGAAATTTAGCAAGGGAAAGGGGATTAAGAAGATACTCAAGGCTTAGACGTGATGAACTAATAACTCTTTTAATTAATACGGGACCCTCAATATTAGATAGAGACACCGTTGCTATTGATGCACCAATATTACAACCAACACCCTATATACCGCCAAGACAAAGACCAACCAGGCAACAAACTACTTCAGTTAATGATTTGCTAAGGAGTTTAGAAAATGTAAGAGTAGAACAACCAAGTATAACACCTGAACTTAATGCTTTAAAAAATAAAATAAAAAGTTTATATGATGAAGAAAGAGAGGAAAAAATAAAAATAATACAAAATAGATCTGCCTTAAATAATTATGCAACTGAACATAAAATAGAGGGTATACCTGTTAAAACGCTACAAGAGTTTTTAATGCTAACAAAACCAACAATTGAAAAACTTTTAAGTAGCATGCATAGTCATAAAGTAAAATTAAATCTTCAATGTTTTATGGAAAGAGGAGAGGGTAATAATAAACAAATAGTAGTAGCAAATTTTTCTTCTGGTAGTTATGAGATTTTCTTAGAAGGAACCAATATAACAGAAGTATACTTAAATATGATGGAAAGAATTATAGAAAATTTTATTAAATTTACTTCAAATGGTAGTGGTTGGTCGTTTAATAGTGTGGTTCATTTAAAGTTACATAGTGTTATTTATGAACCATTAAGAGCAGGTGATTGGCTACCCCTACCTAAGTGGATTGCTAACAAAAAGGCATGTATTAATATGAAAAGTAAGGATGATGAATGTTTTAAATGGTGTGTTTTAAGGCATTTAAATCCAAAAAATGATAATAAAGAAAGAATTGGTGATTTAAAATCTAAGGAAAATAGCTTAAATATGAAAGGAATTAAATATCCTGTTTCTTTACAGGATATAGATAAGTTTGAAAGACAAAATCCAACAATTAGCGTTAATGTTTTTGGGATAGTAGAAGGTAAGGAAAAAATCAAACGTATTAGAGCTATAAAAAATTTAAAAGAAAATCATATAAATTTGTTATATATTGAAGATGAAGAAGAAAAAACACATTATGTTTTAATAAAAAATATTAATGCTTTACTGAGAATTCAAACAGCTTCTAATCATAATGTTAAGTATTGTATGCTTTGTATGAACCATTTTGGTAGTGAAGAACTTTTAGAAAAACATATGGAGCGTTGTGAGGATCATGATGGAGTTGATTTAATAATGCATAAGTTTGATCCTGAAAATCCTGAAAAAAATTTAATAAAGTTTGAAAACTATTGTAGAAAAATTATGGTACCATTTGTAGTTATTGCTGATTTTGAATGTATATTACAAAAAATAGAACAACAACAAAAAAGTAATACTATTGAAACACAAAAGCATATACCTGTAAGTTATAACTATCTAATTTCTCCTTCTAATGATAAAATTATGAAACCAGTATTAAGAGGATATGTAGGTGAGGATGCCGAAAAACATTTTATAGATACTTTAACTAAGGATGTTAAACAACTTTATAATGAATTTTATAAAAACCCAGTAGAAATAGAAAAATTAACTGAAGATAAAGTTAGAAAACATAAAAATGAAGTAAAATGTTGGATATGTGGTGGTAAATTTACTCATAAAAATTATAAAGTAAGAGATCATTGTCATTTTACTGGTGAGTATAGAGGTGCCACACATAATGATTGTAATCTTAAAGCAAAAGTTCCTGATTTTATACCTGTTTTCTTTCATAATTTATCTAATTATGATGCACATATTTTTATTAAGTATCTTGGTAAAAAAAGTGGTAGAATTGATTGTTTACCCAACACAGAAGAAAAATATATTAGTTTTACAAAACATCTAAAGGTAGGAAATAAAAATATTAAATTAAGATTTCTTGATAGTTTTAAGTTTTTAGCTAGTAGTTTAGAAAAAATTGTAGAAAATTTAAAAGATGAAAATTTTAAAAATTTAAAGTATTATTTAAAAAATCATCGTGGTGGTTATACAGAAGAAAAATTAAAATTGTTAAGTAGAAAGGGTATCTTTCCTTATGAATGGATGGATAGTTTTGATAAGTTAAAAGAAACACAACTACCACCTATAGAAGAATTTTATTCAAGCTTAAATGGAGAAGGAATTTCAGAAGAAGATCTGGCACACGCGTTAAAAGTGTGGGATGTTTTTGGTTGCAAAACTATGTCTGATTATTTACAACTATACAATGAAACAGATGCAATACTTTTAGCCGATGTTATGGAAAACTTTAGATTTTCTATGCATAAAGAATTTGGTTTAGATCCTGCTTGGTATTATACTTTACCTGGATATGGATGGGATGCTATGCTTAAGGTAAGCGAAATAAAATTAGAAAAACTTACTGATATTAATATGCTTAACTTTTTTGAAGGGTCAAAAAGGGGTGGCACTTGCATGACAAGTATTAGATATGCAGAGGCAAACAATAAGTATATGGGTGATGAGTATGATTTAACTAAACCTAGTATATATATGTTTTACATTGATAAAAACAGTCTTTATCCTTGGGCTATGAGTAAGCCTTTACCTGTAGGCGGTTTTAAATGGATGACTAAAGATGAATTAAATAACTGGGAAAAATATCCGTGTACCCTGGAGGTTGATTTGGAGTATCCTAAAGAGTTACATGATTTGCATAATGAAATGCCTTTAGCAGCAGAAAAATTAAAAGTTACTAAAGTAGAAAAGTTAATACCAAACTTAAATGATAAGGAAAAATATATACTTCATCATGAAGCTTTAAAGACTTGCCTGAGATTAGGATTAAAAATTAAAAAAATACATCGTGGAATAAAATATCAAGAGAGTACCGCTATTAAAAAATATGTTGATAAGTGTGTGGCTTTAAGAACACAAGCAAAGAAGGATAAAAATAAATTTTTAGATAATTTATGGAAGTTAGCAATGAATTCTGTTTTTGGTAAAACCATGGAAAATATAAGAAATAGAGTAAACATAGAATTAGTTAATGGTGAAAATAGTGAACGATTTAAAAAGTTAACAGCAAAACATAACTTTTATAATCATACTATATTTGATGAAAATTTGGTTGCGGTACATATGAAAAAAACATGGATTAAATATGATAAGCCAATTTATTTAGGAGTAAGCATACTTGATATTAGCAAAACAACTATGTTAGAAGATTATTATAACTATTTTAAAAATAAATTTGGTGAAGATAAAGTATTTATGTGCTATACTGATACTGATAGTTATGTTTTAAAAATAGAAACTGAAGATTTGTATGAAGATTTAAAAGAGGATGCCAATGA
Organism: Tridacna gigas; assembly: GCA_945859785.2. Classification (NCBI taxonomy): domain Eukaryota; kingdom Metazoa; phylum Mollusca; class Bivalvia; order Cardiida; family Cardiidae; genus Tridacna; species Tridacna gigas. Next base: position 36,715,401 of record OX244036.2, on the reverse strand, counting down.
TTTGTTTGACTTTAGCAATTATCCAAAAAATCATCCATTGTATAGTGATAAAAATTGTAATGTGTTAGGTAAGTTTAAGGATGAAATGGAAGGAGATCTTTTAACTGGATTTGTAAGTCCTGGAGCAAAAACTTATGCTATGAAAAAATTTATCTTAAAAAAGGATAAAGAAGGTAAAGCGGTAACCGATAAAAATGGTATGTTTGTTTATGAAGATAGTTCATCAGAAACTAAAAAATGTAAAGGAGTTAAAAAGTCTGTAATAAAAAAAGACCTAAAATTTAAAACTTATAAAGATTGTTTGGATACTGAAAAAGATTTTTGTGTAACTATGGGAGGAATAAAAAGTAAACTTCATGAATTAACAACTATAAAAATGAATAAAATAGCATTAAGCTTTGAGGATGATAAAAAGGGTTTGATACTGAGGGATGGTAGTTATAGAACTTTATCATGGGGTCATTATAAGCTGACCGATGAAACAAAATAAAATATTAAACCTGGTAAAAGGGTTAAATATTTATAATTTTTAATTATTAATATCCGAAGCCCTTCACTAACCAATATAAACCGCGCTAGCCATTGCGTGATGCGTTGGTTGATGGGGGGTTGATGGTGGTTAAGTGATGTAAGGGTTTGCCTGGTTAACTGATGCGTTGGTTAGCTGGTTAGCTGATGCAATTATTAACTGATGCAATGATTAACTGATGCAATGACGTGTGATGATGAAATTTTTTTTTTAAAAATTAAATTTTTTTTTTTTTTTTTCGAAAATTTTTTTATTTACTGAGTGAGGGGTTGAGGGGGGATAATAATTGAATTGGAGGTAAAAGGGTTAAGATGGGGGTTAGTTTGATTTAATTATGAATGCTTCACCTATTGGTTTTGATAATTTTATGAGCATGCGGTTTAGAGGGCGTGTTACATGAAATTTTTGGTGAAGGTTAAGATAGAACATGAAATAAGCTTTTTTTGCTGCATAAGGGGGATGAGGGGGGTGAGGGGGGGTGAGCCAGCTCGAGCCTTTTCATATCTACTTCTGCCGTTTAGATAATGGTATTGTGAGACAGTGGCCTGTGGCTTGGGAAGAATGATAAACACTTGTAGAAGAAAATCCAGGAAAGCGTTATCTGGCACGATATAATTGAAAAGAAAAAAAAATCTTGAAAAACAGGGTTAAAGACCTTACGATTAAAATGTGTGCCCGTCTATCTGTGTGTCTGTCTGTGTGTGAGTGTCTGTCTGTCTCTGAAAGAAAGGAAGAAAGGAGGTAGGCAGGTAGGCGGGCAGGAAGGAAGGAAGGACCTGTATTATGTAGAGGTCACATCAGGAAGGCTTGCTTGTAACAATCAAAGTGCTGAAAGCACTGTAATCGGTCGACACTGAATAACTACAGCGGTTTGAAATCACAAATCAAATGGTAGATGTTATGTATGGGACAAAAAATCCTACACCGTTACAACTGAGCCACGTCGGATTCCACTTTTTTAAACTGTCTTTTACAAATTAGTAGTTTAACGATTGGTTAAAATATAGGCTATGTTTGCCAGCCGACAGCAATAGAACGTAAAAAATATGTGACAATTCTGATCAGCAATACCCATTATCAAGTTTTAGATATCACTCATCATGTACAGCAGTACCTACCAACCCTTTAAAAGAGTGAAAAAATACATACATATATTCTTTTCTGTAACTTTGGCAACTTTGGTAACTGTATTGTAACATATAAAAGCCGTATAAAATATGCCTGCATTATAACTTTGGAATAATTTACATTTGCTCTGGCAAAAGGGAGCCTAATGCATCTCTGTGATGCATGACACCAAGCAAGTCATTACATGATCATAAGGACCATTTTTTGTCTAACAACCGACTCAATCATGAGGTGAAATGGTCCTTCGACAGGCAGAAAATTGACCAATAGAAAAAAGTATCGGCTCAGGTCAGCCTGCGCGGACTGCGCAGACTGGCCTGAGTCGATACTTTTCGCAGAGACATGAAGCCCCCTTTTGACAGCGCCTCATATGTATAGATCGTGATCGCAACATGGAGTAATTGAAAAAAAAAATTGTTACGGCCTGAATCCAGGCTACTGGAAGTGGGTGGTTGACTCCTGTGACATGTTCGAAGCATGTTTAACTCGCTTTGCGGATAGAAAATCGAACAACGCTCCACCCAAGTCCAATCCGATTGATGTTACGGTGGAAATTAACCCCATTTTCCCCATGCAGACGTCTTGTAGCAGACTTTTTTTTTTTCTCTTTGAAACTGACGTGCGGAGGGGAGAGATTGTTCTTTCTTGCTTTTGTGAGAGATTTCTTTTCTTTTGCCAGAATATTTACGTCGTGAACTTTACAATGATTACGGTTGATCAGCCACATTTTACAAGGAAATTTTCATTCTTTTGTTGTAAATTTGTTGGGAGTGAAAGAAACAAAGGACATGGATTGTCAATCGGCAGACTGCCGACTTTCTATTTCTGATCAAACTGGAAATTAATTACAATAAAACTCACGTGCGAGTGAGATGGATCCTTACAGGTCCTGAGCAGAAGTCTGGACACTCTTGCAGAGTATAGGTCATGATCAAACTACACTGAATCTACAGTCTGATCTTAGATTTACAATGTTCAATGCTTTGAGAGATATTCTGGTCAGAAAAAGCTGTGAACTGTAATATTTTGGTCCTTTCTCAATGACTGAGAACGTTCAACTCCTGTGTTTAGTAGAAAGTATCAACCCTTATCCTGCTACATAAGTTAAAAGAAACTTTCTAGGCAATAGTAAAATCCCGAATAATGCTTTTACAAACTTATATTTTTTGGATGAAAATATTTCCTTATCGGACAGTGTAGATCCAAGATCAGACTGCACGCTCTGGGCAGTCTGATCTTGATTTACACTGTCCGCAAAAGGTCAGTGAGTCGCGCTGAGCAGCCTTAGGGTTAATCCTTTACGGTACGATTCAGACTGGTAAGGCTTTTGAAAACATCATTGGGAAAGGAGGAAACCCTGGTAACTAGGATTTTCTTTCTTTCTGCATATATTTTCTAACTTTTTTTTTTAAATTGCAAATCCGTTTATGTTCCATCCACAGCTAATTTGTGATCTGTAACTGCTTCTAATATAGATAGGGGCAAAATTGTGTCCTCAGGCTAAACAGACGTTTACTATTTATCACCAAACGACAAAATTCTAGACATGTCCAAATTAAAAGTGTTTGCAGACGAGAAACTAAATGTGACTCAAAAGTTTAAACTGGTTTTCGGAAGGGTAAAATACAACCTGGGAAAAGGAGAAAATGCCGGTTACCAGCATCCCCCCCACCCCCCTGTTTTCAAAGAGCCTTCTTCCTCAAGGCCGTTCAAACCCCGAATTGTATGGTGAAGGATTGACTCTTTACTTACCAAGTCAAGAAATTCGACCTATTTTTCGATGGCGAAAAGTAAATTTCCATTTCTCATTGTATATGATTTTGGCCATAGTTTAGCATAAGGTAACGGAAGGCGTAGATCAAGATCAGACTGCACATAGTATGCATTCTGATCTAGGCCATTCAGAAAAGCTAATTAAGACGCCATTTGTAGTGAAAAGGTCATCGATTTCCGGTCACGGAACCTTTATGGAAGAAAATCCCAAAGCTCCTTTGGTCGCCCAAGATAATTTCACTTTGCTTTAGCTGATAGTGTAGGTCAAGATCTGACTAGACAATTTGTGGTGTCTGATATTTGATTTATAGTTTTCAATACGTTGCAAGTCTCTGTCCCAAAACGCCCTGAACCTTGAGTGTGAGGGACTTGATTTTACTGGCTGAAATATTCATGTGACGTTGATGTGAATCAAAGGGTTAAGAGTATTAGATCGAAAATACCAGACTTGGTATAAAAAGGGGTGCAGAAAGGCTTCTACTCTCACACGTGTCAGCTCATTTCTGCCACTCACTATAACAAGATCAAACTTTACCGTGAAGATGACAGAAATACAGAAAAAATTACCCAAGTTTATAGAAACAAAGGCGCGGGTGTGGTACCGTACACTCAACAAAAATGGTACCGGGTTTTTGTATAGGAAAGACTTCGACGCTATGGCCGACGATTTTATTTCCGAGTTCAAGCTTGATGAAAAGGTAGCGGCTGAACTAAGATCGTGGATGGTGGATGGTTGGAAGGCTTTTATCGACTGCGGTACAGACCCCGAAAATACTAAGGATATCAAAGCTTCGACCTTCAGCAAGGAGAAGATACCGCACACTTACAACGTGGCCGAGAAAATCTTGAATGGGGAATTTATTACAGAAGATATGTATATCGACGCATATAGCGAGGTTATTTCGCTGTTTCCTGACTTATTTGAATTCTGTTTCAGGAATATGGTGAGCGTGTTTTTTGGAGTATTTGACACAGATAAAGATGGGATGATAGACGAGGCGGATATGATCCGGGGTTTACGCTGTTTCGGTTTTACGAAGCCAGAGCCTGTGAAAGCTGTGTTTGCGGAGTTGGAGAAAAATGGTGAGGGAAAAGTGGAATTTTCGACTTATATAGCCGCTTGGGTAGAGTTTATGAAGGGAGAAGATGAAAGTGCCCCGATGGGGAAATATTTTACACCGGAAATGTGCTCAACACGATGACTTAACAACGCAGAACGAAATGTATTACCTTGAGTAACAAGTGTCTCATTACCTTTTCCAGACGATTTTTTGAGTCTTGTAGCAGACGACTTTTGAAAAAAAAAACATATTGTGGGAAGAGGAGGAAAAAAAACCGACGCAGTTTTTTCAACTTGTATTGATATCATAAACTTTGACAAATGTTAATTATATGGGCCATGTTCTTGGAAAAGGAGGCTTAATGCATCTGACAACCGACAGAATCGTGAGGTAGAGTGGTCCTTAGACATGCAGAAAAAATACCTGAAGCAAAAAGTTTCGACTCAGGTCAGCCTGCGCGTACTACACAGGCTGATCTAGATCGATACTTTTTGCAAATACATTAAGCCCCCTTTTCACAGAGTATGGCTTTTTTTTTTTTTTTTTTTTACAAGGATCCTTTCAAAGTTGTTCCATTTTACAAGGATGTTTTCAAAGTTGTCTGCTGCAAATTTGTTTCAGGGGATCAAGAGTTTAACTCGACAAAATTTTCAGACTTGTCAAAATTGAAAGCATTAGCAGACGGCAAGGTAAATATGGCTAAAATGGTGGAATCTGTCTTTAAAACGGCAGGAAACATTGTGGGAAATGGAGAAAATGCTGGCTACCAGCATTTTCTCTGTTTTCCAAAAATGTTTTTAAAAACTTCCCTTTTTTATGTGTAATCTCAGGACTATGTGGTATAGAGCGCTATATCAGTTACATTAGTTTTTCAGTCAGGTACATAAAACTAAATTTTATTTTTTCAAAGATTTTTTAAAGAATGGATCTAATATCTTGTCAACTATTGGACAGTATAGATATAAGATCAGACTGCACGCCCTCTGCAGCCTGATCTTCGAGCTTCACAGTCCGCAAAAAATATCTATTGTTTTGTTTTACGCACTATGAGTTGAATTATCATTTTTGTGGGTTAATCTTTTATGGATCTGACCGCGTTACATTACTAAGTCATGATACTTTAATACAATCGATCAAGGTTTTTATGAATATGAACCATGCTCTGTGAAAAGGGGGCTTAATGCATCTGCGAAAAGTATCGACCCATGTCAGCCCGCGCAGTCCGCGCAGGCTGACATGGATCGAAACATTTTGCTATTTGTAGATTTTCTGCATCTCAAGGGACCATGAGATACGTACCTCCGTATCAAGTCAATTGTCAGGCTGAATGAATTTTATGAACCCCCACTTACGTGATAGCTTGATTGGTACAGTGCATTACCGAGATGCATTAAACACCCTTTTGTCAGAGCATGGCTCAATTATACATACACTATTTATGTGGGAAAGAAGCCAGAGGTTTGGTAAGAGTGGTTTGCGTCAGTACTTGTAAAAGAAACTCCAGGGATACATGGGCTGGCTTACTCGCAGCTGTGATATGACTTCGACTGACTCTGTACCAAACGACAAAATTTTAGACCTGTCCAAATTGAAAGGATTTGCAGACGACAAATCAAATGTGGTGTATATTATACAGTTGTCGGTCGAAAGGGTTGAAAACATTGTGGGAAAAGGAAACAATGTTGTTTGGAGATGCGGACATATAGTACCGTTCAGTAGATTTAGGCTCGTGTTCACCGGCCATTCTTTGTCTAGTTCTCGAGAACTTTTCTAAATTTGAAAATAACGCAGTACGCGTTTCTTTGTAAATCTAGAATCAGATTAAGAATAAACGTGAAAATGGTTCCTGAATACGATCCCACGATAAGGTAAGGGATAGGCCTATGCTGAATGATACTGTTTCCAGATATCTTTCATATATTTGAGCCATGCTCCTGCAAAAGGGGGTTTAATGCATCTCCGTAATGCATCATACCGTCATCAAATGATTATGGATCCTTAATATCCACTTTGTCTAGCGACTGAATCTTGCGGTAGACTGGTCCTTTGACATGCGGAAAATTGGCAAATAGCGAAAAGTTTCGACCTAGGTCAGCCCGCGCGGACTGCTCAGACTGACTTTGGTTGATACTTTTTGCATATGCATTAAACACCCTTTCTCCAGAGCATGGCACATCTGTATACTCATTAGGTCATTACAGCCCAACAAACCACGCGATATGATGATCCATGAAAAATGATTTAACCCTTTACCAGACGACAAAATTTTAGCCTTGTCCAAATTGAAAGCATTTGCAGACGACAATTTCAATGTGACTCAAATGGTGCAACTTTTCTTTGATAGGGTAAAAAATATTGTGGGAAATGGAGAAAATGCTGGTTACCAGCATTTTCTCCTTTTCCCACAATGTTTTCAAAAGGCTTCTTTTTCAGGGACGTCAAAAGGCGGCATTGTGCGGTAAAGGGTTAAACCTACTCAAAACATGTGGGCGGTGCTCTGGCAAAAGGGGGCTAAATGCAATTCCGTGAAGCATAATACCATGCAAGCTATCACATAAACATGGATCCATCATAGCCACTATTTTGAACAACCAACTTACTCATGAGGTAGACTGGTCCTTGGACACACAGAAAATTGACCAATAGCGAAGAGTTTCGGTCCAGGTCTGCCTGCGCGGACTGTGCAGGCTGGTCTGGGCTCATACTTTTCGCAGATGCACTAAGCCTCCTTATTACAGAGCAAGGCTCATTTTGTTATTAACAGTGTACGTATGTTTAGTGAATGGTGTGTAAGTATGGTATTTGAACCCAATAATGCTAAAGAAATTACGATTAATATTTCGAGCCAGAAACATTTCCAAATATTGCGACTTCAAATCTGTTTTCGTTGGAATAAAATTCATAAAAATCGGACTATGCAGGTCCAAGATAAGACTGCTCGTTCTGTGTAGTCTGATTTGATCTACGCTTTCCGTAAACGGACCTATGTCAGCGTTTAGTAGACAACGAGTTAATAATAAAATGTTGTGTAATTTATCATCTTTTTCCTCTTTTATTTGTAAAGAAGAACCCTTCTGTCTATAAATGAGCCATGCTTTGTGAAAAGGGGGATATATGTATTTGCAAAAAGCATCGACCCAGGTCAGCCTGCGCGGTCCGCGCAGGCTGACCTGGGCCGAAACTTTTTGCTTTTGGTAAATTTTCTGCATGCCAAAGGACATGCAGGATTCTATCTCAGATTCAGCTACTTGTTATACAGATTGAATTCTTATGGACCCATAATCATAATTATGATATCCTGCTTGGTATCATGCATCACGGTGACGCATTAAACCCCCTCTTGTCCGAGCATGGCTCGTTAATAGTTTTTAGCTTCTGTTAATCTTCAGAGTTCTGAATAAAACGTAACATCGATGTAACTTTTCAGTCTGGAAAGAAGACCTAATATAAGTGAAATGCCAAGGTGGATATTGTCCAGAATGACTCAGCACAGCAGATAGTGTAAATCTACCAGATGCATTATACCAAGCAAGTCATCACATAATTATGGACCCATGGAATTGATCCGTTCTCTGTGAAAAGGGGGCTTAATACATCTCCGTAATGCATCTTACCGTGCAAGACATCACATAATTAGGGATCCATAACATCCACTTTATTTAACAACCTGATGAATCCTGAGGTTGACTGGTCCCTCGACAATGCGGAAAATTGTTTCAAAAAGTTGAAACAAAAAATTTCGACCCAGGTCAGCCTGCGCGGACTGCGCAGGCTGACCTGAGTCGATATTTTTTGCAGATGCATTAAGCACCCTTTTCACGGAGCATGGCTCAATTCCTTTCGTCTAACAAACGATGGAATCATGAGGCGGAATGGTCCTTTGATATCAAGAAAATTGACCAGTAACAAAAAGTTTGGACCCCATGTCAAACTGTGCGGACTGCGCATGCTGACCTGGGTCGAAACATTTTGCAGATGCATCAAATCTGGTTTTCACAGAGCATGACTCAGTTTTATCCATAAGAAAAAAGTTCGTGAAGAAATGGTAGTAATTATTCAACACGGTTTTCTTTTACTTCTGGGCCTTTACTTTATATTCCTGCTTATTGAATGATAATGATATGTCTATTTGTTCATAATTTTCATTTCTTGCTCCCAGGTGTTGTTCTGTTCTCATTAATGTACTTTATGTATTTACGCATTCATCAAATAAAAAATATAAATGTCATTTGCATAAAATTGGTTTCTTTCGAAAAATACAATGACCTTAACCCTTTACCGCAATTGCCGCCTTTTAACGACCCTGGGAAAGAGGCCTTTTGAAAATATTGTGGGAAAAGGAGAAAAAGCTGGTAACCAGCATTTTCTCCCTTTTCCCAAAATCTTTTCTACCCTAAAAAGAAACTGCACCATTCGAGCCACACTGAACTTGTCGTCTGCAAATGATTTCAATTTGGACACGGCTAAAATTTTGTCATCTGGTTAAAGGTTAATACATTAAGTTACAGACCTCAGGGGTTTCCCATGCTTTGGCATTTTCAGCGCCGATGGCAATGAAGAAAATCCAGATACGAAACCCACTGGCGGCGCCGGTCAAGTGTCCTTTGGTAAGGCACTGCAGAGCTCCAGCCAAGTATCATTCAATTACCAAACGACGAAATTTTAGACGTGTCCAAGCTGAAAGCATTTGCAGACGACTACTTAAATGTAGCTTAAATGATGGAATTTGCCCCAGGGTAGAAAACATTGTGGGAACAGGAGATGTTGTTTACCAGCATTTTCTCCTTTTCCCACAACGTTTTTTTTTTTTTGAAAAGCTTTCCTCCTCAGGGTCGTCAAAACAGGATTGTTTGGTGTAGGGCTGCTTTAGGGAATAACGCCAATAAGTGAGTTTATTCACATATAAGCCATACTCTGTAAAAATAGAGGGCTTGATACATCTGCAAAAAGTATCGATCCGGGTCAGCCTGCACAATCTGCGCAGGCTGACAAGAGTCGAAACTTTTTGCTAGTTGTAAATTTTCTACATGGCAGAGGAGCATTCTTCCTCCAGATCCCGTCGGTTGTTAGGATTTTATGGATCCATAATTATATAATGATTTGGTCGTGGAGATGCATTAAGCCCTCTTTTCCCAGAGCTTGGCCCATATATATATATATATTTCATACAGCCAGTCATATGGGCCATGCTCTGGCAAAGGGGGTTTACGTATCTTCGTAATATTTATACCAAGCAAGTAATCACACCATTTTGTCAGACAACCGACTGAACCGACTTGTCCTTTGAGATTCAGAAAACTGACCAATAGCAACGTCAGCCTGCAAGGACTATGCGGGCTGACCTGTGTCGATACTTTGCTGCAGATGCAATACGATTTTCCCTTTTATTCCCCCTTGTCACAGAGCATGGCTCATATATAGGATGTGACCACACGTATGATTTCAATTTTACAGAGCAGGGACTTCCAACGTGGGTGAAACGGAAGCGTGTTTGGAAATATTGGAAGGGAGATAATCCATTCATTATTCAGAAGATACTCGTCGGACCCAAGGCTAAAACACCGGTTAACGACACCGGTTTTTGATACATTGAAAATAGACTGAAAATCACCATTTTTGATAATCTGCTGTGCTTTCATCGGTATACCTCACAGCTTTGCTATTTGTTTCTATCAAATCTATGGCCAGTGGCCTACACAAGAAGTTGAAAAGAATGGCACCACAATCTATTGCGTTTTTTTGCTATTCCATCTCAAAGATTTTAATACCCTTGAAAAATCAGTGTGAAAGGCCTTTCCGGGTGGTAGACTGTGTTCCTTTATGTGGCCACAGGCACAAAATAGTTCCTTAAGAAATAATAAACTTGCAGCCAGTTCCCACAGAACATCATCATATCAACACCAGAAACGCATTTTAGACATGTCCTTTCATTTTCTCTGACTAAACAGTGCAGCAGAAGTACTTACAGTGAAATTTTCATATGGGATTACTTTTGATACTACGAACCAGTTCTCAATGGTGCAACGCGATAAGCAGCAGAAGAAACCAGTCGGCCAAATAGCACCATGGCCTGGATAGTGCACTACCCTGAAGGGAAATGTGTAAAGCAACTGACATCTCAGCTTCTTAGTGATGTGGCCTTGGATTTGAAAGTATGGAAGCCCATGTTGGATCCCCGCTTGACGCACTGGTCATGCCAACGTAATGGTCATTGGATAAAGCACCACAGGGTACCTATCTAGCCCTGGTGAAACATAGGAAAGACTTGAATCAGGTGCACTGTTGCCGTAATATAACTTAACCCTTTTACAAGACTATCCTCGATGTTACATCACCCAGGAAGAGAGCTTTTGAAAGCACTGTTGTAGAGAAAATGCTGGTAACCAATATCTCCTCCTTTCAAACAATATTTTCTACTTATTTGAAGACAACTCCCATGAGTTTGGCAACATTTCATCTGTTCTCTGCAATTACTTTCACTTCGGACAATTCAAATATTTTTTCGCCTGGAACAGAATTAATCCTTTACCACCAAATCCCGAGTTTTAAGGAAGAAGGCTTTTGAAAACATTGTTGGAAAATGATATTAAGCTGGAACCAGGATTGTCTCCTTTTTCCATAATGTTTTTTTTTACCTCTCATGAACAAGTTCAGCCATTTGAGCCACATTAATTTATTATCTGCAAATGCTTTGGATTTGGAGAGGTCGGAAATTTTGTCGTTTGCTAAAGAGTTAAACACTACTATTTGAAAAGCCTGTATCTCGTATACCATAATTACTCACATGCCTTTGATTTTCGATACTGTTTATTACGTTCTGGGTTTAGCTGCTACACTCGAATTCTAAAATACTCTCATCACTTTGATGCTCAATACTCTTAATATGTCCTGAACTGGTCCCCGTTGTAGATATACATATAACAACTGGCACAGGCTATTGTGTCGTTGCTTTCCATTGGGTCAAATGTATATCACAAAATGGCCAATCAGAGAAGCTTACACATTTCCAGTTTGGCTGTATATGTAGCACTGCGATATTTTGGACAATTTGAAATTGGTAATCGAAACTAAAAGGAATATTAGCAGACATAAACATTAAAAGGTGATACCAAAAATACATTTCACTTACTTGTAACGTCAAAAATTTTGGAAAATCCCCTGCTCAGGAAGTGAGAGTGACCTCCCCTGAATCTCTAATAGTCTCGCGACGTGGCTATTCTAAAAGCAGACGGGCAGAATTCCGCCCGTTTTTAATAGCTTGCACCGATCCCTACATTCGGCATACCTCGGGTGATCCCTCGGCTGTATCACGTAGCTTGATATGCACCTACACGGTACATTTCGCACATCTCCGGAAGCACACCGCTTTACCGTTGTTGAAATTGTAAGGCTCCTCTTTAGAAAGAACGCATGAGTAAATTTTCTATCGTTATCTTTCTAAGAGTATTTCAGTCGGCAAACAATTTGTACATTCAATTTTTAGCGTGGTTTATCAATTCCGTTAGGAGCTTTCATCGACAGATCGATAGAAGTGAATAACTTCACAGTGGTTGTTCATGTCGTTGATAAGCGATCTACAGGGGCGCAGCCATGTTTAAGATCATGTGATAGGTAGTTCAAAATAGAAGCCTCCCTTATACAGACGAGGTTAGATGTAGGTACGGAATCGGCCGAGTTGTGACGAGTGCGATCCCTGTATACACTTGCTGTATCAGGGTAGGTAACCAATCTAAATTTGTTCAGGCCTTAGCAACTGGATTCGTCTACGAAAATACTCACATCCCTTAAATTCTCGATACTACTAAAATCCTCGGTTTAATTCTAGATATTGTTTCTATGGTCTAGCTTTATTTGTTGCACTCGTATACCAAATTATCACATCGCTTTGATCCTCAGTACTGCTTCATACTGCTGTTACGTTCTAGCATTAATCGCTGGACTCGTATACCAAAATACTCTTATTGCTTTGATGCTCGATACTGTTATTTCGTTCTGGCTTTAAATGCTAGACTCTCTGATAAAACTATTCTAAAATATTACATCGCTTAGATTCTCGATACTGTTATTACGTTCTAGCTATAGCAACTGGACTTGTATACCAAAATTCTCACGTCGCTTGATGCTCGATACATTTTTTACGTCCTGGCTGTAGCTGCTGGACACGTACACTGAAATAGTCACATCGCGTAGATTCTCGTTACTGTTATTTAGTTATAACTCTAGCTGCTGGACTCGCATACCAAAATATCGCATCACTTTGATGCTCGATACTGTTATCACGTTCTGGCTTTAGCTGCTGGACTCGTTCACCAAATACTCACTCTTAGATCCTCGATACTGTCATTAGGTTCTGGCTTTATCTTCTAGTCTCGTACACTAAAATAGCCACATTGCTTCATGATGCTCGATACTGTTATTCCGTTCTGGCTTAAGCTGCTGGACTCGTCTAACGAAATACTCAGCTTATCGCTTGGATTCACGATACTGTTATTTCGTTCAGGCTTTTCAAAATACTGAACAACAAAATATTGATGCAAAGCACCAAGATCGCCAGGAAAAATAGAGAAAGAATAGTTGCTCCATTAGCTGTATCAAATTATAGTTACATGACTTTGAAATTCATACTTGATTCAGTTGAGCGTGAAAAAGATTTAACTCTTTACAACACTATCCCGAGTTTTAACTGACGAAGAAAGAGAAGTTTCTGAAAACACTGTGGGAATGGGAGAAAACGCCAGTACCTTCTACTTTTCCCACAATGTTTCTATCCTATAAAAGACAGAAATCATCATATGAGCTACATTTAATTTGTCGTCTGCGCCATGCCCCCGTAGCTCAGTCGATAGCGTACAGGACTTGATAACAGGAGGTCGCTGGTTCGATCTCCGGCATGGCCAATTTCTGATAGTCATGATGATAGTCATCGCGACCGGATTCATTCCTCTCTAACCGCTGATCATTGTTTCGACGATGATTATGTGGGAAAGCAGCCAGTGGCTTGGAAAAAATATTGTGCGGAGTACTGGTAAAAGAAACTCCAGGAAAGCATGGATAGGTGCACTGGCCGACGCGATATAACTGAAATAATGTTGAAAACGGCGTTAACCCTTTCCCAAACGACAAATTTCGGACTGGTCCAAACTGAAAGAGTTTGCAGACGACAATTTTAAACTTGATGACAATGGCAGAAAGTTATCAAAAAGGGTAGAAAACACTGTGGGAAAAGGAGAAATTCCTCATTATGAGCAATTTCTCCTTTTCCCACAGTGTTTTCAAAAGACTTGTACTGCAGACACGTGAAAACCAGGACTTGTTTGGGAAAGGGTTAAACACCATACAGTCAGTCAATCAATTTGTCGTCTGCAAATGCTTTAAATTTAGTTTAGCGCAAGATTTTGTTGTTTGGTTTTCCTGAGTTGAGTCTAGAACGAGTCTAGCTCAGGATTTGAGAACGTTACTTTTAAAGTCTGTTAATGTTAGTGAAATGCTTCTTAAATAAATAAAAAAAAAAACTCAACTTAAGTGAGAAAAAGAGTCCTTAGCGGACTGGAGCAATTAAGAGGCTTATGTTTTTTCGTAAAACCGAACCCTCGGCTTAGCGGACAGTGTAGATCAAAGATCAGACTGCACGTTTTGTGCAGTATGATCTTGATCTACATTGGCTGCAAAGGCAAATATAGTTGTGAAAGGCGCTTAAAGGGTTAAAACTATATTTCCATCTCCTTTGAAATGACGTTTGCCTTTTGTATAGGTTGTAATAATGTGCAACATTTGTTTCATTAATAGAAACCCCACCACTATACAAATAGAATTTCTAACACGTCTGTACATGCTAGCTTTGGAAGACACTGTGAGAAAAGGAGCTTCCTATGCTAGCTGATGCTCCTTTTACCAAAATGATTTCTGTACTGTATCTTTTCACTCGAAGCGTTTGACATTTGTATATTGTGTTATGTACATGTATATTTTTATATCTATGTATTCATTATTCATATCAGGATACCCATTTAGCATTACAGCCAGTGGCTTGGGAAGAATGTTACGCGAAGTACTGGTAAAAAAGAAATCTCAGAAAGTATGGATAGCTGGACTGGCCGCCGCAATATAACCGAAATAATGTTGAAAACAGCGTTAAACACCATACAAACGATCAATCAATCAACAATTCATATTCATGTATGCATTTACAATAAGTGTTTTCGGGACCATAAATAAAGTTTCTATTCTGTTCTTATACATGTAATTTTATGAACCCTTTCTATGATATATGTTCGTGTATATCTATAAATGGTGCCCATAGCAGACAGTGTAGACAATGATCATTCGACCTGTTTTATAAAGGAGCAAAACTGTCCTGTATTATTTGGGAAGAGGTACCGTGATCTTGACAGCGTGGTGTTTTTCCATTTTCACTATTTTTGGCACCGTATTGGGTTAACTCTATATCATGCGACAAAATTTAGATTTGTCCAGTTTGAAATAATCTGCAGATGACAAATAAGATGCAGCTTAAATGACACGATTTATTTTTTTGAAAGGTAGAAAACATTGTAGAAAATGGAGAAAATACTGGTTAGCCTACCGGCAATTTATGCTTTTCCCACGATGTTTTCAATAGCCTTCTTCTTCGGGGTCGTTAAAACTCGGGACTGTCTGGCAAAGGGCTCTAAAGTGGGTATTTCCCCACCCTAGAACGTTAAACCAGAAACATGATCCTCGATTTACGCCATTTTGCATTTTTGTATTTATTCACCCCGAAATTAGGTGCGCCTGAATAGCTCTCGTATTTAAACTTGTTGCCTGTCCAACAAACATTGTGTTAGGATTTTGAGTGATACATAATTCATGTATTTGGATCGTATCTTCTGGCTAATGTAAGTGTTTGATATTTTGTGCTGTGCATTTTCTTTTGGCAAGAAGTTTTCAGTAATTATACATTGCAGTTAGTTCTGGGAAAGAAACCCGCCCGGGTAGCTCAGTGGTTACCGTATCTGAGTCATGACCTGGTGGTCGCAAGTTCGATACCCGAGGCAAACTTTCTTTCTGGCGATTTTTTGGCTCTCACCTCCGATGCATGAGAGAAAAATAGTCGGTGGCTTTGGAAAGAAAGTTGTGTCAATACTGGTGTGAGAGAGCCAGGAAACACATTGGTGCGTCACTGACCGCCATGATATGACCTGAGCTGTTAAAATGGTTATTGTTATTTTGATAGTTACTGATTGTGTTTAACACCGTTTTCAACATTATTTCAGTTATATCGCGGCAGCCAATGCACCTATCCATGCTTTCCTGGAGTTTCTTGTACCAGTACTATGCACAATATTTTTTCCAAGCCACTGGCTGCTTTCCCACATAGCCATCGTCGAACCAGTGGTGAGCGGTGGGAGAGCTGTTAAAATGGCGTTAAACTCCAATACAAACAAGATAATTTGGGAAGCAAAAAATGGTAGCACGATATCTTTTCTATAAGTTCTTGGCCCAATTACCCGACAGACAAAATTTTAAGTTTGTTTGTTGTATGATTTTTAATGCCGTTTTCCACATTCTTACAGTTAAATCACGGCAGCCAGTGCACCTGTCCATGCTTTGCTGTAGTTTCTTTTACTAGTGTTTCGCACAATATTAATTTTCCCCCTACCACTGGCTGCTTTCCCACATTACTATCGTCGAAACAATGATCGGCGGTGAGAGAGGAATGAATCGGGCTCGGTAATAGTTTCAGACTCGAAATGAAAGCATTTGCTGACGACGAATTAAACATGGATTAGATGATGGGATGGTTGGGTTAGAAAACATTATAGGTTGCAAGCACTGTCTCACAATGTTTTCAAAGGACTTCTTCTTCCGGGTCGTTCGAACTTGAAATTAATTACTAAAGATTTGATTTAATTAGTGTGGTTATTAGTTATATTTGATCCTCTATACTTTGACTGATTGAAACGTTATTCTAAGTTTTCTTTCGCCAAGCCCGGTAGCGCAATCAGTAGCGTAGCTCGGCGAATTGTAAATGTAACCCTTTCAAAATTTCATATGATGTTAAAAGCAGATGCCGAATCTGGGAAATTAAACTGGCTTTCGAATATAAAAAAACTTGTTGGAACGCTTTGGATTCGCAGATGTTTGGCTTAACCCTTATAGTATAAATAAAAGCAGCTTTCTCTGCACTTTTGAACAACGAGTTTCAAACTGAATCATTATACTCGTACAAGCATTTTAAAATAGACTTTGGCACTGAAAAATATTTAACAAGTTTACCTAAGCAATTAAGAATATGCCTTTCAAAACTACGTTTGTCATCTCGTAATTTAAGAATAGAAGCAGGACGCTATGGAAGGGTTTAAACTAAAAGAAGTGAAAGATATTGTTTGAAATGCAATGCCCATAGTATTGAGGATGAGTATCATTTTATTTTGATCTGCCCGTTGTATACGGAATTAAGACATATACATGTATATATAAAAAAATACTATATAAAAAAACCAAGTTTTATAAAATTTTGTCATCTTATGTCATAAAAAAAACCATAATGAAATAAGAAAGCTAGCAATATTTGTAAAAAAGGCTTTATCACTTAGAAATCTGTCCTAGGTCCTACATTATCTTTAGTACGTTCATTCTAAAAAGAAAACATTTACTACCAGTAACAATAATATTAATCTATTAAAACTTCCATTTCAGTACTATTGCACTGTTTCTTCGATATGATATGATTATTGTTTTCTCTATGCACTTGTTTTTTCGTTAATAAGTTACTATGAGTCTCAGTTATGAATTGTAATATTCCATATCCCATTTCTTATGCATAATACTTTTTGAATCAGCCCATGATTGAACGTGACTATTATTATATTTCATTATTGTATTCTTTGTGCTGATGCACTGTATGTACAAGTCGTAATAAATCTGATCTAATCTTGTGTCTTTGTGAGTTGTGTGAGGCACCAGTAAACTGAACCCTTAAAGCGCCTTTCACTACAGTAGTTGCTTTTGCGGCCAGTGTTAGATCAAGATCAGACTGCACAAAACGTGCAGTCGAATCTTTGATCTACACTCTCCGTCTGCCTTAAACACTATGAACAAAAACAACCATAAAACTGCAATTATTTGGGTCATATTTTAAAACTGAATGTGTCCGTTGGATTTAGTCGTGGCTCTATCGGGTTAACTCTAGAAAACATGGATAGGTGCACTGACATTCGGCATACCTCGAATGATCCGGTGATCAAATCCCTCGGCTGTATCACGTAGCTTGATATGCACCTACACGGTACATTTCGCACATCTCCGGAAGCACACCGCTTTACCGTTATTGAAATTGTAAGGCTCCTCTTTAGAAAGAACGCGTGAGTAAATTTTCTATCGTTATCTTTCTAAGAGTATTTCAGTCGGCAAACAGTTTGTACATTCAATTTTTAGCGTGGTTTATCAATTCCGTTAGGAGCTTTCATCAGTAGATCGATAGAAGTGAATAACTTCACAGTGGTTGTTCATTGTCGTTGCTAAGCGATCTACAGGGGCGCCGCCATGTTTAAGATCATGTGATTGGTAGTTCAAAATGGAAGCCTCCTTTATACAGACGAGGTTAGATGTAGGTACGGAATCGGCCGAGTTGTGACGAGTGGGTGCACTGATAGACCTGATATGCCTAACAAAGTTTGAAAATGGTGTTAAAAATAAAGAGGATTGAATTACTTGATAGATTACTTCCGTGTAAAAGGAAGTTATCGCATAAAGAAATTTCACGTGACTTTCGATAATACCCTTTTTTTTCGTTTTCTTTTCCCTGTCCCCCTTTCACCATCGATACAATAGGTTCGGGTTTTCATTACTTTAAAGCGCCAAATAAATCGATCACACATCTTCAGACCAGAATAAAAGGCCTAACAGGTCCAGTATCACAGTTACTTTTGTCCAGAATGTCTCAGCAGACCGGACGGTTGTGCAGTCTAATCTTGTTCTACGCTGGGCTCAAAGACTACAAAGTGGTGGAAGGCTCTAAACAAGGGAGAGCATTGGATCACAAATCAGTATAGTATTTGCCTGCTAGCCTCGAATATATAAATAGTTTTTGTATAATTATTGGGAGCTTAGAATGATCTCATTTTATCGAATATTTATCATCTTGTCATTTAACCCTTTCACAAACGACAAATTTTGGACTGGTCCAAATTGAAAGAGTTTGCAGACGACAATTTTAAATTTGATGAAAATGGCAGAAAGTTCTCAAAAAGGGTAGAAAACACTGTGGGAAAAGGAGAAATTGCTCGTTACGAGCAATTTCTCCTTTTTCCACAGTGTTTTCAAAAGACTTGTACTGCAGACACGTGAAAACCAGGGCTTGTTTGGGAAAGGGTTAACTCTTTATTCGATAACAAAATTTCTCCAACATGAACGTGTTTGCAGACTTCAAATTAAATGTGGATCAAATAATTGGATTTATCTTTGAAGGGGTAGAAAACATTGTGGGAAAAGGAGAAAATGCTGGTTACCAGCATTTTCTCCTTTTGCCACAATGTTTTTAGGAGCCCTTTTTTAGGAGCCCCTTTTTTCATGGAGAATAAAAATAAGGGATTATTTGGTGAAGGGTGATTGTCTCTATATTCGTATGATATACATAAACTACTGTTTGTTTTCATACATCAACCCCCTGGCGCTCGCGCGATTCTTGCTTAGAAGAAAAAGTTCGGATAAAGACCAGACTGCACATCAATGGCAGTGTATATCAAGATCAAACTACTGTCTGATGTTGGATGTGGATCACCCAATATTCTGCTGTTAAGATATTATAAAATAATATTATAAAACAGTTGGTTTACAACATTAGGGTATTTTTCTCTCGACTGAGCGAGATCATATGATTCTTTGAGCATAAATCAATACATAAAAATAAGTATATCGTACTATTAAACGATTAAAAAAAAATAGGAAATTCATATATCAACAATAACAAAATTCCTATGACATTGACTAGCCCCAATAGCAGAACAGAACAGACATTTTATTTAGACGTATACATAGTACATTGTCTTGTCAAAATGTAAGCTTTTCAATGAATGATGTCACATGTGTATATACATATCAAAAGTGAAGTAACCAAACTGTAGAAAAAAATAGCCCATGTGGTGGAGCATGAACCATGTAAGCGACAAGTCCCGGGCCACTTGAGGATGTGGGTTCGATTTCCAGGGCTTTCCATCTAAAATTATTTCTAGCCTTTCGGATGAGACGTTAAATCTTGGTGCTATACGCCGTACACGCTAAAGAACCAGTGGTCGTGCTTATAAGACTTGAGTCCATGCTTCAACCTTAGGCTGCTAAGAGCTACTCACTGACCTTTTGGGGACGGTGCAGATCAAGATCAGACTGCACAGAACGCTGGTTACTAACATCTTCTCCAATGTTTTCAAAGGTTTCAGACAGAGATTTAGAGAAAGAGAGAGAGAGGGGGGGGGGATCTGTATTATTTACCACAATATTTTCAAAATTGGGCTGCTGCAGCGTTTTCTCCATTCCTCACAATGTTTTTAGCCTTATTGAATACCAATACCGTCATTTGAGCTATTTTTCAATTTATTGTCTGCAAATGCAGTACAAGATGGACGATTATAAAATTATGTCGTCTGGAAAACTTGTTAACATGTTATTAGGTTGTATATATTTAAAAAAAAAAAAATAATCACATTAAAACACTGTGGCAACAGGAGAACTTTCGTATTACCAACCACAATATTTTCAAATTTGATCTGCAGTAAGATGAAACAGAAACTGTCCTCTGCAAGGTAATGTGTTAATTCTTATCCTGCTAAATAAGTGAAATGAAATTTTCAAGTCGATAGTAGAAAACAACAATTTGCTATTTCAAGGGTATTTTTAAGGAAAAGGTATCTTCTTATCGAACAGTGTAGATCTAAGATCAGATTGCACGTACTGTGCAGTCTGATCTTGATCTGCACTGTCCGCAAAAGGTCCTTGAGTCGCGCCTCGCAGCCTAAGGGTTAATCTATTTGACGCTGTAAGGAAAAGACCGGATATATGCAATGTAAAACGATATGGTACACAAGAAACTGCATGTAAATAGCTTACAATAAAACCCATCTATATTCGTCACCCTTCGCAGTGTCTATCATATTATTTTCACTTCTTTTTTACCCTTTACCAAATAGATATAACCATCTCTGTGTCTCTGTCTCTCTCTGTCCCTTTGTCTTTGTCTCTCTTTCTCTCTCCCTCTGTCCCTCTGTCTGTCTGTCTGTCTGCCTGCCTGTCTGTCTCCGTCTGTCTGTCTGTCTAAATGTCTGTCTATAATTGTCAAAGTATTATGCTTGCTTTCAACATGGGCAATGCTATCTTCCTTTAGTAAAAATCCTAATAAACTTTCAGTTTGTCCAAATTTAAAGAGTTTGTAGATGATGGCTCATAAAACGGGATTTGTCTTTGAAAGGGTGGAAAAAATGTGGGCAAAGGAGAAAATTCTGTTTATCAGCATTTTCTCTTTTTCTAACAATGTTTTCAAAAGCCCTTTCCCTCATGGTTGCAAACGTTAGGGATTGTGTGGTAAAGGGTAGTGTAAATCAAGATCAGACAGCACAAAATCTGCTCAGAACTTAGCAGTCTGATACAACGTAAATCATATCCATCACCTTATTCGTATTTGATATTTTGACTAAATTAGGTTTTGGAATGTCAGTTATTGCGGCTTGAAAATTTCCAATTTGTTTCTTGGGAATTTGTCGAAGACAATGCCACTATGAGTTCAATACGGTTTTTTTGAAAATCATATATCGTAGTTTGTGCAAAACCGAAGGAAGTAAACCCAATTAAACTCATTTTTTTTTTTCAAGACAAATAAGTGGTTCGATAGCACCCAGATATATAATTAACATAGGCGTATTAAAATAAACTGAATTAGGCCATTGATCATGGGAATATTTCTTATATTGTTGAAAATATCTATACCCGCTTTGGCCTTCGCAATGATACACACAACCTTTGTCTCCTGACCGTGTTCGTCCCAAAACTTGTTCGTCCCTGGGCTTGTTCGTCCGGGCTTGTTCGTCCCACATTATTTTTTGTTTATTTTTCAAATTATTAATTCCACACAATGGCTCCCTTGACAAATGCCACACCAGAGTTTTCAACGCTTTGATATGTCACAGGGTTTAACTCTTTACCAAATGACAAAATTTTAAACTAGTCCAAATTGAAAGCAGTTGCAGATGACAAAATAAATGTGACTGAAAACTTGAAATTGGTGATGGGAAGGGTAGAAAACCTTGTGGGAAAAGGAGAAAATGCTGGTTACCAGCATTTTCTCCTTTTCCCACAATGTTTTCAAAACGCATTTCTTTTAGGGTCGTTAAAACTCGGGATTGTGTGGTAAAGGGTTTGACTCTTTACCACACAATCCTGACTTTAACGACCCTGAGGAAGAAGACTTTTGAAAACATTGTGGGAAAAGGAAAAAATGCTGGTAAGCAGCATTTTCTCCTTTTCCCACAATGGTTTCTACTCTTCCAAAAACAAATTTCAATTTTCGACATACATTTATTTTGTCGTCTGCAAAAGCTTTCAATTTGGACTGGTCTAACATTTTGTCGTTTGGTAAAGAGTTAAATGAGTAAAACTAAACCATGCGAAACGAACCGCGAAAAGAGGAAGTAGGAATAAAGTTTCGTGTCTTGATTTTACTCTCGTTTCCCCCCCCCCCCACCCCCCCACCCCTTTACATTTAACCCTTAGGCTGCGATGTGACAGTCAATGCTGTTTTGCGGACCGTATAGATCAAAATTAGACTACACAAAACGTGCAGTCTGATCTTTGATCTACATTGTCCGAACTAGTGACATTTTTTTCCGTCTAAAAGAGCTTCCAAATCGCTGTCTTTGGGCTTAAATCAACATCTTAAATTAAAAATAAGGGCTAGATAAATCAAATGAAACTTCCAAGCCGATTGTAAAAACCAGAATAATGCTATTTCAAACTTTTTTTTTTTTTGAAAAATATATCCTTATCAGATACTGTTGATCCAAGATCACATCGCACGTTCTGTTCAGTTTGATCTTGATCTTCACTGTCCGCAAAAGGACAGTGAGTCGCGCTTAGCAGTCTAAGGGTTAAGTGATAAATACACACACGTACAACAGAATGATCAAGTTAGATGTAGGTACGGAATCGGCCGAGTTGTGACGAGTGGTGATGGGGGCTGCTCAAGTCAAACACTAAGGGAAATAAATTTACCGGGATTTGTGAAATATGTTGCCATGTTTCCCTCTAGAACTGTTGGTACAATTCCACAATGACTTAATTTAAATATACAAACTAGGTGTTTCTTAGCTTGCACGGGATTGCGTCTAGAAAACAGTTAAACAGAGGATCTGACATTCGGCAAACCTCGGTGATCCAGTGATCAAGTCCCTCAGCTATATCAGGTAGCTTGATATGCACCTACACGGTACATTTCTTCGCCGAAAGTACACCGTTTCACCATTATTAAAATTTAAGGTTTCTCTTAAAAAAGAAAACACGAGTCACGATTCTCTATCGATATCGTTCCAAGAATATTTCTGTCGACAAACAGTTTGTAAATGTAACTTCTAGTGTGGTTTATCAATTCCGTTGGGAGCTTTCATCGAAAGAACAACAGATGTAAATAACTTCATCATGGTTGTTTTTGTTGTTGCTAAGCGATTTACATGGGCGCCGCCATGTTTAAGATCATGTGATTGGTAGTTCAAAATGGAAATCTCCTTTATACTGACGGCGTTAGATATAAGTACGCAATCGACTGATTAGTCATGATAATAATCAAACCTACTTTTACCCTATTTTCCAAAGAGGAAAAGAAATCATTCAGCGATATTCATGACAATTTGGACCCTTAGATATGTGCTTGTTTTATCAAACAGTCCAGTATGTTTCCGACTTGGATCCTTGATCAAGAAAGCTTTTGCAAATACATGTATTGAGGGGTGAGAAAACTACGGAATCCTGTTTCCGCCATCCACTTTTCGACCTACGAGGAACTCGAAAAGTAGAAATTAGG
This sequence comes from Tridacna gigas, assembly GCA_945859785.2. NCBI lineage: Eukaryota > Metazoa > Mollusca > Bivalvia > Cardiida > Cardiidae > Tridacna > Tridacna gigas. The sequence goes on along the minus strand of OX244036.2, from coordinate 36,691,868 downwards.
CACACTAACTTCCACTTTTCTAGCAAAAAAGTTACCTCGAAAAGTCGAAAAGTTGAAGTTTTTGACCTGACAATTGTCAAAAAACTTTCGACTTTTCGACCTCACGTTTGTACGGTGGCACAAAAGTGACATGGAAGATATATTTTATACTACGTGCGCACGTAATAGTTATTACGTGCGCACGTATTAGTTAATACGTAATAGTATTACGTGCGCACGCAGTAGCTAATACGTGCGCACGTATTAACTAATACGTGCGCACGTATTAACTAATACGTGCGCACGTAATAATCGACCAATCAGTTTATAAGGAACAGAAGCCATATTGTTGCGAGGGAAGGGCAAAATTACATTGGTCCAACACGGCAACAGATGTGCATACATCTGACACCCAAGTAAAAAATCAAGTAGAGCTATTATTTCTTAAATCGTTTAGGCATACTGCGATTATTTTAAGTATCTGTACCTTGGTACGGTACAGTAACTATTAATACTCTAGCCTACGGTCCATCGAATTACCCCAAACCACCCCAAAACACCCCAAACCACCTTTTATCATATAAAATTAATACTGTGGTGGGGTTGGGGGTGGAATGATTTGTAGGGTACGAAAGACTGATGAGCTATACAAGGAGTTTTGTCACCGAAAACTACCCAAAACACCTCAAGAAAACAAAAAAGGCGTTTAAAGTGATATCATTTTACAACGGTTAAAGATGCAGGAACAGTATAAATCAAATTGAAAATGGCATACACAATAATTAATTTTCCTTAAACTGAAATATCTATGGTTCAAAAGATGTAGTTTGAATGCCTAACACCGTGGACCCCAATCAGACTGTTACTTTAGTAGCAGTCTGATGATCTGGCTGCACAATGTTTGCATATATCTAACTTCCCTAAAACTTATATAAATTACGGTATCTGTTGCCATTCTGACTACAAATAGTTTGGAGACACGAACGAACTTTTTCAGGCAGTCAGACATGACCAAACATTATGGACCCAGATCAGACTGCTCCTTCAAGGGGCAGTTGGATCTTCATGGGCGGATCCAGAGGGGGGGACCGGGGGTCTGGACCCCCCCCTGGAATTTTGGAAAAATGTGGTTATCGGATTCGTGACATGGTACTGGTTTGATATTGCACAGCATTTATGTAAAATACAGTCATGAATATAAAAAATAAACGGTTCTAAATGTGGAGACCTCCTCATGGTTAGAACTGGAAACGTTGACTTACATCCACTGAAATCCGAAATCAAAGTATCATATAATAAGAAGAGTGCGTTTGCGGTGGGACCCCCCCCCCCCCCCCCCGAAAGATATCTGGATCCGCGCATGATCTGGGTCCACAAAGTTTCCCTTTCTGACAGGATGACTACATATAGTTTGGAGGTATGAACGAACTTTTTCAGACAGTCAGACATTAGCAAACATAATGTACCCAGATTAGACTGCTCCTTTAAGGGGCAGTCGGATCTGGGTCCACAAAGTTTGCCATTCTGACAGCATGACTACATATAGTTTGGAGGCATGAACGAACTTTTTCAGACAGACAGACATGACCAAACATAATGTACCCAGATTAGACTGCTCCTTCAAGGGGCAGTCGGATCTGGGTCCACAATGCTTGCCATTGTGACTACATATAGGTTGGAGGCATGAACGAACATTTTCAGACAATCAGACATGACCAAACATAATGTACCTAGATTAGACTGCTCCTTCAAGGGGCAGTCGGATCTGGTTCCACAATGTTTGCCATTCTGACTACATATAGGTTGGAGGCATGAACGAACTTTTTCAGACAGTCAGACATGACCAAACATAATGTAACCAGATCAGACTGCTCCTTCAAGGGGCAGTCGGATCTGGGTCCACAATGCTTGCCATTCTAACTACATATAGAGGCATGAACGAACTTTTTCAGACAGTCTGACATGACCAAACATAATGGACCCAGATCAGACTGCTCTTTCAAGGGGCAGTCGGATCCGGATCCACAATGTTTGCCATTCTGATTACATATAGTTTGGAGGCATGAACGAACTTTTTCAGACAGTCAGACATTATGGTCCCAGATCTCAGTGGGGCCAAAAAGTCTCTAGCGCATGTAATGCATGTAGTCCTTTTATCCTTAGGCTAACGTGACAGGACGTAATATAGATATTTTTTGTTAAAAGTGATCCTTACCCAACAATTCAACCAACCCTTACTGTATTAATAATTTTATATCATATAAAAGGTGTTTCGGGGTGGTTTGGGATGTTTTGGGGTGGTTTGGGGTAATTCGATGGACCGTAGGCTAGAGTATTAATAGTTACTGTACCGTACCAAGGTACAGATACTTAAAATAATCGCAGTATGCCTAAACGATTTAAGAAGTAATAGCTCTACTTGATTTTTTACTTGGGTGTCAGATGTATGCACATCTGTTGCCGTGTTGGACCAATGTAATTTTGCCCTTCCCTCGCAACAATATGGCTTCTGTTCCTTATAAACTGATTGGTCGATTATTACGTGCGCACGTATTAGTTAATACGTGCGCACGTATTAGTTAATACGTGCGCACGTATTAGCCACTGCGTGCGCACGTAATACTATTGCGTGCGCACGTATTAGTTAATACGTGCGCACGTATTAGCTAATACGTGCGCACGCAATAGTATTACGTGCGCACGTATTAGTTATTACGTGCGCACGCAGTAGCTAATACGTGCGCACGTATTAACTAATACGTGAGCACGTAATAACTATTACGTGCGCACGTAGTATAAAATATATCTTCCATGTCACTTTTGTGCCACCGTACGTTTGTCTAGAAAAGTAGACATTAGGAAGTACTAACTTCAACTTTTCGCGTTAAACTGCTAGGTCGAAAAGTAGAAAAGTGGAAGTTTTTTCACATGACAATTGTCAATAAAACTTCCACTTTTCGACCTAGAAAAGTCGAAAAGTCGAAAAGTTGAAAAGTCGAAATTAGCCGATTAAAACTTCCACTTTTCTAGTTAGGACTGATTATCACGGGATGTTTGTTTATCAGCACCGAATAATGTTGGAGCCGGTGTAGGGGTAAAAATAGACTGGTACCCGTTGTATCTCCCGTAGCCGTCCGATAGACCATAAAATAAAGATCGATAACAGGCTGCCAGTTTAGGGTAAAAATTCCTGTGTCACCGGTCCCGCGGCCAATTTATCATACGAAAAATTAGTCCTAATTAGAAAAGTGGAAGTTTTAATCGGCTAATTTCGACTTTTCGACTTTTCAACTTTTCGACTTTTCAACTTTTCTAGGTCGAAAAGTGGAAGTTTTATTGACAATTGTCATGTGAAAAACTTCCACTTTTCTACTTTTCGACCTAGCAGTTCAACGCGAAAAGTTGAAGTTAGTACTTCCTAATTTCTACTTTTCTAGACAAACGTGAGGTCGAAAAGTCGAAAGTTTTTTGACAATTGTCACGTCAAAAACTTCCGACTTTTCGAGGTAACTTTTTTGCTAGAAAAGTGGAAGTTAGTGTGCCTAATTTCTACTTTTCGAGTTCCTCGTAGGTCGAAAAGTGGATGGCGGAAAAGGATTCCGTACAAAACACTTTTTTCTTTGAAAGAGTAGGAAACCTTCGGAAAAAAGGAGAAAATGCTGGTCACTAGGCAGTTCTGCCTGTTCGATCCCCAGATGTGACGTTATTCACCTGAAGTTGTCCGTGGGCAAAGCGCTGCAGCGCCCCGAGCAAAGCACTTACGAAAACCCATAGACTGATCTTTCACCGTAAGATGACTAAACGACTGCTGAAAGTGAGGCCCAACCCCATACAAACAAACAAACAAACTCTTCAGTACTTCAGTACTTTGATGACTGCAATGAAAAATGATGGTACCCCGTCTTACTAATTCATAATACAAATGAACAAAGATTCCAGCGTTCCTCTGAAATCGGCTACCAGTGTCGTGATAAGAGATCCAGTTGCTTGACTACACATCCATCTCGAGGTTTATCCCTGCACAACATCAACACTTTACATCGAAGTTAAGGTTTCTTGCTTATCCAGCCGATGCAGACTGCGATCAGACTGTACAGAACATACAGTCTGATCTTGGATCTATCTTGTTAGACGATTTGTGAGTTATTACGGACAAGGCAACGATTTAGCATTTTCTACTGCCTGAAATTTTCAAATACCTTCTCTTTACCAGACGACAAAATTTTAGCCTTGTCCAAACTGAAAGCACTTGCAGACGACAATTTCAATATGGTTCAAATGGTGCAATTTTTCTTTGATAGGGTAGAAAACATTGTGGGAAAAGGAGAAAATGCTGGTTAACTTTTCCCACGATGTTTTCAAAAGGCTTCTTTCTCAGGGGCGTTAAAAGGCGTCATTGTGTGGTAAAGGGTTAAAGTACGGTACAAGTTTGCATTTGTGCCAGTAAAGGTGACTCATAACACTTTTGGCAGATTAAGATTAGTCTTCACACACCGTGAAGTCTAATCTCTGACCTAAACTGTCCGATACTGTGACTTGTTCCGGTGAAAATGGCTTTGAAATCCTATTTTTTTTTTTAAGTTTTCACTGTTAACAGGAAATCTGCGAAAAATTTTTCTGACAGTTTAAGAGTTAAAAAATTGTTCTACACCCAGTGTTGTATGGTAACTCTTTACCAGACGACAAAATTACAGATTTGTCCAAATTGAAAACATTTGCAGACGACAAATTAAATGTGGCTCAAATGATGGGAATTCGTCTCAGAAAGGTTACAAAACATCGTGGGAAAAGGAGAAAATGCTGCTTACCAGCATTTTCTCCTTTTCCCACGATGTTTTCAAAAACTTTATTGCTCGGGTTAGATAACACACAGGAGTTATATCATGTTTTAGGTTTAAATACGTTAACATGAGCAGGTTGTTTTTTAACCCTTAGGCTGCTCGGCGCGGCTCACGGACCTTTTGTGGACAGTGTAGATTAAGATCAGACTGCACAGAACGTGCAGTCTGATCCTTGATCTGCACTGTCCGATAAGGAGATAATCTTTCCCCCAAAAATACCCTTGAAATAGCAAAGTCTTGGTTTTTATTTTTGGCTTTAAAGTTTTACTTAACCCTTTCAGCGCCACAGGCGAAAACAGGAACTTTTGCGGACGGCATAGATCAAGATCAGACTGCACAGAACGTGCAGTCTGATCTTTGATCTATGCCCTCCGCTTGTTTGGTCTTGCCTATATAGTAAAAGTCTTCCGGAGACTCAGTTGATTGTATTTACAACCATCAAAAGAAGCAAAGTGTGTTTATTTGGCGCCGAAAGAGTTAACTTATTTAGCAGAATAAGAGTTAAATTCATCAATTATATAACCATTTAGCTCCGTATTTATCCAAGTACCAACAGTGACGATACAGTTCAACTCTTTACCAAAGGACAAAATTTAGGACTCGACCAAACTGAAAGCATTTGCAAACGACAAATTAAATGTAGTGCAAATGATGATTTCTGTCTTTGACAGGTTAGAAAACATTGTGGAAAAAGGAGAAAATGCTGGTTACCAGCATTTTCTCCTTTTCCCACAATGTTTTCAAAAGCCTTTTTTCATCAGGGTCGTTAAAACTCGGGATTGTGTGGTAAAGGGTTAAAACTGTGTAAATATAGCAACTGGTTTGAAGCAGCCAGTTGCACCAACTCTTTACCAGGCGACATTTTTTTTTTTTAGATTTCTCGAATTTGAAAACATTCGCAGACAACAAAATAAGCTGTAGCTCAAATGATAAGATTAGTCTTGGAAAAAGGGAGAATACACTGTAGGAAAAGGAGACAAAAAAATGGTAATTAGCATCATTTTCTCCTTTTTTCCAGTTTAGTTTTTTGGAGTGTTTTTTCCCATAGAGTCTGTAAAATGTAGGGTTTTAGAATTGAAGAAAAGCAAAGAAACGATCATTGTAAGTTCTATAACCTACACAGTGTGACTTATAAATGTGTGAAACCTGAGAAGGAAAAGAAATAAAATACATCTATGCAATTTTCAGGTTTTTGTTTGTTTGAGGAGATATGCAATGTTCAGACGACCTAGTTTGAAACTTCTTAACCCTTTCCCAAACAAGCCCTGGTTTTCACGTGTCTGCAGTACAAGTCTTTTGAAAACACTGTGGGAAAAGGAGAAATTGCTCGTAACGAGCAATTTCTCCTTTTTCCACAGTGTTTTCTACCCTTTGGAGAACTTTCTGCCATTTTCATCAAATTTAAAATTGTCGTCTGCAAACTCTTTCAATTTGGACCAGTCCAAAATTTGTCATTTGGGAAAGGGTTAATTACAACTATAGAACAACTATATAAAATATTATTTCTCTTTACTCTTTATCAAACGACAATATTTTAGACTTCTCCAAATTGAAAGCGTTTAAAGACATCCATCGTCGATTTCAATTTAGAAACTTTTTTTTTTTTGAAAGGGTGGAAAAAATTGTGGGAAAAGGAGAAAATACTGGTTACCAGCATTTTCTCCTTTTTCCTACAATGTTTCCAAAATCCTTTTTCCCCCATGATTGTTGAAACACGAGCTTGTTTGGTAAAGGGTTTACCCAAATCCTGTCCTATTCCACACAATTTTGACCTCGTGAACGATTCAAATAGGTATGAAGAAGACGGACGCTGGACTGGGTTTTATAATTACCCAGACTGGTTTCTGCTCTCTTGACCCGTAGAGTTTTCACTTTTACATCTAGTTATCGTACTTTATTAATTTATTATCGTGCTCTAATCTGGAACATTGTGCGTCATAGCTTTGAACCAGGACAAAACTCTCAAATCTGGATTTTTTTTGTGTGAGTGTCGTGGTTTTAGTTCTTTTTTGAATCGAGTCAATGAAATACGATACAGCAAAAAAAAAAAAACTTAGGATGTTTAAATGTTGATGTGTCTACCCAAGGAAGGGCTTGGTCTGTCTCATACAGGTGGGTTTTACGTTCTTATTACGTAATTAAGGCGTGTTTGTTTGCCCTAGGTTATCCATTTTTTGAAACCACAGATTTTAGGCTCTTCAAACTTTGAAAGTACAGATTTTAAAGAGGTTCGATTGTAGAGTTGTTCACTGACAGGTTAGAAAACATTATGGGAAAAGGAGACTTTTCAAAACTGAAAGCAACTGCGAAAAGAGAAATTCTTAATTGGTCCAAATGAATAGTAGTTCGCGAACAGGTTAGAAAACGTTGTAGGAAAAGGAGAAAATGCTTGTAACCATCATTTTCACACAACGTTTTCATAAGACTTCTTCACCATGGTCGTTAAAAAACGGAATTCAGGTTTGGTACAGAGTTAGACGGTTTTTTAAATATTGTGGAAAAATAAGCAATTTCTTTGTATGAGCTTTTTTAAAAAATCACATGTTCTGATGAGAACAAAGTTTGTCTCTGGAAGAGTAGAAACTCATCGAGAGGAGGAGGCATGCTTAATACCAGCATTTTCTCCTTTTCACATAACTTTGTTTTTCTCAAATCTGTTCTGTTCAGTGCCGTGACAACACGAGATTGTTTGATGACGGCGTTTGACTCTTTACCAAACGACTTGTCCAAATTCAAAGCATTTGCAGACGACAAAATAAACCCGATGCAAAAATTATTTCTTGAGTTTGGGAAGGGTAGAAAACATTATGAGAACAGGAGAAAATGCTGGTTACCAGCATTTTCTCCTTTTCCCACAATGTTTTCAAAAGGCTTTTTCCTCAGGGTTCTTAAAGGTCGGGATTGTGTGGTAAAGGATTAAAGTATTGTTCAGAACGGCCAGTATTCCTAGAGTTATTTTACCGGTACACAACACCCTCAAGTCGCCGGCTGCTTTCCTACATACTACACGAACTCGAAACTTTGTTTAGCAATGAGAGGAGAATGAATGCAGTAGAAAAAACTGCTTTCAAAATTCACTTCTGAAAAAAAGAGCCCGGCCGAGCTTAGAGGCGATCCAAAAACCTCTTCATTTCTGGTCTGTGTGAGCTAATTCTCCTTTTCCAACGATGTTTTCATTACCATGACCTAACATTACAGAATGGTTTCAATGGTGGTCTGCCTTCTGCAAGAAGGAAAAAGTGACGTTACAGTCGTACTCAATTAACCATGTACCAGACGATCCCGTGTCTTAACGACTCTTTAACGAGAAGGCTTTTGAAAGCAGTGTTGGAAAAGGAGAAATGCTGGTAACCAGCATTTTCTTCTTTTTCTGCAATGTTTTCTACCATTCCAAAGACAGATTTTATGGTATTAGCTTCATTTGTCGTCTGCAAATGCTTTAAGTCTGGTCGAGTCTAAAATTTTGTCGTTTGCTGAAGAGTTAAGAAGTTTAAAGAATAAAATTACAGTGCTGTCATGGAGGGGTATTAAGGAGGGTCGTGATTTCAACACTTGTGTATCTATAACCTTTTATCTTCATGCATAAATTTTGTTCTTTCTAACACAGTAATTCTTCCATAATCGGGAATATTTGTAGACGAAGCAAACGCGTTTGAGTGGTCAGATCATTTTTGAATTATGATAAAACATAATGAAACGTAAGTTGCCTTAAAGGTGTCGAATTTTTGTGTGGAAAAAGTTAATATTTGGTAAGGAAAAAAATCATGCGGACGTTATATTTATTTTAAAAACAACAACAACAACGAAAAATGCTGAAAAGAAATTATCTTTGGTGGGACTCGACCCAACGACCTCCAACATCATCGTCAGAGGCTTTACCACTGAGCTATTGTACCGACTGACATTTGACTGTGTTAAAAATGTATTTATCCCTTGATATACAATAACGGCTAAACTCTTAATAACGGGGGATAGGACATTTTACAGTTAAAAAAAGGTAATTCTTCGTGTTCTGTGCATGTCTTGTCTTTTTCTCCAAGTTTTAATTTTAAAGGCATCTTGGCAAGGGAATGAAAATTAGCAGTCTTTGGTACGATTTGCTTAAAAAAACCTTGCAAAACGAAATCTGGTTTAGAGTCCCCTTAAAACTGTCCCTGTCGACGAGAAGTAATGCAGCCTTCTTTCTCAGGGTCGCGAAAACTTAGGATTGTGTGGTAAGCGGTTTATTCTTGATATGCTAACTATGACTCCAGGTGTCATTCTGGACGGTCTAGGTCAAGATCAGACGGCATATAACTTGTACGCAGTCTCTCACATTATTCCTCATTTTTGTGAGGTATTCTAACCCAAGTGACCTTGAACGTTTGACAGTTGGGCTTTTCACCTCCTGAGTCTGCAATATGTACAATATCCCGAGTTTTAACGATCCTGAAGAAGATGCCATTTAAAAACAGTGGGAAGAGGAGAGGTCACCAGCATTTTCTCCTTTTCTCACTATGTTTTCTACCATATCAAAGACACAATTTATCATTTGAAATACATTTATTTTGTCGTCTGCAAATACTTTCAATTTGCTCCAGTCCAAAATTTTGTCGTTTGCTAAAGAGTGAACTTGGATTCTAAGTGTTAGTAAATCCACTTGTTTTTGTTTTAGATCCAAGTCGGTGACGGTGCAAAATGGTTAATTTTAACTTTACCGGTGAGTAGCTGCCTCTTTTTTTCTGTTTATTTGCTTGTTGCTTGAACTGTGCATGACTCCCCTTCCAACAGTTCTTAAGTCATGTCAATTTTCAAAAGCCTACAATTTGTTGGTATATAGGAATGGTTCAGTCACATCAATTTTCAATAACCTAAAGTTTGTCGTTGTGTGGAATAGGGCTAATACTTTTTTTCTTCACATGCGACAAAGGACAATTTTATGGAACAAAATAATGAGTAAAGTATTTACCACTGCACAGCGAAGACCAAGATCGAACTGCATAAAAGCCTTCAATCTGAAAGTGAAATATACGAGTCCTGAATCTATTATTACTCTACATGTTTAAGATATGTTATAATCCAAGTAGTTTTCGAATTGTTTGTTCGTTTGTTTGTATGGTGTTTAACGCAGTTTTCAACTTTTTTTTTTTTTCAATTATATCGCTGCGGCCAGTGAATCTATCCATGCCTTCTTCGAATTTCCTTTGCCAGTACTTTGGTACTTTGTGCTTTCCCAAGCTACCGACTGTTTTCTCACATAGATATCGTTGAAACAATGATCAGTGTTAAGAAAAGAATGAATCCTGTCGCAATGACTCTCATCGATCCTCGGAAAGAAACTGGCCGACCTTGGTATTCGACCTGGCGACCCCCTGATTTGTACTTTACCGACTTTCAAACTTTTGTATTGTAAACCTTCTCCTACTTCACTGAAAAACGTTAGTTTCATATACATGTATCTGGCTCTCTAATGATTGATTGATTGTATGGTATTTAACTCCGTTTTCAATATCATGTCAGTTATATCGCGGTGGCCAGAGCACCTATCCCTGCTTTCCTGGAGTTTTCTTTTACGAGTACTTCGCACAGTATTCTTCCGAATTCAGTGGCTGCTTTCCCACATACCATCGTCGAAACAATAATCAGTGGTGGGAGAGGAATGAGTGTCATCAAACGTCGGAAAGAAATTAGCCGAGCAGGGATTTGAACCGGCGACTCCCATGGCATTAAGTTCTGTATGCTATCGACAGGGCTACCGGAGCTCGATCTGGCTCTCTAAGGTATAGATGCAGAAACGACGGGATGTTTGGGTAACAGGCAGTGGCCACTCCCTATTTATTTATTTATTTGAGGCATGGTCTGTGAAAGGAGGGCTTAATGCATCTGCGAAAAGTATCGACCAGGTCAGCCTGCGCAGTCCGCGCAGGCTGACCTCGGCCGAAACCTTTCGCTATTCGTCAATTTTCTTTATATCAAAGGACCAGTGTACCTCATGAATAAGTCGGTTGTTATACGAAATGGACTTTATTGATCCGAAAATATGTGATGATTTGCTTGGTATCATGAATCACGGAGATTCATTAAGCCCCTTTTGCCAGAGCACAGCCCATTTGTTTGTTTATTTCCCTTTAATAATATTGCAGCATTATTTTTCACATTTCTTCAGCTGAAAGTATCCCTTTTCGTGCATGAGTTTGTTTAAATTCTTTGCCAGACGTTAAAGGTTTAGAGCCACCCAAAACGTTTCGAGCTTTTGCAGACGACAAACGAAATGTGATTGCAAATGATCGTAATAGTTGAAAACATTGTGGGAAAAAAGAGAAAATGCTGGTTACCAGCATTTCTTCCTTTTCCACAATGTTTCCAAAATCACTTCTCTCTCAAGGTCGTAAAAACGGGATCGTTTAGTTAAAGGTTAAAAGAAATATACCCAGCCGTCACCTAGAAGAAGTAAAATACTGTATCCTCTCTCACATTCGTTTTATCTTTTGAATCACAGCGACCTGTGAGCCCACAGATCTTACAACTTGCGAAGAAGGGACTAAATTTATGGACCCATGTGACTGTAAGAAATATTATCAATGTTCCAATACTTACTCCATGTTAAATATGACGTGTAACGAAGGAACGTTGTGGGATTACACGTTAGGCAATTGCAACCATGACATAAATGTTCAGCTCCAGAGTTGTTCGTCCCTGAATTCCTGGGAGCGCTGTAACACTACAGGTAAGTTCATTATCGACATTGTTTTTCATTCGAGGGCGATATTAAGATTTTTTGCAAACTCTTCGAATTCCGATATACCAAATTTCCTTCTACGATTGTTGTCCGAAAAGGTCCATAGCACATCATATTTTCCATGACCCGTTACCTTGCTATCTATAATACTCTATATTTTTTTTAGAAAATGATGACCTTTCAGGTCTCACCTTCTATTGGCAACCATCAGACTGAAGTCCCGTGAAAACGAATCACTTCTCTGTTTCAAGAAAAATAGGTCCTCATAGATCAATGAACGGACGCGTCTATGTAATTTGATATGTTAAAATAACATGCACATTGAAAGTCTGTGAAGCCAATTACACAACCAATGAACTCCAGTGTTAAATGTCTTAGAAATAGCTCTAAATTTGAAATTCGCCTCGTTTCGCGACATTGACATGACCTAGTTTAGAAAGTCTACATCGCAGATGAATTAGTAAAAGAAACACCCCAAAACACCCAAAACCACTCGTAAAACACAAAAAAACTACTATCACTACACCTCATGACAGGCTTTTCTATCAGCACAATGAGGGCCATTCCTGTAGGTTAAATTGTCTCCATTGCCGGATAAAAACTTAGGGTAACCAAATAACAGATTGTTTTTTAACTTGTATTTCTTTGTTTTTATCCTTGATTCCCCTGGAGATGTTGCGATAAATATAAGTTGATTTTTGGTCATATATGTAAAGTCGTCATGTAATTCAAGTCAAAATCTGTTCTCAATCATCAGGTACTACGTATATATCGATCTGTAAAACAATCTACTGAAATTTAGTTGAGATATTATCTCAAGAACATAGCTGTGTGGTGCAAGAAAACCAAGGATGAAAACCAGGTAATCCCCTTATTAGGACCAGTGTAGTACTGGAGAAAAAACTCACTCATGATTTCATAGTAAATACCAGTAATTATTATAAATCAAAGTACTGAAAGTACTTAGAGAAGGTGAGGGTAGAAATTTGCTAGCAAATAGATTTTAACATTGGAACATTTCATTAAAAATTCATTCATATGATGGTTGACAACGTTTTTATTTTCTAAGACTGATGGCATTATTTTATGACTATTTTCCGTAAAATCGTGTATTGAAGCGTTTTGCATGCAGTTTTAGGTGTTGATCTACTACCTACCGGGACAACGCGTGAACAAACACCAATGGCATCATAAATGAACTACAATCAAACGCAGCCATCTGTACTAACGGAGGCACATTTCATTGCGATTCAGTGTCTAATATGTAAATTAACCCTTAAGCTGCTAAGTGCGACTTAAGGAGCTAGTGTAGATCAAGATCAAACTGTACAGAATGTGCAGTCCGATCTTGGATCAACAATGTCCGATAAATGAGAGAGTGAGAGAGAGAGAGAGAGAGAGAGAGGGCAAACGGGCGGGCGGACGGACGGACAGACAGGTAGTCTATCAGACAGAATCCATTTTTTTTTTTTTTACAATTTTTCATAATTTTTTTAATGAGGTTACAAGATGTTACAGAAAGTTCCTGTGTTCTTTTGTTTACGCAGCAAGTCGACTGAATTTTTTAAAAGTTTTATGCACTGGAATTGACCCAAATACTACAACCACACCAAGCATCACCGCAAAACCCCCGGAAGGTGCGCAATCGACAGATTCGGGTGTGAATCCCGGCATGGTGGCGGGTTTGGTCATGGCTGGCGCTGTGATGGCACTAGCCATTATTGCTCTGTATGTGCTGTACACTCGGAGGAAAAAACTGAAAGAAAAGTGAGTCAGTTTCCCCTTCTCTGCCTGTCTGTCTTTCTGTCTGTCTGTCTGTCTGCCTGACCGTCCATTTATCCATCCGTCCGTCTGTCTGTGCTTCTTTCAAGTCAGTCAGTCTCTCTCTCTCTCTCTCTCTCTCTCTCTCAGTTTTTTATCTCTGCATTATGAAAACGGCAACTTCCGAGTGCAAAGCATTCAGTTAACTCAATACCATACTATAAATTCCTCATCCCTATTGAAAGCATTTGCAGACCACGGTTTAAATTTTGGTTCAAATTACGGGATTGGTCTGTGAAAGTATAGAAAACAGTGTGAGGAAGGAGAAATTGCTGGTTATCAGCATTTATTCCTTTACGCACAATGTTTTTTCGGGGCTATGTAATAAGGATTCAAATAAATGTACTTTTTATCGTACTTTTTAATGGCGCGTTTTGACAACCGTATGAATAAATAAAGAGCTTTTGAAAACACCGTAAAATAATACTTCAATAAAATTCTGGCAACCAACGTTTTCCCCGTATCCTATCACCGGAACCACATTCATATTGTCGAGTGTAAACGATTTCAATACGGCCGAGTCTAAAAATGTTGTCGTTTGGTACAGAGTTAACTCTTTACCAAACGACAAAATTTTAGACCAGTCCAAATTGAAAGCATTTGCAGATGACAAAATAAAAATGGCTGAAAAACTGAAATTTGTTTTGGGAAGGGTAGAAAACATTGTGGGAAAAGGAGAAAATGCTGGTTACCAGCATTTTCTCCTTTTCCTGCAATGTTTTCAAAAGCCTTCTTTCTCAGGGTCGTTAAAAGTCGGGATTGTGTGGTAAAGGGTTAAATGGTATTTATCTCGTCACGTGTCCTGGCACTGACAGACCATTCGTTAAACTATGAGCCATGCTCTGGCTAAAGGGGGTTTAATGTTTCTCCGTTATGCATTATACCAAGCAAGATATCACCTAATTCTGGATCCATAAAGTCCATTTTGACAAACAACCGACTGAATCATGAGGTAGAATTATCCTTTGATATGCAGAAGATTTATAGATAGCAAAAAGTTTCGGTCCATGTCAGCCTGCGCAGTCCGCTCAGGCTGACATGGACCGAAACTTTTTGCTATCTATAAATATACTTTTCGCAAATGTATTAAGCCCCTTTTTTCACAGAGCATGGCTCATATGTTTTTACACTACTTTCAAACACAGCCGCTTGTATTTTGACAAAAGTCGGCTTTATACAAGTTATAATACAAGACAAGGTCGCTAATTGTATTACTTGCCGCGCACGTCACTCCAGTCACCTGTAAGTATTTTCAACATTTTTTAACTGAAAGAGCATATATCGTTACTTTTATCGGGTTCAGTGGAAATATATCTTCGCTCTGGTAAAAAGAGCGGAATAGATTAATCAAAGCACTGAAAGCACTAATAGACTAGCGAATGTGGAATAAGCAGCTTTGATAAAGTTAAAACTTGGTTAGTACACACAAGCTTTAAGAATACCATGAACAAATTCTGTGTGTTGATCTTTAATTGGGAAAAAAAACATGGTATTTTCTATTGCGATCAGTAACTGGTTTTGAGCCGTGGATGAAGTCATTGGTGGGATGGAACCGGATCCGACTTAGTAACCGGATTGGACCGGGCCGAACCGCATCGGACTTAATAACCGGGTTGAACCGGACCGGACATAATAACGACCATTTTTCTTTAATCCTTTATATCAGTTCGATGATTCGGCGTTTGAATACTTTCTCTAGTAACTTTCAGATAAACTTTTCAAGCTGTTTTACTTTCTTATCGGTTGGACGAACTCGTAGCTAGACGCGAGGATGAAAAGATTACGTTGGAGTAAGTAAAGATGAGCCTGATTTGCATAGGTCACTTACTTAAATCACATATGTACAAGCAAACACCTTGCACCTTATCGATGTCATCTTGTTCAGTGTATGACTTTGTAAGCAGACATCGTTGGAGTGGTAAAATGTCTGTAATTCATATCATTATTTTCATACCTAACAGAATTATGGGTCCGTATTTACCGACCATTCTTAAGAATATTCTTAGTCTTATCCTCCGAGATTTTCTAAATTCGGAAGTAACACAACTTCTGATTGGGTTAACCAAATGGTTTCGCTAGTCAGAAGTTGTGTTACTTTCGAATTTAGAAAATTCTGGAGAATTAGGCTAAGAATATTCTTAAGAATGGTTGGTGAATACGGACCATGATTTCTAACAGAAAGAATTATTATTTTCTTTGGGACAGTATTTAGCTACTGTGGGTTTTTTTTCTGCTTCCATTCGGATCTGGTTCACTGTAGATGTCAATAGAATAGCGATCTTAGGATCGAAGAGAGAGTTAATAAGATCGAAAATTTGGAGGAGGAAAAAAAAATCCTCTTCCCACATTGAAATAGAAATTTTAATACTGCCGTGAACATAATGAAATAATCTGATAGGTCATTAATACTGGTATTTAGGCAGCTCGTCGTTATTTAAAAAACCGATAGCTAAGATTCATTGGCCAGTCAGATTCGCTCACTATATTTACGAATACTTTTTTTGCAGGAAGTTGAAAAGACGCACAACAGCTGAAAACAGAGAATATTTTGAAAATGGTGTATTAGAAGATCCCTATGCAATCATCGACGACAGAATGGTAAGTCCGGGGCCCTATACTTTCAGTGCTAAGACTTTGCTACATCGATTAAGGCTTGGCTCTTTACCAAACAATCCCTTACAAGGAAAGTTTCTGTTTTGTAATAAGTCACATGAAATTTCACAAGTGGATTGGGAGTCAATCATAAGGCGATATGAATAGTCGTGCTGCTCTTCTTTCTTTCTTTCTTCACATGTAGCCATTTATTTATTTATTTATTCGGCCGGTCGGTCGGTCGGTGGAAGAAAGGGGCGATGGGTAGATAGGGGTGTGGATCGTTCAGTCAGTCACGAAAATCAGATATTGTACAACATAATCGTGCATCTGTCGTTCCAACATTTGATTGATTGATTATCGATTGATCGGTCGGTCGGTCGATTGATTGACTGATTTGTTGGTTGGTTGGTTGGTTGGTTAGTTGACCGACCGACAGCTTGATCACAAATATTAAATAGCCTAGTTCAATGCTTTTCATCTTCAACCCGTTGCAGGTAGACCCAGTATATTCCCCAAACAACAACAGTGATAGAAACAACAGCAATTTAAACGGTACCATCCCAACAACATCCACAACGTTACCCACGGCCATATCGGCTGATGATACCACTGTGGACTATGATAACTCGGCGTTCAGAGACGATGGTTACACATCGACACTGAATCGTACTTTGGCATCGCAGTATGATACATTAACGGGAAGTGCAAGATCACGTGACAACCAAGGACCAATCACAAACCGTGATATTAGTGTGGAAGGTTTAAGAAATGGAACTGATAGTGACAAAGGTAATGGTGAAATTAAAGACAATGATGGTCGGGATGTAAGTGATGAAGCATCCGGAATGGAGAGTAACGAAGACACACAGTCGCCGGATTATTATAAACTGCAAGCTTTATCATAATTGGAATATCTGTAAATCATTCTGCTTGTGCATTTAAGTGCTGTTTAACTCTTAACCAAACAGTCTCGTTTTTGAACGACATTGAGGAAAAGGGCTTTTGAAAACATTATGGGAAAAAGGAGAAAATATCTGGTTGCCAGCAGTTTTTCCTTTTCCCACAATGTCCACTACTCTTTCAGGATCAGATTCCATCATCTGAGCTACAAACGCTTCAAATTTGCAAACATCTAAAGTTTTGTGGCCTAGTGAAGAGTTAACTCTTATCCTGCTATATAACTAAAATGAAACTTTCAAGTCGATAGTGAAAACCCGAATGTTTCTATTTCAAAGTTATTTTTCCGTCGAAAAATATCTCCTTATCGGACAGTGTAGGTCCAAGATCAGACTGCACGTTCTGTGCAGTCTGATCTGAATCTATACTGTCCGCAAAAGGTCATTGAGTCGCGCTTAGCAGCCTAAGAGTCCACACTTTACCTGGGGAAAATTTTTAGATTTGTCCAAATTAAAATAATAGTTTGACAAGTTTGACAAGTTTTATTCCATTTTTCCAAAAGGTCATAGACCCACGTGGCATACAAGTACAGTTGATGCAACAGTGAACATAGTATTTATGAATGCATGATAATATAAAATAGACAAATTAAAACTAGATTTAAACAATATTACAACTAAACCTGACATGTACATGATAGCATTGGCAACAAAATACATCCTTCAGTAATGAAAAATCTTATCCTTAAGGTATTGGACAGTTTTCAATTTTGTTTTATTTCCAAAACATCGCAACCACAGCTTGAAACAAGTTGTACTTAAGATGTTTTGGCAGCAAACAGATGACACATTACTCTGATTTCTGACATGCCTAAAATTCTGTAAGCTAACAGACGGCACATTATTTCGAGTTTCAGATATGAAAACATGAGCAGCGAAATACAGCCATCAGTAATAACAACTTTTTTTTTTTTGAAACAGTGGACAGTTTCAATTTCGATTTACTTCCAAAACACCGCATCCACAACCTGAAACAACCTGAAACATGTTGAAGTTACGATGTTTCGGAAGCAAACAGATGACACGTTATTCAAGTTTCAAAATATATCCATCAGTAAAAAACATTTATTCTTGAAGCAGTGGACAGTTTTCAATTTCGGTTTACTTCCAAAACACCGCAACCACAGCTTGAAACAAGCTAGTTACATGTTTTGGAAGCAAACAGATGACATGTTACTCTGAGTTTCAAACATGACAACATTAGCAACAGAATATATATCTATCAGTAATAATTTTCTTTTCAGCAGTGGCAGTTTTCAGTTTACATTAACAATACAGAATCCCTTATTGTATTTGCTTTTCAATAAATATGCTTAAATTCATAAGTTCTTTCTTTTTATTAGAGTTTATCAATTATAATAATAATATCTTTATTTTGTGAAGGTTAAAACATAAAGACATATTTCAAGTCTTTTTTACAATGTTGCCTTCAAAATGAGTGGAATAACAATAATAATGATAGTAATAATATCAAAATTAATGCAGATATTGATGACTGATACATATGATTGTGGTGTTTGAAAATGAAGAAGATGAATTAATGGCAAAATAATGATGGAATCTGAAATCTACGGACAGACACACGTTTCTATACTGTGCAATATTTTGTTAAGTTGTAAGATTTCCTAACTAGAATGAGGACTGTAAGGTTAATAAATGTTGTTTGAACTGTTTTTTAAAGATAGGTAATGATTTAGCATCTCTGATGGAAGTAGGGATTTCATTCCACACATCCATGCTAAAATACGAGAATGCTCGTTTCTTGTACGATGTATTGAATCTCGAGTTTATGATGTCACTGCGAGCAGGTGACCTTAAATTGTAATTTGTGTTACTCGAAAACGAAATAATGTCGCTCATATATCTAGGCGATAGGTTATTACGACATCTGTAGATTAAAACGCCGGTGTGATACTTACATCTATTATCGTAAATTAACCAGTTAAGTTGAGAAAAAAGTTCCTTGGACGGTGTTCATGGGGTAACCCCTAGTATAATGCGAGCGGCTCTTTTCTGGAGGACGGTTAGCTTAGATGATTTACATTTGGTGTTCTTCCACCAAACTGTACAACAGTAGTCAAAGATTGGGAGTGTGTAAGAGTTATAAAATAGTTGTTTCATTTCAAATGTGAGATACATGGAAATTCTTTTTAGCAATGTTATCTTACTGTTTATCTTAGAAACAGGACAAATGTTTATCAACATATACACCTAATAGTTTATGAGATTCAACATTTTCAATACAAAAGTTATTAACATTTAATTCTAAATTAATAGATTTTAACCTATATTTTGGCCCAATAAGCATGCATTTTGTTTTATTTGGGTTTACAAGCATATTGTTAACAGTACATCATCTCAGTATAGATTCTAGGCTATTCTGGAGATTACCTTGTATTTCTATAAGGTTTGTTCCGGATGTATGTAATGTCGAGTCATCCGCATAAAGGTCTAAATTTGCGGAATCAATGTGCAAGCCAATGTCATTTATGTAAATTAAAAAAAGTAACGGTCCCAAAATAGAACCCTGAGGGACCCCGCTGGTTAGAATTCGTGGAGAAGAAAGTACATCATTACGTTTAATATACTGTTTTCTGTCATTCAAGTAGGATTTGAAAAGTGCTAAGGCCCTTTCAGAAAAATGGTGCAGTCTCAACTTGTGTAACAAAATTTCATGGTCAACTAAATCAAATGCTTTCTTAAGATCAACAAAAACTGAACCAATAATTTTCCCTGAATCGATTTCCTTAATTAGTTTAATTATTGAATTAGTTTATACTTGTAAGGCCTCTCTCTGTAGTATCGACTTATATATTTATCTCTTATATCAGAGTGTAAGGAACACTCCATAATAAAATGGAACTCATCCTCCAAAGTATTACAATGCACACACTTTCGCTCACTAATAGGTTTGGAAGTTGGTTGAGCCCACCTTCCAGTTTCAACTGCTAATCTATTTGATGAGAGGCGTAAACGTGAAATAATTTCGCGATATTTATTTACTTTTAATATATCTAAGTAAGGTTGAAAATGCATAATTGCAAATGATCTCTAAAATAAAGCTCTACTTGAATTGTTTATTCGACTATGCCAATCTTGAATAAATTGGTCTTTGATTCTCTGTTTAACTAATAAAAGAAAACTCTTTTTATCCTCTTCCCCCTGTGTAAACCATGCTTCACCCAACCCAAGACTAAACAATGAATTTCTTAAAAGAGAGCACCAATTTATAACATTTTCGTTGAGTTCAATGTCATTTTTTAGTAAAAGATATACTTGTTTAATGTACTTCGTTTCACTTGAATGAACTAATTTTAACCAGTATCGGATAATATTGAATATTCTTAATTTATGTAAGGGCAATCTATCCAGCTCTCCATAAACGAAGTCATTCTGGGTTGACTTTTTTACTTTTAATAACTTTTTACAATACTTAACATGAATTCTCTCTACAGCTAAACCTTTGTTAAAACCCCATACCTCACTACCATAATTTAAGATAGGAGTTATCAATTTATCAAAAAGTTCAAGTCGATGACTTACATCTAGACTTGTAAACTTACTTAAATATTTATTCATGCTATAAATTGCTTTCAAAGCCTGACCGGAGAATGTTTGTTGTGCATCGGAAAAAGACCACCAGTAGTGAAAACTAGACCTAGGTAAGTGAATTTATTTTCTATTTCTAATTTATCAACGCCATAATAAAAATTCAAATTTTGGGGCAAGTTACCTGCTTTTCTAAAAATAGCTATTTTAGTTTTTGAGGTATTTATCTTTAACTTCCAACGCATAACTTGTAACCATGTAATGCATTCAAACTTGTTTGTAAGTCGGCTGCAGAATTAGCAAACACAACAATGTCATCTGCGTACAACATCAAAAACAGTTTTAAAGTACATGCATCAATCCCAGGTAGCCCCTTTTCAGTAAAAATATCCTCAATGTCGTTTAGAAACATTGCAAATAAGAAAGGTGATAAACATTCGCCTTGTCTAACTCCTAATGAGCATTCAAAACAGTCACTTAAATCATTTTGGTATTTAACCCTGAGACTTGACAGACGAGTACCTTGACCTTATTATATCTAAAACATTTCCACGAAGACCAAGCTTTATTAACTTATACCACAAGTTTTGTCTTGTCACGTAATCAAAGGCTTTACTAAAATCTATAAAAGCGCAATACAGTTTTTTACCATTATTAATCATATGACTAATCAGACCGTGTAGTACAAATATATTGTCTGTTGTACTCATATTTGCTCTAAAGCCCGCTTGAGCTTCAATGTATACATCGTAATTTTCGGCCCAATCATTTAATTTGATATTAAGCACCCGAGTAAAAAGTTTACCAAATACGCTTAGTAAGGTTATTCCTTTATAATTGTTAACATCGTTAAGAATACCCTTCTTATGGAGAGGCATAACATAACCTTCTGTTCAACATGCGGGAAAATAGCCAACTTCAAAAGTCTTATTAAAAATATTAACCAAGAAAGGTGTCAAAACTTCTTTTTCATGAATAAAAAATTCATTAATTAAATGATCTGGTCCCCCACTTTTGGATGACTTTTACTGGTTAATTGCCTTAAGAACATCACTGTGGGTAAATGGTGAATTAAGCTCATTAAACATTACATTAAATTCATTTCTTTCGTATCGCTCTAAAAAGTATAAAACATCTTCATCAGGGTTTAAAAAGGGATCATTAGGGTTATTGACTGATTTAAAATACTGTTCAAAATCACTCAGTGGAATGTTAGTACCCTTTACACCTGCAGATTTCTTCAACATTCTCCACTAAAGCTTTGCGTTGCTATATTTAGCCTTTACCAGTTCAGACGTTTTACATTTATCATAATTCTACTTGCATTTTCTAACATATGATTTATATTCCGACCTAGCTTTAATCATATTTTGTCTGTTAGTACTAGAATTATCATTTCTGTATATATTCAATAATTTGTAGAAAAGTCTTCTTTTACTATCACATTCAACATCAAACCATGAATTTTCATTAAATATTTCCGCTCCTGAGTTCACTTGAACATTGCGTCTTAACATAGGGGAGACAACTTCTTCAATGATTTTACAAAACCTATCAATACTTCTATCAATTTCGAACTCATTCTGAGCATTATCTATGTTCTGATCTAAATCATTCAGCAATGTCATCACTTCATTAGACGATATTTTATCAGTATACAGATCTTTGTTTTCTTGTCTCCATTTATAGGTATAACTCGACTTTTTATACGTGCCAGTTCTAGATCTTGCTAAAAAGTTATCCTTATCATCTTTATCAAAAACTAAACAGAAGTCGACTAGGCAATGGTCAGAAATAATATTTGGGTCTTCAACATAGAAATCATTTATGTACTCAAATAATAGTGGGTTGCATACAACATAGTCTACCACACTGCATCCTCTACTACTAACATAAGTATAGCGACCAACATTTTTGTCTGAACCAATACGTCCATTCATAATACGCATCCCAGTTTGTTTACACAAGTCTAAAAGAAGATAACCATTACTGTTTATCGTACGACCTGCATCTTGTGAGAATCTCTCGGAAAATGAGTCTACTAAATAATTATCTGGTAAATATTCAAGACTAGAATTATCGTTTAGAACAAAATCTAGAGCATTAGATGTGTGTGCATTCATATCGCCACATAAAATCACATGGAAGCCATTACCATGATTAGAATCAATAGACACAATCCTTTCCAACCTTTCCAACAATCTGTCAAATGTATGGGATTGGGTTACATCATGTCGGCTGCTATTTTCTGGCAAAACATAACAAAGGCATACATATAAATCAGTGTTTAAGCCTAACTTAGTTCCTACTATTCTGATACATATAATATCATCTTCACTTTGAAATACAAAATAATTATCAGACACAAACTCATTGCGGACGTAAATACCAATAAACCCCCCCCCCCCCCCCCCCCCGCCCGAGGCGCGCTTGCTGTCTGATTTGATTTTACCTCTATGCAACGCAAAACATTAAAAATTCTCAACATGTAAGTCAGACATTTTATTTGTCCATGTTTCAGTCAGCAACAGAATATCGTGACTTTCAAAAACAGATTTTAGTTCTAAGGATTTCAACTTGTTAACTCTCTTTGTCACTAAGCCCTGTACATTTAATAAGGCACAACGAAGCTTGACCTTCTCTGATTGTCCAGTCTATTTTTTATCTGCCCTGGTATTCCCCTGAGACCGGGCAACCCCTACCGATTGCGTCACATGTGTATTTTTAGTTTCCGGCAAATTTCGGTCGCTTCCGCGTATTGACGGAGATCGCTGATACGGAGAAGCAGACTGCGACCTTCTTTCTGACCTCATCAGTGCACGAGATTCACGTCGTCTACCTGTCTGCTCACATTTGTTTGTGCCGTTTTTAATGCTTTGTGTATTTGTTGCAATGTTTACGTTACATGACTTGTCATTGTTTTCTGTTAAGCCATCACTAAAACTAGTTATTGGCCTGTCTGTGTTAACCGAGCTTGTCACAACTTCCTTGATGCCAGTGTTCTGGGTTATATGATTTGACCCTTCGCCATCCGAAGTTGCTTGGTCACCGGCTGTATGTTGTGATGCACCACGTGCTCTGTGATTAGGGTTTGGCGTCTGTTTATGAGTGGTTTGTGAGGGATTATTGACAATGTCCAGGGATTCTAATACACACTGACCTACTGTGGATAATGTGCAATCGGACTGGCTTCTTGCTACAGGAGATTGTAACTTTTCTGTATAGTTTTGCATGTTAGCACTGGTAATATTTGAATAGCTTTCAACATTTGGCTGAGGTAAGTCACTCTCCATATATTCATGATCTGACTCTAAAGCATGTTTCTGTGTGTAAGTTCTATTACGATTTACTTGTTTTCCTAAGGGTTTAAGGTTTACCAATCTACTCTTGCCGATATATCGACCCCATTCAGGCAGCTCATCACATAGTATCTCTCCGTCTCGGATAAGTTTTGCTGGATACACAATTTTTACTTTTGATCTAGGATTTTCCTTCTTGGTGTCCTTGTATTTAGACCACAAACGACTGCGAGCTTCTTGTATTTCCGTTGGATAATCGAAATCAATCGGCCACAAACGTTGGAGATGTTATCGAAACCGCCATCTTATGTCTCCAGTGCCGTTTTTGGTAACAATTATATATATTTAGATAGATTTACTTTGACCCTGAATCAATTCTAGGCTTCTGTTACAGCTATTTACCTCGAAGAAGGATTTTTTGGTTTGCAGTTGAAATTTTCTATGCCCACTGTCGCCTTATTGCTACGTCATCAGCAATAATATGCAGACGACAAAGTGAACGTGGGTCAAATGTTTATATTTGGTCCTTTCACACAAATGTTTCAAAAGCCCCTTCTTCCCCAGGGTCGTTAAAATTCGGGTTTGTTTGGTACAAGTTCGAATTAGTGACAATTGCAGTCACGTGCACTTTGCGTAAAGACATGATTTTGATTGGTTTAAAGTGTGTCACGTGATGCAAAATGATTGAAATTAATTTCGAATGGACGGAATTCACCAAGGAACTACACTTCTTTATTTACCAGATCTTTACTCTACTCAGTTCAAAGTAAATTGAGAAAAAACTATGAGAAAAAAAAAATAAACACATCTATGTGCAATTAAGGATTAAAGTAACTTGTGTTGCATGTATCGAGATAAGAACGTAATTCCTGCAGCTCAAAGCTTCATAAAAGGTGCTTCGACCATTCCGTGTTGTGAGACTAAGGAAGTGCGTATATTTCCTGATAAATCTTTTACAAAACGCAAACTGCTCTTGTATATATTAGCTTGAGCTCTCTTATATGGTCGGCAACAGTGCTGGAGCAGGAAAAAAATGCTGGTTAGCTGTTTTTCTCCTGTTTCTTCCATGTTTTCAGAACCAAGGAGAAAAATTCCTTCATGGAACTTGTACCGGGAAGTACAGTTTTACTTAGAATATGGCCCGGGGATTACATTTTCTACGTAGACTATGGACAATGGAGTACATTTATTATGTAGAATAATGACCTGGGAGTACATTTCCTACGTAGAATATGGACCGGGGAGTGTATTTTTCCTTTTAGAATATGGGCTTGGGAGGCTTGGGAGTACATACAAATATTCTACATAGAATAGAACTAGAAAGTACATTTTTCTGCGAAGGATATGGACCGGGGCGTACATTTTCTACGTAGAACATGGACTTTGGAGTACATACTAGTATTATTCTAAGTAGAATATTGACCACGGAGTACTTTTCTACGTAGAATATGGGCCTTGGAGTACATTTTTCATGTAGAATATGGACCGGGGAGTACAACTTTAATGGGAGTCCACATTCTTCATAACACCAGTATGGATGTACATAACTGATTTCTTGGAGTCTTTAACTCGCTACCCCTTGAGACAAATTTGCCTCAGAAGACTTTCAAAGTAAGCTATATAAATGTCGCTTATCAACATGAATCTGGGATTGAATACACCGAAAAGTATAATATAGCAAAAGGAAGGAGTGAACAAACTTATCTGTGGGATTTAGAATTAGAACAATATATAGAAGAAAACGGCTGAGGCTTAGTATGGTCAGATTTAAAAAAAAAAAGTTGCGTACGGGTCTAGTCCATAGTTTAACCCTTTCAGCGCCAAATATATTATAGATTCGACCTCTTTCGACGCCTGAAAATACAGTCACCTGAAAATTAGAAAGATTTTTATCTTGTAGGCTTGGTTGAACAACCGGACGGCACAGTTCCAAGATCAGACTGCACGTTCTGTGCAGTCTGATCTTGAAACTATGCCGTCCGCAAAAGCCCCTGTTTGCGACTGTTGCGTTGACAATGTTCAGCAATGTATTCAAACCTACTGTCCGAGCCTGGTAGCTCTGTCGGTGACAAACAGGGCTTGGTAGCAAGAGGTCCGCTGGTTTGAATCCTCAGTTAGACCATATTTCTTTTCTAGGATTGATGATAGTCATTGCGAAATGATTCATGCCTTTCTCATCAATTTTTCGCCAATGTTTATCATGGAAAGCAGCCGGTGGCTTAAAAGAATATTGTGCGAAGTACTGATAAAAGAAATTCCAAGATATCATGGACTGGTGTAGGATTACTGTCCGCCGCGATGTGACTGATACAATGTTGAAAACGGCGTTAAACAATCAGACAGACAGCCAGACAGACAGACAGACAGACAAAACAGAATCATAACTATGACCTCGTTACTCATTTACTCTTTACATCAATGACATAAGCGTTGATCTTTCCTTTACATATACATTGTCCTCTATACTAAATACGATGTGTCAAGCATCACTCAAACTAAGCGAGTTACAAAATGTAAATAAAGGAGCTATTCAGATTTCTTTAATCTCACCAAATTCAAAAATAAGTTATCACGGAATTAAATAAGCCAATTTTATAGCTGGCAAATCAACGGTAAGAAAGGCAAAGGTAAGAAAAAAAATCAATGGTATTTCCTGTGTGGGCTAGTCTACGCGTCAATTACAAGAACTCGTATTTAAATCAGTATGATGACGTCATATCTGATGTACTAAGAATAGATGAAGACGTTGATTGCAAAACTACGCTCCCGTTATCTAAACTCCCCAAAACTGCACCTTTTTATTGAATATAACCATTCAGTGTATGCGATTGCAAGGAAAACTATATGAGGTATTCTCTGGCAAAAGGGGGCTTAATGCATCTTCATTATGCATGATACCAAGCAATTCATTGCATGATCATGGATTCATAAAGTCCATTTTGTCTAACAACCGACTGAATCATGAGGTAAACTGGTTCTTGCGCATGCAAATGACCAATGGCAAAAACTGTCGGCCAAGATCAACCTGCGCGGATTGCTTTTTGCAGATGCATTAACCCCCCTTTTTAGAGAGCATGGCTCATATCTAGTTGTATTTATCGGTTTTTAAAAAGAAATTCTGATGTACGTCATGAAAAACTAAAGAGCTCCCTGTAAAGTAAGGAATCTGTAATGCTACTTGCACAGTTTTGAGATAAAATAACTGAGTCATGCTCTGTGAAAAGAGGTTTAACACACTTGCAAGTTAGACAAGTCTAAAATTTGTCATCTGTTACAGGATTTAGCAGTTAAATCGCAAAGTTAACAAAATATAAATTTCTGGTCTGGAAAAAAAAGCTCAGATTAAATGAGCTATACTTCGGCAAAGGGGGGCTAAATGCATCTCCGTGGTGCCTGATACCAAGAGAGTCATTACATGATCATGGGTTTATAAAGTCCATTTTGTCAACCAACCGACTGAATCATGAAGTAGAATGGTTCTTTGCAGAAAACTGACCAAAAGCAAAAGGTTTCGACCCAGGTCAGCCTGCGTGGACTGCGCAGGCTGACCTGGGTCGATACTTTTTGTAGATGCATTAAACCACCTTTTCACAGAGCATGGCCAATACGTTTCTGTTCTGGAAAAAATATCAAATGAATTGCCATATCCAGTCCGTTATAAAACAGGTCTCAGCATAGTGGACAGAGCAGATGCAAGGTCGATGTGCAGGTTTGATAAGTCTGATCTTGATCTACTCAGACCACACAAACAACCATAAATGTCATAGAAAGTATAGTAATTGACAATGCATTAAAACTGAGTAATGCTCTTTGAAAAGGGGGGTTTTAATGCATCTGCAAAAAGTTTCGATCCATGTTACCATGCGCAGTCCGCGCTGGCTGACATGAGTCGAAACTTTTTGATATTTGTAAATTTTCTGTATGTCCGAAGCCCAGTCTACCTCATGATTCAGTCGGTTGTTAGACAAAATGGATTTTATGGATCCATAACCATTTAATGACTGGCTTGGTATCATATATGGATATGCATTAAACCCCCTTTTCCAAGAGCATGGGTCATTAACATGTACACGTGTACGACTGAGGAGACATAGCTGTTTAAGTATATGATTAATCAACAGAAACTGAAAGATACCAGCTCCCTGTCCGCTCCTTTTTTATCCCGTAAAAAAGGAACCATGCTCTGTGAAAAGAGGGCTTAATGCATCTGCAAAAGGTATCGACCCAGGTCAGCCTGCGCAGTCCTCGCAATAGACTAAGTCTACGCAGTCTGCGTTCTAAAAATAACTGGAGCCGCCGTTTTCAACCTTGTAGAGAACAATTCAAATCTGTTTGTCTCAGAATATTTGGCGAAAAAGCGGACGGTATAAATCCAAGAGAAGATTGCATGTTTTTGCAGTCTGATCTTAACCTACACCTTTCGAAAAAGCAAGTAAATCCAGGTTGAGCGGTACAAGGTCTCTTTCTTATATACAGTCTAAAATCTAGGAATATCCTGCTGTTCTCAAGCCAATCAGAGGAACAGCTTTGAGATTTCGAGCTGTTTCAAAATGGCTGGGGGAAAACGGACCTACTTCTTCACTAAAACGTTTGATTTGGAACTCATATATGTAAATTATCTTGATAAGCTTATTTATATGAGTACCTCCTGTTTAGGTTTATTGAACAGAACGTGAAAGATACGTGCTCTTTTTTACTATCCATTGCTTTACAAAGTTTTTCTTCCCCTTTCTTTACCAAAGACTCACAACTTCCAAAAGAAAAGAGGTTTCTCAAAACGTTATAGGAAAAGGAGAAAATGCTATCAACCAACATTTCCTCCTTTTGTCACAATGTTTTGTACCCCATTAAAGACAAATCCTATCATGTGGGCCAAATTTAATTTGTCGCCTGCAACTGCTTTCAATTTGTACCAGTCTAACTGTTCTCGTTTGGTAAAGAGTTACATACTTTTTACATCTATCTGCAGCTTTGACCGTATATACATGTATGTACGATACTCCAGAAATCAAAGGAATGATCATTATCTTGCTACTAGCAACAAAGAGAGTTGATGCAGAAAAAGAAGTAAAGTGTCTTCGTGAAATATAGCACTTGTCTCTTTTCTGCGTTATCCTGACATCTTCGCAAGCCAAGAGTCATTTTTAGCTGATCGAGTCTTAACTTGTTGTTCCCGAGGAACATATCATAAACGTTTTCATTTGTTCATTTGATCTTGCTGCATCCAATGAAATGCATAGCGCCGAGAAAACAAATAATGGCTTGATCAGCAAAAAGAAACACGAAAAGTGAGCTCCCTTGTCGCGCAACGATGCTACATGAATCTCACTGAAACGCCTCTAGTTATTCCAGCATATCAACTCTTTTCTTCACCGTTTCGTAATTGACTAAATAATCCGTAATGTTTCCGTCTAAAAGGTCCCCTCCATTATGTTGAACCATCCAACAAGAAACAGGTTGATTGGTCGCCATATTCAAACGATGTCCCAGGCTGGCCATCACCTTGCGAGGACGTTTGGTGTTCCCACTTACTCGCAGTCTTCCCATTAATCGACCTTTTCGTGTTTTTGTCTTCTTAAGGGTTATACTTCTGTGTAAAAATTGGCCTGAAATATGGTAATACTTTTGTATCATTTCTGTGTAAAAATTGGCCAAAAATTGGTCATAGTTTTGTAATATTTCTGTGTAAAAATTGGCCTAAAAGTGGTCATACTTTTGTGTCATTTCTGTGTAAAAATTGGCCTAAAATATAGTCATAGTTTTGTATTATTTATGTGTTAAAAGTGGCCAAAAAGTGCTCGTAGTTTTGTAACATTTCTGTGTAAAAATTGGCCAAAGAGTGGTCAGAGTTTTGTGCCATTTCTGTGTTAAAATTGGGCTAAAATATGGTCGTAGTTTTGTATCATTTATTTGGAAAAATTGGCCAAAAAGTGCTCATAGTTTTGTAACATTTCTGTGTAAAAATTGGCCAATAGTGGTCATAGTTTTTGTGTCATTTCTGTGTAAAAATTGGCCTAAAATATGGTCATAGTTTTGTATCATTTCTGTGTAAAAATTGGCCAAAAAGTTGTCATAGTTTTGTAACATTTCTGTGTAAAAATTGGCCAAAATGTGGTCATAGTTTTGCATCATTTCTGTGTAAAAATTGACCAAAGAGTGGTCATAGTTTTGTGTCATTTCTGTGTAAAAATTGGCCCAAAAGTAGTAAGTTTTATGTCATTTCTCTGTTAAAATTTGCCTAAAATATGGTGGTAGTTTTGTATCATTTCTGTTTAAAAATTGGCCAAGAGTGGTCATACTTTTGTGTCATTTCTTTGTAAAAATTGGCCAAAAAGTGACCATACTTTTGAGTCATTTCTGTGTAAAAATTGGCCAAAGAGTGGTCATAGTTTTGTGTCATTTCTGTGTAAAAATTGGCCAAAAAGTAGTTAGTTTTATGTCATTTCTCTGTAAAACTTCACCTAAAATATGGTAATAGTTTTGTATCATTTCTGTGTAAAAATTGGCCAAGAGTGGTCATACTTTTGTGTCATTTCTATGTAAAAATTGGCCAAAAAGTGGTCATAGTTTTGTGTCATTTCTGTGTAAAAAAAAAAGCCCAAAAATGGTCCAAAAATGGCCCCAAAATGGTCCTGGTTATGTATCATTTCTGTTTAAAAATTGGTCTGGCATGAAATGTGGTCATAGTTTTGTGTCATTTCTGTGTAAAAATTGGTCTGGAAAAATAGTCATGAATACTTTTGTATCATTTCTGTGTTTAGAAAAATGGCATGAAATATGTCATACATGTGTTTTTGTATCATTTCAGTGTAAAAAAAAATACCTAAAATGTGTCAATATATTTGTTTAACTTTTTACAAAACGAGAACTTCCAGACTTTCCCGAAACAAAACATTTGCAGACAACAATTCAAAATCAGCCCAAATGATTATTTCCCTCGATGAAAAGGTAGAAAACATTGTGTGAAAAGGAGAAATGCTGATTAACAGTTAGCATTTCTTCTTTTTTCCACCATGTTTTCAGCAGGCTTCTTCCACAGGGTCGTTAAAACAAAGGGTTGTTTGGTCAAGGGTTAATACACCTCTGTTAGAAATAGTCAAAATGTGTCGGCAGTTTTGTTCTATTTCTGTGTAAAAGTTGGTTCCAAAAGTATGCGTATTGTTTCAATGTTTCTATGTAAAAGATGGACTTAAAAACGTCAAAATATTTGTAAAGCATCTGAGTATTTTTTTTTTCCAAAATGTTCCCATATTTTTGTGATACCTCTGCGTAAATAGTTATATGAAAGATATCCATACTTTTGTAATGTTTCTGTTTAAATGGTAGTCTGATACTGTCCATATTTTCTTGACGTTTAATTCTTTAAATTGGCATCAGTTGTGTTCATACTTTTGTTATCTGCTGACTAGAGGTGTTTAAGAAGGTAACATTTTTTTTTTTAATTGGCTAAACCATTTGAAAGGACGGGAGGAAGGAAGGACGGGAGGGAGGAAGAAAGTAAGAGAGAAAGGAAGACAGGCACTTACCAAGAAGACCGTGTGTATGATAAGATAATCCTTTATCTTCCACAATATAAAATCCCAGGAAATTTACTTTTCCTTGTCGCAGTAACGTCTTTCTTCTGATATGTCTCATGATTAAAAACGCAATTTTATCTTTAAAAATCACGACTAGCATAGATCCTTCCTTATCTATAACCACTTTTGTCTTTCCATGACTAAACGTTGTTCCATTAGTCCAGTCTACTGTTTCCATGTTCAGTGTCAAGTTGGTTGGCGTGACGGTGATGTTGAATTTCCAGCGGGTCACTTTGATCTCGCCCAGGAAAGTTTTGATTTCTCCGTGATGATTATTGTTATTTACTGGTTCTTCGTGTTTGTTCTTGTTGGCAACGATTTTCGCCGTTACGGTGACCCCTGAATAAAAATAATCAAAGTTATAGATACTAGGACGTGGCCGAGATCGGCAGATCTGTCTGTAACACACAGGGCTTGAAAAAAAAGAGGATCACTTGTTCAAATCCAAAGTTCTTCCAATTTCTTTCCGAGGATTGATTTTAGTCACTGCGACAGGATTCATTCCTCTCTTACCGCCGATCATTGTTTCGATGATGGTTATGTGGGAAACCAGCCAGTGTCTTACAAAGAATATTGTACGTAGTAGTTTCATCGAGATAATTCTTATGAGTAATGACAACAACAGAGGGTTTATAATTGCCCATGACAGGTTTTTTTTTTTTTGAAAAAAAAAAAAAAAAAAAGATAATTTGGGTTTCGGTTACCTCTCATGATGCCAAATTTTGTCACGTGATAGCCATGACATACAGTCTACGCATAATTTTAGTAGATACTCGCAAGATTCCACTCCCGATGAATTTTAAAATTGAGGGTCCCACATGGCTCAATACTTAAAATCGCAAATCCGATAGAGTTATCTTTCTTTGAGCACTGTCTTGTGCATGTTTGGTAAGAAAATGTACAAGACCTGCGAGACAGCGCGATATTACAAGAAAATAACGTGGACAAAAGATTAATAAACCCATAACGAGAACAACAAATGTGGACAAATGAGAAATGAAAGCCTGAATATGCTTATGAGACACTGCATCGCAGTGAAATGTGCTTCCGTTAGTGCAGATATTTGCATTGATTTTCGTTTACGCGTGGTCCTGGTAGTAGGTCTAAACATGCCATTAACTTGAAACGTTCCAGTCATGGAAATAAGTTGTATCGATGACTTTAAGATTTGTGATCTAAAAAAAATATCCGAATCCCGTCGGGCGATAAAGTTTACGGCGCAGTATCCTGCAGAAGCAAGGCATGGTAGACTGCAGCCTAGTGCAACCTAGGAAAAAATCTGAACATGAAGTGCACTGTCGCTGTGATGTTACTGAAATATTGTCACGCTGGGTGCGGTTTAAAATATGTTTCAAAACTACAAATAATTATGCATTTGGAAAATAACAGTAAACAATCACCTGAATACTGGTCGTGTAAAAGTTGATATTCGAACCCTTCCTCTCCCATCACATCAAAACAAATGGCGTATTTTAGCCCGTTTACATTCACAATGAAGTGAGGATCACTGTCTGCAAAAGCTGGTATAATAATAATAATAATAATAATTCGATGAAAAATTTAAATATCAAACATGAATTAATATTTCGGCCGACGGCCATTTAGGTAGAAGACAAATGCATTTCATCAAAATACGTCCTTCGTCATCTTGTTGTGTACAACATACACAGATATCAAGTACGTGTACATGTACCATATTAACCAACTTTGTTCAGACAATTCTTTGTCTTATCCTCGAGAGTATTTAAATTTAAAAGCAACATAATTTCTGACTGGCTAAACCCAATGGGTTAAGTTGCATTATTTTCTTAATTTAGAATAAGACTAAGAGTTCCAAGTACTAAGATTAAATGCATTGCATTAGTTGTTAGTGCGCCCAATATGACCTTTGATGTCGACAGGCCATAAAACCCCATTCATTCATTCATTCATTCATTCACTCATTCATTCTAAGTACTAAGAATACTAAGTAGTTGGTTGATAATGAACCTGGTCATGTCATTAACATGCATGTATTCTATTCTGAGTTTTGATAAAACCTTAAATTTTATATAATAAAGTTGCCACGTGCATGTAGATTCAAATGTTCGACGCTCTGTCTAAAGGGGGTTTAATGCATCTCCGTGATGCACTGTACCAAGTAAGTCATCACATGATAAAGGATCCATACAATACATTTAGCCTGACAAATGATTGCATCTGGAGGTAGAATGGTCCTTGGGCGTGCATAAATTTTGTAAAAAGCGAACTGTTTCGACCCATGTCAGCCTGCACAGGCTGATATGGGTCTATTCTTCTTGCAGATGGATTAAGTCCCCTTTTGACAGAACATGACTCAAACAATATTGTGTACAAACCAGAAGCGCCTTTAGCCGATAAACTCTGTGCATTTTTTGTTCCACTCATGTTGTTTATCATGTTGTTTATAGGATCTTTTTCATCTTCGCTTTCTAGTGCATTTGCGTCATCTGTAATGTATGTGGAAACATCTCTGTGTCGAACGTGTTAAGTTTTTTTTTAATATTACATAAATGTTGTTTCGCCACCTATCAGATTTATCACGGCGGCCAGTGCACCTATCCATTTGATCCAGATAGTGTTTTTTTTAATCAATATTTCGCCCAACACTCTTCTTTGCCAGTGGCTGACTTCCAACATAAGCAAATTTTTGAAATACGACCTTTACTCTTTACCAAACAATAAAATTTTGGAACGGACGGAATTGAAAGCATTTACAGACGACAAATTAAATGTTGCTAAAATGATGATTTCTGTCTGTGACCGGGTAGAAAACATTGTGGGAAAAGGAGAAAATGCTGGTTACCAGCATTTTCTCCTTTTCCCAAAATGTTTTCAAAAGCCTTCTGTTTCAAGTTTGTTGAAAGTTGGGATTGTGTGGTAAAAGGTTTAGTGAACCTACCCATTCAATCCGGACGTTTAACAATACTTCGCCCAACAGCAATCATTGAAGGTAATTAATGTAAGTTTTAAGAACATGTCTCATAAATGATGTAAAAAATAAAAATAAATCGGTTTAAAACTAAAAATGTAGAAGAACAGACAGAGAGACGGACAGACTGACATCAGTATACGCCGTAAACATTCGATTTGCTGAGATATATATTAGCTAGTCTGGGTTCATCAAAACAGTTTTCCCTACCACTAGGGCTCGTATTCACCAACCTATTCTGTAAATTTTCTTAGACCTATTTTCAAGAGTTTTGTAAAGTAGAAAGTAACGCAACTTCTGATTGGCTAAACCAAATCGCTTACCCAGTCAGAAAGTATGTTCATTTCTAAATCTAGACTTACAATGAAATTGAGCTGTGTTCTGTGAAAAGGGGCTTAATGCATCTGCAAAAACTATCGATGCAGGTTAGCCTGCGCAGTCCGCGCAGGCTGACCTGGGCCGAAACCATTTGCTATTGGTAAATTTTTTGTATGCCAAAGGACCAGTCTACCTCATGATTCAGTCGGTTGTTAGACAAAATGGACTTTATGGATCCATGATCATGTGATGACTTGCTTGGTATCATGCATTAAGGAGATGCATTAAGCCCCCTTTTGCCAGAGCATGGCTCAATTAAGAATGGTTAGTGAGTACAGACCCGGATATATTTGATAACAGATTGAGCTGAGAAAAACCCTTTTCTTACCTTCTTGTACATTAGAGTTTGTTTTGTTGTGTTCCTTTGGTTCTGGTTTCGTAACCACCATAGATGTAACTGGAGTGACAAAGTTGTACTGAAATGGACAAATGATATGATACAGGATGGACCAAAATGATGTGTCCATTTTTGATACAGTGAGATGAGCCTGTCCACTGGGCAGTAAAGATGGTAATATTCGTCTGTGGCATTTGAGCAGTGCGGTGTTGGTCCATCCTGCAGATAGATCACAGTCTTCACTCGAATATGTTCATCGTTTGTCTCCTGTAGACAGGCTGATCTTCCGCACGGACACCCTTGGACCTTGCACCATATCTATCCCATTTGGACTATTTTTCTGTGGCGATACCTAAAAGACGGGGCTGACATTCCCTAAACTATTCAAAATACCCCATTACATGTTGGACAGGGTCGTTACAAACTTTAATGTGCGTGTAGCAAAAGTGATTCAGCGCAAGGGAGCTTAGATCGAGTACATTGTAAACTAAAATAACGTATAATGGTGCTTGTATTTGATTAGAGCAGCGTGAGAAAATTAGATAGAGCGCGAGGCCGAGGCAGTTGTATTTCCTTTTAAAGTCGACAAGGGGAGATGTTGGAAGCCTACATTAGGGATAATATGGTGCGACAAATAACTAACAGCCGCAACGATTGCGCAGCTCAAGAAACCAAGCGGCAAATTGTGACATCGCCTGGTTTGAGCACTAGCCAGATGATAAAATTTTAGGCTTGTCAAATTGGAAAGTATATATATCTATATACAGAATATGCAGATGACAAACTAAATTGGGTTTAAATGCTGAGATTTGTCTATAAATGGGTAGAAAAATACTGTTGCAAAAGGAGGAAATTCTGGTTGCCACAAAATTTTCGAAAACCTTTCTCCTAAGGGTCGTCAAACATAGGAATTGTTAGGTGAAGAGCAATACAAGCAAGCATGGATATTAACAAGAAAACAGATGCACTTACTCTGATTGCAAGATTTACGGCGTCTTGTTTGATTTCCTTTTTCCAGACGCTATTTTCCGTCTTCAGCATATCAGCTAAAAGTTTTTTGACGGTCAAATAAGCCCAGATCCTCTCAGTAATTCTCTCAAAGTCTAACCTTGTTTTGAATTCTGGCAATATTGTTGTTCGCGCATAAAAACTTTCTGAAGCGTGTAATTCTAACATTCCGTTATCTGACTGTCCGACCACTGATAGTGATAGAGTGTTAAAATCGTCCGCCATTTCATTTATTTGACCTGCCACAACCAGTTCTGATCCGTCAAAGAAAGTTGGAAATTGGGTTTGAGAAACCGTTGTTAAGTTCACAGTATCATCTAGGTATGTAAAAGACACTTTGGACAATAACACATTGGAAATTTCACTGTAAAATCCAGTGAGTTGTAGCGCCGCATCGGCTTCTGCGTAAATCTTTCTGGCAAAAGCATCGTTTCTGACAGAAATTTTCTTTAAAAAGTCGAAATTGGCATCACCACCGAATGCCAGTGAGAAGATTTGTATTTTTTGCTTATTTCTTTCTTGTATATTGTTTAAAATGCTCTTGAATTTAATAACACCAACAGTGGGATCTCCATCAGTAAGGAATACTATTATAGGGGCTGATACCCCGCTGTTATAGTCATTGGAACCTTGTAAAATGTCGATGGCGTCACACAGGGCGTCGTTCACATTCGTGCCTGAAATTGTGAGTAAAAAATATTGAGATATTTTATCATTCTAATCACGTTGTTACAATTCTAAGTTCCAAGACAGGTGATGTCATCAGCTGAAGCATTATGCCATAGCCAGTTAGATCCCTCGCCTAAAAATTTGTATTATATACAGAGTTCCAGATAGAGGGAATAATTTTGATTTCAAAACTGAAAAATATTAGTTCTTCTCCACTAAACCCTATGTTATGGGTACTCATTAGAATGGTCTCACCGAGACGATTCCAATGAACACAAACAACATAGGGTTTGGAAGAGAAATAATGGATTTAGAATACCATTCACTTTCTCTTATCTGGAGCTCTGTATATATAATTGATTTCAGAATGGTTTCATGAATATTGTCCCATATTGGTTTTTACCTAGCCTGGGTCCATGTAGTAATTATCTTTTAACCAGTCCTTATAGCAGTCTCCTTTCACGGTCTCCACGGATATGTCGCGAAAGTGTTGACCGGTTCCCCTTATTATTACCACAAGTAACGTCCGATAATATAAAAAGAAAAAAAAATATCGGACTGGAACCCAGGCTAGTTTTTACTTAGATATAAGTATTATAATGTATTTGAGCCACGCTCTGGCAAAAGGGAGCTAAATGCATCTCTGTGATGCATAATACCAAGCAAGTCATCACAGTATTATACATCCCTAAAATCCTTATTGTGTAACAACCTGCTGAATCAAGACACACGCTGGTCCTTTGACAAGCAGAAAATTGCGCAGGCTGACCTGGGTCGATACCTTTTGCAGATGCATTAAGCCCCCTTTCCATAGAGCATGACTCATTTCTTGATGAGGAATTATGCCCGTGAGGTTTCTGGTATTGTGGCTAGCAACATTACATCCCTTTAATGATTGCAAATAAGACAGGCTTGGCACTGTGTTGGAAAGCTGTGTGTAGATCTAGAATCTGAGGTTGAAGCATTTCTAAAGATATCGAATTTAAAACTAATTAGTTTTCGGACGAGACTTTAAATCGAGGACCCGTGTGAAGGTGAAATACATAGAACACATTAAATAACTTGGCGTGTCTTGCACCGCACCAAGTTACGCCCGATTCTATAACATGCTCGGTGTGTAGCACCGTCACACAGGACCCAGGTTTAAAATCTCATCCGAAAGACTATCAGTATTTTTTTAAGTTGGCTAGTCGTGGGAATCAAACCCTTATCTTAAGGTTACCCCGAGATTTGTCGTTTACAAGTCTCATGGCCTACTGTCGTTGGTCAGTTCCGTTTGACTATTAGGTCAGTTACACGTCATCTATGCGTAGGTCATCCTGTAGCTTTTCTTTTAACAGCCAAGTAACGGAACAGCCAAGTAACAGGGACATCATATGAACAAACTTGGTAGAGGTCCACTAGGAGATGCTACATGCCAAATATCAAATATCAAAGCTCCACGCCTTCCAGTTTCAGAGAAGAAGAACTTTAAAGTTTTCCTTCTTTGTTCCTATGTTTGAACTTGTGACCCCCGGGGCGGGGCCAGTTTTGACCCCAGGGACATCATATGAACAAATTACGAAATTTCGGAAAAGTTACTGAAATCAGCTGAATGTCGTATAGATTTGAACATCTTTGTACAATAGTTGAGGACTAGAAATCAAGGCTTACCGCCCTCTGCTTCTAGATCTTCGATCATTTCAGAAGCAGCTTTGATGTTTTCTTTTGTAGCTTCCATCATTTTGTCCGCCCAGGGCTCAGCCCAGCTGTGAAATTTTATAATATTGAACAAATCGTCCTCTTTTAAGTCTTTTAATATATGTAACATAGCCACTTGTAGCTGGTTTATTTTGCCTTCCAGACCCATCGAGCCGCTTACGTCCAGAACAAATAGGATTCTTTTGCTAATGGGTTGTAGTCCAACTGGTGCGAAGAAGTGGGTGAAATAGCCGTTCACAACCTGTACAAATTAATTACACAAAAGTTATTTAGACTTGTTTCTGCTAGCCTGACCTCTATCATCTTCACACCATACTCTACCGCCCATTATGGTGAAAAGGATAAAAATCACCACACCACCAAATTTATCAGCAAACCATTTTTTTTAGCAGAGAAAAGAGAAATGCTTCGTTTTTTTTTTCTGTCTAATTATCCTATTACATTCAGAGCGTTAGCAGAAACATAGCATTTTAAGGCCTAACACAAATTTGGAAAGAAAGTGAGTCTTGATGTAAAAGGCTTCGTTAAAATTGAAGAAAATCGGACTTCTTATTCATTGTCTCCAAAGTAGAAACCATATTATTGAGCCATGCTCCTTGAAACGGGGGTTGGGGGGGGGGGGGGTTGACGCACCTGCAAAAAAAGTATCCACCCAAATCAGCCTGCGCAGTCCGCGCAGGCTGACCGGTGTCGAATTTTTTTTCCCCTCTGTAAATTTTCTGCATGTACGAGGAACAGTTTACCTTATCATTCAGTTGGCTGTTAAACAAAATGGATTTTATAGATCCATAATTATGTGATGACTTGCCTGGTAAAATGCATCACGGAGATGCCCCCTTTTGCCAGAGCATGGCTCAATTGTATGTTCCGACTCAACGTATAACTGAGATAGACACCTCTAGACGCTAGACTGATAACAAGAAATGTTTGTTATTGTATAAAAATGACTGACCAATGAAATGACATAACGAGAGAAAAATCTAGTATAAAATTTTAAAACTGGTTATATACGAGACCCTTGCGTCCGAATATAGACCCTAAAATTGATTATATTATTTAGCCATTGCTGTTCATCTGTCAAGTAACATTAAATTCTATGCCAAATAATAATTACATGCTTCAAAATATTTTAGCCGTGCTCTGTGAAAAGGGGGCTTAATGCATCTGCGAAAAGTATCGACCCAGGCCAGCCTGCGAAGCCCGCGCAGGCTGGCTTGGGCCGAAACTTTTCGCTATAGGTCAATCTTCTGTATGTGCAAGGACCAGTCTATCTCATGATTAAGTCAGCTGTTGAAAAAGTGGCTATTATGGATCTATAAGTATGTGGTAGCTTGGCTGGTACCACGGATCACGGAGATGCATTAAGCTCCCTTTTGCTGTAGCATGGCTCATTTACAAAAAAAGTGTTTGTAAAGTAGTTAGTGCCGAGAAGTCATGAGTTAATGTGGTAAAATTCAATACTTACACATATTAAGACTAAGAAAACAGACAGAGCGTAAAATGGCTGGGAAAGGATGTTTTGCGTAGTACTGGTAAAAATTTAATGCAACACCAAGAACTCGTGGATAGGTGCATATGCCGTCGTGGTATAACTGAACTACTGTTGAAAATGGCATTAAATGCCTAACAAATCATAAGTTCATACGAATATATCTCCAGCGTCGAGTGATCTCTGGACATCATACTGGATTTTAAATAAGCCACTGATACCCCGGGGTGACATCATTCTTTGGTCCTGCGGTGATGGGTTGTATCTAATATAGGCTGATTGGGGTGATGGTCGTTCCACGACTGCTAACTCATTTCTTGCTGTAGGTAGTAAATCAAAACAATCGTTTAACCGTATTCGAAATAATCAAAAGTTTGCACGACCTTGTGGAAGAGAGTATTTAAAGACGATGTGGTACAAGGAGAAAATGCTTGTTCCCCATTCTCCACAATGATTTCTGTTTCTCAAAGACAAGCTCCATCATTTGAACCATATTGGTCTTCAGCAAATGCTTCTAGACTGAAAAAGTCTAAAATTTGGTCGTATGACAAAAACTTCTACAAGGTTATGGGTATTTTGAAGAATACTCAACTAAAATGTTATAACTGGTTACAATCTCTTTTTAATGAAATTAAAGGGAGATAAACAGATTTCTCGTAAAGCTGAAAATTTCTTGTTCTTCAATGTTTTTCTTTAATTCTAGTCTTTATAAACGTCGTTAAAAAGTGCTTAGCAGAATCTTAAGTCAGTGTTTTATTATCTGAGCCGTGCTCTGTGAAAAAGGGCTTACTATGCATCTCCGTAATGCATTAAATCTCCGTAATGCACTATATCAAGCAAGACATCACCTAATTGTGGATCCATAACATTCATTCTGTCAAACAACCGACTGAATCATGAGGTAGAATTATCCCTTGACATGCAAAATAATTCAAAGATAGCGAAAAGTTTCGGCCCATGTCAGCCTGCGCGGACTGCGCAGGCTGACATGGATCGATATTTTTCGCAAATGCATTAAGTCCCCTTTTCACAGAGCATGGCTCATAAACATTTAAATGTGCGTCGCTGTGGGAAAAAGGGGTTTAATGCATCTCCTTGATGTATTGTGCCAAGCATTTCATCATATTATTATGGATCCAATGTTGTAATTAACCTGAAGAAGCCTTTCTAAAAGATGTGAACAAAGAGAAAACGCCGGTAGCCAGCATTTTCTTGATTTTCTGCAATATTTTCTAATCTCGCAAATCCCATCATTTCAGCCACATATAATTTAGA
Organism: Tridacna gigas; assembly: GCA_945859785.2. Taxonomy (NCBI): domain Eukaryota; kingdom Metazoa; phylum Mollusca; class Bivalvia; order Cardiida; family Cardiidae; genus Tridacna; species Tridacna gigas. Next base: position 36,650,726 of record OX244036.2, on the reverse strand, counting down.
CGTACAAATGTCTGAATTTTGTCCTTTGGTAACGAGTAACTTTCTGGGAAGTGGTTATATACTCCCAGACCTGTGTGGAGTGCACCAGGTAACTCGACGGGATACCCTGCTTTTTTTATGATTTTCTATAAACACATGAAAAGGTGCATAACTATATACTGGTTCTGAAAAGGTGCATAATTATAAACTGACTTTATACTGCAGGAGCAAGAAAAGTCATATTCATTTATAGTTATGGGTTTATAAATTAATTTGGGTATAGTTTAAAGACGATCTTGCGTCTCTGGGAAGAGGTTATAGGAATATAGGATAGGAATGTCTAAGATAAAAACTGAAATAAATCTTACGTACGATAAACTATATTCCTAATTGTGCAGAAATAATAGCTCCGAAATTCATAATACCTGATCTGTGTTTTACATATCTTAGTCTTATTCTAGATTTATAAAGTAACACAACTTCTGATTGGCTAAGCCATTTGGTTTAGCCAATCAGAAGTTGTGTTACTTTCTTTAGAAAATTCTTGAAAATAAAAATAAGCATGTTCTTACGAATGGTTGGTGAATACGTACCCAGGTTGATGTGGACAAGAAATTAAACCTGGCTAAACTGATGAGAATTTTCTTTGAAAGGTTAGATAACACTGTGGGAAATGAAGATAATGCTGGTTACCAGCGTTTTCGTCTTTTCCGACTATAGTATCAAAAGCTTTCTAAGGTTTGTCGAATAGATTAAATTCAAACGCATTTTTCTCTAGACAGTGGACTTAGCCAGAAGTAATTTAGATATATGCATTTAGGCATATCAACAGTATTTTCTGTGGTTACATTAAACTCATGTAAGTGGAATGCAAGATTCACAGTATCGGTATGAAAACGACAGTTAGGATCAATAAAGACAATATAAACACAAACAGTGGTACATACTTGCTATGTGAAACGGGTTCGAATTGATAGCATTGCCTACAGGTGGAATTCTTAGTGCAGTTATCTCCCTAGATTCATAGATGAACACTTCAATCAACAAGTAATCTACAATTTGTTTGGGATCGATGAATAATATGTGTTCATATTGACCACGTTTTCTCTGGAGTAGTTCATCGTATGTGAGAACAAAAGTGACTTCGGACTGAGGGGCTACATTGATACTGACGTGGAAAGTGCTGGTGTCTCGGGGTCTGAAAATATAGAAATGTGGGTAACATAACGTGACACTGAAATAAACTGAACTGTTGAATGAACAACGGAGTTAATAAAATAGTATATAAGCGATATCGCTATTTTGAATGAACAAGCAATGAATAGATATGTATATAAACAAGATTAAACAATATTGAGAGAAAGACTCTATCAATAAATATGTACTTGTACATAAACGAATGACACAACCAATATACACGTATATAAGGGAGATTAAACCATTTTAAACGAGTGACGCAATCAATAGATATGTATATAAGGACGATTAATCCAGTTTTTAAAGTTTAAGTTCAATATTTAATAGAAACATCGTCAAAGAATGACAGCATCAGCCGATCCCTGGTGTATGTAAGATAAGAAAGCATAAGAATTGTTATACCTGTTGAAAGATTTGGTACCATTTTACGATAAACAATAACGTGAAAGCCCTCTCATTATTTCCGGGTATCAGAACAGCCAAACTGTTGCATTTGCAAGAAGAGATCTATCCAGAATATTTCTCAAATTGAAGGTCATTGTAGACCAGAAAAGATTCCTGTAACCGATTTAAGCTCTGTGAAAACAGGTTTTAACGCATCTGCCAAATGTACAGACCTTTGTTGGCCTGTGCAGTCCGCTCAAGCTGACCTGCTTGTAAACTTCTCACTATTGGTACATTTTCATCATGAGGTAGAATGGTCCTTTGATCTGCAGAAATTCTGCAGGTCAAAGGACCATTCAACTTCATGACTCAGTCGGTTTCAAGACAAAATAATTAATGAGCCATGCTTTGGCTCATGGGACTTACTGCTTCTCCGTCATCCATGATACCAATCAAGCCATCACATAATCATGGATCCATAATAGTCTCTTTTTTTTTAAGAACCGACTTAATCATGAGGCAGACTATAGTCCTTGGACATACAGAACTGAAAATTAACCGACAGCGAAATGTTTCGGCCCAGGTCAGCCTGCGCAGTCCGCGCAGGCTGACCTGGGTCGATACTTTTCGCAGATGCACTGAGCCCCCTTTTCACAGAGCATGGCTCATTTGAATCATAATATTATGGTCAATAATTCGCTACGACTTGTTTGGTATGGCATTACGATTAAGCGTTAAATTTTCTTTGCCAACTGCTCCTCTCATTCAATTACAAACCATATTTTGATTCAAGTCTGTGCTATCGAAATTAACAGGATACTTTGATACTTACTTGGTTGAAATATGTCCCGCCGACTGACCTTTCCTTTTCGATTTTTCGTACACCTTTCTAGCTTCTTCTTTTTCTTTTACGATTCCAGGATATTGTATACCATCTATTTCTCTGGAAAATAAAAGTCACCATAGAGAAGTGCTTAAAGTTTGACGGGTATTGTGCTGGAAAACTCTCATATCTATCTAAATACAGGGTGTTTCATAATATATGTCACTCTTTCAACTTTGCCTAAGTTATATTTTTTATAAAGGTATCGACAAAAGATCTATTCCATTAAATAAGTTTAAGGATAAAGTTTTATGGCATGCACAGTATGTTAGGTAGTACTGAGTCTACCCTCAGACAACAGATTAGCTTAAGGCATCAATAGTTCCAGAGATGAGCCTGATCACTACCCAGATCAATGAGAGTGAATTTCACGAAGATGCATAATGCCTATTGACGTCAAAACGGACGTCATTTTGAATATTTTGATTTAAATCGATGTATGGTTCAGAAGGTGCTAGCCACCTTTAAATGTTAATTGTTACCTTAAATACTCTGCATGTCATAAAACTTTATTCTTAAAGTTATTAAATGGTATGAATTTTATTGTTTTACCAATATAAATAATATACCTTAGACATATTTGAAAGTGTAACATATATTATGAAACACCCTGTAGATTTCCCAACGCCGAGGATACAGAGTGTTGAAATAAGGTTTACTCTTTACAAGGCGACATAATTGTAGACTTTTCCAAATGGGAAGCATTTGCAGACGACAAAATTTATAAAGTGTGGGTTAAATGACTGTACATTTTTCGAACATTGTAAATAAAGACTTTCAAAAACATTGTGGGAAAAAGAGAACATGCTGTTAACCAGCATTTTCTCCTTTTCCAAAAAGGTTTTCCAAAGACTTTTCTCCCGGTGTTATTAAAATTCAGGATTATTTGGTAAAGGGTTAATTAAAACATAGTAGGATGTAATTGTCGAATTCATGGAAAAATGTCAGAAAAATGAGGAGATTACCTCTGCTAGTCGTATAAAATATTATAGCACTGGATGAAAATGGGCAGAAGCACAGATGGTGCGAACGCACAGGCACTCGTGCATTGACAATCTGTGCCCTCTAAAATCGAATAACTAAGTCATATATATGAATCACGCTCTTTGAAAAGTGGGTTTAATGCAACTGCAAAAAGTATCGACTCATGTCAGCCTGCGCAGTCCGCGCAGGCTGACCTGAGTCGAAACTTTTTGCTATTTGTAATTTTTCTGCATGTCCAAGGACGATTTTTCTTCGTTACTATGTCGGTTGTTAGACAAAATGGATTTTAAGGATGTGATAACTTGCTTGGTATAGAGCATCGCGAAGATGCATTAATCCCGTTTTCCCAGGGTGCGGCTCATAGTATTGTTGACAGTTAAGTTTGTAAGGAAACAAGGGCCTGTGGCGAGTAACGCCAGTGACTTGGTGTACAATGAGTAACTCACCTTTATTGATCGATTGATTGACTGTTATTGATTTGATTAATTGATTGATTTGTGTTTTGCTCCACTTTCAACATTATTTTAGCCAGATCTCGGCGACAGCTCACATATTCATGTATGCCCTGAGTTTCACCAGTACTAGGTCGAGGCTCTGACGTGTCTTGCACAAGGACGCGCCCACGAAAGCCTAAGTGCTTCCAGTGAGACTCGAACACAGGTCCTTCAGGTTACGGGTCCTACATTTTACCACTGGGACAAGCAGGACCCTGTCACTTTTGTACATTACTAAAATCTATGTCGATGGGACAGTGGGAAATGGAATTTTGCTTGTTACAAGTGACTGCTCCTTTTCTTATGTTTTGGAAAAAAAAAAAAAGGTTCACTAAAATGACGTAAATTTTTTTTTTTATGACTGGTTAAACAAGAAATCTTTAGATGTGTAAAAAATAACTGGAGGGATTTTTTTTTGTAATGTAAGACTTTTTCCGCCCTCGAAGCTTATGTGTTTCATTAAACAGTATGCCGTGTTTAAACAACCAGAGGAAAAAAGCGTTTGAAAATATTGTGCGAAATGAGAAAATGCCGGTAACCAGCATTTTCTTTCTTTCCTAACCTTTCACAGAAAAATTCTATTATTTTGTTTCATATTAAATTTGTCGTCTGCTAATGCTTTCAAAATGGACAATTCTAACATTTTATCGTCTGGCAAAGATATAAGTAAGCACATATAACTCTGGAAGGATATGGCCTTGTAAAAATACTTAAACGTCGATATTATGTCACTTGTATAAATGCAAAAACGAAATCCAAAACAACAGCACAGTACGGGTTTTATTCAAAATTATTGCACATGTATATGAGCCATGCTCTGTGAAAAGAGGATTTAATACCTCTGCAAAAAGTATCCACCCGTGGCAGCCTGCGCAGTCCGCGCAGGCTGACATGGGTCGAAACGTTTTGCTATTGGTTATTCTACAATATGATTCAGTCGGATGTTAGACAGAATGGAAGATACAGGATGAAACCCAGCCTGAGTTATGTCTAGTGCTTCAACGTGCTCAGTGTATTGCACCGTCAAACGGGACCCAGGTTTAACGTCTCATCCGAAAGACGTTTTAGTAATTCTAGGGGCGGGGCGGGGCAGCCATGGGGATCGAACCCACACCCTCAAGTGGCCCGATATTTGACGTTCACAAGTCTCATGCTCAACCAGCTACCAGCTGAGCTATCTGGAAAGACAAAGCGTTGTACGTGCGATATATTTAGACCAAATACTGAGCGTTTATTGGCTGATTTCAGTACGGTTTCAGTAAATTAGCCAAGTACCGCTCAGTATTTGATCTGTATATATCGCATATACAAAGCTCTGTCGTTCCACAGGGTCTTAGTTTATTAGACAAAGCTGGTTTGATTATCTATGTGATATAGACAACCCCTCGAGTTTTGTCTCGTGTCTATATCACATAGATAACCCTACGAGCTTTGCCTCGTGTCTATATCACATAGATAACCCCACGAGCTTTGTATCGTGTTTATATCACATAGATAACCCCATAAGCTTTGTATCGTGTCTATATCACATAGATAACCCCACGAGCTTTGTATCGTGTCTATATCACATAGATAAATAATCCCACGAGCTTTGTCTCGTATCTATATCACATACACAACCGCACGAACTTTGGAAATCTCGTGTCTATATCACATAACCAACTCCACGAGCTTTGTCTCGTGCCTGTATCACATAGATAACCCCGCGAGCCTTTTTTTAACCGATGCGTATAGTTCTACCGAAGAAACCATTTGGTTGAACCTTTACCGATTGACACACTATCACCGTTACACTATACAAGTGTAGCGAGACGGTTGCTGGCATTCTGTTCGACACACCTTGAAGCGTTTATTGTTTTTGTTGATGGAAACATATTATAGCATGATTATTACATAAACAGAATCCCCGGGTTTCCTTGGGTGTGTGTGCGTGGGATGTCATTTTTTCATTGCTGCAGTTATCTCATTATCTTAGAGCTACAGATTACTCTTTTTTGTTTTAGCTTTGCAGCAGATCACTTTAGAAAACAACGTGGCAACGAGAACTATTGCTCGTAAATGTTTTCAAGAATAATCATGTGCTAAAATTGTATTGGCGTTAATGACTGATTGACCGATTGAGTGACATTTCACGCCTCTTTCAACATTAATTTTGTTTAATCACAGCGGCAGTTCACATCATCATGTTTATCCAGGGTTTCGCCAGTGCTAGGCAGAGGCTCTGAAGTGTCTTGCCCAAAGACACACCGACGAAAAACCAATGCTTCCAGTGAAAATCAAACTCGGGGCCTCCAAGCTACAAATCCTACCACCGACTCACGCATAGGGGTCCTGGGTGGCTCAGTGGTAAAGTATAGGACTCGTGACCTTGAGGCCCCGGGTTCGAGCCTCACTCGATCCACTGGGTTTTTCGTGGGACTGTCCTTGGGCAAGACACTTCAGAGCCCTAGCCTAGTACTGGTGAAACCCAGGAAATACATGAATACGTGAGCTGTCACCGTGATATGACTGAAATAATGTTGAAAGCAGCGTAAAACACCATTCAATCAATCAATCAACTGACTCACGCAGAACTCCTTGTTTCGTGCTAAAACTTTATCAGACGATGAAATTTTGGACTTGTCCATAGTGAAAGCATTTGCAGACGAGAAATTATGTACAGCTCGAATGATGGGATCTGTTTATGAGGAAGGAATACTGGTTACCAGTACTACGAATAAAATTTTGGACTTGTCCAAACTGAAAGCATTTGCAGACGAGAAATGATATTCAGCTCGAATGATGGGGGTCTGTTTTTGAGGAAGGAATACTGGTTACCAGCACTTTATCTTTCCCATCATGTTTTCAAAAGCATTTTTCTAGTGGTTCTTAAAACACGGAATCGTTTGGTAAGTTGATACCGTGACGATTACAGCTCTGCTATAAATTTGCTTTTGGGGTTGAAAAGGATTGATTGATTGATTGATTGAATGGTGTTTTACGCCGCTTTCAACATTATTTCAGTTATATAACGGCGACAGCTCACAAATTCATGTATTTCCTGGGTATCACCAGTACTAGGGGGTTGAAAAGGAACAAACTGACATGACTTTGTGACAGTATACAGTTACGTTACCGATTGCTCGGTTAAAGAAGACCAAAAAATTTATTTTCAGCGGAAACTTACTACACACACGTACATACAGTATTGTATTTCTACAGTAAATCTGTCATAATGGCCACCCCTATTAGGCAAACAGCCCGTATTAACCCTTATCCTGCTATATAACTGAAACGGAATTTTCAAACCAGTACTGTATTAACCCTTATCCTGCTAAATAACTGAAATGAAATTTCAAAACCAGTGGTAAAACCCCGAATATTGCTATTTCATTGTTAGGAAAAGAATATCTCCTTACCGGACAGTGTAGATCCAAGATCAGACTGCATGTTTTGTGCAGTCTGATCTTCATCTACACTATCCGCAAAAAGTCAGTGAGTCGCGCCTAGCAGCCTAAGGGTTAAAGAAGCACCTTCTCTCTTGGAAAGGCAAAAATGTTGAAATGTACCTATACTAAGAACAAGCTCCTGTCTTAAGCAAACAGAGTTTGAGTGTCCCCTGGATGCATGCTTGATCTTTTACCTAGGACAAAATTTAAGGCTTGTCCAAATTGAAGGCATTTGCAGACGACAACTTAAATGGATTACGCCAACTCAGTACTATTTCGTTACACACATTTTTATGTAATGATTTTTATCGGCGTAGCTGAATGTGCTGGCTTTTGACCTACTTTTTGGTACTGATAACGAATGAATAAATAGAAATTTGTGATTGGACAAATATGTAGACATGTTTATTCTAAGGGCCCCTGTGGCCTAAAATGTAGACACACTTATTCTAAGAGCCCCTGCCCATTTGCTGGCAAATTTACACCGTCTATCTTTTTTGAAAGCTATTTCTTGTTTATTCAGAAAATGTTAACCCTTATACTGCTAAGCGCGACTCACTGACCTTTTGCGGACAGTGTAGATCAAGAGCTGACTGCAGATAACGTTCAGTCTGACCTTGGATCTACACCGTACGATAAGGACATATCGTTCTCCAAAAATAACTTTGAAATAGCAAAATTTGGGTTTTTACTAACGCCTTGAAAGTTTTATTCCACTTATTTAGCAGGGTAAAGATTCAAAAGTTAAATATCGCCTTCATTAAGATTCTTTATACACTCCATACATTTATAAATTCTTATTACTTTCACCTTGAGTAGTAACTGGAAGGTATTTTTTTTTTTTTAAAGAGATCTCAACACATGACAGGTTCAAAACAAATTGGAAAATTGGAATGTAAGTTTTTACAAAATTCTAAATATTCCTCTTTAATTCAATACTTGTCCAAATTAGACTTTTGGAGTATTTACAGAAGAAAACTTAATAAAGCTAATGAAATTATAGTATAAAATTGATTTCGATGGGCAAAAGTTAGCCAAGCGCGTGCCAGACTGATCATGGATGGAATTACCAGGTTTATTTTTGGACTTCGTGCAATGTTTTTACTCAGCAGTCGGTAATTAGGCGATCGCTGATTGGTAGAAACCAGACCACCACAAATTCTTTCTTCTGGATTTGTTTTCTAAAAATAAAAACTGTAGCGAAACACAGATTTACAAGTCGAGGAAACAATACCGCTGCAAGAGAGGAAATTGAAATAAAACAGATGCAAATACAAACCTAGCACTAAGCCATAAATAAATCTTCTGGCGCCATTCCGAAATTTGTCTTATGATTGAAGTTTGTTAGGCGGATGCCGTTTTACAGTAATTATAGTTTGTAATAATGCAGATTTACAGGCAACAACTCTTCACCAAACGACAAAATTCTAAACTAGACCAAATTGAAAGCATTCGCTGACGAGAAATTAAAAAAAAAGATTCTGTCGTGAAATGGTAAAAAGCGATGTGGGAAAAGGAGAAAATGCTGGTTACCAACATTTTCTCCTTTTCCCACAGTGTTTTCAAAGGCCATCTTCTTCGGGATCGTTAAAACACAGCATTGCTTGGTAAAGAGACAAACATTGCAGGCATTCCGCACCAAATAAACACACATATTTGCTGCATTACCTTTATACAAAACTTTAAGTGATTGATGATTTCACTTTGAAAATAAGTAGAGACTGATCCATTTGAGCAGTGAAATGGATGGATAGATGGATGGATGGATAGATAGACGGGCGGAGAGATGAATTGGATGGAGGGATGGATGGATGGATGGATGGATGGATTACTAACAAAAATAAAACATTGACTCGATTAATGGAATCGGAGTTCGAATTTCAAGACTAACATTCTTATTGGCTGAGAGAAAGTGTTCGAGCCAATCAGATTGCCAGGCTTGGAATTAAGAGTAAGGTTTTAATTTAGAATGATGATCTGATTAATACAGATCCTGAAGTCTGGTTTGTTTGCTGTTTAATGCCATTTTTGACAGTATGTCAGTTTTAACTTGGCGGACAATGCACCTATACTTGGTTTTGTGAAGTTTCCTCGAGTTGAGGCAATGTTGAGCGATGAGAGAGGGAAAAAAAAGTCCTTCGAAATGGCTATTTTCAGTCCTCGAAAAGAAGTTTGGCAAGTTTTGTATTTGAACTTGCTCTTTACATTATCGACTGAGCTACCGTACGCGGCCTCTGATGTCTGGACAGCGCCGATTGAACATTATTCAAATGTAATTAGTCCCTGCGCCACATAAGTATAAATGTGTACTTTTTTTTAAAATACCATCATCGTGCTATAAGAGGCAGAGGAAAAGACGAAAGCTTCTGTCCAAAATATCAAAAAGGGAGCCATGATGGCCCTGTATCGCTCCACTTTCTTTCAGTAAATATATCATGCACTTAATTGGCATTGAGAGAAACATTAAATCAAGAAGTCTGTATGGCAGCACACTTTCATAGAGACAATAATCTAATCCCCCAAACCATGCCGATATGTTGTCAGTGAATACAAGCAGGTCGAATAAAGCATCATTCATACCAATTATCTATAAACTCTAACAAAGGATACTTTGACAAGAAGATTCCCAAAACTTCAGAAAAATGTATGAGGCATGAATGGTAACGTTTTGGAAGAAAAAGTAAAATGATAAAAACCTCGCTTTATGTTGAAAATTCAACTCATCTGAGCATAACTTATAACATCAAAATCAATTGTTATCACTGAAACTGAACATTATCTATCAATAAAACTTGAATACACAACACTAATAATGTAAAAGCGTAGTTTGATAATAAAGGAAGATAATTGTTTGTATCTGTAATGAGTAAGGAGTCATTTTCCTTGATCGGTATTGACGCTAAACTAATATAGCCTGTTATGAACTATAATTAAGCCAAGCCCATAGCAGGCATGTTTTTAGCCAGATCAAAATGCTGTAAGTCACGCTCTGGCAAAAAGGGACTTAATACATCTCCCCGATGCACTATACCAGGCAATAGAATTCTATGCCCACACGGACGCACGCACGTACTGATGAACGCATGATTGACACGAGGCCATGAGATAAGCTCGCCGGCCTTCGACCATTTGAGGTGAAAATGACGCGCAAAAAATCCATTCAAGTTTAACTAGTAGGACTGTAGTGTATATCTCGTATTGAGAAATATAGCCCTGAGTTAGTGCATCATCACTGGTTACGTTTCTGTGTACATAGTTAATCTACAGGGTAGACAAAAAGAGAACGAAGCAACAATTATACTTTGTACTTACAATGTAAAATTTGAGATGAATGCCGCCATGGGAAGACTGACGTCGAAAGTCGCCTCCTTGGCTTCGAAAAATTCATTGACAATAGTTGACGTCACCACAGTCTCTGCGAAACGATAGACAATGTCGGATCGCATGTGTATCGAAACCACTCGTGGTCCCTGAAACGAGAAGAAAAGGATATATAGGATCTGGCATGAGCTGGTGTTTGAGATAAAATTTTATTAAACGAGTCTGCAAAAAAATGTTATTCAGCGAGACTTTGACGAGCTTAATAACATTTTTTTGTGGACGAGTTTAATAAACTTTTACCCCGAAAGCCAACGAATGTCAGATTCTTTTTATCACATAACCCTATGTCAAGAATTATAGTCCATGATGTGTTAAAACATAGGCATACATATACAATGTGTAATGAAATCTACATGAAGCCTATTTGCTTCTTTGACAGGTACATTACAAACGAAAAATAGTTCCAAAGAAACTTGTATATATTGATATTGTTTTGAATCTAAAAGTGATTAAATTCGCAACTTTATCATGATAAACAATTGTGACCGTTCATTTCACACAGGAATCTAGGTCAGCAATGTTTTAGAAATGAGGTGTATAATCTAATTACAGAGCGTTGACAAAATACAGCACTATTTTCTTATCTCAAACGTGTGTGAGACAAGAAACGTAATGACTGTATCACATTCAAAACAATGGGAGTTGTGTGGTAAATGCATTTTCCTTTAAATATTCCTACAATAGTAAATGAAACTCCCAGAATAGTTAATAGATATACCACATGTAACGCTAACAGACATACCAAATGCACATAAAATCAGACGTGTAAAAGCTGGCTCTAGACATACCCACAAACAAAAGAACAAATTATACAAAGAATAAACACTAATTCTGACAAAAAAGACATTATGCTTCAATAATATAGAAACAATTGTAGGCATATGAGCAACTGCTTGTTACAAATACATGTATATGAAAGGACATAATGAGGGACACCAATGCAATTATCATTTGAATGAAGAAGGTTTTAAGATGGATTTTACGTTCGCAGCCTGTCGTACTTTCTTTTTCTTGTCCATTGTAGCAAACGACTGGATAACAGCCTGATATTTTGTAGATATCTAAAATGAGTCATGCTCTTTGAAAAGGGGATATATTTCAATGTTCCTGCAAAAAGTATCGACCCATGTCAGCCTGCGCAGTCCGCACAGCCTGACGTGAGTCGAAACTTTTTTGCAGTTTGTAAATTCGCTGTATACCCATGGACATGTCCATGGAGCAGTCTACCCCATAACTCAGTTGGTTGATTGAAAAAATGGATTTTATGGATCCGTAAATAATGTGATGTGGTTGGTATAACTCTTTACCAGACGACAAAAATTTAGCCTTGTCCAAACTGAAAGCATTTGCAGACGACAATTTCAATGTGGCTCAAACGGAGCAATTTTTCTTTGATAGGGTAGAAAACATTGTGGGAAAAGGAGAAAATGCTGGTCACCAGCATTTTCTCCTTTTCCCACAATGTTTTCAAAAGGCTTTTTTCCCAGGGTCGTCAAAAGGCGGCATTGTGCGGTAAAGGTATGATGCATTACAGAGATGCATTAAATCCCCTTTTGCCAGAACCCCGATCACATGAATTTTCTAGTAATTACCTGCACTTTTGATACACGCAAACCGTGGCTGCAGCAATAAACATGTGCTGTTTTAGATTTAACGGATGATTTAGAAAAGTAAACATGAAAGGGAATTCTTCACAGATGGACTAATAGTTATTACATCGAGTTTGCAGCACAGCAATATTTCTTTGAAGCGGAGCACAAAAACTTTAATGGCCATCATTTTGTGGGCTATACAAGCTTGTATGGTATTCCAATATGCAAATAATTTGTGATTAAAGTCGAAATCGGAATGTACAAAATATGTGAACCATGCTTTGTGAAAAAGGGGTATGATGTATCTAATAAAAGTTTAGACCCATGTCAGCTTGCGCGGACTTTGGTCGAAACTTTTTGCTATCGATAATTTTTCTGCATGTCAAAGGACCATTCTATCTCATGATTAAGTCGTTTATGGATCCATAATTATGTAATGGCTTGATAGGCATCATGCATCACTGAGATGCATTAAACCCGCTTTTGCCAGAGCATAGCTCATATACATTTTTTTTTCTTTTTTTAATTTGAATTCTTGGACTGGCCTTCTAAATGGCTATGACGTTTTGTCTCAGCCAATCTGATGTCCTTGAAGTTAGGATTAAAGTTAAAATGATTGGTGAATACGGTCCTGGGTGTTGATCAAGTGGTTCGAGACAGAAAATAAAAGAGAGAAAAAGTGTATCGTAAACCTGTAGTTGACCAATAGGTCATCTTTGAAAAGTGCAGATCAAGATTTAAAAGAACAGAGTTTGCAGCCCGATCTGTAATCAACAAAGTCCTACATCTTATAAGATAATATTGTAGAAACTTCCTGAAAATTGCAATATGGAGGGGTGTGGGGTGGTCATTTTATTGATCAAAAATATCAATTGCACATATTTAGCTTTGAACAACAACGAATAACAAAACAATCACATGACCAGTGAAAGAGGGGATTCTCTATGACTCAGTGATGCAAAGCGTTCATTTATACTAGAGAAACCGCGGTTCATGCACTGCTCGCGGCGCTCGACACTTTGGAGTGCCCCTGGAGCAGGCGCTACACAGACACAGCCCAGTACAAGTAAAACCCAGGAAAGACTGGAATAATACGGCCATCGAATTGATACGACTGAGATAATCTTGTATCAATTTGACACGACTGAGATAATCTTGGCCCGCTCGGGTAGCTCAGTGGTTAGCGTATCTGTGTCGTGACCCGGTTGTTGCGATTTCGATACCCGGTTAAGGCAATCTTTCTTTCGGGCGTTTTTTTCGCCTCTCACCTCTGATGCATGAGAGAAAAGTAGTCAGTGGTTTTGGAAAGAAAGTTGGGTCAGTCCTGGTTTGAGAAAGCCGGGAAACACATGGGTGCGTCACTGACCGCCATGATAATTATGACCTGAGCTGTTAAAATGGCATTAAACTCCAATACAAACCAATGGGATAATCTTGAAACAACCCATTCAAATAAATGATGATAGAGACAAATCCTTAATTGTCGCGAGAATAGAACCAAATTTCACTACTGTACAGATTAAGTAAATCTTAATTCACGAAGATATAAAAATAGGTTCTGTGTCTTCACTCTGTGCCAGACGACAGACAAGTTTTCGTCTTCGATATTGAAAGCGATGGCATATAATGTACCTCACAAGATTTGCCTTCGAAAGGGTTTCAAATTTTTTTCCGAGAAAGTGCCTGTAATCAACATTTTGCCTTGTCCCACACTGTTTTCACAGGCCTTTTTCATCGTGGCTGATAAAGCCAGGGGTTTGTTTAGTAGTCTTTAACTCTATAGGCCTACCGGACGACAAAAATGTTGGCTTGTCCAAATTAAAAGCATTTGCAGACGACAATATGAATGTGGATCAAATGATGGAATCTGTCTTTGATTGGTTAGAAAACAATGTGGAAAAAGCGGAAAATGCTGATTGCCAGCATTTTCTCCTTTTCCCACAATGTTTTCAAAAGGCTTCTTTCTCAGGGTCGTTAAAACTCTGGATTGTGTAGTAAAGGGTTAATAGATCTATACATCTGCTATATATATTTTTTTTCTAAATCCTATCAGACCAGACGGAATATTAAAAGGAAACCGGAAGTTCCCACTAAGTAGTTACCGATTAAGTTTTCGATAATGCTTTCAGATAAAACTCAACAGCGAGCGTATAGGTTTTGTATATATCAAAACTTTTTAACTCTTTTACTGCCAATGTCGCCTTGGATAGCTTTTGCGGACGGTGTAGATCAAGATCAGACTACACGAAAGGTGCTGTATGATCTTGGATCTACACCGTCCGCCACCTGATGCTTATCTATAAAAAAAAACTTAGCGTTAAATGCAACGAAAATATACCTGAAGGCTTCGAAAAAAGTCGAACCCATTTAGCTGGCAGCGAAAGAGACAAAGTATTAACCCTTAAGCTGCTAATCGCGACTCTCAGACCTTTTGCGGACAGGGTAGATCAAGATCAGACTGCACAGAACGTGCAGTCTGATCTTTGATCTACACTGTCCGATACGGTATTTTCTTTTCGGTAAAATCAACTTTGAAACCGCAATGTTTGGGCTTTTAGTATTGTGTGGAAATTTGCGTTTCATTTATTCAGCATTATTCAGCATTAAGTGTTAATGGTGATATTCAGTTCTCCTAAAGGGACAATGTAGATTCATATCTAACTGCACAGGAAGTGCAGCTTGATCTTGGGTCTTTGATCTTCTTATATTGTTCTGTCGTTCAGAACATATTTTATGAATGTTACAATGAACCCCTTTTGAAGAGAAGCTTTTGCTAGGAGCTTTTGACAGACTGTTCCAACACTCTAATCTCAACTTGAACATTCTGTTATGCCTTGCGCAGATCAAGATCTCAGAGCACAGAACGTGCTGCTTGATCTTGGAATCTTTAGGAACACAACTATTAAACATACTCATTAAAAGAAATCTCAGATTAAAGGCGGTATACGGGTATTTTAAACTTAAGATTCCAAGTGTCAAGCCTTGAAGCGAAAACAGGGTCTGTTTTTAAACGATCGGAAGAATAGGCGGCTTTTGAAATAACAGTGAAAAAAGAAGAAAATGCTGATGACTAGCATTTTCTCCTTTTCCCATAATGTTTTCTTGTGTTGCAGAAGCGATTTCCATTAGAACAACCTCGCTGTGTTGCTTACAAATGCTTTACATTTTGACAAGTCCAGAATGCTACCTACTAATAAGGAGTTAACCCTTTACCAAAAAGTCCCTAGTTTTAACGAATCTGAAAAAGAAAATCTTTGAAAACATTGTAGGAAAAGGAGAAAATGATGGTTACCAGCATTTTCTCCTATCCCCACAATGTTTCCAATATTTCAAAGACAAATCTCACCACTTGAGCCACACTAAATTTGTTGTCTGCAAATAATTTCAATTTGGACAAGTCTATATTTTTTTGATCAGGTAACTTTAGCGTGCTTACTAAAGCGATTTGTAAAAAAAATGCTGTCTTATATTTTTTTCATTAACCCTTTCCCAAACGACAAATTTTGGACTGGTCCAAATTGAAAGAGTTTGCAGACGACAATTTTAAATTTGATGAAAATGGCAGAAAGGTCTCAAAACGGGTAGAAAACACTGTGGGAAAAGGAGAAATTGCTCGTTACTAGCAATTTCTCCTTTTCCCACAGTGTTTTCAAAAGACTTGTACTGCAGACACGTGAAAACCAGGGCTTGTTTGGGAAAGGGTTAACCCTTTACCATACAATCCAGACTTTTAACGACCCTGAGAAAGAAGCCTTTTGAAAACATTGTAGGAAAAGGAGAAAATGCTGGTAACCAGCATTTTCTCCTTTTCCCGAAATGTTTTCTATCCTATCAAAGAAAAATTGCAACATTTGAGCCACATTGAAATTTTCGTCTGCAAATGCTTTCAATTTGGACTAGTCTAAAATTTTGTCGTCTGGTAAAGGATTAAACTGCATTCGTCAAGATGTGATAATCAATCATGAGATGGTGATGGAAAAATATAAAAAATACAAAAAATACAGTCACGGAGATTCGATCAAGATCAGACTCCTATGTGAAGGCACTGGAGTCTGATCTTAGATTTTCACTGTCGGCTATATTGTAATACTTTCCGGCAAAAAATAATACGTTTAAAATTGCAATGTACTGGTCTATTTTTTCCAGATAGATAAAGCCCATTTCATTAATTCAGCTCTTTATGGTTTAAAGTTAGGAAAACTATACTGTTGATGTCGATATCGACACTCAGCAGGTCTGCCAAGCCCGATAGCGAAGGCGGTCGCATACAGGACTTGTGACTGTGGGGTCAATGTTTCGAATCCCGAGCTTGGCGAGTTTCTTTCCGAAGATTGTTGACCGTCATTGCGTACGGGCTCATTCCTCTCTCACTGCTGACCATGGTTTCGACGATGGTTATGTGTGAATGCAGCCGGAGCCAGTGGCTTGGGAAGAATGTTGTGCAAAGTACTGGCAAAGGAAACTCAGTAGAAGCTTGAATAGGTGCACTTGCCACCGCGATATAACAACAGCAACAAATCAAAGCGTTGAAAGCACTGGTGTGGCATTTGTTAAGGGAGCCATTGTGTGGAATTAATAATTTGAAAAATAAACAAACTATAATGTGAGACGAACAAGCCCGGACGAACAAGCCCGGACGAACAAGCCCAGGGACGAACTGGTTTTGGGATGAACACGGTCAGGAGACAAATGTTGTATGTATCATTGCGTCAATAGAAGGCCATAGAGGGTATAGATATTTTCAATAAAAGAAAGAAGTATTCCCATGGCTGATGGCCCATTCCAGTTGATTTTAATACGCCGTTGTTAATTATATATCTGAGAGCTATCGAAACACTTATTTGTTTTAGAAAAATTGAGTTTAATTGGGTTTACTTCCTTCGGTTTTGCACAAACTACGATACATGATTTTCAAAATACCGTATTGAACTCATAGTGTCATTGTCTTCGACAAATGCCACAAAAACGGCACAAAACACACACAAAAAACTAACCCATCAACAGATCTTGAAGACAAAGAATGCCCCACAAATGTTCTTTATATTGTTTTTTAGCTTCGCATCGGGACCTCATAAATATACCAGCTACTTAAAATAATTTCTTTTTGGTTGAATTTGGTATCAATATGTAGCTGTCACATATTTGTTTAGAAACGTTAGCCGATTTAAGGTAACAACGTGCACGTACGCACGTGCGTCCGTTTAAATTTTCACGACAGGATGTCGTTTAAGTGACCATTTGCAGTACGAGTATTCTCCCTACTTGACGTGCCATTAATTAATGTGTTTCTCGTTAACTCTATCAGCGTCAAAGGCGAAATCGGAGGCTTTTGCGGACGGCATAGATCAAGATTAGACTGCAGAGAACATGCAGTCTGATCTTAGATCTATATCGCCCGCTTGTCTAGTCACGCCTTGTAGATACAAACCTGTCGGAGTTTCAGTACATTGTATTTTCAGCCGTCGAGGGAGGTCGAATTAAGGGCCTATAAAGTTGGCACAGAAAGAGTTAACCCTTAGGCTGCTAAGCGCGACTCAAAGACCTTTTGCGGACAGTGTAGATCAAGATGACTGCACAGAACGAGCAGCCTGATATTAAATCTACACTGTATGCTATGGAGATAATTTTCTCCATAAAGTAATTTTGAAATAGTAACATTTTGGTTCATGCTATCAGCTTGAAAGTTTCATCTCGCTCAGTTAGCAGGTTAAGGTTTACAACTAAGAGTTTATTTATGCACGTGTTTCGTTTAGGGCGCAGCACTTGGAAACTGACGTCACTTAATTTCTTCTCCAGACGACAATGTTTTCGAACCGTCGAAATTGAAAGCATTTGCAGACGACAAAATAAATCTGGCTCAAATAGTGGGATTTGTATTTGAAAGAATTGAAAACAGTGTGGGAAAAAGCAGTAAATGCTGGTTACGAGCATTTTCTCTTTTTCCCCATGATGTTTTAAAAGCCTTTTATCTCAGGGTCGTTAATAAATGAAATTGTTTTGCAAAGGGGTTAACTGGTTTTCGTTTATTAACAAAGTCTGTTAGAGAGTGGGGTTTTTTTTTTATAGGTAAAGAAAAGACTAGTTGCCGATCTCTATTTTTTAGCTTAACGCTTTACCAAACGACAAAATTTTAGACCAGTCCACATTGAAAGCTTTTGCAGACGACAAAATAAATGTGAATCAAAAATTGAAATTTGTTTTCGGAAGAGTAGAAAACATTGTGGGAAAAGGAGAAAATGCTGGTTACCAGCATTTTCTCCTTTTCCCACAATGTTTTCAAGACGCTTCTTTCTCGGGGTTGTTAAAAGTCGGGATTGTGTGGTAAACGGTTAAAGTTTTAAAGAAAGAATGAAAGTGCAATCGAATATGGCTCAAATAGTGGAAAGGTTATGAAGCATTGTGAAACACTGTACTGGTTACCAGCTTTTTCTCCATTTTCCACTATGTTTTAAAAGGTCATTTCCTCAAGTTCGGTAAACCTCGGGATTGTGTGGTAAAGCGTTAACCTTTTATCACACAATCCCGAGTTTTAACGACCCTGACAAAGAAGGCTTTTAAAAACATTGTGTAAAAAGAAGAAAATGCTGGTAACCATCATTTTCTTCTCTTCCCACAATGTTTTCTACCCTTCCAAAGACAAATTACAGTTTTTCAGGTACATCTGATTTGTCGTCCGCAAATGCTTTCAATTTGGACGGGTCTGGATTTTTGTCGTTTGGCAAAGGGTTAATTAGTAGGGAATGGGTTAAAGTCGGGAAAATGGCTGTGTGGTAAAACCCAGGAATAAACATCTGTTGTCTGCTAGGCTGTTTTTAAATCATTACCTACTGCAGACGACATTTTCCATCTTGCAGCAGACAGCCCTTCCTTTGCTGCTGGAAACTATACAAATTCCGCCATTTGTTTGACATAAAAGTGGTGCATTAAAAGCAAGTAGAGCTTAATGACGGTCTAGAAGCATTCGGCAAACCTCGGGTGTTACGTTGATCAAGATGCATTTACGGAATCGGCCGAGTTGTGACGAGTGTTGGGTCCATAAGGTGACACACAAGTAACGTTTTGGTACATTGAAATTAGAAAATCACTGTCTTTGGCCCTCACCTGCTTTTTCCCTAACTAAGCAGGGGATTAACTGTTCATTTCCAAGAAATGTACGCTCAATGGCCTTTACAAACATATTGAGAAGGTGGCTTCATCAGCAATGAACTGCTTTGCTATTTCGTCTCAAAAGCAATTATCCTTAGCAAATCAGACTTAAAGGAAGCTGTCACCAAATTTCGTTATGTATTCACGTGACAGAAACTTGTGCGTATTATTTTAAAAAAATGGGAACGGTGAAAGTCTGATTCTTTAATCACTTTACTGAACAACCCCATCTTGATAATTAAGCCCGAAACTGCTTAAAAAAGTAAACGTTTCCTACCGACAGTAAAAAAACCAAATATTGCAATTTCTCCAATATTTTTTCGGTGAAAAATCTCACTGTATCAGACAGCTGGTTCGAATCCCGAGCTCGGCGACAGGATTCATCCCTCTCTTACCGCTGATCACTGTTTCGACGATGATTAAGTAGAAAAGCACCAGTGGCTTGAGAATATTGTGTTATATTGTGCACTGTTAAAAGAAACTCCAGGGAAGTATGGATGGGTGCACTGGCCGCCGAGATATAACTGAAATAATGTAGAAAATAGCGATAAACACCATAAACTGGTTTGGCTTTAATACGTGTACTGTAGTGCCATGATAAAGGATGTCCCAAAAAGCCAGTGCAGTCAAAGCGGAAAGTCATGCTTGACGAAAATTCTAGCGTTTCGATTGCAAGATCTTAAGGACACCACTGGCTGGTGGGCAGGGAAGGTTTCGGTTTCCAGCCGGAGCTTAACCCTTTAGATATACGACACAATCCGGAGTTTTAATGACCCTGAACAAGAAGGCTTTTATAAACGTTGTGGGAAAGGGACAAAATGCTGGTAACTAGCAATCTCCTTTTTCCACCATGTTTACTACCCTACCATAGAAAAAAAAAAAACATTGTTTGATACACTTTAAATTTGTCGTCTGCAATTGTGATCAATATGGGACAGCCCAATATTTTTTTTAAAATTTGGTAAAGAGTTAAGGCAACAGAGCTTTCTACAGAATAGGGTAGGGAAAAGGCCGTCGAAGATACTTTTTTTTTTTTCACTTAGAAAACGCAGTAGAAATTTCAATATTTTGAACTGTATTTCCCTGTCTATCAGTCTTTCTGTCTTGTATTTGTTATAAATCTTAGTTACTATCATAGTTTGAAATGACATGTAGACCCAAAGTCGCCTGGTGTTACAATGTCTTCTTTTATTTTGTCAATACTGTGATCATTATAATGGTGTTACACGTATCATTTAGATAAGTCTTCGTTCGTTGTTCTGTCAGGGTACGCTCCTTGTATGCACCATTACAACTTCTCTGAATATTTAATTATTAAAGTGGGCTTAGGCGGAATTGTAAACTTTACTGACCGTAAATCTTTGTGTTACAAATACTTTGCAACGAGAAGAAAACTTACAAAAGAATGGTATGCTTGAAGAAACCTTACCTTCTGGGACAATGGGTCAGCGTCCAGCTGCTGGAAAATAGTCGTTAACGTAAACCATAGGATGCTCCACAGTTTTCGTCTGCTAATAACACCCATATTTTGTGGGCGAATATTGACACCATCACACTACAAATGTTGGGATTTTATTGTTTGTGCATAATACCGCCTTAGTTCTTTGACATCGAGTTCCACTCAGCATTTCTACATGTTTCACATTGTTACTGATGTTGGAGGGAAACAACTGTATGTGCAAAGAAATCCAAATTTATTTATTTCTTACTGTTTTGCAGGAACAAATACGATTAATTAAATTCAAATAGTAACCAGAAAAAAATGGCTCGCTAATTAATTTTGTTTTTCCGTCATTTCCAATCGTTGTTATAAACTTTACTTAAAATGTCCCCGAATTCCATTTCCTCGATCAGTTTCCACATGAGTCAAATTTCCACATGAAATAACCAACACTTCACTCAATCGACGAATAAATTATCCAGACGTTTGTACCACGTGACTGCAGGCAATGATATCTAACGCCTCGACTTCAACACATCCTTCAATAGTATCGCAATGAAAGCCACACTGACCCCTGTTTGTCTTGAAAAAAAATTCCTACAGGATTTCAAGGGGAGACAAGGTTCGCCGACATACAATGCTCGCTCATGTAATAAATAACGTCTATTGGAAGTTCACTAGCAAGTGTTAAAAACAGCTGTTTAGCTGTTCACAATGAGCTCCACTTGACTACATGATCACATGACACCATTTAAATCCGACTCCCGAATTTTGGTAAGTTCCTTTAGTACTTTAATAAACTAAAAGCCTTTAAACTTGGGGTTTGGAATGAATATAGAAATAAAAACGAAACATGCTCTTTTAGAAATAGAATATATTTTTAATCTAAGTCGACAATTAGTAATAAAAGACGACAGTTAGTGCAACGGTATATTAAACATAACTGATAAATGTTTATATTGAATTACCTACAGTATGATAGGAATTTATTCCTGTTCCACACAAATACGAATTCAGTTCCCATGAAGGAGACAACTTTTAGAAACTTTGAGTGAAAAGGATCAATTGCTAGAAACAAGCAAATTGCCCCTTTTATCCTACCACCTTTCTCTGAAAGATTTTTTCTCTTACCCCTTCCCTCATAGTAATAGTAACCTACATACAGTAATCCGTCGCGTTCTGAAGGAATTTAGCTAACACCAACTAATGAGAGAAAATCATTCCATTGTCCTGCTTGTATACGTTCCACTGTGAGGCAGGAATCAATCAAGGAGGTTATATCACCCGTAGCAGACGGAACACGTGCCAACATTCACGATCTGCAAGCGTCTTCTTTGTACTATGTATAAACATTAACACCTTATCTGTCCAACCCTTTCTGAGAAAAAGCAGACAGAGTCTGAATCGAAGGCACGTCCTTTTTTCGGCGTAGCTGAATGTGCTGGCTTTTGACCTACTTCTTGGTATAATGAAATCGAATGAATAGATAGTAACTTGTGATTGGTCAAAATCTGCACATGTTTATTCGGCGGGCCCCTGCTGGCCTATATGATCGCACATTTTTAAATTAACTTTCTTTAATTTTTTAACTTTTATTCCTCCTTTTTTATGGTGGTTGGGCTTAACACGCAATCTTAAAATATATACCTAATTAAAGAATTCCACTGTCCTTCAACAAAATGAAAAACAATGAGGAAAAAGAGGCAATTGCTGTCGATGTTATTTCTTACTACTTTTTTCCAGATTGAATCACAAAAAAAGAAGGGTTTGAATATTCATTTTCCAGTGACTCTTACGCCGTCCATCTTTTTAACCCTTTGTCCCACAATGACGCCTTTTGACGTCCGAGGGAAAGAAGACTTTTGAAAACATTGTGGGAAAAGGAGAAAATGCTGGTAACCAGCATTTTCTCCTTTTCCCACAAAGTTTTCTACCCTATCAAAGAAAAGTTGCACCAATTGAGCCACACTGAAATTGTCGTCTACAAATGCTTTTAATTTGGACAAGGCTAAAATTCTGTCGTCTGGTAAAGGGTTAAAGATATTTCTTGTTTTGATTGTTTGTTACGTAGTCCAGCAAGGCCTATATTCTCCAACCATTCTTAACCTTTATCCCGCTGAATATGCTGAATGAAACTTTCAAGCCGATAGTAAAAATCAAAAATAATTTTATCTCAAACTTATTCTTTGGGAAAAAATATCTCCTTATCGGACAGTGTAGATCCAAGATTAGACTGCATATTCTGATCTTGATCTACACTGGGTCGCGCTGAGCAGCCTAAGGGTTAATGAAATTCTTAATATATTTCTCAAGAATTTTCTGTTTTTGAAAGTAACTCGACCATTCGGTTGAGCCAATCGGTAATTGCGTCACTCTAAATACTGTATAGACTAAGACTGCAATTTAAAATGGATGGTTAGCGCAGCCCAGTTTATATTCTTTCTTTTTTCAAACAATTACTTGGGAAGTTCCAAGATTCATTATCCAGTTTAGGGGTCCTGGGTAGCTCAATTGTAATGTGTAGGGCTCAAAACCGTAGAGCCCCCAGGTTTGTGCCTCAATGGACGCACAATTGCAGCCTGATTTTAATCTACGTTGGCCGCGAAAGCAACTATATTATTGAAAGTGTTAAAACTATATTATCTACGGCCTTACAAAGCCATGTCAAAAGGGGGGGGGGGGGCTGCTGATTTTTCCGCGTAGCTGAATGTGCTGGCTGTTGACCTACTTTTTGGTACTGATAACAAATAAATGAATAGAAATTCGTGATTGGTCAATCAATTATTTTAAGGGCCCTTGCCTATTTGCTGGCAAATTTATGCCGTCTATCTTTTCCAGAGATATTTCTTGTTTCCAATCATTTGGCATCAATTTTCCTTTAACCCTTTACCACATAGTTCCTAGTTTTAACGACCATGTGGAAGAAGGCTTTTAAAAACATTTTGAGAAAAGAAGAAAATGCTGCTGAGCAGCATTTCCTTCTTTTCACACAATGTTTTCAACTGTCTAAGAAACAAATCCAATCATTTTGGCTACATTTAATATAATTTGTCCTATGTAAAAAAAAAAAAAAATTCTTTCAATTTCGACTGGTCTTGATTTTGTCCTTTGGTAAAGAGTTAAGATTTTAAAAGGGAAGCACAGTCTGAGAATCATTTGCGGCGTTTGTAAGTCTTTCGTATTTCTTTCTTTTATATCTTTTGCAAGGACAAAAAAAAAAATGTTTCATGGGTCTGGATTTGGTTTTTCTTTTTTTTGCAAAAGAATTACTTGTATTATGACATTTTCTTTTTTAAGAATTACAAAAATGTTTTGAGAAATACTTTAAAAAAAAACTACCCGTGATTTTATATATATAAAAAATGGTAATGATAATACCTATATAACTGGAGAACTGTATTTACAAGAGTTACTTGAAAGTTTTGGCATTGTACAGTTCTCTGACAAGCACTGATTTTTCCGAGATATACAATTATACCCATGTTTTGGATTAAAAATGTTTATAAAGTGAAAATCATTTGTCCTCGGAATTGTCGGTCATTTGTTTTCTTGCATTTTTTAAAACTGCTTGTAACGAGAAAAATATTTACATATAAACAGGGTTTTACAAAAGAACCAAGATTCATTGTCTCCCAAACTTTTGTAGACCAGAGGATTTTTTTCCAGATTAATACTTTGGTGAATAATAATAATAATAATAATAATAATAACAGTAGTAGTAGTAGCAATGGTAATAATAATGACGATGATGATAGATTCAGTTGTCTGCACAAGAATGTTGCTCTTTTGAAACATTTCTCTCTAGTTAATTGCGTAAACTTCCAGTACAAAGATTAAAAAAAAAAAAGGTCAAACCCATTTTTTAAATGTTACAAATGTTAAATATAGATACAAGAATACTTTTCAACAGTTTGAACAATACCATGTTTATAAGCCTAGTAGCAGAGAATATCCAGCAAAACCTTACTTTATTGAATACCCGCCGAAAATAAAAAGACGAACTCTGTGGCATAAGAGGGTTTAATTCTTTCCCAAACGAAAAATTTTGGACTGGTCCAAATTGAAAGAGTTTGCAGACAACAATTTTAAATTTGATGAAAATGGCAGAAAGGTCTCAAAACGGGTAGAAAACACTGTGGGAAAAGGAGAAATTGCTCGTTACGAGCAATTTCTCCTTTTCCCACAGTGTTTTCAAAAGACTTGTACTGCAGACACGTGAAAACCAGGGCTTGTTTGGGAAAGGGTTAATTCATCTCCGTGATGCATTAGACTAAACAAGTCATCACATAATTTAGGATCCATAAATCCATTTTGTACAACAGCCGACTGAATCATGAGGTACAATGGTCCTTGGACATACAGAAAATGTACAAGCAGCAAAAAGTTTTGACCCATGTCAGCCTGTGCGGACTTCGCAGGCTGACATGAGTCGAAACTATTTGGAAATGCATCAAACCTCCCTTCCACAGAGCATGACTCACATGTTGAAATGTAAAGAAAAAGGTGTAAATTTGTACGTGGGCAAATCAATCCAGCAAAAAGAGTATTTTACAGGTTGTAAAAACCTACTATATCATCTATCAAGGCTTGAATCTCGACCATTTCACACGAGGGCGTACGCTGAAAAACAAGATAAGATTTCCTGCTGTCAGTTTTAAAAAAAGAATCCGTCTGGTTTTTTCGGAATTATGGCAGACGAATTTATAAGTTGTGAACAAGTGAACAGCGAGTATTTATTGGAAATTATCGGGAAAACGAGGTGTAAAGCAATCTTCCTGATAGATAAAATTATCTCCTCCCCGCCTGGAAAAAACTCAGGTACATTTAGTGAACTCTTTAACCCTTATCCTGATAAATAAATCAAATGAAATTTTCAAGCCGATAGTAAAAATCCGAATAAAGCTATTTCGATCTTATTTTTTGGAGAAAAAAATCTCCTTATTGGACAGTGTAGTTCCAAGATCAGACTACACTGTCCGCAAAAGGTCAGTGAGTCGCGCTTAGCAGCGCAAGGGTTAACACACACAACCCCGTATTTAAAAGGCGCAGTAGCGGCCAAAAGTAAATAATGCGTGTGTTAAATATAAATCCTTACACTCAAAAAGAAAAGAACGGGGTTAAAACTTGAGAATGTGTAGAATGGCTCAGAATTTGGCCAGCTGTGTAAACATAGATGAATTACCAATATATATGGTGTAAGGTATAGAGAAACTCAAGAGATTTGTCCTTATTTAAAACCGGGAACAGCAACAGTGATTTCTTTGAAGGCTGCCAAAAATTGAAATGCGTTTTCTATCTGCCGTAAT
Organism: Tridacna gigas; assembly: GCA_945859785.2. NCBI lineage: Eukaryota > Metazoa > Mollusca > Bivalvia > Cardiida > Cardiidae > Tridacna > Tridacna gigas. The sequence continues at coordinate 36,624,511 of OX244036.2, read as the reverse complement.
CTGTGCAACCTTGCAATCGTCATTTGGCATGGAGATACAAGACTGATTTTAGTTTCATAAAAACAAAGATGTAATGGGTTAAAACAGGCTGAAGACGACTAAAGATCTATCTTTAAAACGCATTTAAATCTAGATCATACCATCTAAATGTATGGAAATTATTATGAATATGACAATCTGTTGGTCCAGGTGTTAGTCGCTAGCAGAAAAACGAATTTTAAAATCGGGTAAAATGTAAACTAAACCAAAGATTGAGTGACTTGGCACCTTTTAACCTAAATGTAGTTTTAAAAGTCATTTGTCTGCCAGCGACTAACACTTAGACCGGCCGTACAATAACAGATTGTCATCTTCACAATAATTTCCATACTTTTAAATGATATGATTTAAATTTAATTGCATTTTGACACGATCATTGTTTACTTTTGGCCGCTGCTGGGCCTATAAAGACCTTAGGGAAGAAAACTTTTTGAAACATTGTAGAAAAAAAAAAAAAAAAGAAAATGCTGGTGACCAGCATTTTCTTCTTTCCCACAATGTTTTCCACTATTTCAAAGATAGAGATCATCTTTTAAGATAAACTGAATTTGTCCTCGAAAATATCTTTAATTTTTTCAGCTCTAAAATTTTGTCATCTGATAAAGATTCAACACTTAAGCTGCTGAATAAATGAAACACAAATGTCTACTCAATACTAAAAGCCCAAACATTGCGGTTTCAAAGTTGATTTCACCGGAAAGAAAATACCGCATCGGACAGTGTAGATCAAAGATCAGACTGCACGTTCTTTGCAGTCTGATCTTGATCTACATTGTCCGCAAAAGGTCAGTGGGTCGCGATTAGCAGCTTAAGGGTTAAAAATTTTAGACTTGTTCAGGTTGAAAGGATTTGCAGCCAATTTGCAGATTTGCATTTTAATGGGAAATTAATTCTTTCATGTTATACGGAATTGCTCCTTTTCCCAAAATGTCTTCAATTGTTCTGATAAGAATAGTACATGTATTTTCCTTTTCCTTAAATATTTGTCTTTTGCGTAACTTGCAATGATCTAATATAAGTCAAACAGGTATGTGGTAACCCTTTCGGTGCCATAAACGAAAACAAAAGGTTTTGCGGACGGCATAGATTAAAATCAGAATACACAGACCGTGCTGTCTGATCTTGAATCTTGTTGAGTCAAACCTGTAAGATGAAATCTGAAAATACTGAAAAGCTGAAATTACGATCAACTGAAACTGAAAAAACATTTGGGCCATTCTCTGAGAAAAGGGGGATTATTGCATCTTGGAGATCAGCAAGTCTGCACATGATCATGGATCCATAAAGTCAATTTTGTCTCACAGCCGACTAAATCGTGAGGTAGACTGGTCCTTTGACATGCAAAAATGTCGGCTCAGATCAGCCTGCGCAGCCCGCGCAGGCTGACCTGAGTCGATACTTATCGCAGATGCATTAAGCCCCTTTTCACAGAGCATGGCTCATTTTAAACTTATCGGCTTGTCCAAACAAGCGGACGGTATATATCAAAGATCAGACTTCACATTATGTGCAGTCTGATCTTGATCTATACCGTCCGAAAAAGCCCTATGTTTTCGCCTCTGGTACTGAAAGGATTACCGACTGTTAAATCGATTATCTTAGTGGGAAAAGAACCCGTCAACTCGGTTTGTAATCTGTTTACAAGCATTACGTCGTAATGGAATTAACGTCTGTGAGTATTGTGTTTTCCTTGTACCCCCATATCGATACCTTCTTCGCAGAGAGATGATCGTTCCGAGTCCGTTAGTTTAGTCGGTGACGTAAAGGACTTGAAGCCTCGGAGGTCTAAGGTTCGAATCCCCCAGCTCGGCCAATTTCTTTACGAGGATTGATCAATGATAGTCATTGAGATAGGATTCATTCCTCTCTTTCACCGCTGACCATTGTTTCGACAATGATTAAGTGGGAAGCAGCCAGTGACTTGGGAAAAATATTGTGCGAGGTACTGGTACTGGAACTCCAGGAAAACATGGAAGGGTGCACTGGACGCTGCAATATAACGGGAATAATGTTTAAAACAGCGTTATACACCATACAAACATAGAGGGATTGTCGTCATTTACCTCCTGTTCTCTTAGAACACGCCTGCAACTCGTGCATAGAACTTTTTGACATTGCCTAGGAAGTTGCCATCGGCTGCATCGTCACCCCGTCTCCCTTTTAGTCAAACATAGACGTTACAATGCACGTCACATACAGACAGGGACAATATTAGTTGTCCAATCAGGTGGCAGGGCACTTGGAAACTTGTTCACGGCTGTGGCGAATCATGCCACCTGACCGAACAAAGAATTCATTACTCTGCAAAGTTTACCATTACAATGTGTATTCAAGAGAAATTCCCCCGTTGTATGGTCTAACTAATCGGGTACGATCACAAAAGTGAATTTCCCTTCTGAGTGCCCCAACACTCTTAGTTTGGATTACCTGCCCCTACCACTACGTTATCGGGTCAGTCAAAGTGCAATAATGGCGGTTTCCTAGGTGTCCTCAAGCGTACCCCTACATGCTTCCCCGTTCTTCCCAATTTCATGTGATCCAGTTTGATCAGTTAATTATCGAATCTAAACCGTGCTGTTGGGATATGATTTAAATACAATTCGACTATGAATCATCTTAAAAGTAGCCCTGTTTTCGGACGAGGTCCATTGACATAAAATTTCGGATACTTAAAGCATTTGATATGTCGTTTTTCTCGCTTAATAAGAACGACATGTAGAAAAACTCACTGTCATGACTTTATTGCAAGCGATCTGTTTTGAATTCATCCTATGATCGATCTGATCAAGTGAAATAACAGTATCCCGTCTCCTCTGCATATTACCAACGGGGGCCGCCATTATTGCGCTTTGCCTGACGTACTCACTCGTCACAACTCGGCCGATTCCGTACCTACATCTAACCTCGTCCGTATAAAGGAGGCTTCCATTTTGAACTACCAATCACATGATCTTAAACATGGCGGCGCCCTTGTAGATCGCTTAGCAACGACATGAACAACCACTGTGAAGTTATTCACTTCTGTCTATCTGTCGATAAAAGCTCCTAACGGATTTGATAAACCACGCTAAAAATTGAATGTACAAACTGTTTGCCGACTGAAATACTCTTAGAAATATAACGATAGAAAATTTACTCATGTGTTTTTTTGAAAGAGGAGCCTCACAATTTCAATAACGGTAAAGCGGCGTGCTTCCGGAGATGTGCGAAATGTACCGTGTAGGTGCATATCAAGCTACGTGATACAGCCGAGGGATTTGATCACTGGATCACCCGAGGTATGCCGAATGTGACGTACTCTCGTAGTACGGCGGGGTACCAGACTACAACACTTTGACATCACTGAAAACCGGAGTCACTGAAAATTGTGTAAAGCGTGCATTTTGGAGTCACTGCGATAGACGTTTCGACGTATTCTCAATTTTAACATGGATTTAAACAACTTCAAGGTAAGTGACTATCCATTTTAAAATTTGTTGGCAAAATGAAAAGACCATAATTTGCTTCAAACGACCATTATTTTTTAACGATACAATGTATGACGTTTGACACTTCACTATTTGTTTACATGACGAAGGGGATGGCTCGTTTTAACCCTTTACCGTACAATGCCGCCTTTTAACTCCCCCGGGAAAGAAGCCTTTTGAAAACATTGTGGGAAAAGGTGAAAAGTTTGGTAACCAGCATTTTCTCCTTTTCCCCACAATGTTTTCTACCCTATCAAAGAAAAATTGCACCATTTGAGCCAAACTGAAATTGTCGTCTGTAGATGCTTTCACTTTGAACAAGGCTAAAATTTTGTCGTCTGGTAAAGGGTTAACTCCGTGTATTTGTTTTATAATGGCAACGAACGATAATATATTTAACCATATTCATTTAGGAAATAATTCATTCTTTCCGCTTTAATGACAACCATCAAAGGAAACTAGTAATACTATAGACTGGTTACCTCCCCTCATACAGCAAGTGTATAGGGTTGTAAAATATTATGTATATACATGTATCTACAACGGGGACCAGTTTAGTAATACATGGATCCGTGGCGATGACATAAACCGACTTCCTTGGTTACCGTCGTTAAGGGTTCACAAACAAACGCAGTAAATACATATACAGTATAGCAGAAAGGCTACTTAAATCGTGCTGTCATGCCTGTTTCTTTCGATTAAATTTCCTGAAAAAATAATCTTTTTTATATGTTTCTGCCGAAGATGGATTCACGGCAAGAAATATATGGATACTTGAACTTATTTACACAAGGATTTGTACAAAAAGTGTGAATTTCTGGGGCTACGGACAATGTAATACATGTGCCAGCAAAGTTTTGAACTTCTACGAGAAAGAATGAAACAACTTATAATCCTCTGCAGTTTTGCTTAAAAATAATAGAATTAAACATGATTAATATTTTTGTAAGGATTGTTAGATTGTCTCAACATCGTATTCGATAATAAATTACACTATATTAAAAGCATTTTGAAATATTTATAGATTGTCTCATTCAGCAGAGAGGTGGAAGTCTGTGAAATGTTTAAATTTCAAGTTAAGGGAAAATGGTTGCCTGACGATTTTAAAAAAGTGTATAAAGTGTGCTGTCAATTAACAAACTTGTTAATATCATTGGCGGTAGTTTGTTTTATCTTATGGTATACTGAAGACAACGGGTGGTCGAGTGGATTACAATCAAACACACATCTTATCAGTTAACAGTTTACCGACATAACAGTTTACCAACATACCCTTTGAAATGGCAGATATGCTAATCCACCTAAATATGGCTAAGTCAAAAGCTGATTTAATTAACATAAGTTGCCTTTTGAGCTAAACTTCCAAAACTGTACACAACAGAACTTACTCTGTTTCATAACTGAAATCTAATTGTACCTTCAGTAAGAATACACGTAAATGTACTTAATTAGTCCCCTACCGGCGAAGCCGAAGGGGACTTTAGGTTTGCACTCCGTCCGTCCGTCTGTCCGTCTGTCCATCTGTCCGTCAGTCCGGCAATTCAGTTTTCCGGACTTTTTTTTCTAAACGCTGGTACATATTGAGCTGAGTTTTGGTGCGTAAGTCACCCACCATCACTTACAGATCAAGTTCGACTTTCGTTCCGGTCCACTGGTTCTTCACGGATTTACGGGCCTTGGACTTACAAAATTTCACTGATAAATCAGTTTTCCGGATTTTTTTCCTAAACGCTGGTAGACCTGTATTGATCTCAGATTTGCTATGTAACTCAACCACCATGACTTACAGATCAAGTTCGACTTTCGTTCCGGTCCACTGGTTTTTCACGGATTTACGGGCCTTGGACTTACAAAATTTCACTGATAAATCAGTTTTCCGGACTTTTTTTTCTAAATGCTGGTAGATATTCACCTGACTTTTGCTGTGTAAGTCAACCACCATGACTTACAGATCAAGTTCGAGTTTCGTCCCCTCCACTGCTTTTTCACGCATTTACGGGCCTTGGACTTACAAAATTTCACTGATAAAACATTTTTCCGCACTTTTTTTCTAAACGCTGCTACATATAGAGCTGATTTTTGGTGGGTACATCAACCACCATGACTTACACATCAAGTTGGAGTTTCGTCCCGCTCCACTGCTTTTTGACGCATTTACGGGCCTTGGACTTACAAAATTTTACTGACATGCCAGCGATACATACGGCCGGTAGGGGACTGTGTATTGCTATGCAATACTATCAGAATGCTTGTTTAAGTAGCAGATGGTTTGAATCCAAGAATAAACTGCATTTTTTGCACTCTGATCTGTATCTACACATTCAGGATTCTACACGCTAATGTGTACTCGGTATTGGGCCTGCCTATTAGCATATTTGTCTTGTGGGCGACTCGGATTGATCGTCGCTGCCATCTTGGATTTTGCATTTTTCAAGTGAGTCAAGTATGCAGGGTACCCGACTGGGAATTTGCATTTCCCTGGCGCTTGCCAGTCTACAGCAATATATGTTCGGAGCATATTATTCAATCAGACTGCGAGAAATTTCTTTGCAGTATAATAAAGCTGCCTGTGCGTGAAAAAAAGCAGTTGCGTACACTGTGCAAAAGAAATTTTAAAAGAAAGAAAAGCCGGACAATTTTGTCAAAAACCGTCACCAGAGGCCACCAAATAGCTTCTACAATTCAAAAGTTCTGAAGGAAACCCTCCAGGGAAATCCTCCTATCCCTCTCGGCACTTCACGCCTCGGAAAATACCTTCGGTATTACTTTTGCCTCTTTTTAGCTCCACTGGCCGAAGGCCAGCGGGCTCATGTCATGGCCCGGTGTCCGTCGTGCGTCCGTCAGTCCGTCCGTGCGTCCGTCCGTCCGTGCGTTAACTTTTATTTCAAACATCTTCTTCTCTGAAACTACCCATCCAATTTTCATGAAACTTCACAGAAATGATCCTGCCATGGTCCTCTTCAGAATTTCTTGAAAGAATTTGATTCCTTCAAAAACTCTGGTTGCCATGGCAACAAAACTGAAAAATATTGGAAATCTTCAAAAATCTTCTTGTCTGAAACCATAAGGCATAGGGCTACCAAATTTGGCATGTAGCTTTATGTAGTAGACCTCTATCAAGTTTCTTCAAATTATAGCCCTGGGGTCAAAATTGGCTATGCCCCAGGGGTCACAAGTTTTACATAGGCTTATATAGGGAAAACTTTAAAAAAATCTTCCTGTACCTAGCCATAACGCCTAGAGCTACCAAATTTTGCATGTTGCTATATCTAGTGGGCCTCTACCAAGCAGGCCAAAATTTTAGCCCTGGGGTCAAAATTGGCCCCACCGCAGGGGTCACAAGTTTTACATGGGCTTACATAGTGACAACTTAAGAAATCTTCCTGTTTTGATTTTTTTTTTGAAATTAGCCTTGCATCAGGGGTCTTATTGTTTTACAGAGGCTTCATATGGACAAAACTTGAAAATCACCTTATTTATAACCATACAGCATTGACTTGTATTATTTTGGCATGTGGCTTTATCTTGTGGACCTCTACCAGGGTTCAAGTAATTATAGCTCTGGGATCAAAAATGGCTTTGCCTTGCAGGTCTCAACTTTCACATGGGCTTTTACAGAGAAAACTTTGAAATCATTTGGCTCAGAATTGAAATGTTTAGTATTTATGGTTTATATTTATAAGCCAGTGGAGCGATACAGGGCCATCATGGCCCTTTTGTTTTTTTTGGGGGGGCGGGGGAGGGGCGCTAGCTACGTCCCTGACAGACATGCACACACTCTCAATTGTGACATTGACAATATTTTTAATATTTTTCAAGAATGCAGTCGTGCTTACATGCTACTCTGAAAGTGCTGGACACTTAGAGTTGCTTTTGTAGACAGATTAGATCAAGATCAAACTGAACACAACTTGCAGTCAAACCTTGGATTCGTATACTGTACAGTTCGCTACTTTGAGGTTTAGTCTGACAGTCAATCTTGAAAGAGCAATGGGTCGAATGATTTATAGCATAAGTAACAAATAAAATAAAGCTCATTTTTTTAAATTTATATTTCAAAGGGTTACCAGCATTTTCTCCTTTTCCCACAGTGTTTTCAAAGGTCTCTATCCTTAGGATCATATGAACACAGGGTTTGCTCAAGCCTTATAAGAATCAATGATTTTGAGAAACAACCATAGATAACAGGGTCATGACGACTGTATTGCTCCACTTTCCTAAAGATAAATTAGCCACTATTGGCTTAGATCGAGGACTGAACTGTGAGAAGCCCATGTTAAAATTCATGGCATACATATAAAAGTCATTTTACTACTACATGCAAAGATGATTTCAATGAACACAGCTGTAGGTGGTCTTCTCAAGGGTCGCTCATACCAAATAGGTACAAGAAAATTGTTCGCAAAAAGAAATGGTTATTTAAAAAAAAGAAATTAGCTGAAATAGAAGGGTTGAAACTCAAGAAACCTCGTGAATTTTGGAAATATTTCAAAAAGAGTAGTCCAAACTCTGCTAGTTCTATTTCTCTGGATGAATTCCATAAATATTTTTCAACTTTAGAAAGGGAGATCAACTCAGCAGAAAATTCCGATGCTGAAACTTTTTGTCGTAATTACGATTTTGATAATCCCTTAGATTCCAATGACGATTTAGATTATCCTATAACTGTTAACGAGGTCATTTCTGCAGTGAAGAAATTGAAAACTGGCAAGTCTCATGGTGCTGATAACATTTTAAATGAGTATTTGATTGAAACTGTAGACATACTGGGCTCACACCTATGCGACTTATTTAACAGTATTCTAGAATCAGGGGTTTTCCCAGAATCATGGTCCGAAGGTATTGTTATCCCGATTTTCAAAAAGGGAGACAAAAAGGAATGCGGCAATTACCGAGGAGTTACTTTACTCAGCTGTTTTTCGAAACTCTTTACAGTTATCTTGAATCAAAGAATAATGTCTTACTGCGCAGTTAATGGGAAAATCTCGGATGCCCAATTTGGTTTTAAAAAAGGTAGTTCTACTGTTGATGCCATTTTTGTTTTGTACTCCTTGATTGAATATTTTATTAACCATAACAAGAGACTGTATGTCGCCTTTGTTGACTTAAAAAAATGTTTTGATAGTATAAACAGGAACTCGCTTTTATATAAACTTTTCAAACAAGGTTTTCAAGGCAAAATTTTACGTGTTATTAAGAGCATGTACGAGAACGTAAAATCCCGCGTAAAACACTGTGGAAACATGTCCGAATTATTTGAATATTCATTAGGTCTTAGACAAGGGGAGATAATGTCACCTGTCCTCGTGTCTTTGTTTCTAGAGGACATAGAGTTATCACTATGTAATAGGGCTAACTCTGGGTTGTCTGTTAACGATATTTATATAATGTTGCTTCTATTTGCTGATGACATGGTATTATTTGGCGAAAGTCCACGTGATCTTCAAAATTCTCTCGATTCCTTACTTGATTATTGTAATTTGTGGGGACTTGAAGTCAATTTCACCAAAACAAAAGTCATGGTCATAAGAAAAAGGGGTCATATACGCGATACCGAAAAGTGGTACTACGACGGCAATGTTTTAAATATCGTGGACCAGTTTAATTATTTAGGTACAGTCCTATCGTATAACGGTTCATTTTCGTGTAACAATGAATATCTAGTTGGTAAAGGATTAAAAGCTGTTAACGTTCTTTTAAAAAATTGTAACAAATATCCGCTCAAACCGAAAACTCTCTGTCAATTATTTGATTCCTTTGTTGGGTCAATCTTAAGTTACGCGTGCGAGCTGTGGGGGTTTTCTAAAGCAAAGGGTATTGAGCTTGTTCATTTGCAGTTTTGTAAAAGGATCCTCAAGGTTCGAACCAGTACTTGTTCCTCAGGCGTATATGGTGAATTAGCACGGTACCCTCTCTATGTGATGCGCTACTACAGGATAATTAATTATTGGTGTAAAGTAGTTTCTACTAATAATATTATTTTAAGTACCGTTTATAAATTAAGTTCAGAAGATTGCAATCTAGGCTTTAAGAATTGGGTGTATAGGGTCAAAAATTTATTAGACAATTATGGTTTCAGTCATGTTTTTTATAATCCGAACCCCATATATTTAGAAAAGTTTCCGCGTATATTTAAACAAAGGATTATTGACTGTTTTATACAGGATTGGTATAGATCAATAGAATCTAGTGCAGCATTAGAAGAGTATAAGCATTTTAAAAGCCATTTCGGATATGAACCATATTTAGACATTTTACCAAATAATTCCAGATTTTTCTTAACGAGAATGAGACTATCTTCGCATTCCTTAAGAATTCAAACAGGCCGCTATGGTAGAAATAAGATCCCAAGAAATGAACGCATTTGTCAGTGCTGTAACACAAATGATATTGAAGACGTGTTTCATTTCATTTGTATCTGTCCCTCTTATGATAGATTAAGAAAAAAATATTTAAGTAAAAAATACTATGTAAGGCCTTCAGTTTTTAAACTTAATCAACTAATTAATAGCGATGATGGCAAACAACTTTTTAACTTGTCGAGATTTATAAAAAATGCCCTAGATATTCGTAAAAACACCCTAAACCTACATGTCTAATTCTTATGTTGTTTTTTCGCTTCGTTCTGTTGAAAACTCATACGTGTAATGCTCTCATCTAAAAGTTGAATTATATGAGATATATTGTATAGCTTTGTTGAAAGCACTACACGCATAAGTCATTCTCCCCGACATACTTGCTCCAAAGTTATAACATGTCATTATTATTGTTGCTGTGATTCATCAAAGATTCCATTGATATTCGAAAAAACACCCTAAGCCTAAATGTCCAAAGTTCTTTCTTTTTATGTCTGTTTGCTTTGTTTCATTTTTTTTTTTTTTTTTTATACGTACTGTTCAGTAGACAAATATGTGTGTAGCGCTGTCAAGTAAAACTTAAATTATATTAAACATATCTTTTGACTTTGCTGAAAGTGTTATACACATATATTGCATAATGCAGGTCCTTTTACCGTCTGTCATGCTCACTAGATCTCGTTTTATTTTATGTTTATAAATGATACTTTTTGTGACTATGTACAACTGTGTACTTGTCTTGTAATAAACTTCTGTTCTGTTCTGTTCTGTTCTCATCAAGATGAACATGGGTGTGAAAAACTTTTGAAATTAATCAAGGTTCAAGAGATACAGAGTAGACACAATAGCTTGAGACAGAGAAACTGACCGACAGACAACTCTAACAGAAGTATGTCTTCCCAGTTTAAATTTTGGGAGATTAAATGGTCACTTAAAACATAACCATTTTAAGTGAGAACTGAACATTTTCTGTCCACGAAACATGAATACATGTATATACTAACAATGTAATAGTGTATTATGATCAGCAAGGGAGATAAGTGGTAACAAATATCTACCATGAGAAAACATGACTGATTTCCATTGATGGTTGTGTAAGCTTAACTATGACTTGTTATGAATAAAAATATTTCAAACCTGTAGCAGCTATGTTCTTGAACTAATCAAGTTCATACTAAGAAATCTGAAATAGGTGTGTCCAAGGACCGTTTAACCCTTTACCAAACAATCACAAGTTTTAACCACCCTGATTTTTTATAACACATTGAGGGAAAAGGAGAAAATGCTGGTAACCAGCATTTTCTCCTTTTTCCACAATTTTTCTACCCTATCATGCATAAATATCAGTACCTTAATTTGAGCTGCAATAAATATGTTGTCAGCTGTTGCTTTTCATGTTGATTAATCTAAAATTTTGTTGTTTCATAAAGGGTTAAGCCAATATGCAGAGAATTTCAACCAGTGGCTCTGGAGGGGAGGATTTTCAAAGATTTTAAATTTTTTTAGCTTTTGTTGCCATGGGAATCAGTGTTTTAAATGGAATAAAACTGTTTGAAGGACTTCTACAGAAGATCATGGCATGGCATGTTAAATTTGGTCCAAGAGCGAGCACACACACACACACACACACACACACAGAGGTCGGACATAGGGCCATGGTATAAGCTTGGTGCCCTGTGGCCATAAGTGGTAATGACAGATGTGAATATGTAGGTTGAAATAGAATAACAAACTTATTCACAAACGATGCTGCATAATTGTTTTTAATTCAAAATCTCCTTTCTAAATATCTAGTTTTCAAAATGTTTTTTCATCCCTAAAATGGAGAGGTGGTAATAATACATGAATTAAACAATATATCAGAATTATACCTTCACATGTAATTGGCTCTATCTTTTTAAATTATTCCTGATTATAAATTTACCATATTTAACTCTTTATCAAAAGACAAAATTTGAGACTTGTCCAAATTGAAAGCAGCTGCAGACAACAAAATAAATGTGACTCAGAAATTGAAATTTGTTTTGGGAAGGGTGGAAAACATTGCAGGAAAAGGAGAAAATGCTGGTTACCAGCATTTTCTCCTTTTCCCACAATGTTTTTAAAAGCCTTCTTTCTCATGGGTTATTAGAAGTCGGGATTTATGTGGTAAAGGGGTTATTTAATTTTTATTTTCTCAGTGGGGTGGGGAGGGGTGGGGGAGGGAGGAAGAGGTCTATATTTCAATTTTCTGCCTAAGAAATTTCTGGTGAGGAAGGAGAATAACAATACTAAAACCCTTGAATATCACAAAATACACTTCTAATATTATATCCAAACTATCTTATTGAGAAAAAAAAGCCGTGAAATTGTACTCTTTTTTCAAGATTGACTGGGAACAAATGTTTGTGAAAACATGTTCGTATCATTCTTTTTTTTTTTTACAAAAGACAATGCCCTTACAAATTCAATATCAAATCTGTAGTAAAACTCAAAAAAATGTGTGTTGGCTATCATTTAAAAAAAAAAAATTACAACATGATGTCTTACCCAGAAAACACAACCCTTGGCATGACTTAAGTTGCTTTTGTGATATTAGATGTCAAGATCAAACAGCAATATGTTTCACACAGATATTCCCCCATTATCCTTGTCTTACTGCTTTACCACACAATTCTGAGTTTTAACAACCCTTTGGAAGAAGCTTTTTGAAAAGATTTTGGGAAAAGGAGAAAATGCTGCTCAACAGCATTTTCTCCTTTTCCCAAAATCTTTTCTGCCCTTTCACAGACAAATTTCATCAATTCAGTCACATTTAATTAGTCACCTGCAAATACTTTCAATTTGAACAAGCCTAAGAATTTATCATTCTGTAAAGAGTTACTCAACGACAGGACTGCTGAAGTTAACTGTAAACAGATATATACAGAATGGTAGAGACAATATTTTTATCATGACTCAAAGTATAAAGTAATTACATGTAACTGCAAACCCTTTGGCTGCTATGTGCAACTCGGTATGTTGTTGCAGACAGTGTGGATCAAAATCAGACTGCACAAAATGTGCAGCCTGATCTTAGATCCATACTGTCTGATATAATGAGATTTTTCTCAGCAAAAAAATTTTGAAACTGCCATGTTTGTGGTTTTACTGTTGTTTGGAAATTTTCATTAAACCCTTTACCACACAATCCTGACTCTTCAAAGAGGCCTTTGGAAAACACTGGGAAAAGGAGAAAATGCTGGTAACCAGCATTTTCTCCTTTTCCCACAATGTCTTCTACCCTTTCAATGACAGTTTCCATCTTTTGAGTAACATTTGAATTGTTGTCTGCAAATGTTTTCAATTTGGACAAGTCTACATTTTTGTCGTTTGGTAAAGAGTTAACTCTTTCCCAAACAACAAAATAATTGACTTGTCCAAATCCAAGGGATTCACAGACAATAAATCAAATGGATCTAAAATGGTGGGGTTTGTCTCTGAGAGGGTAAAAAATAGTTTGGAAAAAGGAGAGAAAACTGTGGATTACCTGCATTTTCTTCTTTTTCCAAACAATGTTTTTCAATGCTTTCTCCCACAGAGTCATTAAAGCTCAGGATCGTTTGGTATAGGGTTAACCAATATAGCAGATTTCAACAAAGCAAACCACTTTTTTCTGCGAGTCATTTTAAAATCTGCTTATATTGTAATTTCCTTCAGAATACCTGGTACAACCTATGTTGACTTGCTTAACAGTATAGATCGAGACCAGACCATACAGAATGTGAAGCCTGATCTTGGATCTATAATGTTACTGATATTCTGCCTACAACAGTATCTGAGCTACCCAATGTATTTCAATTTAACCCTTTCCCAAACAAGCCCTGGTTTTCACATGTCTGCAGTACAAGTCTTTTGAAAACACTGTGGGAAAAGGAGAAATTGCTCGTAACGAGCAATTTCTCCTTTTCCCACAGTGTTTTCTACTCTTATTGAGGACTTTCTACTATTGTCATCTGCAAACTCTTTCAATTTGGACCAGTCCAAATTTTGTCGTTTGGGAAAGGGTTAAAGAAGTGCTGATATAGCAATAAACTATTTGAACCTTTTTTAATGGCTAAAAAAGTTGATTTTCTGCTCAAAGAGATAATTTGGGTAGTTTTTACTTTTTACCAAAAGACAAAATGCTACACTCGTCCATATTGAAAGCACTTGCGGACCAGAAATTTTAACTGGTTCAAATGATGCTATCTGTCATTGAAAGGGTGGAAAGCATTGTGTGAAAAGGAGAAAATGCTGGTGACTAGCATTTTCTCCTTTTCCAACAATGTTTTCCAAAGCCCTCCTCTTTAGGGTCGTCACAACACAGAATTGTTTGGTATAGAGTGCACAAAACTAGGTGAGCACTATTCAGGTAGATGCTCACAAAACCACTTGTATATATTGATAAAAGCGTCTGCTTCAGAATCAACCTTAACTATGGGGTGACCGTTCTCTGGGTAGGCAATAAACCTGAAAAGACAAAAGTATTGTCCAACCTGTATTAAACGTTTACAAAACAATCCCTAGGATGAACTGGCTTTTGAAAACGTTGTGGGAAAAGGAGAAAATGCTGACTACCAGCATTTTCTCCTTTTCCAACTATGTTTTCTACCGTTTGAAAGACAAATTTCATGTCTTGCATGATACCTGTCATCTGAAAATGCGTTCAATCTTGACTGGTTTAACCCTTTACCACACAATCCAGGCTTTTAACCACCCTGAAAAAAACGCCTTGTGAAAACATTGTGGGCAAAGGAGAAAATGCTGGTAACCAGCATTTTCTCCTTTTCCCGCAATGTTTTCTACCAGTCCCATAACATTTTTCAATTTCTAAGTGACATCTTTTTTGTCGTTTGCAAATGCCTTCAGTTTGGACTTACCTAAAATTTTGTCATTTGGTAAGGAGTTAAAATTTTGTAGTTTGGTATAGAGTTAAACAAGTCAAAAACTGTAATCTGGTACATAGTTTAACTCTTTCAGCCCAAAATATGTGAAGGCCGCTCTGGGACAAGGAGGTATAATGCATCTCCGTGATGCATTATACCAAGCAAGTCATCACATAATTATGGATCAATAAAATCCATTTTGTCTAACAACTAACTGAATCATGAGGTAGACTGGTCCTTTGACAAACAGAAAATTGACCAATGGTATTGACCAATAGTATCGACCTAGGTCAGCCAGCCTGGACTGAGTCGATACTTTTCACAGATGCATTAAACCCCCTTTACACAGACCATGGCTCATATAAACTCTACTTCTTACGTTTCCTGACAATACAACCCACTGAGATAAAGAAAGATTTTAATAGGCTCGATTCAATAAGGTGACAAGAGTAAAGATCAGACTGAATGTGCTGTTCAGTCTCATCTCCATCAATAGCATCCTGATTTTGCTTGTGACACTGAATAGGTTAACACGTACAAAAAGGTATTGAATTTTATGTAGCCTAAGTCTTGAGCTTGTCTCATAATGTGGTAATTAGAAATTAAACCTTTCAGCTACAAGGTATTATGCAATGACCTACCTTACAGGTTTATTTCTCGCTTTTAAAACTTTGTACAACTCATAACTCTGTTTGACTGGTACCCGTTTATCATCCTCGCCAATCATCAACATCATCGGACACGATATCTACAAATACACATTGTTAACCCTTTACCACACAATGCCTAGTTTTAACGACCCGAGGAAAGAAGCCTTTTGAAAGCATTGAGGGTAAAGGAGAAAATGCTTTTCTCACAATGCTGTCTAACCTTACAAAAATAAATTCCATCAATTGAGCAACATCTGAATCGTTGTCTGCAAGTGCTTTCAATTTGGACAAGTCTAGATTTTCGTTGTGTTGTTAACCTTTTACCAGACGACAAAAATTTAGCCCTGTCCAAATTGAAAGCATGTGCAGACGACAATTTCATTGTGGGTAAAATGGTGCAATTTCTCTTTGATAGGATAGAAAACATTGAGGGAAAAGGAGACAATGCTGGTTACAATGTTTTCAAAAGGCTTCTTTCCAGGGGTCATTAAACAGCAGCATTGTGTGGTACAGGGTTTTAAAAAAAATACTTCACAAAGTAACTCTTTACCAAACAACCCAGCATGGTTACCAGCATTTTCTCCTTTTTGCACAATGTTTTCTACTCTTCCCAAAACAAATTTAAATTTTTGAGTCGCATTTATTTTGTTGTCTGCAAATGCTTTCAATTTGGACGAGTCTAAAATTTTGTTGTTTGGTAAAGAGTTGAGCAAGCGTATATTGAGTTCCAAGAGAAGGCAAATACATACTGAGCCATGCTCTGGCAAAAAGGGGACATAAGGCATCTCCATGATCCATCATACAAGCAAGTCCTCACATAATTATGGATCCATAACATCCGTTATGTGTGTTCATGAGGTACACTGGTCCTTTGACATGCAGAAAATTGACCAATAGCAAAAAGTTTCGATCCAGGTCAGCCTGTGCGGACTACAGAGGCTGACCTGGGGTGATTCTTTTCGCAGATGCAATAAGCCCCCTTTTCACAGAGCATGGCTCATACCAAAAATTACGTTGGTGTAACTTTCCTGGTCCTTGTATTTGATTTGAGCAGCGGGAGAAAATTTGATATTGCAAGAAGCAAATACAAGCACAAAGAAAGTTACTACAACATATTATCCTTTTATTATATACCAACAATTTTCAACAAGAAACTATTGCAATTATTGACATTTTATTAAAAAACGGTAAAAAATATCCGCACACGAGATACATCATTACACTGTATTTGGAACCCAATGTTGAAACTGTGTAGATACAGATTTCATTTTTGTCGTGTGTGATATTTTAACTGCATGTAAAGCATTTGAGCCTGAAAACTTTCAGGTATATAATAAATTGAGCCATGCTCTGTGAAAAGAGGGCTTCATGCATTTGCGAAAAGTATTAGCCCAGGTCAGCCTGCACAGGCTGACCTGGGCTGAAACCTTTTGCTATTGCCCATTTTTCTGCCTGTCCAAGGACCAGTCTAACTCATGATGAAGTCAGTTTTTGAAAAATGTGGCTGTTTTGGATTCATAATTATGTGATGGCTTGATTGGTATTATGTATCATGGAGATGCATTAAGCCCCTTTTTCACAGGGCATGGCTCAATTGTAATACACTTGTACTTAGCTTGCACCTGTCTTAGGCAAGCATTTTTGTGTGTCCCTGATGTGCTTACTTAATACAGGTTGTACGGTACTGTTGTCTGGTTAAAAGTAAATACACAGCAATGACTCTACCTGATCCACATATTGTATCGGAGAACATTTCCACATTTTTTCACGAAGTGAGGCATCGGGTAAGGACTTAAAGTCAAATTGGAGGCCAGCCTCTGCAAACAACCTGCAATAACAACAACCTTCTGAACTCTTGAAATGTGTACTAAACATCAAATTCTTGAACTTGACAAAATTAAAAGTAGTTGCAAACAACAAAATTACTGGCAACAGTTTGCAAAATTGCCTAATCTGTGCCTAATTCAATGTAGCTTAAACAGCAAAATTTGCCTTTGAAAGAGTTGAAAACATTAGGGAAAAAAGAAACAAGAAATATCTTTAAAAAAGATAGCGGGCATAAGAGATACTGAAATATGAATATTGAAATTTTTCTGTGGCTCAATATGAAGTAAAATAATGACAATCAATGTCGAGAGAAATTTCCTCCTTTTCCTCACCGTTTTTCATTTTGTTGAGGAGTACTTACTGGGTTATTGGGAAATGCTTATGAAATATTAAATTTCCAAACAGAACAAGGAAGGACCATTCTCTATCACATTAATTTGCTATGGTATGATCAAGGCCCTGGGGTATTGATTAGCGGTAGCAACGCTTGTCAATAGTGGTTTCATAAATGTGCCAGCAAATATCCGAGCACGGGCCCACCGAATAAATGTGTTCATATTTTTTACCTATTGCAAATTACCATCTATTCATTCTTTATCAGTACCAAGAATAAGGTTAAAAGCCAGCACTTTCAGCTATGCTGAAAAATGCTTTTTACCAGCATTTTCTCCTTTTCCCAAATGCTTTCAAAATCTTTCTTCCCAAGGGTTGTTAAAACCTTGGCATTGTTAGGTAAAGGGTTAATGAACAATCCCATATTTTCAACGATCCCCCATGGAAGACGCCTTTTAGGAAAACACTGAAAAAAGGAGAAAATTCTCTTCCCACTATGTTTTTTACTATTTTGAATTAAACTCAATCATTAGAGCCTTATTTAACTGTTTACCAAACAACCAAAATTTGAGACTGGTCTAAATTGAAAGCATATGCAGACGACAAATTATAAATTGCTCAGTGGTGAGATCGGCCTTTGAAAAGGTAAAAAACATGGTGGGAGAAGTGGAAAATGCTGGGCACCAGCCTACCTCAGGTTTGTTACATCACAGGATAGTTTGGTAAAGGGTTGATTTGTACTGTAATAATCCTTTCAGTATGGGCAAATCTTAAAATTTTGCAGATTATTAGCATTTTCTCCTTTTTCCATTATGCTTTCCAAAGCAATTTCCTTCAAGGTCCTAAACAACATAGGGGTTGTCTGGTAGAGGGCTAAAGCACTTGAGTCTCTCTGTGAAAAGGGGGCTTAATGCACCTGTGAAAAGTATCAACCCAGATCAGCCTGCACAGACCCGGGCTGAAACTTTTTGCTATTGGTCAATTTTCTGCATGTCCAAGGACCATCCTCCCTCATGATTCAGTTGGTTGTAAAAGAAAAAAAAAATTGCTATTATGGCTCCATGATTATGTGATGGTTTGATAGTATCCCTTTAC
Organism: Tridacna gigas; assembly: GCA_945859785.2. Classification (NCBI taxonomy): domain Eukaryota; kingdom Metazoa; phylum Mollusca; class Bivalvia; order Cardiida; family Cardiidae; genus Tridacna; species Tridacna gigas. Next base: position 36,605,858 of record OX244036.2, on the reverse strand, counting down.
CACACAATCCCGAGTTTTAACAACCCTGAGAAAGAGGCCTTTTGAAAACATTGTGGGAACAGGAGAAAATGCTGGTAACCAGCATTTGTTACCAGCATTTTCTCCTTTTCCCACAATGTTTTCTATCCTTCCAAAAACAAATTCCAATTTTTGGGTCACATTTATTTCATCATCTGCAAATGCTTTCAATTTTGACTGGTCTAAAATTTTGTCTTTTGATAAAGAGTTAAAATGCATCACGGAGATGCATTAACCCCCATTTTGCCAGAGCACAGCTCATTTCTTTTTTCATATATAAAAGATACATACCAATCTGGAGTATCTGTTGAACCAAACATAGCTGTAATAAAAATGAACCACACTTTAGCAAAAAGTGGCTTAATGCATCTCCGTAATGCATTAGACATCATCTAATTATGAATCCATAAAATCCATCACTTGAATCATGAGGTAGAATTATCCCTGAGATGCAGGAAATATAAAAAAGTTTCAGCCCATGTCAACCTGCACGGACTGCCCAGGCTGATATGGGTCAATACGTTTCGCAAATGCACTAAGCCCCCTTTTCACAGAGCATGTCTCATATCATAAACTATAGATTTTACCTCTACCTCTTTCATGAAGACTTTTTGCTTTTTGGCTTCCTGAAGTGCCGAACCTAGTTGCATATTTGGTGGCTTACAGGATTTGAGACGGGATTGGGGGTGGTTACTAGTTCCATCGCCAATTTCTTTCTGGGGATTGATGTTAGATCATTTGACTACTGCCATGGCAGAAAGCAGCCAGTGGTTTAGGAGGATTATTAATTACTGGTAATAGAAACTCCACAAAATCAGATTATTAAAACATGGGATTTTGCTGTAAAGGATTAATGTAATTATGACTATGGTATTAGCCTATCAACACAGAGACACTTCTGTATGTTTCTGATACCAATTTTCCAAATTCAGACAAAAATTTGTGTTGTAACTCTTACCAAAAGACAAAATTTTAGACTTATCAAAACTGAAAGCATTTGCAAACAACAACATGAATGTAACTCAAAAACTGAAAATATTTGGAAGAGCTTTGTTTTTGCTAATTACCACGCCATGTTTTTTTTTCTATCAGTTTAGGATACTTGTAAATACGGATAAAGTCTATGTTCAGTATTAATTTGACCATATTCAAGAAGCTGTACTTTTCAAACGACAAAATATGCCAATTAAGTACTATACACAGACAGTTGCTGCTTTTTAGTAGCTCATCAATTCCACAAGGTTATGATATAACACCTCTCATCAAGCACTCTTGGGCATCTACCATTAGAAAATGGCCAAGTCTGCCGAAACAGAGCAATATTATCAGAGCATACACTGAGCTCATAACATAGACAAATCATTAACTCGCCCATACCAAGAATAACAAATAAGAAATGTAAGCCGACATATACTTAATAGAAACTACATTGTAATGAAATGTGCCTCAATTTGAATAGATAGTTGCACTTGATTATACCTGATACATTGATTTTTGCTTACATTTGGTCCTGGTAGCAAGTCTGAATGCTCCTTTAACCCTTCACCAGATGACAAAATTTTAGCCTTGTCCAAATTGAAAGAATTTGCAGACAACAATTTCCATGTGGCTCAAATGGTGGAATCTTTCTTTGATAGGGTAGACAACATTGTGGGAAAAGGAGAAAATACTGGTATCAGCATTTTCTCCTTTTCCCACTATGTTTTCAAAAGGCCTCTTTCCCAAGGTTGTTAAAAGGTGGCATTGTGCCATAAAGGGTAAACTTAAAGAGTTCCACTAGTGGAAATAAGAAGTATTGTGATAATTACTCTGTGAGTGAAGCCAATTCATAATGACATTAACACATAAACTTACAGGTTAGGTCAAGGACTGGATTTCTACATGCAGCTGCTTTATAAAATCCCTGTAAATGAAGGGAAAGGAAATGTGCTATTAAACCCAGTGTTTCTGTTTATGTCGTTACAGCATCTAATCTATATATCCATGATCTGCTGTGACACAAAATACCAATTGTGTCCCTTGGTCGCAGAAAAAAATACATCAAAACATTAACTTCATCTAATTACATCAGTAGTGCCTGACCTGTGTTTCTTTTCGTGTAAAGTCTGTATGTGTAAAAAAATATGTCATAATTCTTTACCACATAATCCTGAGTTTTAAAGACCCTGCAAGAGAAGTCTTTTGAAAACTTTGTGGGAAAAGGAGAAAATGCTCTTGACCAGCATTTTCTCCTTTCCCACCATGTTTTCAACCTTTCTGCAAATGCTTTCAATACATGGATCTATGGAAATCGATATTTGACCAATCAGGTCATCGCATTTATTTTGCACGATGTCCAGCCTTGCTGTCTGCTATTTCGGCTCACAAACAAGCGACTCTTAATGTTGAAGAAGTGCGATATTATGTGTGTTTACAACGCTTGAATTTTAGGAAAAAGTTTAAAAGATGTGCTTTGCGATCGTGTATGGCTTACGTGAGATATACGAAGAGATGACAAGTTTGCATTATGATTGACAATGGGACATGAGCAAAGAGTGAAACTCTCTGAAAAAAAAAAAACTGTTTAACAGTAGAAAACAAAGGTAAAATTTATGCAATACTAATAAAAAGAAAGTATGTTCACTAAAATATCTAAACCTTGTTTAATAATCTCTGCACATCCAAAAAGGGGCACGTGTCATCAGTGTTTCAGTTTGACATTAACATTAACCCTTGGTGCGTGAAGAATGCTGAATGTGTAGATACAGAGCAGAGTGCAAAAAAAAATGCAGTTTATTCTTGGATTCAAACCATCTGCTACTTAAATTAAGTCCATTTACGTGTATTCTTTTACTGAAGGTACATGTAGATTTCATTTATGAAACAGACTAAGTTCTGTTTTGTATGGTTTAGGAAGTTCAGCTCAAAAGGCAACTTCTGTTAATTAAATCAACTTTTGACTTAGCCATATTTAAGTGCATTAGTACATCTGCCATTTCAAAGGGTATGTCGGTAAACTGCTAACTGATAGGATGTGTGTTTGATTGCCCGTAATTCACTCAACCACCTGTTGTCTTCAATATTGGCCTATCACAAGATAAAACAAACTACCGCCAATGATATTAACAAGTTTGTTAATTGACAGCACACTTTACACATTTTAAAATTATCAGGCAACCATTTTCCCTTAACTTGAAATTTAAACATTTCTTAGACTTCCACCTCTCTGTTGAATGAGACAATCTATAAATATTTCAAAATGCTTGTAATTTAGTGTAATTTATTATCGAATACGATGTTGAGACAACCTAACAAGCTTTACAAAAATTTTAATCATCTTTAATTCTATTATTTTTAAGCAAAACTGAGGTTTATAAGGTGTTTTATTCTTTCTCGTAGAAGTTTAAAACTTTGCTGGCACAGGTATTACGTTGTCCGTAGCCCCTGAAATTCACACTTTTTGTAAAAATCCTTGTGTAAATAAGTTAAAGTATCCATATATTTCTCACCAAGAATCCATCATCGACAGAAACATATGAAAAGGAATATTTTTCCGGAATTTAATCGACAGAAACAGTCATGATAGCAAGATTTAAATAGCCTTTCTGCTATACTGTATATGTATTTACTGCGTTTGTTTGTGAGCCCTTAGTTACGGTAACCAAGGAAGTCGGTTTATCTCATCGCTACGGATCCATGTATTTGGACAAGTCTAAGATTTTGTCGTTTAGTAATGAGTTAAACTAAACTACATCAGTAACAAAAACAAAGAAAGTACATTGTTTTCGACTCTTAACTGCAAAATTTAACCATCGGAATGCCTAAATTGTCTAAAAATAGATTGACTTGAATGTGTGCAGAGATGTAACTGGGACAAAGCAATTGCAGTTCCTTTTAACCGTTTACCAAAAAATCCCAATTTCTAACAACACTAACAAAAGAGACTTTCGAAAACATTATGGAAAAAAGGAGAAAATGCCAGTAACTAGCATTTTCTCCTTTTCCCACAATGTTTTCTACTCTCCCAGACACAAATTCCATCACTCGAGCCAGATTTAATTTGTAGTCTGCAAATGCGTTTAATTTGGACCAATCTAAAATTTTGCTATTTCGTAAAGAGTTAAGTCAATGAATTTTCAATTTTCCAGTTACTACCCAAGTACAATAATACAGTAATTCCCAGCACACTGATCACAATAATCAACAGTTTTGTAGCTCAGCCTAAGTACTGAAGCTTAACCCATTCCCAAACAAGCCCTGGTTTTCATGTGTCTGCAGTACAAGTCTTTTGAAAACACTGTGGGAAAAGGAGAAATTGCTCGTAACGAGCAATTTCTCCTTTTCCCACAGTGTTTTCTACCCTTTTTGAGACCTTTCTGCCATTTTCATCAAATTTAAAATTGTTGTCAGCAAACTCTTTTAATTTGGACCAGTCCAAAATTTGTCGTTTGGGAAAGGGTTAACTCTTTACCACATGGCAGTATTGTAGACTGGTCTAAACTGAATGTATTTGCAGATGACATATCAAGTGTAGCTCAAATGATCGGATATGCTTCTGAAAGGTTAGAAAACTGTTGGAACAGGAGAAAATTCTGGTTACCAGCATTTTCTCCTTTTCCTACATCGTTAAAATTCAGGATTGTGTAGTATTGGGTTAAGATGCTTTCTAGAAATTTCTAGTTGAGCTGTTTTTGTTTTCTTTTTCCTGCATGTTTTTTAGATACTTAACCCTTTACCACACAATCCTGAATTTTAATGACCTTGACGAAGAAGAAGTTTGAAAACATTGTGGGAAAAGGAGAAAATGCTGGTAACCAGCATTTTCCCCTTTTCCCACAATGTTTTCTACCCTTCCAAAGGATATTTCAGCTTTTGAGTTGCATCTGATTTATCATCTGCAAATCTTTTCAATTTGGAAAGTACATTTTTGTTGTGTGGTAAAGGCTTAACTGATAATTTATGCAGGCAAAAATTGAACTCAGAAGGAACTCAATGGGACTCAAGGACTGAAAAATATTTTACAAGTTTTCATTTCAGTGATAACAAAAAACATTGCTGGTAAGGGAGCCATTTTTAGTGATATTTTAGTGATTTTCCCACAATATTTTAAAACTACTGATCACTGCAACAGTGTTATAAGGCTGTATTAGAATGGCATACCATCTTTTTCCACACTGTAGAAACATGGGATCGTTTGGCAAAAGGTCAACTTGTTAACAGAAGACAAAGTTTTAGACATGACTAAATCGAAAGAATTTGCAGAACACAAACTAGATATTCCTCAGATGATAAACAGAAAAAGCAGAAAACATTGTAAGAAAGGGAGAAAATGCTGGCTACCAGCATTGCCTCCTTTTACCACACCGTTTCAAAAACCTTCTTGTCTTAGGGTCCATAAAACACAGGATCATTTGATAAAATGGATAGAGCAACTTACTGGATACTGCCCCACAAGGTGACATGTTAGAAACCCCCCATGGGAGCCTCCCAGCACACACATTCTATTTTTATCGTAAGCTTCTTTTGCTATCACGTCCTCAGCTGCTTCCTAAAAAACAAGATCAATCAACACTTAACTCTTTACCAAACGACAAAATTTTAGACCCATCCAATTTGAAAGCATTTGCAGACGACAATTTCAGTGTAGCTCAAATGATATCAGTTTTAGCTCCACTGGCCGAAGGCCAGCGGGCTAATGTCATGGCCCGGTGTCCGTCGTGAGTCCGTCCGTCCGTCCGTTTGTCCGTCCGTGCGTTAACTTTTATTTCAAACATCTTCTTCTCTGAAACTACCCATCCAATTTTCATGAAACTTCACAGAAATGATCCTGCCATGGTCCTCTTCAGAATTTCTTGAAAGAATTTGATTCCTTCAAAAACTCTGGTTGCCATGGCAACAAAACTGAAAAATATGGGAAATCTTTAAAAATCTTCTTGTCGGAAACCATAAGGCATAGGGCTACCAAATTTGGCATGTAGCTTTATGTAGTAGACCTCTATCAAGTTTCTTCAAATTATAGCCCTGGGGTCAAAATTGGCTCTGCCCCAGGTGTCACAAGTTTTACATAGGCTTATATAGAGAAATCTTTAAAAATCTTCTTATCGGAAACCATAAGGCATAGGGCTACCAAATTTGGCATGTAGCTTTATGTAGTAGACCTCTATCAAGTTTCTTCAAATTATAGCCCTGGGGTCAAAATTGGCTCTGCCACAGGGGTCACAAGTTTTACATAGGCTTATATAGAGAAAACTTTAAAAATCTTCCTGTACCTAGCCATAAGGCCTAGAGCTACCAAATTTTGCATGTAGCTATATCTAGTGGGCCTCTACCAAGTGGGCCAAAATTTTAGCCCTGGGGTCAAAATTGGCCCCACCGCAGGGGTCACAAGTTTTACATGGGCTTACATAGTGACAACTTAAGAAATCTTCCTGTTTTGATTTTTTTTTTAAATTAGCCTTGCATCAGGGGTCTTATGTTTTACAGAGGCTTCATATGGACAAAAATTGAAAATCACCTTATTTATAACCATACAGCATAGACTTGTATTATTTTGGCATGTGGCTTTATCTTGTGGACCTCTACCAGGGGCCAAGTAATTATAGCTCTGGGATCAAAAATGGCTTTGCCCTGCAGGTTTCAACTTCCACATGGGCTTTTACAGAGAAAACTTTTTGTAAGTCTTCATTTTGAAACCATTTGGCTCAGAATTGAAGTGTTTAGTATTGATGGTTTATATTTATAAGCCAGTGGAGCGATACAGGGCCATCATGGCCCTCTTGTTCTCTGATAGGGTAGAAAAATTTGTGGGAAAAGAAGAAAATGCTGGTTCTCCTTTTCCCACAATGTTTTTCAAAGGCTTCTTCCCCAGAGTCGTTAAAAGTCAGGATTGTGTGGTAAAGGGTTAACACTTTCCAAGACAACAAGATGTTATCCTTGTCCAAATTGAAAGCATTTGCAGACGATAATTTCAGTGTGGCTCAAATGGTGCAAATTTTCTTTGATAGGATAGAAAACATTGTGGGAAAAGGAGAAAGTGCTGGTTACCAGCATTTTCTCCTTTTACCACAATGTTTTCAAAAGGCTTCTTTCCCAGGGGCATTAAAAGGCGTCATTGTGCAGTAAAATGTTAACACTTTACCAGACGACAAAATCTTAGACATGTCCAAATTGAAAGCATTTGCAGATAACAAAATAAATGTGACTCAAAAATTGGAATTTGTTTTCTGAAGGGTAGAAAACATAGTGGGAAAAGGAATAAATTCTGGTTACCAGCATTTTCTCCTTTTTTCACAATGTTTTCAAAAGCTTTCTTTCTCTGGGTAGTTGCCAAGCCCCTGTAGCTCAGTCAGTAGCGTACAGGACTTGAGAACAGGAGGTCGCTGGTTCGATCCCTGGCTTGGCCAATTTTTTTCTGAGGACTGATGATAGTCATCGCGACAAGATTCATTCCCCTCTCACCACTTGCAATTGTTTTGACGATGGTAATGTGGGAAAGCAGCCAGTCGCTTGGAAAGAATATTGTGTGGAGTACTGGTAAAAGAAACTCCAGGAAAGCATGGATAGGTGCACTGGCCGCCGTGATATAACTGAAATAAAGTTGAAAACAGTGTTAAACACCATACAATCAATCAATTATTCTCGGGGTCATTAAAAATCAGGATTATGTGCATAAAGCATTAATTCTTGCACTGCCAATGGTGACTTGCTTAGCTTTTGTAGGTGGCATAGTTCAAGATCAGAGAATGTGCTAAGAATGTGCATCAACAGATCAAAACCATCTGCCATCTGATGCTATTTTGGGACCAAAACAATCTCTAATTCCAGTGGACATCTACTTTTAGACGACAAAAAAAGCTGAATCGCCTTTGGTGGTGGCAAAAGATTAAATATTGCCCTGATGACAAAATTTTAAAAATTTTTCAACTATTTGCAGACTAAAAAAAAATGTGGTTGAAATGACAGAATTTGCCTTTCAAAGGATTGAAAACATTATTGTAAAAAGAAAGAAAATGCTGTAAACCAGCATGTTCTCCTTTTCTCACAATGTTTGTAAAAGCCTTCTTCCTTGGGGGTCATAAAAACACTGGATTGTTTGGTAAAGGGTTGTATCATTACAAGAAAATGTTTTCCTGATCGATATTGAAAACATTTTAAGACAACAAATCATTTCTTTACAAAGTGACAAAATTTAAGACTTGTCCAAAAGCATTTACATATGACAAACTTATTTTGGCTCAAATGATGGAATTTGTCTTTGGAAGGGTGGAACACTTTGTAGATAGAAAACAGTGTTGGTCACTAGCATTTCCTCTTTTCTGACAACACTTTATAGTGCTTTCCAAGCACCAAGCACAACGCTTAACTATTTTTGTCACATGGTACAGAGTTAACCCTTATACTGTAAATAAGTTAAATGAAACTTTTATAGTGATTGCAAAAACCTGAATAATGCTATTTTCAAAATTATTTTTTGGAGAAAAATATCTCCTTATCAGACAGCGTAGATCCAAGATCAGACTTCATGTTCTGTGCAATCTGATCTTGATCTACACTGCACGCAAAAGGTTAGCGAGTCACACTTAGCAACTTAAGATAGACTTACCTGAACATCTTTCACATCCTGGTCCCCAATGTTACCCGGTAAAGAATTGACACAGTCCATACCATAGCCAACAGAACCTCTGTAGTTAACTGTCACAATACATCAAATATTACAGGATAAAGTTAAACTACACTTTGTCACTTTAAATTCTGGACAAGTGACCTTGACCTCAAACCAAAGTTACTCAAGTGTCATAGACAAATATTTTAGTTTTCAAATTACAGCCTCTCATCTCTGAAGTTTCACTGTCCAAAGTGAAAGTCTTTGTATCTTTTCACTGTTTTTAAGCTGTCTTGCGTTTTTTGTCGTTTTACCCTTTACAACAAAATCACGACTTTTAATGACCCTGAAAAATAAGACTTTTGAAAACATTGTAGGAAAAGGAGAAATGCTAGTAACCAGCATTTTCTCCTTTTCCCACAATGTTTTCTAACCTTCCTAGAACAAATTGTAGTTTTTCATTCACATTTATTTTGTCATCTGCAAATGTTTTCAATTTGGACTAGTCTAAGATTTTGTCATTTGGTAAAGAGTTAACACACTTTGCAACATTATTTTACATACATCACATGGTTAGTGCACCTTTGCATGTTTTCTTGGAGTTTCTCAATCAGTATTTCATACAATGTTTTACCAAGCCACTGAATGCTTTCTCACATAATCATTGTAGAAACAATTTTTAAGTTGTAAGAGAAAAATTAACTCCGTGGCAATGACTATCACCAACCATGTAAAGAAGTTGACCGAGCTGGGAATCCTTGCAGTGTGACCTTGACCTTTAACCTATGTTACCCAAATCTAACAAGCTTTTGTCTCTGGTCATATCTATAAATATATTATGTACATGTCATCATTCAATACTAAACAGACTTTTTTTTATGGAGAAGGTACTATTTTTAGACTGCTCCAAATTAAAAAAAAATTGCAGATGACAAAATAAATGTGACTAAAAAATTGAAATTCATTTTGGGAAGGGCAGAAAACAATGTGGGAGAAAGAGAAAATGCTGGATACCAGCATTTTCTCATTTCCTCACAGTTTTCTAAAGGCTTAAAACTCATGATTGTGAGATAAAGAGTTCAACAAAACCATACATACCCAGGAGCATAGAAAATCCCAGTTCACACAGAAGTGAGCCATACAACATAAAATCTGTTGTAAACAAGGAATGAGGCCCACCTGTAAAGAAACAAAAAAAATAAAGTTTTATTCTTTTGAATGAGAAACAAGGAAGTTAAAAATTCTATGATAACGATTGTTAGCATCCAATACAACCCTATACCACACAATCCTGTGTTTTAAAAACTCTGAAGAATAAAGGTTTTGAAAACTTTGCTGGTAAAAATGCATTTTCTCCTTTTCTCATGATGTTTTCTTACATTGCAATGGCAGAAATAATCTTTAGAGGTACACTGAATTTATCATCTGCAAAAGTCTATTTTTTGTTGGGTGGTCAACTTCATTTCTTTGTTTGTTTGTATAGAGTTTAATGCTGCTTTCAACATTACTTCAGTTATACCACACTGGGCATTGCACCTATCCATGCTTTCCTGGAGTTTCGCTTGACAGTGCTTTGCAAAGTATTTTTCCCAAGCCACTTGCTGCTTTCCCACATCATCATCGCCCAAACAGTGATCAGCAGTGAAAGAGGAATGAATCCTGTTACAATGACTATCATCAATCCTAGTAAAGTAATTGGCTGCGCTGGGGATTCAAACTGGCCACCCCCGGTGTCAAGACCTGTTCACTACAGACTGTTTACTACTGGACTCTTGGTCTTGTCAAGGGATAAAACTGCTATTATACTGAAATGGGATAAAGTACATGAATTTTTTTTTCGGCAAGCTTACAACCAAAAATCTGTCCATGGCTAAAAGTTGTTGTTTTTTTTCCTTTTCCGAAAATGCTTTCTAACCTCTCACCTTTCAGAGAAAAATCCTATCGCTTGGGCTGTATGTAATCTGTTGTCAGCAAATGCTTTTACTTACCATGAGGAAATACAACCAAATTTTTCTTTGCATCTGTCGCACTAGTGGTTGGATACAATAGGATACTATCATAGTGCCGAGAAGCTAAAAAAAGAAATAAGACTTGCTCTGTGAATAGGTTTAACCCTTTCCCAAACGACAAATTTTGGACTGGTCCAAACTGAAAGAGTTTGCAGACGACAATTTTAAATTTCATGAAAATGGCAGAAAGTTCTCAAAAAGGGTAGAAAACACTGTGGGAAAAGGAGAAATTGCTTGTTACGAGGAATTTCTCCTTTTCCCATAGTGTTTTCAAAAGACTTGTACTGCAAACACGTGAAAACCAGGGCTTGTTAAGGAAAGGGTTAATGGATCTGCGGAAAGTATTGATCCATGTCTGCCTGCGCAGTCTGATCAGGCCGAAATGGGTCGGAACTTTTTGCTGTTGGTCAATTTTCTGCTTGTCAAAGGACCAGTCTACCTCACGATTCAGCCAGTTATTGAAAAAAAAAAAATAGAAGTTTATGGATTAATTATCATGTGATGTCGTGCTTGGTACAATGCTATAATGGAGATGCATTTAACCCCATTTTGCCAGAGCATGACTCAAATAACTCTTTACCAAATGACAAAATTTTAGACTGGTCCAAAATGAAAGCAGTTGCAGATGACAAAATAAATGTGACTGAAAAATTGAAAATTGTTTTGGGAAGGGTAGAAAACATTGTGGGAATAGGAGAAAATGCTGGTTACCAGCATTTTCTCCTTTTCCCACAATTTTTTCAAAAGGCTTCTTTCTCAGGGTCAAAAAAACTCGGGATTGTATGGGAAAGGGATAAAAGGTTTTGCTTTGTAGAACCCGTACAGAGCTAAAACTAGGACCATTGCAGGCCAATAATTTTCCTAGCTAGATGCCTTGACCCCGAATCAAGAAAATATTTCAAAGGATCATCACTTCTGTTTTATTCCACCAATCATAATGAAAATTGCTGGTGCATAAGTTTACATTGTTAGAGGGTTTCTGTTAAAATTTCAGCTAAATTGGTTTAACCCTTTACCAAACAATCTTAAGTTTCAACAACCCTAAAAATGCTTTTGAAAACATTGTGGGAAAAGGTTACAAACATTTTCTCCTTTTCTCACAATATTTTCTACCCTATCAAAGACAGAAATCATCATTTGAGCAACATTCAATCTGTTACCTGCAAATGCTTTCAATTTGGTCAATGACAAAATTTTACACTTGTCTAATTTGAAAGCATTTACAAACAAAAATATTTCAGCACAAATTATATGATTCATCCCAGAGAGCACAGTAAACACTGTGAGAAAAGAAGGAAATGCTGGTTACAAGCATTTTCTCCTTTTTCCATAATGTTTTCAAAAGCGCTCTTGTTAGGGTCGTTAAAATTCAGGATTATCTGGTCAAGAGAACTGTAAGAGAGCACTGGCAAAGGAAAGGATACAAAATTGTATCTGTTTGTTTATTTTTAGCTCACCTGAGCATGAAGTGTTTGAGGTGAGGTTTTGTAATTGTGCTGTGTCCGTTGTGTTGTCCGTCGTCCATCATCAAGGTGTCAACAATTACCTTGTGTGCACTCTAGAGGCTATATTTTCAATCATATACTCATGAAACTTGGTCAGAATGTTCGTCTTGATAATATCTTGGACAAGTTCAAAATTGCTTGTCCAAAATTGGGTCATGTCGGGTCAAAAAGTAGGTCACTGGGTTAAATCTAAGAAAAACCTTGTGTGCACTCTAGAGGCCATATTTTCAGCCTGATGCTCTTGAATCTTTGTCAGAATGTTTGTCTTGATAATATCTTGGATAACTTTGAAAATTGGGCATGTTGGGTCAAAAAGTAGGTCACTGGGCCAAATCTCAAAAAAACCCTGTGTGCAATCTAGAGGCCATACTTTCAGCCTGAAACACATGATAGTTGGTCAGAATGTTTGTCTAGGTAATATCTTCGACAAGTTCGAAATCTGGTCATGTCAGGTCAAAAAGTAGGTCAGTAGGCCAAATCTGAGAAAAACCATGTGTGCACTCTAGAGGCTACATTTTCAGAGTGAAACTCATGAAAGTCGGGTAAAATGTTTGTCTTGGTAATATCTGGGCCAAGTTCGAAATTGGGTCAAAAAGTAGGCCACTGGGCTAAATCTTAGAAAAACCTTGTGTGCGTTCTAGAGGCCACATTTTCAGCCTTATACTGATAAAGACTGGTCAGAATATTTATCTTGTTGATATCTTAGACAAGTTTGAAAGTGGGTCATGTCCGGGCAAAAATTAGGTCACATGGTCAAATCTTAGATAAACCTTGTGTGCACTTGAGAGGCCACATTTTCACCCTGATTCTCATGAAACTTGGTCAGAAAGTTTGCCTTCATGATATCTTGGATAAATTTCAAAGTGGGTGACATCTGGTCAAAAAGTAGGTCACTCGACCAAATCTTAAAAAACCTTGTGTGCACTGTAGAGGCCACATTTTAAGTCCGATACTCAAGAAAATAGGTCAGAATGTTTGTTGTAATGACTTACGATATGTAGAATTAACTCTGTCTTGTGATGGTGTATGAGTTATCACTTTCCAGGAAACACTGCCTAGAGTTACAGTATTCTCTTCTAATTTGGTCCATACCATACTGGCTTCTTTTCCTGTACTTGGTAATTTGCCAACAACCTTAATGAGAGCCATACAAACTCAATGGTGGAGTACACTTGTATATAGATGATATTTGTTTTTTTCCGTGAAAGATTGAAATTTATTTCATCGAGTGAACATCATCGGTAATATTTTCACAAGTGGCACAGCTGTGGCACAGCTGTGCCACTCCTGAAAATATTACCAATGATGTTAATGAGATGAAATATATTTTGATCTTTCAACGAAAAAAACCAAATATTCTATTTATTTCATGCTTTAACCCCTATTTTGTTAGAACTTTCATCAAAATCCAGTACAGTTGTTTCTGGTAGTTCCATGTGGCGTACCCTCCTAACACAACAAGCTATTACAATATCACATCAAGTGCGAGAAATATACCTTAAATTACATCATATTTCCCTCCATTTGAATGGCACACGCTGATTACCTAAGTATCTAGTGTGCGGGAACTAATGTTTCCACCTTCAACTGAAGAGTTAGAAAATATAATATCGGTATTTTCACTGCTCGTAGACACAAAATATCAAGTCATAATCCACCATTATTTCTGGATAAACTACAAAAAAGCATGAAATAAGGATATCTCTTTACCATATGAAAGCAAAATTGTGCTCATCCAAATTGAGAGCATTTGCAGAGGATAAATTAAATGTAGCTCAAACGATGGCTATTGTGTCTTTCAAACTTTTTGGAAAAAGGAGAAAATGCTGTTGCTAGTATTTTACTTTTCCTACAATGTTTCAAAAAGCCATCTTCCTATGAGTTAAGCAAAAAGCTGAACCCTTTATCAGAGGACAAAATTTAAAATCTATCTGTATTGAAAGCAGTTGCTGACAGCAAATGTAGAATGGCTCAAATTATGGAATTTGTCTTTGAAAGGATAGAAGACAATGTAAGGAAAGGAGAAAATGCCGGTTATCAGCATTCTCCCACAATGTTTTCAAAGGTCTTTCTCGTGTTCTTAAAAGCACCAGATGGTTACATAAAGGATTAATAAAGAAAAACTTGAACTTACTAAATAATGTGGATGGTTGGGGGAAGCACACTGAGCAACGACTAAATCCCTGACTATACACAACATGCTAACATCTCCACCACAATCTGAAAATATTGAAATATTACACATTATCTTAAGTTTGCTTGATTGTTTGTCTGCCGACTTTGAGAACATCCATGTAAGAAAGAAATAATGATAATTAAAAAAGGCTTCATCCACAATTATCTAAGGTGAAAACATTGTGACTTAACGCTTTACCACACAATCCTTAGTTTTAACGACCCTGAAAAAGAAAGCTTTTAAAAACATTGTGGGAAAAGGACAAAATGCTGGTAACCAGCATTTTCTCCTTTTGCCACAATGTTTTCTAACCTTCCAAAAAGAAATATCAATTTTTGAATCACATTCATTTTGTCGTCTGCAAATGCTTTCAATTTGGACAAGCCTTAAATTTTCTGGTTTGGTAAAGAGTTAACTGACTAAATGAGAAACAGTTACTGTCTGTCTAAAAGCTGATGAAATTTGTTGTAACATAAAAAGTTTGTTCCAATCTTTCCTTTGAACATAGTTTTTAACTTTGTTTTAGTTGAAAAAGCAGCCAGAGACCTGACAAGAGCGCTGTGTGTAGTGGAACACATAAGCATGTGAACTAAGTGCAAATAAACAAACAAACCTGATGGTAGTTTACATATATATTTGGTCTCCGTGTCAATAACAATGGCAGTTGTTTGACATTTCCATAGTGAATTCACAATGACTCGTTTTCCATCCTCCGCCCAACATTGACTTGGAAGCGCTATGCAGTAGATTCCTGGAAACTCCTGGTCTGTAAAAGGAGTTCAAGAGTCAAAGTCCCACAAATAAGGACCATTCTACCTCAGGATTCGGTCGATTGTTAGGCAAAATAAATTTTATGGATCCATAGTTATGCGATGACTTACGTTGTACCATGCATCATGAAGAAGCATTAAACCCCCTTTTGCCATGTCACTAATCATTTGTTTACGTGACGGTAAAATTTATGTCTTTACCAGATAATCCCATGATTCAATGATCCTAACGAAGACGTGAAACCATTGTGGAAAAAAGAAAAAAATGCTGGTTAAATTCTCCTTTTCCTACAATGATTTCTACCTTTTCAAAGAAATAATCCAACAGTTAGTCACATTTAATTTGTCGTCTGCAAGTGCTTTGGATTTGAACAAGTCGAAAATTTTGTCATTTGGTAAAGAGTTAAAGACATCAATTTTCTTAATAGCATTTGCAGCTGGCAAATCAAATCTTGCTCAACTGCAGAGTTCATTTTCAATTTTTTTTTTTTTTGGAGGTAGGTCCTTAGCCCCTCAGTAAGATAAGTCTTTGGTGCACAACAGCAATAATTCTTTACCAAACGACAAAATTTTAGATCAGTCGAAATTGAAAGCATTTGCATATGACATAATAAATGTGACTGAAAAATTGATATTTCTGTTTGGAAGGTTAGAAAACATTGTGGGAAAAGAGAAAATGCTGGTAACCAGCATTTTCTCCTTTTCCCACAATATTTTCAAAAGACTTCTTTCACAGGGTCATTAAAAGTTGGAATTGTGTGGTAAAGGGTTTTAAAAAGAGTGAAATTTGCAATAAGCTTTCACCACCTACTCAATACATCATTGAAAGGTAAAATTCTATACCCAAATATTGAAATTCATGTCTCAGTCTACATGCAAATATACAACAATATAATAGGGTTTTATGGAATGTAGATTTGTGTCTAACATTCAATCCAATTAATGAAAAGAGAGGACTTTAACCCTTTCCCAAACAAGCCCTGGTTTTCACGTGTCTGCAGTACAAGTCTTTTGAAAACACTGTGGGAAAAGGAGAAATTGCTCGTAACGAGCAATTTCTCCTTTTCCCACAGTGTTTTCTACCTATTTGGAGAACTTTCTGTCATTTTCATCAAATTTAAAATTGCCGTCAGCAAACTCTTTCAATTTGGACCAGTCTAAAATTTATCGTTTGGGAAAGGGTTAACAGTTCCAAAAAAACTGAACAAACCTTTGACAGAACCTATCTCTTCTGTGATAACTGCGGTGGTCTGTGTTTCCAAATCATACTGCAATAGAATACAAATATAATAAGAGGGCTATCAATATAATAGAATGCAATACTGTAATGGTTCATATGGGACTCTGGCCCAAAATACAGCTACAAAAATCCTTTATCCCATCACATTTTATGATAACTCTACCTTTGCAAATGGGATAGGCTTAACCCTGTACCAGAAGACAAAATTTTAGACCATACAGAAAGCATTTGCAGATGACAAACTAAATTTGGCTTCAATAATGGGATTTTTCCGTAAAAGAGTGGAAAACATTGTGGAAAAAGGAGAAAATGCTGGTTTTTTTCCTTTTCCCATAATTTCTTCAAAAGCCTTCTTCTTTAAGATAGTGAAAACTCTGGATTGTGTGGTGAAGAGTTAAGGCAAAATGTTGGATGCTTGTACCAGTATATCAACTACAACTAAATTTCTATTAAGATGGCTGCCTCAGTCTGTTTGTCTGCATAACATGCCAAATTCTAGCCATGTTTGTTTGTTTGGATTGTCCAATTTGCTCTCTGTTGTGACAACTGGTTGAAACAAGTTATTTCGCTAAAATGATATCTCCGGCCAAAAAAGACCTTTTTTGATAGAAACATATCAGAGGTATAGTGATTTGTATGTGCACGTGTTTTTTTTGTTATTGGTCAATAATGAAATCATACATTAAGCCTCCTTTTTCCATGACATGGCATTTCATTAAATAAAAACAAATAATGATTGTCTGTGGCTTGTGATAAACAATATAAATATGAAGTTTCATAAAATTTTGTCCAGTATTTTGAAATATTGGTCCATGATGGAAATATTCATCAAGCCACCTTTTTCAGTGACACAGCATTAAATAAAAAAAAGAACCTGTATCGGCCAACTATCATAAGGAACACATGTATGAAGTTTCATCAAATTTCATCTAGGACTTTAGAAGATATCTGTACGGACGAACGAACAGACAGATAGACGGACAACGCAAAAACTATAAACCCACTCCCCCTTCCCCCAAAATTCGGGAGCTCTGGGATGGGCTCATTATATTCTTACTTTAAGCCAAAATAGCATCACATTGTCGTAAGACTAGCTTCTAAACTCATTACAACACAACAATATTATTGACTAGTTTAAATTGGAAGCATTTGCAGACGACAAATTAAATGTGGCTCAAACAATTGGATTTGTTTCTAAAAGGTTAGAAAACATTGTGGGAAAAGGAGAAAATCCTGGTTACCAGAATTTTCTCTTTTTCCCCACTATGTTTTCAAAAGTCTTATTTCCCAGGCTGGTTAAAAGTCAGGATTGTGTGGTAAAGGGTTAAATCAATGCTGAAAATGGCTTTACAGCAAGAAAATGTCCACTTCTTTACAGCCAGTATATTATCTCCCTTACATTAACTCTTCACCAAACAATAAATATTCAGACTTGTCCAATTTCAATGTATTTGCAGACGACAAATAAACTGTGGCCAAAATGTTGAAATTTGCCTTAGAAAGGGTTGAAAACACTCTTGAAAAAGGAGAAAATGCTAGGTATCTGCATTTTCTCCTTTTCCAACAGTGTTTTCAAAAGCCCTCTTCTCAAGGATGGTTAAAACATAGGATTGTAGGGAAGGGTTAATTTGGCAGGTTCTAGCCCAATCGACATACATACCTTTAGCAAGCGACTGCATTGCATATGAGGTCCACCTGCGTTTGTATCTAAGAACACAAAACTTTTTTGGTCCGGTGATAGTATGGGGCATTTGGATGCCCTGTCTGGTCCAGTAATAGGTGCTACAAATAGAAGGTGTAAATGCATTAACTTGTTACCTATGGTAACAGCAGACAACAATGAAAACATCAGTGTAGAATTGGGATAATCAACATAGAAAATGGGTCATTTATTACAAGCAATATTTTTTCGCCAGTTTTTTAAAGAGTTACACTTAAACATGAAAATAAAAGTTGTCTATAAGTGGTAACATAATCAATTTAACTCTTTACCAAACGACAAAAGTTTAGACAATTTCAAAAATTTTAAACAATTTCAAATTGAAGGTGTCTGCAGACGACAAAATAAAAGTGACTGAAGAAGTTAAATTTGCTTTGGGAAGGGTAGAAAACACTGTGGTTACCAGCATTTTCTCCTTTTCCAACAATGTTTTCAAAAGCCTTCTTTCACTAGGCCATTAAAAGAAGGGAATGTGTGGTAAAGGGTTAACTATACATATCTCTTTACCACATAATCCGGACTTTTAATGACCCTGAGGCAGAAGCCTTTTGAAAACCCACAATGCTTTCTTCCCTATCAAATACAAATCCCATCATTTGAACCCTGTGGCATTTGCAGTCTGCAAGGGTTTCACTTTACATGGGTGTAAAATTTTGTCTTCTAGTAAAGGGTTAAAACACATATCTAATTTAACCCTTAAAGCCCCTTTCACTAATATAGTTGCCTTTGGGGGCCAGTGTAGATCAAGATCAGGCTGCACAAAACCTGCAGCCTGATCTTTGATCTATACTGTCCACTATGTTAAAACACTACAGGCAAAAGGTAGCCGTGAATTTGCCATTATATTGGTTTTATTTGAGGATGAAAATGAACATTGGGTTTATTCGGCGCTTTAAAGGTTAAGTCTTGACCAAACAACAAAGTTTTACACTGGTCCAAATTGCATATGCAGACCACAATTAAATGTAGTCCAAATAAGGAGAAAGGCTTGAAAATTTTGTGGGAAAATGACAATATGTTGGGTAATGTTTTCAAAAGGCATCTTTCTCAGGGTCGCTAAAACACCCGATTGTGTGTCAACAAGTTAAAGATGAAAATAAAAAAAACATCTGTAGGTGATAATGTGAATACTTTAACTATGGTACATGCAACTCTCTAAAACTACAAAACTACTTTGAAACAACATTGTATCCAACCCCACCTCCTCTACCTTAGAATAACACTGATAAAATATGGTTCACTTACTACAATTTCCTGTTTTCATATCCAATATATACAACATGGCCCTGCAAAAGACAACAGTTAACTATTCATCACACAATTCTGAGACTTAATGACTTTGTGGAAGAAGGCTTTTGAAGAATATGTGGTAAAGGAAAAAATGCTGGTAACCAGCATTTTCTCCTTTTCCAATGATGTTTTCTACCCTATTAAAGTTGGAAATCATCAATTTAGCAACAGTTTATTTGTTGTCTGCAAATGCTTTCAATTTGGTCAAGTAAAAAAATTAGTTGTTTCGTACAGTTCACTAATTACCAAACAAAAAATTTTAGACTTGTCCATTTTGGTACCATTTACAGACAACAATTTCAATTTGGCTATAATGATTTCATTAGTCCTTCAAATAATAAAAAAACACTGTAGGAAAATGATAAAATGGTGGATACCATCATTTACTCCATTTCACACAGTTTTCAGAAGCCTTATTTTTCAGAATTGTGAAAATACAGCATTGTTTGGTTAAGGGTTAACTCTAAGAATGTCTGATAAATGAAAGAGACATTTTCAGAGGGTACATCAAAGCCTCAGAAAATGAAATTTTAACTCTTTACCAGATGACAAAATATCAGACTGGTCAACACCGAAAGCAAATGCAGTCGACATATTGAATGTTGCTCAAATGATGGAATTTGACTCTGAATGCGAAAAAAATACTGAGGTTACCAGTATTATCTCCTTTTCCCCACAATGCTTTCAAAAGCCTTCTCCGACGGGGATGTTAAAATTTGGGATTACATGTTAAAGTTAAGACTGTTCATGTATGAATATAAGTCAGCAGGTACCAACAATGATTGTTGTAATTTCAAGTTTCCTTTGGTTAAAATATTTCACAATACATATTATAATGAAGATAAAAAAAATGCATATCTTAAGCAGTCTGCCCATATGCATCTACTGTTAACCCTTTACCACACAATCCTGTGTTTTACCAACCCTGAGAAGGAAGGAATTTGAAAACGTTGTGGGCAAAGGAGAAAATGCTTGTTTACCAGCATTTTCTTCTTTTCCAATAATGCTTTCAAAAGCCCCCTTCTTCAAGGTTGTAAACACTTGGGATTGTGTGGTAAAGGGTTAAAGCACTGGAACCAGTGCTGATTGTGAGCCATTTTGATTTTTACTTTTGCCATGGTGTTTTCAAGTTGTTTTTCAGAGTTTAAAACCCTTTTAAACATTACTTCAGTTGAATCATCATGGCCAGGGATCCTATTCATGTTTTCATAGTGTTTCTTTCACCAATACTTTGCACAACGTTATCTTTAAGCCACTGGCTGTTTCTCACATAAACCATGGTGAAACATTTACAGCAGTAGAGTGGAATTAATCCTTTGCATTGACAATCCTCAATACTCCAAAAGAATTCAGCCAAGCTAGGAATTGAACCTATGACCCCTGGTAACTGACTAAGCCAGTGAGTTCTCAAGTTCTCAACAGCAAGACAAAAAGGAACTTTCTGTCTAGAGTTATGACTTAACTATTTACCAAACAACAAAATTTTGGGCTGGTCCAAATTGAAAGCATTTGCAGATGACAAATTGAAAGTAGTTTGACGATTTCTGTCTCTGATACATTGTGGAAAAAGGAGAAAATGCTGGTTTCACAAGGCCTCTTTCTCAGGGTCGTTAAAACTCGGGATTGGTTGGGAAAGGGTTAATTCTTTCACAAATGACAAAATTTTGGGGTGGCCCATATTGAGAGCATTTACCAACCACCAACTAAATGTAGCTCAAATGATTTGTCTCTAAAAGGGTAGAAAACAAGGATGGAAAAGAAGAAATCCTGGTTAACAGCATTTTTTCCTTTTCCAGTGATGTTTTCTACCCTATTAAAGTTGGAAATCATCAATTTAGCAACAGTTTATTTGTTGTCTGCAAATGCTTTCAATTTGGTCAAGTAAAGAAATTAGTTGTTTCGTACAGTTCACTAATTACCAAACAAAAAATTTTAGATTTGTCCATTTTGGTACCATTTACAGACAACAATTTCAATTTGGCTATAATGATTTCATTAGTCCTTCAAATAATAAAAAAACACTGTAGGAAAAGGATAAAATGGTGGATACCATCATTTACTCCATTTCACACAGTTTTCAGAAGCCTTATTTTTCAGAATTGTGAAAATACAGCATTGTTTGGTCAAGGGTTAACTCTAAGAATGTCTGATAAATGAAAGAGACATTTTCAGAGAGTACATCAAAGCCTCAGAAAATGAAATTTTAACTCTTTATCAGATGACAAAATATCAGACTGGTCAACACCGAAAGCAAATGCAGTCGACATATTGAATGTTGCTCAAATGATGGAATTTGACTCTGAATGCGAAAAAAACATTGAGGTTACCAGTATTATCTCCTTTTCCCCACAATGCTTTCAAAAGCCTTCTCCGACGGGGATGTTAAAATTTGGGATTACATGTTAAGGGTAAGAGTGTTCATGTATGAATATTGTCCATGTATGAATATAAGTCAGCAGGTACCAACAATGATTGTTGTAATTTCAAGTTTCCTTTGGTTAAAATATTTCACAATACATATTATAATGAAGATAAAAAAAATGCATATCTTAAGCAGTCTGCCCATATGCATCTACTGTTAACCCTTTACCACACAATCCTGTGTTTTACCAACCCTGAGAAGGAAGGAATTTGAAAACATTGTGGGCAAAGGAGAAAATGCTGGTTACCAGCATTTTCTTCTTTTCCAATAATGCTTTCAAAAGCCCCCTTCTTCAAGGTTGTAAACACTTGGGATTGTGTGGTAAAGGGTTAAAGCACTGGAACCAGTGCTGATAGTGAGCCTTTTTGATTTTTACTTTTGCCATGGTGTTTTCAAGTTGTTTTTCAGTGTTTAAAACCGTTTTAAACATTACTTCAGTTGAATCATCATGGCCAGGGATCCTATTCATGCTTTCATAGTGTTTCTTTCACCAATACTTTGCACAACGTTATCTTTAAGCCACTGGCTGTTTCTCACATAAACCATGGTGAAACATTTACAGCAGTAGAGTGGAATTAATCCTTTTGCATTGACAATCCTCAATACTCCGAAAGAATTCAGCCAAGCTAGGAATTGAACCTATGACCCCTGGTAACTGACTAAGCCAGTGAGTTCTCAAGTTCTCAACAGCAAGACAAAAAGGAACTTTCGGTCTAGAGTTATGACTTAACTATTTACCAAACAACAAAATTTTGGGCTGGTCCAAATTGAAAGCATTTGCAGATGACAAATTGAAAGTAGTTGGACGATTAATGACGATTTCTGTCTCTGATACATTGTGGAAAAAGGAGAAAATGCTGGTTTCACAAGGCCTCTTTCTCAGGGTCGTTAAAACTCGGGATTGGTTGGGAAAGGGTTAATTCTTTCACAAATGACAAAATTTTGGGGTGGCCCATATTGAGAGCATTTACCAACCACCAACTAAATGTAGCTCAAATGATTTGTCTCTAAAACGGTAGAAAACAAGGATGGAAAAGAAGAAATCCTGGTTAACAGCATTTTTTCCTTTTCCAATGATGTTTTCTACCCTATTAAAGTTGGAAATCATCAATTTAGCAACAGTTTATTTGTTGTCTGCAAATGCTTTCAATTTGGTCAAGTAAAAAAATTAGTTGTTTCGTACAGTTCACTAATTACCAAACAAAAAATTTTAGATTTGTCCATTTTGGTACCATTTACAGACAACAATTTCAATTTGGCTATAATGATTTCATTAGTCCTTCAAATAATAAAAAAACACTGTAGGAAAAGGATAAAATGGTGGATACCATCATTTACTCCATTTCACACAGTTTTCAGAAGCCTTATTTTTCAGAATTGTGAAAATACAGCATTGTTTGGTCAAGGGTTAACTCTAAGAATGTCTGATAAATGAAAGAGACATTTTCAGAGGGTACATCAAAGCCTCAGAAAATGAAATTTTAACTCTTTACCAGATGACAAAATATCAGACTGGTCAACACCAAAAGCAAATGCAGTCAACATATTGAATGTTGCTCAAATGATGGAATTTGACTCTGAATGCGAAAAAAACATTGAGGTTACCAGTATTATCTCCTTTTCCCCACAATGCTTTCAAAAGCCTTCTCCGACGGGGATGTTAAAATTTGGGATTACATGTTAAGGTTAAGACTGTTCATGTATGAATATTGTTCATGTATGAATATAAGTCAGCAGGTACCAACAATGATTGTTGTAATTTCAAGTTTCCTTTGGTTAAAATATTTCACAATACATATTATAATGAAGATAAAAAAAATGCATATCTAAAGCAGTCTGCCCATATGCATCTACTGTTAACCCTTTACCACACAATCCTGTGTTTTACCAACCCTGAGAAGGAAGGAATTTGAAAACGTTGTGGGAAAAGGAGAAAATGCTGGTTTACCAGCATTTTCTTCTTTTCCAATAATGCTTTCAAAAGCCCCCTTCTTCAAGGTTGTAAACACTTGGGATTGTGTGGTAAAGGGTTAAAGCACTGGAACCAGTGCTGATTGTGAGCCATTTTGATTTTTACTTTTGCCATGGTGTTTTCAAGTTGTTTTTCAGAGTTTAAAACCCTTTTAAACATTACTTCAGTTGAATCATCATGGCCAGGGATCCTATTCATGCTTTCATAGTGTTTCTTTCACCAATACTTTGCACAACGTTATCTTTAAGCCACTGGCTGTTTCTCACATAAACCATGGTGAAACATTTACAGCAGTAGAGTGGAATTAATCCTTTTGCATTGACAATCCTCAATACTCCAAAAGAATTCAGCCAAGCTAGGAATTGAACCTATGAGCCCTGGTAACTGACTAAGCCAGTGAGTTCTCAAGTTCTCAACAGCAAGACAAAAAGGAACTTTCTGTCTAGAGTTATGACTTAACTATTTACCAAACAACAAAATTTTGGGCTGGTCCAAATTGAAAGCATTTGCAGATGACAAATTGAAAGTAGTTTGACGATTTCTGTCTCTGATACATTGTGGAAAAAGGAGAAAATGCTGGTTTCACAAGGCCTCTTTCTCAGGGTCGTTAAAACTCGGGATTGGTTGGGAAAGGGTTAATTCTTTCACAAATGACAAAATTTTGGGGTGGCCCATATTGAGAGCATTTACCAACCACCAACTAAATGTAGCTCAAATGATTTGTCTCTAAAAGGGTAGAAAACAAGGATGGAAAAGAAGAAATCCTGGTTAACAGCATTTTTTCCTTTTCCAATGATGTTTTCTACCCTATTAAAGTTGGAAATCATCAATTTAGCAACAGTTTATTTGTTGTCTGCAAATGCTTTCAATTTGGTCAAGTAAAAAAATTAGTTGTTTCGTACAGTTCACTAATTACCAAACAAAAAATTTTAGATTTGTCCATTTTGGTACCATTTACAGACAACAATTTCAATTTGGCTATAATGATTTCATTAGTCCTTCAAATAATAAAAAAACACTGTAGGAAAAGGATAAAATGGTGGATACCATCATTTACTCCATTTCACACAGTTTTCAGAAGCCTTATTTTTCAGAATTGTGAAAATACAGCATTGTTTGGTCAAGGGTTAACTCTAAGAATGTCTGATAAATGAAAGAGACATTTTCAGAGAGTACATCAAAGCCTCAGAAAATGAAATTTTAACTCTTTATCAGATGACAAAATATCAGACTGGTCAACACCGAAAGCAAATGCAGTCGACATATTGAATGTTGCTCAAATGATGGAATTTGACTCTGAATGCGAAAAAAACATTGAGGTTACCAGTATTATCTCCTTTTCCCCACAATGCTTTCAAAAGCCTTCTCCGACGGGGATGTTAAAATTTGAGATTACATGTTAAGGGTAAGAGTGTTCATGTATGAATATTGTCCATGTATGAATATAAGTCAGCAGGTACCAACAATGATTGTTGTAATTTCAAGTTTCCTTTGGTTAAAATATTTCACAATACATATTATAATGAAGATAAAAAAAATGCATATCTTAAGCAGTCTGCCCATATGCATCTACTGTTAACCCTTTACCACACAATCCTGTGTTTTACCAACCCTGAGAAGGAAGGAATTTGAAAACATTGTGGGCAAAGGAGAAAATGCTGGTTACCAGCATTTTCTTCTTTTCCAATAATGCTTTCAAAAGCCCCCTTCTTCAAGGTTGTAAACACTTGGGATTGTGTGGTAAAGGGTTAAAGCACTGGAACCAGTGCTGATAGTGAGCCATTTTGATTTTTACTTTTGCCATGGTGTTTTCAAGTTGTTTTTCAGTGTTTAAAACCGTTTTAAACATTACTTCAGTTGAATCATCATGGCCAGGGATCCTATTCATGCTTTCATAGTGTTTCTTTCACCAATACTTTGCACAACGTTATCTTTAAGCCACTGGCTGTTTCTCACATAAACCATGGTGAAACATTTACAGCAGTAGAGTGGAATTAATCCTTTTGCATTGACAATCCTCAATACTCCGAAAGAATTCAGCCAAGCTAGGAATTGAACCTATGACCCCTGGTAACTGACTAAGCCAGTGAGTTCTCAAGTTCTCAACAGCAAGACAAAAAGGAACTTTCGGTCTAGAGTTATGACTTAACTATTTACCAAACAACAAAATTTTGGGCTGGTCCAAATTGAAAGCATTTGCAGATGACAAATTGAAAGTAGTTGGACGATTAATGACGATTTCTGTCTCTGATACATTGTGGAAAAAGGAGAAAATGCTGGTTTCACAAGGCCTCTTTCTCAGGGTCGTTAAAACTCGGGATTGGTTGGGAAAGGGTTAATTCTTTCACAAATGACAAAATTTTGGGGTGGCCCATATTGAGAGCATTTACCAACCACCAACTAAATGTAGCTCAAATGATTTGTCTCTAAAAGGGTAGAAAACAAGGATGGAAAAGAAGAAATCCTGGTTAACAGCATTTTCTCCTTTTCCAATGATGTTTTCTACCCTATTAAAGTTGGAAATCATCAATTTAGCAACAGTTTATTTGTTGTCTGCAAATGCTTTCAATTTGGTCAAGTAAAAAAATTAGTTGTTTCGTACAGTTCACTAATTACCAAACAAAAAATTTTAGATTTGTCCATTTTGGTACCATTTACAGACAACAATTTCAATTTGGCTATAATGATTTCATTAGTCCTTCAAATAATAAAAAAACACTGTAGGAAAAGGATAAAATGGTGGATACCATCATTTACTCCATTTCACACAGTTTTCAGAAGCCTTATTTTTCAGAATTGTGAAAATACAGCATTGTTTGGTCAAGGGTTAACTCTAAGAATGTCTGATAAATGAAAGAGACATTTTCAGAGGGTACATCAAAGCCTCAGAAAATGAAATTTTAACTCTTTACCAGATGACAAAATATCAGACTGGTCAACACCAAAGCAAATGCAGTCAACATATTGAATGTTGCTCAAATGATGGAATTTGACTCTGAATGCGAAAAAAATACTGAGGTTACCAGTATTATCTCCTTTTCCCCACAATGCTTTCAAAAGCCTTCTCCGACGGGGATGTTAAAATTCGGGATTACATGTTAAGGTTAAGACTGTTCATGTATGAATATTGTTCATGTATGAATATAAGTCAGCAGGTACCAACAATGATTGTTGTAATTTCAAGTTTCCTTTGGTTAAAATATTTCACAATACATATTATAATGAAGATAAAAAAAATGCATATCTAAAGCAGTCTGCCCATATGCATCTACTGTTAACCCTTTACCACACAATCCTGTGTTTTACCAACCCTGAGAAGGAAGGAATTTGAAAACGTTGTGGGAAAAGGAGAAAATGCTGGTTTACCAGCATTTTCTTCTTTTCCAATAATGCTTTCAAAAGCCCCCTTCTTCAAGGTTGTAAACACTTGGGACTGTGTGGTAAAGGGTTAAAGCACTGGAACCAGTGCTGATTGTGAGCCATTTTGATTTTTACTTTTGCCATGGTGTTTTCAAGTTGTTTTTCAGAGTTTAAAACCCTTTTAAACATTACTTCAGTTGAATCATCATGGCCAGGGATCCTATTCATGCTTTCATAGTGTTTCTTTCACCAATACTTTGCACAACGTTATCTTTAAGCCACTGGCTGTTTCTCACATAAACCATGGTGAAACATTTACAGCAGTAGAGTGGAATTAATCCTTTTGCATTGACAATCCTCAATACTCCAAAAGAATTCAGCCAAGCTAGGAATTGAACCTATGACCCCTGGTAACTGACTAAGCCAGTGAGTTCTCAAGTTCTCAACAGCAAGACAAAAAGGAACTTTCTGTCTAGAGTTATGACTTAACTATTTACCAAACAACAAAATTTTGGGCTGGTCCAAATTGAAAGCATTTGCAGATGACAAATTGAAAGTAGTTTGACGATTTCTGTCTCTGATACATTGTGGAAAAAGGAGAAAATGCTGGTTTCACAAGGCCTCTTTCTCAGGGTCGTTAAAACTCGGGATTGGTTGGGAAAGGGTTAATTCTTTCACAATTGACAAAATTTTGGGGTGGCCCATATTGAGAGCATTTACCAACCACCAACTAAATGTAGCTCAAATGATTTGTCTCTAAAAGGGTAGAAAACAAGGATGGAAAAGAAGAAATCCTGGTTAACAGCATTTTTTCCTTTTCCAATGATGTTTTCTACCCTATTAAAGTTGGAAATCATCAATTTAGCAACAGTTTATTTGTTGTCTGCAAATGCTTTCAATTTGGTCAAGTAAAAAAATTAGTTGTTTCGTACAGTTCACTAATTACCAAACAAAAAATTTTAGATTTGTCCATTTTGGTACCATTTACAGACAACAATTTCAATTTGGCTATAATGATTTCATTAGTCCTTCAAATAATAAAACAAGAGGGCCATGATGGCCCTGGGTCGCTCACCTTAGTAGAGTGCCTTTAAGGTTTTTCTTTAATTTGACCATGTGACCTAGTTTTTGACCGCAGGTGACCCAATTTCAAACTCATATTTCATGAAGACAAACATTCTGACCAATTTTCAAGTCAACTGAGCAAAAAATGTGGCCTTGAGTGCCCTAAAGATATTTCTTTAATTTGACCTAGTGACCTAGATTATGACCCCAGGTGACCCAAATTTGAACTGGTCTTTGACTATATCAAAAGAAACATTTTAACCAATTTTCAAATCATATGAATAATAAATGTGGCCTCTAGAGTGCCCACTAGCTATTTCTTTAATTTGACCAAGTGACCTAGTTTATGATCCCAGTTGACCCAAATTCACACTCATTTGAGATTTTACAAAGACAAACATTCTGACCAATTTTCAAGGCAATTAAGCAAAGAATGTGGCCTCTAGAGTGCCCACAAGGTATTTCTTTATTTTGACCTAGTGACCTAGTTTATGGTTCCAGGTGACCCAAATCCAAACTCATCTGGTATTTCATCAAGACAAACATTCTGGCCAAATTTCAGGTCATTTAGCAATAAATGTGGCCTCCAGAGTGCAAACAAGGTATTTCTTTAATTTGACCCAGTGAACTAGTTATGACCCAAGTTGACCCAAATTAATCTTATGTGAGACTTTATAAAGACAAACTTTCTAACTAATTTTCAAGGCAATTGAGCAAATAATGTGGCCTCGAGAGTGCCAACAAGGTATTTCTTTAATTTGACCTAGTGACCTAGTTTATGACCCAAGATGACCCAATTTTGAACTCAATGAACTTGTTGCGCTTAGATGGGCAAACAAACTTAGAAGAGAATCACTACATACCAAATATCAAAGCTCTACGCCTTCCACTTTTAAAGAAGAAGGGGCTGGGCCAGTTTTGACCCAGGGGCATCATATGAACAAACTTGGTAGAGGTCCACTAGGAAATGCTGCATACCAAATATCAAAGCTCTACACCTTCCCGTTTACGAGAAAAAGAAATTTAAAGTTTTCCTTCTTTGTTCCTATCTTCGAACTTGTGACCCCCGGGGCGGGGCCAGTTTTGACCCAGGGGCATCATATGAACAAACTTGGTAGTGGTCCACTCTGAGATGCAACATACCAAATATCAAAGCTCCACACCTTTCGGTTTCAGAAAAGAAGAATTTTAAAGTTTTCCTTCTTTGTTCCTATGTTCGAACTTGTGACCCCAGGGGCTGGGCCAGTTTTGACCCAAGCAGCATCCTTGGAACAAACTTGGTAGAAGTCCACTAGGAGATGCTACATACCAAATATCAAAGCTCTATGCCTTCCCATTTCAGAGAAAAAAAAAAAAAATGAAAGTTTTCCTTCTTTGTTCCTATGTTCGAACTTGTGACCCCCGGGGCAGGGCCAGTTTTGACCCAAAGGGCATCATATGAACAAACTTGGTAGAGGTCCACTAGGAGATGCTTCATGCCAAATATCAAAGCTCTATGCCTTCTAGTTTTACAGAAGAAGATTTTTAAAGTTTTCCTTCTTTGTTCCTATGTTGGAAATTGTGACCCCCGGGGCAGGGCCAGTTTTGACCCCAGGGGCATCATATGAACAAACTTGGTAGAGGTCCACTAGGAGATGCTACATGCCAAATATCAAAGCTCTATGCCTTCCTGTTTCAGAGAAGAAGATTTTTAAAGTTTTTCTTCTTTGTTCCTATGCTCAAACTTGTGACCCCCGGGGTGGGGCCAGTTTTGACCCCAGGGGCATCATATGAACAAACATGGTAGAGGTCCACTAGGCAATGCTACATACCAAATATCAAAGCTCTACGCCTTCCAGTTTCAGAGAAGATAATTTTTAAAGTTTCCCCTCTTTGTTCCTATGTTCGAACTTGTGACCCCTGGGGCAGGGCCAGTTTTGACCCAAAGGGCATCATATGAACAAATTTGGTAGAGGTCCACTAGGAGATGCTTCATGCCAAATATCAAAGCTCTATGCCTTCTAGTTTTACAGAAGAAGATTTTTAAAGTTTTCCTTCTTTGTTCCTATGTTGGAAATTGTGACCCCCGGGGCGGGGCCAGTTTTGACCCCAGGGGCATCATATGAACAAACTTGGTAGAGGTCCACTAGGAGATGCTACATGCCAAATATCAAAGCTCTATGCCTTCAAGTTTCAGAGAAGAAGATTTTTAAAGTTTTCCTTCTTTGTTACTATGCTCAAACTTGTGATCCCTGGGGCGGGGCCAGTTTTGACCCCAGGGGCATCAAATGAACAAACTTGGTAGAGGTCCACTAGGAGATGCTACATACCAAATATCAAAGCTCTGCGCCTTCTAGTTTCAGAGAAGAAGATTTTCAAAGATTTTGCTTTTTTTTCCTTTTTGTTGCCATGGCAACCAGAGTTGTGGGTGGAATTTAATTCTTTGAACAATTTTGGTAGAGCTTCACCCAAGGAACATCCCTGCCAAGTTTCATCAAGATTGGCCCAGTGGTTTAGGAGAAGAAGATGTTTAAAGAAATTGTTGACGGACGACAGACGACGGACGACGGACGACGGACATAGGGCGATCACAATAGCTCACCTTTAGCACGTTGTGCTAAGGTGAGCTAAAAACACTGTAGGAAAAGGATAAAATGGTGGATACCATCATTTACTCCATTTCACACAGTTTTCAGAAGCCTTATTTTTCAGAATTGTGAAAATACAGCATTGTTTGGTCAAGGGTTAACTCTAAGAATGTCTGATAAATGAAAGAGACATTTTCAGAGAGTACATCAAAGCCTCAGAAAATGAAATTTTAACTCTTTATCAGATGACAAAATATCAGACTGGTCAACACCGAAAGCAAATGCAGTCGACATATTGAATGTTGCTCAAATGATGGAATTTGACTCTGAATGCGAAAAAAATATTGAGGTTACCAGTATTATCTCCTTTTCCCCACAATGCTTTCAAAAGCCTTCTCCGACGGGGATGTTAAAATTTGGGATTACATGTTAAGGGTAAGAGTGTTCATGTATGAATATTGTCCATGTATGAATATAAGTCAGCAGGTACCAACAATGATTGTTGTAATTTCAAGTTTCCTTTGGTTAAAATATTTCACAATACATATTATAATGAAGATAAAAAAAATGCATATCTTAAGCAGTCTGCCCATATGCATCTACTGTTAACCCTTTACCACACAATCCTGTGTTTTACCAACCCTGAGAAGGAAGGAATTTGAAAACATTGTGGGCAAAGGAGAAAATGCTGGTTACCAGCATTTTCTTCTTTTCCAATAATGCTTTCAAAAGCCCCCTTCTTCAAGGTTGCAAACACTTGGGATTGTGTGGTAAAGGGTTAAAGCACTGGAACCAGTGCTGATTGTGAGCCATTTTGATTTTTACTTTTGCCATGGTGTTTTCAAGTTGTTTTTCAGTGTTTAAAACCATTTTAAACATTACTTCAGTTGAATCATCATGGCCAGGGATCCTATTCATGCTTTCATAGTGTTTCTTTCACCAATACTTTGCACAACGTTATCTTTAAGCCACTGGCTGTTTCTCACATAAACCATGGTGAAACATTTACAGCAGTAGAGTGGAATTAATCCTTTTGCATTGACAATCCTCAATACTCCGAAAGAATTCAGCCAAGCTAGGAATTGAACCTATGACCCCTGGTAACTGACTAAGCCAGTGAGTTCTCAAGTTCTCAACAGCAAGACAAAAAGGAACTTTCGGTCTAGAGTTATGACTTAACTATTTACCAAACAACAAAATTTTGGGCTGGTCCAAATTGAAAGCATTTGCAGATGACAAATTGAAAGTAGTTGGACGATTAATGACGATTTCTGTCTCTGATACATTGTGGAAAAAGGAGAAAATGCTGGTTTCACAAGGCCTCTTTCTCAGGGTCGTTAAAACTCGGGATCGGTTGGGAAAGGGTTAATTCTTTCACAAATGACAAAATTTTGGGGTGGCCCATATTGAGAGCATTTACCAGCCACCAACTAAATGTAGCTCAAATGATTTGTCTCTAAAAGGGTAGAAAACAAGGATGGAAAAGAAGAAATCTTGGTTAACAGCATTTTCTCCTTTTCCAATGATGTTTTCTACCCTATTAAAGTTGGAAATCATCAATTTAGCAACAGTTTATTTGTTGTCTGCAAATGCTTTCAATTTGGTCAAGTAAAAAAATTAGTTGTTTCGTACAGTTCACTAATTACCAAACAAAAAATTTTAGATTTGTCCATTTTGGTACCATTTACAGACAACAATTTCAATTTGGCTATAATGATTTCATTAGTCCTTCAAATAATAAAAAAACACTGTAGGAAAAGGATAAAATGGTGGATACCATCATTTACTCCATTTCACACAGTTTTCAGAAGCCTTATTTTTCAGAATTGTGAAAATACAGCATTGTTTGGTCAAGGGTTAACTCTAAGAATGTCTGATAAATGAAAGAGACATTTTCAGAGGGTACATCAAAGCCTCAGAAAATGAAATTTTAACTCTTTATCAGATGACAAAATATCAGACTGGTCAACACCGAAAGCAAATGCAGTCGACATATTGAATGTTGCTCAAATGATGGAATTTGACTCTGAATGCGAAAAAAACATTGAGGTTACCAGTATTATCTCCTTTTCCCTACAATGCTTTCAAAAGCCTTCTCCGACGGGGATGTTAAAATTTGGGATTACATGTTAAGGTTAAGACTGTTCATGTATGAATATTGTTCATATATGAATATAAGTCAGCAGGTACCAACAATGATTGTTGTAATTTCAAGTTTCCTTTGGTTAAAATATTTCACAATACATATTATAATGAAGATAAAAAAAATGCATATCTTAAGCAGTCTGCCCATATGCATCTACTGTTAAACCTTTACCACACAATCCTGTGTTTTACCAACCCTGAGAAGGAAGGAATTTGAAAACATTGTGGGAAAAGGAGAAAATGCTGGTTACCAGCATTTTCTTCTTTTCCAATAATGCTTTCAAAAGCCCCCTTCTTCAAGGTTGTAAACACTTGGGATTGTGCGGTAAAGGGTTAAAGCACTGGAACCAGTGCTGATTGTGAGCCATTTTGATTTTTACTTTTGCCATGGTGTTTTCAAGTTGTTTTTCAGTGTTTAAAACCCTTTTAAACATTACTTCAGTTTAATCATCATGGCCAGGGATCCTATTCATGCTTTCATAGTGTTTCTTTCACCAATACTTTGCACAACGTTATCTTTAAGCCACTGGCTGTTTCTCACATAAACCATGGTGAAACATTTACAGCAGTAGAGTGGAATTAATCCTTTTGCATTGACAATCCTCAATACTCCGAAAGAATTCAGCCAAGCTAGGAATTAAACCTATGACCCCTGGTAACTGACTAAGCCAGTGAGTTCTCAAGTTCTCAACAGCAAGACAAAAAGGAACTTTCTGTCTAGAGTTATGACTTAACTATTTACCAAACAACAAAATTTTGGGCTGGTCCAAATTGAAAGCATTTGCAGATGACAAATTGAAAGTAGTTGGACGATTAATGACGATTTCTGTCTCTGATACATTGTGGAAAAAAGGAGAAAATGCTGGTTTCACAAGGCCTCTTTCTCAGGGTCGTTTAAACTCGGGATTGGTTGGGAAAGGGTTAATTCTTTCACAAATGACAAAATTTTGGGGTGGCCCATATTGAGAGCATTTACCAACCACCAACTAAATGTAGCTCAAATGATTTGTCTCCAAAAGGGTAGAAAACAAGGATGGAAAAGAAGAAATCTTGGTTAACAGCATTTTCTCCTTTTCCAATGATGTTTTCTACCCTATTAAAGTTAGAAATCATCAATTTAGCAACAGTTTATTTGTTGTCTGCAAATGCTTTCAATTTGGTCAAGTAAAAAAATTAGTTGTTTCGTACAGTTCACTAATTACCAAACAAAAAATTTTAGACTTGTCCATTTTGGTACCATTTACAGACAACAAATTCAATTTGGCTATAATGATTTCATTAGTCCTTCAAATAATAAAAAAACACTGTAGGAAAAGGATAAAATGGTGGATACCATCATTTACTCCATTTCACACAGTTTTCAGAAGCCTTATTTTTCAGAATTGTGAAAATACAGCATTGTTTGGTCAAGGGTTAACTCTAAGAATGTCTGATAAATGAAAGAGACATTTACAGAGGGTACATCAAAGCCTCAGAAAATGAAATTTTAACTCTTTACCAGATGACAAAATATCAGACTGGTCAACACCGAAAGCAAATGCAGTCGACATATTGAATGTTGCTCAAATGATGGAATATGACTCTCAATGCGAAAAAAACATTGAGGTTACCAGTATTATCTCCTTTTCCCCACAATGCTTTCAAAAGCCTTCTCCGACGGGGATGTTAAAATTTGGGACTACATGTTAAGGTTAAGACTGTTCATGTATGAATATTGTTCATGTATGAATATAAGTCAGCAGGTACCAACAATGATTGTTGTAATTTCAAGTTTCCTTTGGTTAAAATATTTCACGATACATATTATAATGAAGATAAAAAAAATGCATATCTTAAGCAGTCTGCCCATATGCATCTACTGTTAACCCTTTACCACACAATCCTGTGTTTTACCAACCCTGAGAAGGAATTTGAAAACATTGTGGGAAAAGGAGAAAATGCTGGTTACCAGCATTTTCTTCTTTTCCAATAATGCTTTCAAAAGCCCCCTTCTTCAAGGTTGTAAACACTTGGGATTGTGTGGTAAAGGTTAAAGCACTGGAACCTGTGCTGATTGTGAGCCATTTTGATTTTTACTTTTGCCATGGTGTTTTCAAGTTGTTTTTCAGACTTTAAAACCCTTTTAAACATTACTTCAGTTGAATCATCATGGCCAGGGATCCTATTCATGCTTTCATAGTGTTTCTTTCACCAATACTTTGCACAACGTTATCTTTAAGCCACTGGCTGTTTCTCACATAAACCATGGTGAAACATTTACAGCAGTAGAGTGGAATTAATCCTTTTGCATTGACAATCCTCAATACTCCGAAAGAATTCAGCCAAGCTAGGAATTGAACCTATGACCCCTGGTAACTGACTAAGCCAGTGAGTTCTCAAGTTCTCAACAGCAAGACAAAAAGGAACTTTCTGTCTAGAGTTATGACTTAACTATTTACCAAACAACAAAATTTTGGGCTGGTCCAAATTGAAAGCATTTGCAGATGACAAATTGAAAGTAGTTGGACGATTAATGACGATTTCTGTCTCTGATACATTGTGGAAAAAGGAGAAAATGCTGGTTTCACAAGGCCTCTTTCTCAGGGTCGTTAAAACTCGGGATTGGTTGGGAAAGGGTTAATTCTTTCACAAATGACAAAATTTTGGGGTGGCCCATATTGAGAGCATTTACCAACCACCAACTAAATGTAGCTCAAATGATTTGTCTCTAAAAGGGTAGAAAACAAGGATGGAAAAGAAGAAATCCTGGTTAACAGCATTTTCTCCTTTTCCAATGATGTTTTCTACCCTATTAAAGTTGGAAATCATCAATTTAGCAACAGTTTATTTGTTGTCTGCAAATGCTTTCAATTTGGTCAAGTAAAAAGATTAGTTGTTTCGTACAGTTCACTAATTACCAAACAAAAAATTTTAGATTTGTCCATTTTGGTACCATTTACAGACAACAACTTCAATTTGGCTATAATGATTTCATTAGTCCTTCAAATAATAAAAAAACACTGTAGGAAAAGGATAAAATGGTGGATACCATCATTTACTCCATTTCACACAGTTTTCAGAAGCCTTATTTTTCAGAATTGTGAAAATACAGCATTGTTTGGTAAAGGGTTAACTCTAAGAATGTCTGATAAATGAAAGAGACATTTTCAGAGGGTACATCAAAGCCTCAGAAAATGAAATTTTAACTCTTTACCAGATGACAAAATATCAGACTGGTCAACACCGAAAGCAAATGCAGTCGACATATTGAATGTTGCTCAAATGATGGAATTTGACTCTTAATGCGAAAAAAACATTGAGGTTACCAGTATTATCTCCTTTTCCCCACAATGCTTTCAAAAGCCTTCTCCGACGGGGATGTTAAAATTTGGGATTACATGTTAAGGTTAAGAGTGTTCATGTATGAATATTGTTCATGTATGTATATAAGTCAGCAGGTACCAACAATGATTGTTGTAATTTCAAGTTTCCTTTGGTTAAAATATTTCACAATACATATTATAATGAAGATAAAAAAAATGCATATCTTAAGCAGTCTGCCCATATGCATCTACTGTTAACCCTTTACCACACAATCCTGTGTTTTACCAACCCTGAGAAGGAAGGAATTTGAAAACATTGTGGGAAAAGGAGAAAATGCTGGTTACCAGCATTTTCTTCTTTTCCAATAATGCTTTCAAAAGCCCCCTTCTTCAAGGTTGTAAACACTTGGGATTGTGTGGTAAAGGGTTAAAGCACTGGAACCAGTGCTGATTGTGAGCCATTTTGATTTTTACATTTGCCATGGTGTTTTCAAGTTGTTTTTCAGAGTTTAAAACCCTTTTAAACATTACTTCAGTTTAATCATCATGGCCAGGGATCCTATTCATGCTTTCATAGTGTTTCTTTCACCAATACTTTGCACAACGTTATCTTTAAGCCACTGGCTGTTTCTCACATAAACCATGGTGAAACATTTACAGCAGTAGAGTGGAATTAATCCTTTTGCATTGACAATCCTCAATACTCCGAAAGGCCTCTACTGCAGGGTCATTAAAACTAGGGATTGTGTGGGAAAGGCTTAAACACTAGTGTCTGAAAATATTGAGTATTAAATTTTCTTAAAGGAAAGTCACCTCTTGAAAAAAAAAAAAATCAAACAAATTACATACTTCCTGATTGGACAATAAATAATTCCAAGCCTGTAGGGCTCATGGTCAAAGCCTGTAAACACTATCTTCTCATCCCCTGGTAACCATTTACCCTGTAATAGAAAGTCAAGTGCTTGCTTATTGTGCAGTCAATCCATTTTTAACCCTTTACCTTACAACCACAAGTTTTATCCCTTTACCACACAATCCTGAATTTTAAGAATCCGAGGTAGGCTTTTTAAAACATTGAGGGAAAAGAAGAAAATGCTGGTAACCAGCATTTTTTTCTTTTCCCGCAATTTTTTCAATGATCTCAAAACAAGATACTGTCGTTTCTGCTCCATTTTATTTGCTGTCTGCAAATGCTTTCAATTTGGACTGGTCTAAAACTTTGTTTTGTGGTAAAGAGTTAACAACCCTGAAAAAGAAAGCTTTTGAAAACACTGTGGGAAAAGGAGAAAATGCTGTTTAATCAGCATTTTCTCCTTTTTTCACAATGTTTTCTATCTATTCAGGGACAAATACTATCTTTTGAAAAGTATGTGAACTAAAGTAAATTCCTTCAATATGGATGAATCTAGAATTTCTCGGTGTCGGAAAAGATTAAAAAGACTTTGAGTGATCATGAGAAACTGTTTTATCACATTATGATTACCTTCCTTGTTTCCAGTGTAATACAGCCATTACAAATTTTCTTATCTTGTACACTTTTGAAATAAGCATAATGTGACATCATAATATCTGACATCACTCTATATAACTTGTACTTGCAGAGGAGTTTACTTATGGAAATTCCCATATACCTGTGTGTTTTGCATGTCCTTACCTTCAATTAGTAATGTGATAAGACAAATTGACATCTGTTGGTTGTTTAGATAAAATTTTATTCAGCTTGTCTATTAAACTGTCACTAAGCTTGCCAGAGGCTTGATAGATAATATTTTTCTACTCTTGTTTAATAATTCTATCTGAAACGCCAACTTTTGGCAGATCCCATATGTCATGTACATCTACATCTGGAGCCAAAGCCATATTTAACCCTTTACCACACAATCCCAAATTTTAACGACCCTGAGGAAGAAGCCTTTTGAAAACATTTTAAGAAAAGGAGAAAATGCTGGTAACCAGCACTTTCTCCATTTCCCACAATGTTTTCTATCATATCAAAGACAAATTGTCATCTGCAAATGCTTTGAATTTGGACAAGTCTACATTTTTGTTGTATGGTAAAGAGTTAGTTTATAATCTGCTAATGCTTTCAAGTTGGACATGCGGAGGTGTGCAAGACTCGTAATCTGGAAGCAAAGGGTTTCGAGATTCCAGCCTCACTGGGGCAATGTATTTTTCATGGGAGTGTCCTTGGGCAAGGCACTTCAGAGCTCTAGCATAGTACTGTTGAAATCCAGGACATGCACACGGATATGTGAATATATAAGCCATGACATGATTGAAATAATGTTGAAAGAGGAATAAAAAACACATCCAACAGATCAATCATTCAATTCAGACATGTCTAAAATTTTGTTGTTTGGTAAAGAGTTAAAAATTGTAAGTAAATAAGGCCCTCAATTTCGGTCAGTGTAGATCAAAGATCAGTCTGCATGTCCATGATGATCCAAAATTGGTTAGTACTATCCTTTACCCTTTACCAAACAACAAAAATGTAGACTTGTCAAAATTGATAACCTCTGCAGACAACAATTTAAATGTGACTCATATGATGGAACATGTCTTTGATTGGGTAGACAACATAGTGGGAAAAGGAGAAAATGCTGGTAACCAGGGTATTTTCTCCTTTTCCCACAATGTTTTCTAAACTATCAATGCAGAATTGGACCATTTGAGCCACATTAAAATTTTCATCTGCAAATGCTTTCTATATGGACAAGGCTAAACTTTTGTCGTCTAGTAAAGGGTTAAACCCGTAGAATGTATGGTAAAATATCAACTCTACAAAACAACAAAACTTTTTCTCGGCCAAACTGAGGGCATGTGCAGGTGACATATGCAGCTAAGATGATGGGTTTTGAACTTACCAATCCTGCTGAAACATTTTCTGGAACACCTTGGAGCACAGTTATCTCCCCTGTTGCAACAGTTAACACACATAATACTGGGATATGTTTTCCTACAAACCCTTCTCCCCATTCTTCTCTCACTACAAACTCCTCACCCTGCAGTCACAAAAAAATACATTATTACATGAGAATCTGATGACAATTTAACGACTTCACATTATCAAAATTCAGATAATCAAAATGGATGGGCTGACAGATGGACGGACTGACGGATGGACAGACTTTAAATTTTTACCGGCTCAGTTTCTTCTTTAGACTTCTCCTCCTCACCAGTTTTGACAAAATATGAGACAGCTTTCTTGTACTTTTTTTCAGCCACATAGAGCAGTTTGTCTTCATTGTTGGACCATTCTAGGCAGCCAAAGAAAACTGGAAATAAATAATGATAAAGATAATGATAAATAAGTGATAATTCCATCATACATGTATCTTCTACTGAAAAGTTTTAGTTCCCCCATAAAGGCTACATGCCATACATACATCAACCCTTTACCAAGCAAAACAATTACAATTCACCATGAACCTAAGACAGAATGCCCAAGAAAATGATGTTGGAAAAGGAGAAAATGCTGGTTACCATTTCTGGTTAGCATTTTCTCCTTTTCCCACAATGTTTTCAAAAGGCTTCTTTCACAGGGTCGTTAAAAGTGAGGGTTGTGTGGTAAAGGATTAACGATGTAAAATTGTCCACCTCACAACTATAATTTTAACTCTTTACTAAATGACAAAATTTTAGACTGGTCCAAATTTAAAGCATTTGCAGATGACGAGTTAAAGGTTGCCCTGATGATGAAATTTCCCCTTGACAGGTTAAGGAGATATTGCTGGGTAACGGTGTTTTCTCCTTTACCACAGTGTTTTCAAAAGCCTTCTTCCTCATGGTTGTAAAAAGTCGGGATAGTGAGGTAAAGGTTTAAGAGGGTTTGATGGCAATGATAGCATTCTATCTTTTACCAACTCATGCTTTAACTCTTTACCACACAATCCCGAATTTGAAGCCTTTCGAAAATATGGTGGGAAAAGGAGAAAATGCTGGTGACCAGCATTTTCACCTTTTCCCACAATGTCTTCTACTCTTTCAAACACCAATTCCAACGTTGCAGCAGCATTTAATATGTCGTCTGCAAATGCTTTCAATTTGGACCAGTCTAAAATTTTGTTGTTTGCTAAAGAGTTAAAGGAAGTAATCAGTTAGTTATCCTCTATATATGCTTCAGTTAGTAAATGCATCATGAGTGGAAGATGGCTTTTGAAAACATCATGGAAAAAGGAGGAATGTTGGAGACCAACATTTTCTCCCTTTCCACAACCTTTTCTAGCTTATCAAAGACATATTACACCATCTGAGCCATAGATAACTCATCATCTGTAAATGATTAGAATTTGAACAGGTCTAAAATTTTATTGCCCGGTATTGAGAAAAAATTACATTAGTGAATTAACCTAGGAATTTGCTGCACAATGTCGCCGTTTGACGACCCTGGAAAAGATTCCTTTTGAAACCATTGTGAGAAAAGGAGAAAATGCTGGTAACCAGCATTTTCTCCTTTTCCCACAATGTTTTCTATCCTATCAAAGAAAAAATGCACCAGTTGAGCCACACTGAAATTGTCATCTGCAAGTGCTTTCAATTTGGACAAGGCTAAGATTTTGTTGTCTGGTAAAGGATCAATATGATGCAGACGTATTCCACTGAAGAGTTCTAAATATTTTAAAAGAAATTAGTTTACCCTTTACCAAATAATCCTGAGTTTTGATGCCCTTTAGAGGCCACGTATTTGAAAAAATTCTGACATTCTGGTCAAAGGAAAAACTTGTGGGTAAAAACCACAATTTGTTTTTAGCTCACCTGAGCACAAAGTGCTCATGGTGGTCTATTGTGATCGTGCTGTGTCCGTCGTCTGTCGTGCGACGTGCGTCGTCAACTTTTTACCTTGTGTACGCTCTAGAGGCCACATTTTCAGTCCGATCCACATGAAACTTGGTCAGAATGTTTGTCTTGATAAAATCTGGGACGAGTTCGAAATTGGGTCATGTGGGGTCAAAAACTAGGTCACTAGAATCTTCGAAAAACCTTGTGTACACTCTAGAGGCCACATTTTCAGTCAGATACTTGTGAAATTTTGTCAAAATGTTTGTCTTGATAAAATCTCGGACGAACTTGAAATTGGGTCATGTGGGGTCAAAAATTAGGTCACTAGGTCAAATCTTTGAAAAACCTTGTGTACGCTCTAGAGGCCACATTTTCAGTCAGATACTTGTGAAATTTGGTCAGAATGTTTGTCTTGATAAAATCTGGGACGAGTTCAAAATTGGGTCATGTGGGGTCAAAAACTAGGTCACTAGGTCAATTCTTAGAAAAATCTTGTGTGCACTCTAGAGGCCACATTTTCCGTCAGATACTTATGAAACTTGGTCAGAATGTTTGTCTTGATAAAATCTGGGATGAGTTCGAAATTGGGTCATGTCAGGTCAAAAACTAGGTCACTAGGTCAAATCTTAGAAAAGCCTTGTGTGCGCTCTAGAGGCCACATTTTTAGTCAGATACTTGTGAAACTTGGTCAGAATGTTTGTCTTGATAAAATCTCAGACAAGTTCAAAATTGGGTCATGTGGGGTCAAAAACTAGGTCACTAGGTCAAATCTTCGAAAAACCTTGTGTATGCTCTAGAGACCACATTTTCAGTCAGATACTTGTGAAATTTGGTCAGAATGTTTGTCTTGATAAAATCTCAGACGATTCGAAATTGGGTCATGTGGGGTCAAAAACTAGGTCACTAGGTCAAATCTTAGAAAAACCTTGTGTACGCTCTAGAGGCCACATTTTCAGTCAGATACTTGTGAAATTTGGTCAGAATGCTAGTCTTGATAAAATCTGGGACGAGTTCGAAATTGGGTCATTTCAGGTCAAAAACTAGGTCACTAGGTCAAACCTTAAAAAAACCTTTTGTGCGCTCTGGAGGCCACAGTTTCAGTCAGATACTTGTGAAATTAGGTCAGAATGTTTGTCTTGATAAAATCTCGGACGAGTTCGAAATTTTTTGTCTTGATGATATCTCGGATGAGTTCAAAATTGGGTCACATAGGGTCATAAACAATGTCATTGGGTCACATTGAAGAAATACCTTTTGGGCACTCTAGAGGCCACAATTCTAGCTAGATTGACCTGAAAATTGATCTACATATTTGACTTGATGATATCTCGGATCAGTTAGAAATTGGATCTCGTAGGGTCATAAACTAGGTCACTGGGTCAAATTCAAGAAATGTATTGTGGGCACTGTAGAGGCCACAGTTTTTGCTCAACTGACCTGAAAATTTGTCAGCATGTTTGACTTGATGATATCTTGAATGGATTTGAAATTGGACCACATAGGGTCATAATCTAGGTCACTAGGTCAAATTACAGAAACCCCTTGTGGCACTCTAGAGGGGGCAATT
Organism: Tridacna gigas; assembly: GCA_945859785.2. Taxonomy (NCBI): domain Eukaryota; kingdom Metazoa; phylum Mollusca; class Bivalvia; order Cardiida; family Cardiidae; genus Tridacna; species Tridacna gigas. The sequence goes on along the minus strand of OX244036.2, from coordinate 36,563,370 downwards.
CTTACCCAATTCACCTGAACCTTGGTCAACAAGTTTGTTTTGATGTTTCGGATGAGTTTGAAATATGGTCACATAGGGTCATGTACTAGGTCACTAGGTCAAATTGAAGAAAGACATTTTGGACGCTCCGGAGGCCACATTTTCAGCTCAATGGACCTGACAATTGGTCAGAATATTTGTCTTAATAATATCTCAGATGAGTTTTAAATTGGGTCATTGTGACCCTGGAGTGAAATTTGGCCTATTGACTCAGGTGAGCGATCCAGGGCCATCATGGCCCTCTTGTTTTCCTACTATGTTAATCCTTTACCAGATGACTAAAATGTAGACTTGTCCAAATCAAAAGTTTTAGAAGACAACAATTTTGATTGGCTCATATGATGGAACTTGTGATTCAAAGAGTAGAAAACATTGCAGGAAAATGAGAAAATGCTGTTGACAAGCATTTTCTCCTTTTTCTAAAGTGTTTTCAAACCCTTTCTCTCTCAGGATTGTTCAAAAGTTGGAACTGTCTGCTAAAGAGCCAACTATCCCTTTTGAAAAAAATTTCATCCTTAAATTTTGTGCCACATTAAATTTGTTGTCTGCAAATGCTTTTTATTTGGACCAGTCTAAAATTTGTTGTTTGGTAAGGATTTATACTAATAAAAATATGAACTACATGAACGACATACCATCAGGATCATAAATTTTCCCGTGTTTTTCTGGTTTTGCGACGTCAAAGTTTTCGATCTTAGTGTTGCCTTCCCAAACCTGGAAAAAATTCAAATTATTTTCATCACTAGAAAATTGTCATTTTCTAATACTGTACCTTTACCTCTTTATCAAACGACAAAATTTTGGACAAGTCCAAATTGAAAGCATTTGCAGATGACAAATTAACTGTGGCTCAAATGATGCAATTTTCTTTTGAAAGGATAGAAAACATCTTGGGAAAAGAAGAAAATGCTGATTACCAGTATTTTCTCTTTTTCCCAGAATGTTTTCATAATCAGTTTTCAGAAGGGTCATTCAAACTTGGGATTATTTGGTCATTCAAACTTGGGATTATTGGAAAAAGGTCAATTTTTTGTTCCCGGTGATTCTCTTTTCAGCTGGGTCACAGTGTAACATGATGCAATTTTTTTAAGAATGTCCAAGAAGAAGTGCATGGTATGTTGGTGCCAATGCTCCACTGCTGTCACTTTTTCAGTAAAAATTGTAAGTCAAAAAGGGACAAAACTGTGTCAGAAATGTTTTAAGGTTACCTGCCTTTCTGGAATGGGTTTCTCTATTAGACAGGTAACAACTAACACTATTTTAAACTCTACCAAAAAACAAAATTTTAGCCTTGTCCACGTAAAACCATCTGCAGAAAACAAAAGAAACACAAAAATTGAATATTACATGTATCTTTCATAGTGCAGAAAACATTGTGGGAAAAGAAGAAAATGCCAGTTAGTTACAACCATTTTCTCCTTTTCCCTCAATGTTTTCAAAAGTCTTTTTCCTCAAGGTCAGATATACATGTATCAATTATCACACAACATTGGCACAGAAGATGGCAGGCCTATGACAATACCTTGTGGTTTTCTTTGAAAATAGTCAAGCTAAAAATAGTCTTCACAGAAAAATACATGTACAATTTGTCCTACCTCTATAAACTGTTTCTCATCTTTCTTCTTATCCATTACCTTCCTGACCACAGCTCTATATCTGCCAGATTTTGATTCTTTTGCCCAAATCCTATGGTAAAAAACAACATATACTGACCTCTTGGTCCTTTACAAAAAACAATCACTTGCTTTTATGACCCTGAGAAACCTTCTCAAAACATTTTGGTAAAAGTAGAAAATGCTGATTACATTTTTTCATTTGGCAACAACATTTCCTTCCCTTTCAAAGACAAATCCCATCATTTGGGCAACAATAAGTCTCTGCAAATACTTACAAGTAAGAATAAGTCACAATTGAATCATAGAAACTGAACATTCATCATACATCATTACCAGTGCATCATACAATCATGTTGTCATTGTACCCAGCATGTTCTCTTTTTCTCATTTTTTTTTCTGCCATTTTAAAGAGAGAAATCACCTTTTGAACAAAATTTAATTTGTTGTATGCAGATGCTTTCAGTTTGGTCAAATCTACAAATTTAGCATTCTGTAAAGAGTTAACTCTTTACCAAACAACAAAATTTTAGGCCAGTCAAAATTGGAAGCATCTGCTGACAACAAATTAAATGCCACTGAAAAATTGAAATTTGTTTTGGGAAGGGTAGAAAACATTGGGGAAAAATGAGAAAATGCTGGTTACCAGCATTTTCTCCTTTTCCCGCAATGTTTTCAAAAGGCTTCTTTCTCAGGGTCGTTGAAGGTCAGGATTGTGTGCTAAAGGGTTAAAGGGGCAATAAACCAGATTTTGACCCCAAATTCTTTTTGTGGGATATAGCTGATATTTTGCAAGGAAAAAGCAAGAAGTGAGTGTTTACCCTTAGTTTGGGAAAAACAGGAAAAATATGCTGACAAAAAGATTTCAACCAGTGGGGCTCCAACCAATCTTCTTGAAACAGTAGATGGCAACTCTGTCCACTGAGCTATAGGGGCAACCGATAGGTTTTCAGGTGAAAAATGTATTTATTCCTTATTAAGCAACAACAGATATACCATTGGTTGTAGGTTGTATGGTGGGTAACACCATTTTCAACATTACTTAAGTTATACCATTATCACGGCATCCAGTGCTCCTATCTATGCTTTCCTGGAGTTTCTTTTACCAGTTCTCTGCACAATATTCTTTCCAAGCCACTGGCTACTTTCCCACATAACCATCATCGAAACAATGGTCAGCCGTGTGAAAGGAATGAATCCTGCTACCATCAATCCTTGGAAAGAAAGTGGAGAAGCCAAAGATCGAACCAGAGCTACAGGGGTTCTGCAGATACACCGTTACTGACATAAAATGAAAAAAATAATATACTGGTCTATCCCTCAAACAGATATACTGGTAAACCATGCTCTGTGAAAAGGAGGCTTGGTGCATCTGCGAAAATTATCGACCCAGGACTGCGTAGGCTGACCTGGGCCAAAACTTTTCACTATTGATCAATTTTCTATATGTCCAAGGACTGATCTATCTCATTATCCAGTTGATTGGTAAAAAAAGTGGCTATTATAGGTCCATAATTATGTGATGGCTTGCTTGATATTATGCATTAAGGAGATGCATTAAGCCCCCTTTTGCCAGGGCATGGCTCATATAAATGTGTAGCTAGCTTGTGTTTGTATAAGAAGAGACTTATACTGCCTTGCTATAGGGTTAGCTTTTGTAGCAATATGGTACAAAAATACAAAAAACTTGATAATCCATTGTGTTTTCTACATTATTTCTGTCTAGTTTTAAATTTTAAATTCGTCTTTAAATGGGAATGGAAGTTAGCAATCTTTTTTAAAAATTTTCTTAAAAAACTTGCGAAACAAAAACTGGTTTAAAGTCCCCCTTAAACTAAACTTCATATAAAAAAAAAATAAAACTCACACATTTGAAAGTTCTTCAGCCTTTGACCTGTAAAGAACGTTGAATTTTCCACCATCACAGGCCTGAACAAAATAGGACCTAGAAAACGTGATTTTTTCTGCCCTTTCCAGATCCCTCTGCGTCTGCACAGTCTCGATGACATCATAGCTCTTGTTGACCGACTGACTTAGTGTAGCACTGACAGCCTGGGGAAACTTGGCAAACTGTCTGTAGAGGTTTATAGCTTTCTCCACCTGAAAATACAGCTTTCTCCATTAACTCTTTTACCAAACAATCCCAACTTTTAATGGCCCTGAGAAAGAAGCCTTTGAAAACATTGTGGGAAAAGGAGAAAATGCTGGTAGTCAGTATTTTCTCCTTTTCCCACAATGGTTTCTATTCTGTCGAAGACAATTTCCACCATTCAAACCACATTTAATCTGTCATCTGGAAATGTTTTAGATTTGGTCAAGTCCAAAATTGTGTCGTTTGGTAAAGGATTAATCAGGTTGTTTTGAAATACAGAATATAACACCTCACAAGTGTGAATTAACCTATTTCTGTATGCTTCATGTATATTTAGATATACCACAAAGTATTAAAATTACATTTCCCAAAATGTTTTCAAGAGCCATTTCCTTCAAATGGATATTTAGTTAAAACAGTGAATTGTTAATTTTGGTAAATGGTTTACAAGAAATTTTCAAAGTCGCTGGCTGTAAACTGTATAAGGAGATACATCTACTGTAATAAGTTATTAAAATACCTGTAGGATGTTCTTCACCTCCATGTCACTGCTATCTGTCTAATCCCTGTACCAAACAATCCTATTTATCTTTACCATACAATCCTGAGTTTTAACAAGCTTGACAGTGCACGTTGTTGAAAGCATTGTGGGAAAATGAGAAAATGCTGGTAACCTTTTCCCACAATGTTTTTTTAACCCTATCAAGGACAGAAATTGTCATTTGAGCTACATTTATTTTGTCATCTGCGCAACCTTTCAATTTGGTTGAGTCTAAAATTTTGTCGTTTGGCATAGAGTCAATGTCTTTGAGGTTTTAGAAAATACACTGGGAAAAAGAGAAAATGCTGGTAAAATATTTCAGAACTAAACAAAAATAAAACATATGTCATCATTTAAACCAAAGTTTATAAAATGTTGTTGTCTGCAAAGGCTTTCAATATGAACCAGTCTAAAACTTTGTTGTTTGGTAGAGCGTCCAAACTGAAAGCATTTAACCCTTTACCAGACGACAAAATTTTAGCCTTGTCCAAACTGAAAGCATTTGCAGACGATAATTTCAATGTGGCTCAAATGGTGCATTTTTTCTTTGATAGGGTAGAAAACATTGTGAGAAAAGGAGAAAATGCTGGTTACCAGCATTTTCTCCTTTTCTCACAATGTTTTCTAAAGTCTTCTTTCCCAGGGGCATCAAAAGGCGGCATTATGCGGGATAGGGTTAAGAAAACAATATGAATGTAGCTCAAATAATGGAATTTGTTTTCGAAAGGGTAGAAACATTTTTGGAAAAGGAGAAAATGCTGGTTACCAGCATTTTCTCCTTCTCCTACAATGTTTACAAAAGGCTTCTTCCTCAGGGTCGTTAAAACTTTGTATTGTTTGGTTAAGGGTTAAGGTACAAGAATATGCAAAGACACAGCTTCTTAACTCTTTACCAAACAATGAAATTTTAGACTTGTCCAAATTGAAAGCATTTGCAGACGACAAAATAAATGTGACTCAAAGATTGAAATTCGTTTTGGGAAGGTTAGAAAACATTGTGGGAAAAGGAGAAAATGCTGGTTACCAGCATTTTCTCCTTTTCCCACAATGTTTTCAAAAGACTTCTTCTTCTGGGTCATTAAAACCTGTGATTGTGTGGTAAAGAGTCAACTCTTTATAAGAGACTAGAATTTAAAACTGGTTTGAATTGAAAATAACTGCAGACAAAAAATCAGATGTTGAGCAAATAATGATACTTATCTTTGAAATGATAGAAAAAAATGCGGGAAAAGGAGAAAATACTGAATATCAGCATTTTCTCCTTTTCTTACAATGTTTTCCAAAGTCCTTTTCCTTGATGGCTTTTGAAATGTTGAGGGAAAAAGAGAAGATGCTGGTAAAGGCCCAATTGAGGACAAAACCCATCACTTGACAAACATTTATCTTCCACAAATGCTTTAAATGTGGAAGAACCTAAAATTTAATCGACAAGTACAGAATCAGTGTGAAATAAGCACTCTTAATGTCAATTTTATCTATTTTACACTGTAAGGGTTCTCCTTTGACATACCAGCTCATTCTTAACCCTTTACCACAAAATTCCAAGTTTTCAGGACCCTGAGGAAGAAGCCTTATCCTACAGTGTTTTCTACTTTTTCAAAAAGAAATTTCAGTTTTCATGTCTCATTTACATTGTGGTCTGCAAATGCTAATTTTCAATTTGAACTGGTCTAAACCAAGCACAAATTGGTTTGTTTGCTTTTTACTGTGTTCAATTGCAGTAACACTTTCGAGATTATTTCAGTAACATCGCTGAATCCTGTGCACCTGTTCATGCTTTCCTGAAGTTTCTTTTACCAGTACTATGCAAAATATTCTTCCTAGCCACTGGCTGCTTCCGCACATAACCATTGTCAAAACAATGATCAGCATTCAACCATTAAGAAAGGAGTGAATGCAGTGCCAATGACTATCATCAAAGCACAAATCTAGGTGATCGGTTATAGGATTTCAGGATAGTTTTGATAAAGATCAGACTACAGCTGGTATCCAGCCTCATCTTCAGTACACAAATAATTGCCAGATATATTGAGATACATTCTTGCCAAAAAGGTCCTCTTTATCCCTTACCACACCATACCGAGTTGCAACAGCCTTAAGAAAGAAGACATTTGAAAACAATGTGGGAAAAGGAAAAAATGCTAGTAACCAGCATTTTCTCCTCTTACCACAATGTTCTACAAAGACAATGTCCACTATTTCAGCTACATATAATTTGTTGTCTGCAAAATGTTGCTGTTTGGGAGTTCACTCATTTTATCTATTAGGCACTCTAGGGGTTACAATTCAACATGGTAACTATGTAAGTATGGAATGTATTAAATCAGAGTAAGCCTGTGTTTAAAAAATATAATCTACATGTTCTTGTCAGATTTTCTGGCCTGAAATCTAGACAATTAACTCTTTACCAAACGACAAAATTTCAGACTGGTCCAAATTGAAAACATTTGCAGACGACAAAATAAATGTGACTGAAAAATTGAAATTTGTTTTGGAAAGGGTAGAAAACATTGTGGAAGGATGTAAGAACCTTGGAACGTTCAGCAAAGGGATAAATATCTGGTCTTGGATCTACACTTTTTGATAATATTGTGATATACATGTATTAAGTAAGGGTATTTGAATACCCTGCAACACCATAACTTCACTAAAACCTATTTCAACTATACCAAACAACAAAATTGTAGATTATTCTATATTGAAAGCACTTGCAGAAGACTAACTAAATATGGGTTAAATGATAGGTTAGAAACAACTGTGAGAAAAGGAGAAAATACTTGTTATAATGTTTTCAAAAGCCTTCCACTACAGGGTGATTAACCCTTATCTTGCTAAGTAAGTTAAATCAAACTTTCAAGGCAATATTACTAACCTGAATAATGTTACTTGAAACTTTGTTTTGCAAATAAATATCTCCTTATCAGACAGTGTAGATCCAAGATAAGACTGCATGTTCTGTGCAGTCTGATCTTGATCCCCACTGTATGCAAAAGGTCAGCGAGTCTCACATAGCAGCTTAAGGTTTAAAACTCCAGATGGTAAAGGGTTAAAATAGCATGGCTGCCATCAGCCATTTGGGCAGTATTGCCATGGCCAGACAACATTTGGATGTTCCATTTTTTTTTTTTAATTTTCTGTGCCATTATATTATGTAGCTTTCTAAAACAAATTTGAGGCAGAAGACTGTACAGCATCCATGTAAATAACCAATTTTTAATTTAATATGCGAAAACACACAGAAACATTTTAGCAAAAGTAGAAACTGCTCATAATGATCAATTTTTCCTTTTACCAAGGTTTCTTTTCAAATTTGGTTGACAAGACAAAAATTCTATCTGAGGGAGACTGCAAGATAAACTGGTCTCATTATTATGTATTTGAAGAAATACAATAATTTTATTTTTTCTCTCTGGAGACGTCTCCTGGAGCGCCCTTCAAAGGAGCCCATAGGAGAGCACACTTGGCATTCTACTGCCATACCACTTTTCAAAAGCAGGCCACAGTCCTGTGGGTATTTATCAGACATGCTTCAAAACATTTCTTATAAACACCCATAACTTTAGGTACAAGTGCAAAACAAAGGGGACATAACTCTATGACCTCCAAAATACTCCCATTGTCCATACCTCTGTAAGATTTTCTTTTTGATTGATCCAAACACTCTTCCTGTATTTATTTATGCCACAGTTCAATTAAATCCATACTGTAAACTTTTGTTATTAGCCCAAACAGGATATTAAAATGATAAACAGCTAAGGCTAACTTAAAGGACGGAAGTAGGCTTCATCTGAGTGAAGAAAAAAAAACATGGAAAAGCAGCAAAATTTGTTATGAACCTCAGGCCAAAAAAAAAAAATACCTGTGTTTCAGGTGATGCGACCGACCCTACCCAAGGCCACCGACCAGTGCACTTTTTTCTTTTTTTATTTTTTCCAATTTCACGCCATCTGCTTTATCCCGGGCTGTTTTGTTCCATTTCGGTAAATAGTGTGACCTCCACTGATTTCTTTCAAACGGTAGGTCTAAATAGCATTGCAGGGCTTTATCCGGGGATTTTGGGAAAAGGGCCCAAGTAGAAATTGGGAAATAATTTCGACAAAATGGCGAAATTTGGGTGAGGGGAATTTAACAATATATAGAAAGTTAGGAACACATTCAATCTTATAATAAACTTATGAATAAGGCATTCCTTGTACTACTGGTTCATTACTATTGTTTTTTTTTTTTTTCAGTCTTCTTTGAATGAATGTCCTACTCAATGTGTCTCTTAACTCCCACATTTAAGTTATGTCGGTGGTAGATATCTTCACCCCCCGCCACCCAAATAAAGATCATCTAATTATCTTTTTGGTAACTGGATAGTATATAATTATAATTTTAGTTCCTGTATTATTTCTATGTGATGTGTATGCAAGTGAGCTGTTTTAAATCATTATCAAGGCTCTATAAGATAGTTTGAAGGGTCTGCGATCAGATGAGGTCTGTTTTGTCATGGGTTTTTGTGGGTTTTTTTTTTCCATGACAATTATTCTTTGAAAAAGATTTTCTGTGAGTGCTGACATAAATTGTGTGGAAAGATAGGAAAATCATCATATTCTATGCATGAACTACTACAATGCTGAATAAAAGAGTTGAAAAAGTAATTATCGGGAGGAAATTTAGCTCTAGCTTTTTATGTGATAGGAGTTTGAAAATAATTGACATAGGCCATCACAAAACATCTGTCATTGTTTTTTTTATATTGGTACAAGTCGGCTGTTTTAAGACATTATCAAGGCTCGATAAGATAGTTTGAAGGGTCTGCGATCAGATGAGGTCAACTTGACATCTGTTTTGTCATGGGTTTTCATGTTTTTTTTTTCCCATGACAATTAGTCTTTGAAATAGATTTTCTGTGTGTTCTGACAATTGTCAAATTCTGGATGTACGAAAAACAGGGTCTCATTTCTTCGCAAGTTTTTTTTTTTTTTTTTTTATATTAGGACTTATATATTATATCACATCTGCCTACAGAAAGCATGGACCAACTGGCGAAATTTTTTACTTTTAGAGTCTTTTTGTGGAAAAAAGTTGTGGAATTGGGAAAAAAAATCATACTTTTTTCAATTGGGAATGGGGCTGAAATTCGGCCCCACAAGAGGTAGAAAATCCCCTGCATTGGATTTTTCTTGCACAATTTTAGACCATGACTATTTCCATCTCATCAAACGATTTCTCTTTCGTCAATTACGTCAAAAATTTCTAATGCATATTGTAGGCCTACCCTCTTTCAGACGCGTGATTGTTAACTTCCTTAAAAAAGAAAAAAATGTTTTTCTGACCTAGTGACCCTTTTTATTTTTTTCCAAGGGTCACCTGAAACACGGGTATTTTTTTTCTGGCCTCATGAACTGAACCTTCTTTAACACTGTTTATAGTAGCAGTCTACTACAGAGTGTATATACGCGCTGCCATCTTGGATTTTGCATTGTTCAAGTGAGTCAAGTATGCAGGGTACCCGACTGGGAATTTGCATTTCCCTGGCGCTTCGCAGTCTGGATTACCTGCCCCTACCACATTATACTCTTGAAGTACGGAGGGGTACCAGACTACATATGTTCGGAGACAATCAGACTGCGAGAAATTTCTTTGCTGTATAATAAAGCTGCCAGTGCGTGAAAAAAAAAAAGTAGTTGCGTACACTGTGCAAAAGAAATTTTAAAAGAAAGAAAAGCAAGACAATTTTGTCAAAAACCGTCCCCAGAGGCCACCCAATAGCTTCTACAATTCAAAAGTTCTGAAGGAAACCCTCCAGTGAAATCCTCCTATCCCTCTCGGCACTTCACGCCTCGGAAAATACCTTCGGTATTACTTTTGCTTCTTTTTTGGGGGGGCCGGAGGGGCGCTAGCTACGTCCCTGACAGACATGCACACACGCTCAATTGTGACATTGACAATATTTTTAATATTTTTCAAGAATGCAGTCGTGCTTACATGCTACTCTGAAAGTGCTGGACACTTAGAGTTGCTTTTGTAGACAGATTAGATCAAGATCAAACTGAACATCACTTGCAGTCAAACCTTGGATTCGTATACTGTACAGTTCGCTACTTTGATGTTTAGTCTGACCGTCAATCTTGAAAGAGCAATGGGTCGAATGATTTATAGCATAAGCAACAAATAAAATAAAGCTCACTTTTTTTGATTTATATTTCAAAGGATTTCCAGCGTATTCTCCTTTTCCGTCAATGTTTTAAAGGTCTCTATCCTTAGGATCATATGAACACAGGGTTTGCTCAAGCCTTATAAGAATCAATGATTTTATGAGAAACGACCATAGATAGCAGGGTCGTGACGACTGTATTGCTCCACTTTCCTAAAGATAAATTAGCCACTATTGGCTTAGGTCGAGAACTGAACTGTAAGAAACCCATGTTAAAATAGCCTCATCAAGATGAACATGGGTGTTTGTTTGTATGGTTTGTATTGGAGTTTTAACGCCATTTTAGCAGCTTAGATCATATCATGGCGGTCAGCGACGCACCTATGTGCTTCCTGGCTTTCTCACACCAGTACTGACACAACTTTCTTTCAAAAGCCACTGACTACTTTTCTCATATGCATCAGAGGTGAGAGGCGAAAAATCGCCTGAAAGAAAGTTTGCCTCAACCTGGTATCGAACTCGCAACCACCAGGTCACGAGTCCGACACGCTAACCACTTAGCTACCAGGACGGGCGAACATGGGAGTGAAAAACTTTTGAAATTAATCAAGGTTCAAGAGATATGGAGTAGACACAATAGCCTGAGCCAGAGAAACTGACGGACGGTCAACTCTAACAGAAGTATGTCTTCCCCGTTTAAATTTTGGGAGTTTTAAATGGTCACTTAAAACATAACCATTTTAAGTGAGAACTGAACATTTTCTGTCCACGAAACATGAATATATACTAACAATGTAATAGTGTATTATGCTCAGCAAGGGAGATAAGTGGTAACAAATATCTACCATGAGAAAACATGACTGATTTCCACTGATGGTTGTATAAGCTTAACTATGACTTATGAATAAAAATATTTCAAACCTGTAGCAGCTATGTTCTTGAACTAATCAAGTTCATACTAAGAAATCTGAAATAGGTGTGTCCAAGGACCGTTTAACCTTTTACCAAACAATCACAAGTTTTAACCACCCTGATTTTTTATAACACATTGAGGGAAAAGGAGAAAATGCTGGTAACCAGCATTTTCTCCTTTTTCCACAATTTTTTCTACCCTATCATGCATAAATACCGGTACCTTAATTTGAGCTGCAATAAATATGTTGTCTGCTGTTGCTTTTCATGTTGATTAATCTAAAATTTTGTTGTTTCATAAAGGGTTAAGCCAATATGCAGAGAATTTCAACCAGTGGCTCTGGAGGGGAGGATTTTCAAAGATTTTAAATTTTTTTAGCTTTTGTTGCCATGGAAATCAGTGTTTTAAATGGAATAAAATTGTTTGAAGGACTTCTACAGAAGATCATGTCATGGCATGTTAAATCTGGTCTAAGAGCGAGCACACACACACACAGAGGTCGGACATAGGGCCATGGTATAAGCTTGGTGCCCTGTGGCCATAAGTGGTAATGACAGATGTGAATATGTAGGTTGAAATAGAATAACAAAACTATTCACAAACGATGCTGCATAATTGTTTTTAATTCAAAATCTCCTTTCTAAATATCTAGTTTTCAAAATGTTTTTCATCCCTAAAATGGAGAGGTGGTAATAATACATGAATTAAACAATATGTCAAAATTATACCTTCACATGTAATTGGCTCTATCTTTTTAAATTATTCCTGATTATAAATTTACCATATTTAACTCTTTCTCAAAAGACAAAATTTGAGACTTGTCCAAATTGAAAGCAGCTGCAGACAATAAAATAAATGTGACTCAGAAATTGAAATTTGTTTTGGGAAGGGTGGAAAACATTGCAGGAAAAGGAGAAAATGCTGGTTACCAGCATTTTCTCCTTTTCCAACAATCTTTTTAAAAGCCTTCTTTCTCATGGGTTATTAGAAGTCAGGATTTATGTGGTAAAGGGGTTATTTAATTTTTATTTTCTCAGTGGGATGGGGAGGGGTAGGGGAGGGAGGAAGAGGTCTATATTTCAGTTTTCTGCCTAAGAAATTTCTGGTGAGGAAGGAGAATAACAATACTAAAACCCTTGAATATCACAAAATACACTTCTAATATTATATCCAAACTATCTTATTGAGAAAAAAAAGCTGTGAAATTGTACTCTTTTTTCAAGATTGACTGGGAACAAATGTTTGTGAAAACATGTTCGTATCATTTTTTTTTTACAAAAGACAATGCCCATACAAATTCAATCCAATATCAAATCTGTAGTAAAACTCAAAAAAATGTGTGTTGGCTATCATTTAAAAAAAAAAAATTACAACATGATGTCTTACCCAGAAAACACAACCCTTGGCATGACTTAAGTTGCTTTTGTGATATTAGATGTCAAGATCAAACAGCAATATGTTTCACACAGATATTCCCCCATTATCCTTGTCTTACCGCTTTACCACACAATCCTGAGTTTTAACAACCCTTTGGAAGAAGCTTTTTGAAAAGATTTTGGGAAAAGGAGAAAATGCTGCTCAACAGCATTTTCTCCTTTTCCCAAAATCTTTTCTGCCCTTTCACAGACAAATTTCATCAATTCAGTCACATTTAATTAGTCGCCTGCAAATACTTTCAATTTGAACAAGCCTAAGAATTTATCATTCGGTAAAGAGTTACTCAAAGACAGGACTGCTGAAGTTAACTGTAAACAGATATATACAGAATGGTAGAGACAATAATTTTATCATGACTCAAAATATAAAGTAATTACATGTAACTGCAAACCCTTTGGCTGCTATGTGCAACTCGGTATGTTGTTGCAGACAGTGTGGATCAAAATCAGACTGCACCTGCACAAAATGTGCAGCCTGATCTTAGATCCATACTGTCTGATATAATGAGATTTTTCTCAGCAAAAAAATTTTGAAATGCCATGTTTGTGGTTTTACTGTTGTTTGGAAATTTTCATTTAACCCTTTACCACACAATCCCGACTCTTCAAAGAGGCCTTTGGAAAACACGGTGGGAAAAGGAGAAAATGCTGGTAACCAGCATTTTCTCCTTTTCCCACAATGTCTTCTACCCTTTCAATGACAGTTTCCATCTTTTGAGAAACATTTGAATTGTTGTCTGCAAATGTTTTCAACTTGGACAAGTCTACATTTCTGTCGTTTGGTAACGATTTAACTCTTTCCCAAACAACAAAATAATTGACTTGTCCAAATCCAAGGGATTCACAGACAATAAATCAAATGGATCTAAAATGGTGGGGTTTGTCTCTGAGAGGGTAAAAAATAGTTCAGAAAAAGGAGAGAAAACTGTGGATTACCTGCATTTTCTTCTTTTCCCAAACAATGTTTTTCAATGCTTTCTCCCACAGAGTCATTAAAGCTCAGGATCGTTTGGTATAGGGTTAACCAATATAGCAGATTTCAACAAAGCAAACCACTTTTTTCTGCAAGTCATTTTAAAATCTGCTTATACTGTAACTTCCTTCAGAATACCTGGTACAACCTATGTTGATTTGCTTAAAAGTATAGATCAAGACCAGACCATACAGAATGTGAAGCCTGATCTTGATTTATAATGTTATTGATATTCTGCCTACAACAGTATCTGAGCTACCCAATGTATTTTAATTTAACCCTTTCCCAAACAAGCCCTGGTTTTCATGTGTCTGCAGTACAAGTCTTTTGAAAACACTGTGGGAAAAGGAGAAATTGCTCGTAACGAGCAATTTCTCCTTTTCCCACAGTGTTTTCTACTCTTATTGAGGACTTTCTACCATTTTCATCAAATTTAATATTGTTGTCTGCAAACTCTTTCAATTTGGACCAGTCCAAATTTTGTCGTTTGGGAAAGGGTGAAAGAAGTGCTGATATAGCAATGAACTATTTGAACCTTTTTTAATGGCTAAAAAAGTTGATTTTCTGCTCAAAGAGATAATTTGGGTAGTTTTTACTTTTTACCAAAAGACAAAATGCTACACTCGTCCATATTGAAAGCACTTGTGGACTAGAAATGTTAACTGGTTCAAATGATGCTATCTGTCATTGAAAGGGTGGAAAGCATTGTGTGAAAAGGAGAAAATGCTGGTGACTAGCATTTTCTCCTTTTCCAACAATGTTTTCCAAAGCCCTCCTCTTTAGGGTCGTCACAACACAGAATTGTTTGGTATAGAGTGCACAAAACTAGCTGAGCACTATTCAGGTAGATGCTCACAAAACCACTTGTATATATTGATAAAAGCGTCTGCTTCAGAATCAACCTTAACTATGGGGTGACCGTTCTCTGGGTAGGCAATAAACCTGAAAAGACAAAAGTATTGTCCAACCCGTATTAAACGTTTACAAAACAATTTCTAGGATGAATTGGCTTTTGAAAACATTGTGGGAAAAGGAGAAAATGCTGGTAGCCAGCATTTTCTCCTTTTCCAACTATGTTTTCTACCCTTTGAAAGACAAATTTTGTGTCTTGCATGATACTTGTCGTCTGAAAATGTGTTCAATCTTGACTGGTTTAACCCTTTACCACACAATCCAGACTTTTAAAGACCCTGAAAAGAAAGCCTTTTGAAAACATTGTGGGCAATGGAGAAAATGCTGGTAACCAGCATTTTCTCCTTTTCCCACAATGTTTTCTACCCGTCCCATAACATTTTTCAATTTCTAAGTGACATCTATTTTGTCATCTGCAAATGACTTCAATTTGGACTTAACTAAAATTTTGTCATTTGGTAAAGAGTTAAAATTATGTAGTTTGGTAAAGAGTTAAACAAGTCTAAAACTGTTATCTGGTACATAGTTTAACTCTTTCAGCCCAAAATATGTGAAGGCCGCTCTGGGACAAGGAGGTACGATGCATCTTCGTGATGCATAATACCAAGCAAGTCATCACATAATTATGGATCAATAAAATCCATTTTGTCTAACAACTAACTGAATCATGAGGTAGAGTGGTCCTTTGACAAACAGAAAATTGACCAATGGTATTGACCAATAGTATCGACCTAGGTCAGCCAGCCTGGACTGAGTCGATACTTTTCACAGATGCATTAAACCCCCTTTACACAGACCATGGCTCATATAAACTCTACTTCTTACGTTTCCTGACAATACAACCCACTGAGATAAAGAAAGATTTTAATAGGCTCGATTCAATAAGGTGACAAGAGTAAAGATCAGACTGAATGTGCTGTTCAGTCTCATCTCCATCAATAGCATCCTGATTTTGCTTGTGACACTGAATAGGTTAACTCGTACAAAAAGGTAATGAATTTTATGTAGCCTAAGTCTTGAGCTTGTCTCATATGTGGTAATTAGAAATTAAATCTTTCAGCTACAAGGTATTATGCAATGACCTACCTTACAGGTTTATTTCTCGCTTTTAAGGCTTTGTACAACTCGTAACTCTGTTTGACTGGTACCCGTTTATCATCCTCGCCAATCATCAACATCATCGGACACGATATCTACAAATACACATTGTTAACCCTTTACCACACAATGCCTAGTTTTAACGACCCGAGGAAAGAAGCCTTTTGAAAGCATTGAGGGTAAAGGAGAAAACGCTTTTCTCACAATGTTTTCTAACCTTACAAAAATAAATTCCATCAATTCAGCAGCATCTAAATTGTTGTCTGCAAGTGCTTTCAATTTGGACAAGTCTAGATTTTTGTTGTGTTGTTAACCTTTTACCAGACGACAAAACTTTAGCCCTGTCCAAATTGAAAGCATGTGCAGACGACAATTTCATTGTGGGTAAAATGGTGCAATTTCTCTTTGATAGGATAGAAAACATTGAGGGAAAAGGAGACAATGCTGGTTACCAGCATTTTCTCCATTCCCCACAATGTTTTCAAAAGGCTTCTTTCAAAGGGTCATTAAAAGGCAGCATTGTGTGGTACAGAGTTTTAAAAAAGGTACTTCACAAAGTAACTCTTTTTACCAAACAGCCCTGGGACCCTGAGGAGAAAGGTTTTGGAAAACATTGTGGAAAATAGGAGAAAATGCTGGTTATCAGCCTTTTCTCCTTTTTTTCCCATAATGTTTTCTTCCTTTCAAATGCAACCCTCATCAGCAGCAACCCATCTTAACTATTGTCTCATTTTCTCCTTTTCCAACAATGTTTTCAAAAGGCTTCTTTCATAGGGTCATTAAAACACAGGATTGTGTGGTAAAGGGTTAAAGCTTTGACATGATGTAAGTATATGCTGTTACAATGGTAATTTTAACATTTGATGTTTAATGCAGGGGTAAAAGTTTTCCGTATTGTGACGGAATTCCGTATTTTCAGGGGCCGACTAAATCATTTTTCCAAATTGTCTAAATCCGAGGAGAAAATTTAAAGGGGGGGTTACCCCAAAATCTTGTTTCCACAGCATTTTACAAGTCAACAAATTTCCAGGTGCCATATCAATAAAGTTTATTGCCTCTCTGACTTTCATTTGTTCAAGGCTAATCCCAGTCATTTATGGCTCTCGTCGATCGAAAAAGAGATTCCTATACGGAATCAGCCGAATTTAATGGCCGAGTAGGAATATTTATGGGAGCACATCCATTGTCTATTTGTAAAACGTCTTATAATTGGACCAAAATATATCGTCAGCCAATAGATACTCATTTAACGGTAGAAGTTTGTCCTTCCTCATAACATGGCCGCTGCCTTACGAACGAAGGTTTTTTGCTGTTTATGAAGTTTTTGCCTCCCGGGTTTAACACAAAAGAAATCGCAAAGGATATAAAAAATAAATGGCGATGAGAATGGCTAAACAAAAGAGATTCACACGAAGAAAGATACTACGACTGGTTAAATAAGCCTGGTGTAACTGGCGTTGCATTTTGCAAATGATGCACGACAACAATCAACTACAGATCGAATGGAAGGAAAGCTTTATGCCTGCATGCCAAAGACAACTTTTTTCTTCATTAATCCGGATATTTGATAATTTTATTCCAAAATAAAAGTAAGCTTTGTAACAGACAATAAAATTATGATTGTTCCCAATTCAAAGAGATTGGAGACGACAATTTGAAATTTTATAAATTTGGATGTAAGTTTTCAGATAGATTAGTAAACATGCATGAAAAGGAGAAAATGCTTTTTATAAGCATTCTCTCCTTTTTCCTCAATGTTTTCAAAAGCTTTCTGCCTCAGGATGGTAGATGCACAGGTGTTGGTTTTAAAAGGTTACTATTTCGCTTGTCAAGCTGAACATCTTTCCTCTAATTCTTATTCCACTAAAATAAAATATCACATTCTCCCTTGTAAATTAGCCATTTTTAGAGGGAGTATTGTTTTCCTATCTGACAGATTTGATTTTGTTCTTGGATAGAAGTCCTGGACAGTTGATTTAAATATAGCTCATGTGATTGCATCTTCAAAGAATCAAGAATTAAATACTAAATATTTCCTTTTTCTCATACTGTATTTTTAAATACAAAAACCATGTAATCTGATCAGGTTCTTTGTACAAATATGAAGATAAAAGAAGACAAAAATTACATAGAAGCTAAAAACTATTAAATTTTCTTAGATAAGCATATCATATCTTTCAGCATATTCAAGATTTTTTCAACTTTAAAATGCGGAAAATGGATCTTGTTAGAGGAATTTGATAGCATTAAAACAGCTAAATCTCAGGAGCTTCCGAGGGCCTCTGCCCCCCCTGGACCTCTGGCCAGGGTGTTGCCCTGGACCCACTGGGGGCCCTAGTGGCCCCCAGGCCTCCAGCTCATTTTTCAGTATGTATTTTCAGAATTTTCAACTTTTACCCGTGTTAATGTCATTTTTCATATTATTTCAGTTATATCACTGTGACCAGTGTGCCTGTAGATACTTTCCCACCAGAGTTTCCTTTCACAAATGTTTTGTTCAACATTCTTTCCAAGCCACCGGCTGCAATTTTTAGCCTTATGAGAAGAATGAATCATATCGCAATGACTATCACTCCTCGTTGTAAAGAATTTGGCTGGAGGTGGGAACCAAACTTGAGACCCCTGGTTTACAAGCTCTGTACATTACTGACTGACAACCAATCTATGTAAAATAAATAAATGAGCCACACACTGGGAAAAGAGGAGTAATGTATCTCCATTGCTACAAGCATTTTCTCCTTTTCCCATAATGCTTTCAGACTGTGTGGTAAAGGGTTAAGCAAGCAACCTATATTAACCCTTTAACACACAATCCCGACTTTCAACGACCCTGAGGAAGAAGCCTTTTGAAAACATTGTGGGAAAAGGAGAAAATGCTGGTTACCGGCATTTTCTCCTTTTTCCACAATGTTTTCTACTCTTCCCAAAACAAATTTAAATTTTTGAGTCACATTTATTTTGTTGTCTGCAAATGCTTTCAATTTGGACGAGTCTAAAATTTTGTTGTTTGGTAAAGAGTTAAGCAAGTGTATATTGAGTTCCAAGAGAAGGCAAATACATACTGAGCAAGGCTCTGGCAAAAAGGGGACATAAGGCATCTCCATGATCCATCATACAAGCAAGTCCTCATATAATCATGGATCCATAACATTCGTTATGTGTAATAACTGACTAATTCATGAAGTACACTGGTCCTTTGACATGCAGAAAATTGACCAACAGCGAAAAGTTCCGGCCCAGGTCAGCCTGTGCGGACTACACAGGCTGACCTGGGGTGATTCTTTTCGCAGATGCATTAAGCCCCCTTTTCACAGAGCATGGCTCATACCAAAGATTATGTTGGTGTAACTTTCCTGGTCCTTGTATTTGATTTGAGCAGCATGACAAAATTTGATATTGCAAGAAGCAACTACAAGCAACAAGAAAGTTACTACAACATATTATCCTTTAATTATATGCCTACATCTTTCAACAAGAAACTTTTGCAATTACTGACATTTTATTAAAAAATGGTAAAAAAAAAAATCTGTGCGCGAGATACATCATTATACTTTATTTGGAACCCAATGTTGAAACTGTGTAGGTACAGATTTCATTTTTGTCGTGTGTGATACCGTATTTTAACTGCATGTAAAGCATCTGGGCCTGAAAACTTTCAGGTATGTAATAAATTGAGCCATGCTCTGTGAAAAGAGGGCTTCATGCATTTGCGAAAAGTATTAGCCCAGGTCAGCCTGCGCAGTCTGCACAGGCTGACCTGGGCTGATACCTTTTGCTATTGCCCATTTTTCTGCCTGTCCAAGGACCAGTCTAACTCATGATGAAGTCAGTTTTTGAAAAATGTGGCTGTTTTGGATTCATAATTATGTGATGGCTTGATTGGTATTATGTATCATGGAGATGCATTAAGCCCCTTTTTCACAGAGCATGGCTCAATTGTAATACACTTGTACTTAGCTTGCACCTGTCTTAGGCAAGCATTTTTGTGTGTCCCTGATGTGCTTACTTAATACAGGTTGTACGGCACTGTTGTCTGGTTAAAAGTAAATACACAGCAATGACTCTACCTGATCCACATATTGTATCGGAGAACATTTCCACATTTTTTCACAAAGTGAGGCATCGGGTAAGGACTTAAAGTCAAATTGGAAGCCAGCCTCTGCAAACACCCTGCAATAACAACAACCTTCTGAACCCTTGAAATGCTTACTAAACATCAAATTCTTGAACTTGACAAAATTAAAAGTAGTTGCAAACAACAAAATTACTGGCAAAATTTTGCAAAATTGCCTAATCTGTGACTAATTCAATGTGGCTTAAACGGCAAAATTTGTCTTTGAAAGAAATGAAAACATTAGGGAAAAAAGAAACAAGAAATATCTTTAAAAAAGATAGCCAGCATAAGAGATACTGAAATATGAATATTGAAATTCTTCTGTGGCTCAATATGAAGTAAAATAATGACATCAATTTCGAGGGAAATTTCCTCCTTTTCCTCACCATTTTTCATTTTGTTGAGGAGTACTTATTGGGTTATTGGGAAATGCTTATGAAATATTAAATTTCCAAACAGAACAAAGAAGGACCATTCTCTATCACATTAATTTGCTATGGTATGAATCAAGGCCCTGGGGTACTGATTAGCGGTAGCAACGTTTGTCAATAGTGGTTTCATAAATGTGCCAGCAAATGTCCCAGCACGGGCCCACCGAATAAATGTGTTCATATTTTTTACCTATTGCAAATTACCATCTATTCATTCTTTATCAGTACCAAGGATAAGGTTAAAAGCCAGCACTTTCAGCTATGCTGAAAAATGCTTTTTACCAGCATTTTCTCCTTTTCCCAAATGCCTTCAAAATCTTTCTTCCCAAGGGTTGTTAAAACCTTGGCATTGTTAGGTAAAGGGTTAATGAACAATCCCATATTTTCAAAGATTCCCCCATGGAAGACGCCTTTTAGGAAAACACTGAAAAAAGAAGAAAATTCTCCTCTTCCCACTATATTTTTTACTATTTTAAATTAAACTCAATCATTAGAGCCTTATTTAACTGTTTACCAAACAACAAAAATTTTAGACTGATCTAAATTGAAAGCGTATGCAGACAACAAATTATAAATTGCTCAGTGGTGAGATTGGCCTTTGAAAAGGTAAAAAACATGGTGGGAGAAGTGGACAATGCTGGGAACCAGCCTACCTCAGGTTTGTTACATCACAGGATTGTTTGGTAAAGGGTTGATTTGTACTGTAATAATCCTTTCAGTATGGGTAAATCTTAAAATTTTGCAGATTATCAGCATTTTCTTCTTTTTCCATGTTTTCCAAAGCAAATTCCTTCAAGGTCTGAAAACACATAGGGGTTGTCTGGTAGAGGGCTAAAGCAATTGAGTCTCTCTGTGAAAAGGGGGCTTAATGCACCTGCAAAAAGTATCGACCCAGATCAGCCTGCGCAGACCTGAGCAGAAACTTTTTGCTATTGGTCAAATTTCTGCATGTCCAAGGACCATCCTCCCTCATGATTCAGTCGGTTGTTAAAAAAAAAAATCCATGATTATGTGATGGTTTGACAGGAATCCCTTTACCACACAATCCCAAATTTTAACGACCCTGAGAAAGAGACCTTTTGAAAACTTTGTGGGGAAAAGGAGAAAATGCTGGTAACCAGTTTTCCCACAATGTTTTCTATCCTTCCAAAAACAAATTTCAATTTTTGGGTCACATTTATTTTATCGTCTGCAAATGCTTTCAATTTGGACTGGTCTAAAATTTTGTCTTTTGGTAAAAAGTTAAAATGCATCACGGAGATGCATTAACCCCCATTTTGCCAGAGGATGGCTCATTTCTATCTTGAAATATAAAAGATACATACCAATCTGGAATATCTGTTGAACCAAACATAGCTGTAATATAAATGAACCACACTTTAGCAAAAAGTGGCTTAATGCATCTCCGTAATGCATTAGACATCATCTAATTATGAATCCATAAAATCCATCACTTGAATCATGAGGTAGAATTATCCCTTGAGATGCAGGAAATATAAAAAAGTTTCGGCCCATGTCAACCTGCACGGACTGCCCAGGCTGATATGGGTCAATACGTTTCGCAAATGCACTAAGCCCCCTTTTCACAGAGCATGGCTCATATAATAAACTCTATAGATTTTACCTCTACCTCTTTCATGAAGACTTTTTGCCTTTTAGCTTCCTGAAGTGCCGAACCTAGTTGCATATTTGGTGGCTTGCAGGATTTGAGACGGGATTGTGGGTGGTTGCTAGTTCCATCCCCAGCTCCGCCAATTTCTTTCTGAGGATTGATGTTAGATCATTTGACTACTGCCATGGCAGAAAGCAGCCAGTGGTTTAGGAGGATTATTAATTACTGGTAATAGAAACTCCACAAAATCAGATTATTAAAACATGGGATTTTGCTGTAAAGGGTTAATGTAATTATGACTATGGTATTAGCCTATCAACACAGAGACACTTCTGTATGTTTCTGATACCAATTTTCCAAATTCAGACAAAAATTTGTGTTGTAACTCTTACCAAAAGACAAAATTTTAGACTTACCAAAACTGAAAGCATTTGCAAACAACAACATGAATGTAACTCAAAAACTGAAAATTGTATTTGGAAGAGCTTTGTTTTTGCTAATTACCATGTCATGTTTTTTTTTCTATCAGTTTAGGATACTTGTAAATGCGGATAAAATCTATGTTCAGTATTAGTTTGACCATATTCAAGAAGCTGTACTTTTCAAACACCAAAATATGCCAATTAAGTACCATACACAGACAGTTGCTGCTTTTTTAGTAGCTCATCAATTCCACAAGGTTATAATATAACACCTCTCATCAAGCACTCTTGGGCATCTACCATTAGAAAATGGCTAAGTCTGCCGAAACAGAGCAATATTATCAGAGCATACACTGAGCCCATAACATAGACAAATCATTAACTCACCCATACCGAGAATAACAAATAAGAAATGTAAGCCCACACATACTTAATAGAAACTGTATTGTAATGAAATGTGCCTCAATTTGAATAGATAGTTGCACTTGATTGTACTTGATACATTGATTTTTGCTTACATTTGGTCCTGGTAGCAAGTCTGAATGCTCCTTTAACCCTTCACCAGACGACAAAATTTTAGCCTTGTCCAAACTGAAAGCATTTGCAGACAACAATTTCCATGTGGCTCAAATGGTGGAATCTTTCTTTAATAGAGTAGACAACATTGTGGGAAAAGGAGAAAATACTGGTATCAGCATTTTCTCCTTTTCCCACTTTGTTTTCAAAAGGCCTCTTTCCCAAGGTTGTTAAAAGGCGGCATTGTGCCATATAGGGTAAACTTAAAGAGTTCCACTAGTGGAAATAAAAAGTATTGCGATAATTACTCTGTGAGTGAAGCCAATTCATAATGACAGTAACACATAAACTTACAGGTAAGGTCAAGGACTGGATTTCTACACACAGCTGCTTTATAAAATCCCTGTAAATGAAGGAAAAGGAAATGTGCTATTAAACCCAGGGTTTCTGTTTATGTTGTTACAACATCTAATCTATATACCCATGATCTGCTGGGACACAAAATACCAATTGTGTCCCTTGGTTGCAGAAAAAAATACATCAAAACATTAAGTTCATCTAACTACATCAGTAGTGCCTGACCTGTGTTTCTTTTCGTGTAATGTCTGTATGTGTAAAGAAATATGTCATAAATCTTTACCACATAATCCTGAGTTTTAAAGACCCTGCAAGAGAAGTCTTTTGAAAACTTTGTGGGAAAAGGAGAAAATGCTCTTGACCAGCATTTCCTCCTTTTCCACAATGTTTTCAAACCTTTCTGCAAATGCTTACAATTTGGACAAGTCTTAAGATTTTGTCGTTTAGTAATGAGTTAAACTAAGCTACATCAGTAACAAATACAAAGAAAGTACATCGTTTTTGACTCTTAACTTAAATTTAACCATCGGAATGCCTAAATTGTCTAAAAATAGATTGACTTGAATGTGTGCAGAGATGTAACTGGGACAAAGCAATTGTAGTTCCTTTTAACCGTTTACCAAAAAATCCCAATTTCTAACAACACTAACAAAAGAGGCTTTCGAAAACATTGTGGAAAAAAGGAGAAAATGCCAGTAACTAGCATTTTCTCCTTTTCCCACGATGTTTTCTACTCTTCCAGACACAAATTCCATCACTCGAGCCAAAGTTAATTTGTAGTCTGCAAATGCGTTTAATTTGGACCAATCTAAAATTTTGCTATTTCGTAAAGAGTTAAATCAATGAATTTTCAATTTTCCAGTGACTGCCCCAGTACAGTAATACAGTGAATCCCAGCGCACTGATCACAATAATCAACAGTTTTGTAGCTTAGCCTAAGTACTGAAGCTTAACTCTTTACCAAAAGGCAATATTTTAGACTGGTCTAAACTAAATGTATTTGCAGATGACATATTAAGTGTAGCTCAAATGATTGGATTTGTTTCTGAAAGGTTAGAAAACTGTTGGAACACATGTGTAGTATTGGGTTAAGATGCTTTCTAGAAATTTCTAGTTGAGCTGTTTTTGTTTTCTTTTTCCTGCGTGTTTTTTAGATACTTTACCCTTTACCACACAACCCTGAATTTTAATGACCTTGAAGAAGAAGAAGTTTGAAAACATAGTGGGAAAAGGAGAAAATGCTGGTAACCAGCATTTTCCCCTTTTCCCACAATGTTTTCTACCCTTCCAAAGGATATTTCAGTTTTTGAGTCACATTTGATTTATCATCTGCAAATCCTTTCAATTTGGAAAGTACATTTTTGTTGTGTGGTAAAGACTTAACTGATAATTTATGCAGGCAAAAATTGAACTCAGAAGGAACTCAATGGGACTCAAGGACTGAAAAATATTTTACAAGTTTTCATTTCAGTGATATCAAAAAACATTGCTGGTAAGGGAGCCATTTCTAGTGATATATAATTTCTCTTTTCCCACAATATTTTAAAGCTACTGATCACTGCAACAGTGTTATAAAGCTGTATTAGAATGGCATACCATCTTTTTCCACACTGTAGAAACAAGGTATCGTTTGGCAAAAGGTTAACTTGTTAACAGAAGACAAAGTTTTAGACATGACTAAATTGAAAGAATTTGCAGAATACAAACTAGATGTTCCTCAGATGATAAACACTTGAAAAAGTAGAAAACATTGTAAGAGAGGGAGAAAATGCTACTAGCACTGCCTCCTTTTACCACTCTGTTTTCACAAACCCTCTTGTCTCAGAGTCCATAAAACACAGGATCATTTGGTAAAATGGATAGAGCAACTTACTGGATACTGCCCCACAAGGTGACAGGTTAGAAACCCCCCATGGGAGCCTCCCAGCACACACATTCTATTTTTATCGTAAGCTTCTTTTGCTATCACGTCCTCAGCTGCTTCCTAAAAAAACAAGATCAATCAACACTTAACTCTTTACCAAACGACAAAATTTTAGACCCATCCAATTTGAAAGCATTTGCAGACGACAATTTCAGTGTAGCTCAAATGATATCATTTTTCTCTGATAGGGTAGAAAACTTTTTGGGAAAAGGAGAAAATGCTGGTTACCAGCATTTTCTCCTTTTCCCACAATGTTTTCCAAAGGCTTTTTCCCCAGGGTCATTAAAAGTCAGAATTGTGTGGTAAAGGGTTAACACTTTACCAGACAACAAGATGTTACCCTTGTCCAAATTGAAAGCATTTGCAGACGATAATTTCAAACGGTGCAAATTTTCTTTGATAGGATAGAAAGCATTTTCTCCTTTTCCCACAATGTTTTCAAAAGGCTTCTTTCCCAGGGGCATTAAAGGCGTCATTGTGTGGTATGGTAAAGGGTTAACACTTTACCAGACGACAAAATCTTAGACATGTCCAAAATGAAAGCATTTGCAAATAACAAAATAAATGTGACTTAAAAATTGGGATTCGTTTTCTGAAGGGTAGAAAACATAGTGGCAAAAGGAGAAAATTCTGGTTACCAGCATTTTCTCCTTTTTTCACAATGTTTTCAAAAACTTTCTTTCTCTGGGTCGTTGCCAAGCCCCCGTAGCTCAGTCAGTAGTGTACAGGACTTGAGAACAGGAGGTCGCTGGTTCGATCCCCGGCTTGGCCAATTTTTTTCCCGAGGACTGATGACAGTCATCGCGACAGGATTCATTCCTCTCTCACCGCTTGCACTTGTTTTGATGATGGTTATGTGGGAAAGCAGCCAGTGGCTTGGAAAGAATATTGTGTGGAGTACTGGTAAAAGAAACTCCAGGAAAGTATGGACAGGTGCACTGGCTGCAGTGGTGTAACTGAAATAAAGTTGAAAACAGCGTTAAACACAGTACAATCAATCAATCATTCTCAGGGTCGTTAAAAATTAGGATTGTGTGGATAAAGCATTAAATCTTGCGCTGCCAATGGTAACTTGCTTAGCTTTTGTAGGTGGCATAGTTCAAGATCAGAGAATGTGCAAAGAATGTGCATCGACAGATCAAAACCATCTGCCATCTGATGCTATTTTGGGACCAAAACAATCTCCAAATCCAGTGGACATCTACTTTTAGACAACAAAAAAAGCTGAATCTCCTTTGTTGGTGGCAAATGATTAAATATTGCCCTGACGACAAAATTTTAAAAATTTTTCAAGCATTTGCAGACTAAAATAAAATGTGGTTGAAATGATAGAATTTGCCTTTCAAAGGATAGAAAACATTGTTGTAAAGAGAGAGAAAATGCTGTAAACCAGCATGTTCTCCTTTTCTCACAATGTCTGTAAAAGCCTTCTTCCTTGGGGGGTCATAAAAACACTGGATTGTTTGGTGAAGGGTTGTATCATTACAAGAAAATGTTTTCCTGATCGATATTGAAAGCATTTTAAGACAGCAAATCATTTCTTTACAAAGTGACAAAATTTAAGACTTGTCCAAAAGCATTTACATATGACAAACTTATTTTGGCTCAAATGATGGAATTTGTCTTTGGAAGGGTGGAACACTTTGTAGATAGAAAACAGTGTTGGTCACTAGCATTTCCTCTTTTCTGACAACGCTTTATAGTGCTTTCCAAGCACCAAGCACAACGCTTAACTATTTTTGTCACATGGTACAGAGTTAACCCTTATCCTTCTGAAAGTTAAATGAAACTTTCACGGTGATTGCAAAAACATGAACAATGCTATTTTCAAACTTACTTCTTGGAGAAAAATATCTCCTTATCAGACAGTGTAGATCCAAGATCAGACTTCACGTTCTGTGCACTCTGATCTTGATCTACACTGCATGCAAAAGGTTAGTGAGTTGCGCTTAGCAACCTAAGATGGACATACCTGAACATCTTTCACATCCTGGTCCCCAATGTTACCCAATAAAGAATTGACACAGTCCATACCATAGCCAACAGAACCTCTGTAGTTAACTGTCACAATATATCAAATATTACAGAATAAAGTTAAACTACAGCTTGTCACTTTAAATTCTGGACAAGAGACCTTGACCTCAAACCAAAGTTACTCTAGCGTCATAGACATGTATTTTAGTTTTCAAATTACAGCCTCTCGTCTCTGAAGTTTCACTGTCCAAAGTGAAAATCTTTGTATCTTTTCACTGTTTTTAAGCTGTCTTGCGTTGTTTGTTGTTTTACCTTTTACAACAAAATCACGACTTTTAATGACCCTGAGAAATAAGACTTTTGAAAACATTGTAGGAAAAGGAGAAATGCTAGTAACCAGCATTTTCTCCTTTTCCCACAATGTTTTCTAACCTTCCTAGAACAAATTGTAGTTTTTCATTCACATTTATTTTGTCATCTGCAAATGTTTTCAATTTGGATTAGTCTAAGATTTTGTCATTTGGTAAAGAGTTAACACACTTTGCAACTTTATTTTACATACATCACAATGGTTAGTGCACCTTTGCATGTTTTCTTGGAGTTTCTCAATCAGTATTTCATACAATGTTTTACCAAGCCACTTACTGCTTTCTCACATAATCATTGTAGAAACAATTTTTAAGTTGTAAGAGAGAAATTAACTCTGTGGCAATGACTATCACCAACCAAGGAAAGAAGTTGGCTAAGCTGGGAATCCTTGCAGTGTGACCTTGACCTTTATGCTATGTTACCCAAATCTAACAAGCTTTTGTCTCTGGTTATATCTATAAATATATTAATGTACATGTCATCATTCAACCCTAAAGGGATTTTTTTATGGAGCAGGTACTATTTTTAGACTACTCCAAATTCAAAAAAAAAAAAAAAAAATTGCAGATGACATAATAAATGTGACTAAAACATTGAAATTCATTTTGGGAAGGGCAGAAAACATTGTGGGAAAAAGAGAAAATGCTGGATACCAGCATTTTCTCCTTTCCTCACAGTTTTCAAAAGGCTTAAAACTCATGATTGTGAGATAAAGAGTTCAACAAAACCATACATACCCAGCAGCATAGAAAATCCCAGTTCACACAGAAGTGAGCCATACAACATAAAATCTGTTGTAAACAAGGAATGAGGCCCACCTGTAAAGAAACAAAAAAAATAAAGTTTTATTCTTTTGAATGAGAAACAAGGAAGTTAAAAATTCTTTGATAATGATTGTAAACATCCAATACAGCCCTATACCACACAATCCTGTGTTTTAAAAACTCTGAAGAAGAAGGGTTTTGAAAACTTTGCTGGTAAACATGCATTTTCTCCTTTTCCCATGATGTTTTCTTACATTGCAAAGGCAGAAATAATCTTTAGAGGTACACTGAATTTATCATCTGCAAAAGCTATCAATCTGGACAAGTCTATTTTTTGTTGGGTGGTCAACTTTGTTTCTTTGTTTGTTTGTATAGAGTTTAATGCTGCTTTCAACATTGCTTCAGTTATACCACACTGGCCATTGCACCTATAGGAGTTTCGCTTGCCAGTGCTTTGCAAAGTATTTTTCCCAAGCCACTTGCTGCTTCCCACATCATCGTCATCATCTTAAAAATTTGATCAGCAGTGAAAGAGGAATGAATCCTTTTACAATGACTATCATCAATCCTAGGAAAGGAATTGGCTGAGCTGGGGATTCAAACCAGCCACCCCTGGTCTCAAGACCTGTTCACTACAGACTGTTTACTACTGGGCTCTTGGTCTTGTCAAGGGATAAAACTGCTATTATATTGAAATGGGATAAAGTATATGAATTTTTTTTTCGGCAAGCTTACAACCAAAAACCTGTCCATGGCTAAAAGTTGGTTTTTTTTTTTTCCTTTTCCAGAAATGCTTTCTAACCTCTCACCTTTCAGAGAAAAATCCTATCACTTGGGCTGTATGTAATCTGTTGTCAGCAAATGCTTTTACTTACCATGAGGAAATACAACCAAATTTTTCTTTTCATCTGTCGCACTAGTGGTTGGATACAATAGGATACTATCATAGTGCCGAGAAGCTAAAAAAAGAAATGAGCCATGCTCTGTGAATAGGTTTAACCCTTTCCCAAACAACAAATTTTGGACTGGTCCAAACGGAAAGAGTTTGCAGACGACAATTTTAAATTTGATGAAAATGGCATAAAGTTATCAAAAAGGGTAGAAAACACTGTGGGAAAAGGAGAAATTGCATGTTACGAGCAATTTCTCCTTTTCCCACAGTGTTTTAAAAAGACTTGTACTGCAAACACGTGAAAACCAGGGCTTGTTTCGGAAAGGGTTAATGGATCTGCGGAAAGTATTGATCCATGTCTGCCTGCGCAGTCAGATCAGGCTGAAATGGGTCGGAACTTTTTGCTGTTGGTCAATTTTCTGCATGTCAAAGGACCAGTCTACCTCACGATTCAGCCAGTTGTTGAAAAAAAAAATAGAATTTTATGGATTAATAATTATGTGATGTCGTGCTTGGTACAATGCTATAATGGAGATGCATTTAACCCCATTTTGCCAGAGCATGACTCAAATAACTCTTTACCAAACGACAAAATTTTAGACCGGTCCAAAATGAAAGCAGTTGCAGATGGCAAAATAAATGTGACTGAAAAATTGAAAATTGTTTTGGGAAGGGTTGGGAATAGGAGAAAATGCTGGTTACCAGCATTTTCTCCTTTTCCCTTAATGTTTTCAAAAGGCTTCTTTCTCAGGGTCGTCAAAACTCAGGATTGTGTGGGAAAGGGATAAAAGGTTTCGCTTTGTAGAACCCATACAGAGCTAAAACTAGGACCATTGCAGGCCAATAATTTTCCTGGCTAGATGCCTTGACCCCGAATCAAGAAAATATTTCAAAGAATCATCACTTCTGTTTTATTCCACCAATCATAATGAAAATTATTGGTGCATAAGTTTACATTGTTAGAGGGTTTCCGTTAAAATTTCAGCTAAATTGGTTTAACCCTTTACCAAACAATCTTAAGCTAAATTGGTTTAACCCTTTACCAAACAATCTTAAGTTTCAACAACCCTGAAAATGCTTTTGAAAACATTGTGGGAAAAGGTTACAAACATTTTCTCCTTTTCCCACAATATTTTCTACCCTATCAAAGACAGAAATCATCATTTGATCAACATTCAATCTGTTACCTGCAAATGCTTTCAATTTGGTCAATGACAAAATTTTACACTTGTCTAATTTGAAAGCATTTACAAACAAAAATATTTCAGCACAAATTATATGATTCATCCCAGAGAGTGCAGTAAACATTGTGAGAAAAAAAGACAATGCTGGTTACAAGCATTTTCTCCTTTTTCCACAATGTTTTCAAAAGCCCTCTTGTTAGGGTCGTTAAAATTCAGGATTATCTGGTCAAGAGAACTGTAAGAGAGCACTGGCAGAGGAAAGGATACAAAATTGTATCTGTTTGTTTATTTTTAGCTCACCTGAGCATGAAGTGTCCAAGGTTTTGTGATTGTGCTGTGTCCATTGTCCATCGTGCATCATCCAGGTGTCAACAATTACCTTGTGTGCACTCTAGAGGCTATATTTTCAATCATATACTCATGAAACTTGGTCAGAATGTTCGTCTTGATAATATCTTGGACAAAATTGGGTCATGTTGGGTCAAAAAGTAGGTCACTGGGCTAAATCTAAGAAAAACCTTGTGTGCACTCTAGAGGCCATATTTTCAGCCTGATGCTCTTGAATCTTTGTCAGAATGTTCGTCTTGATAATATCTTGGACACTTTGAAATTTGGTCATGTTGGGTCAAAAAGTAGGTCATTGGGCCAAATCTCAAAAAAAACCCTGTGTGCACTCTAGAGGCCATATTTTCAGCCTGAAACACATGAAAGTTGGTCAGAATGTTTGTCTTGATAATATCTTGGACAAGTTCGAAATCTGGTCATGTCAGGTCAAAAAGTAGGTCACCAGGCTAAATCTGAGAAAAACCTTGTGTGCACTCTAGAGGCCACATTTTCAGAGTGAAAGTCATGAAAGTTGGGTAAAATGTTTGTCTTGATAATATCTGGGACAAGTTCGAAATTGGGTCAAAAAGTAGGCCACTGGGCTAAATCATAGAAAAACCTTGTGTGCGTTCTAGAGGCCACATTTTCAGCCTTATACTGATAAAGATTGGTCAGAATATTTATCTTGCTGATATCTTAGTCAAGTTTGAAAGTGGGTCATGTCGGGGCAAAAAGTAGGTCACATGGTCAAATCTTAGATAAACCATGTGTGCACTTGAGAGGCCACATTTTCAGCTTGATTCTCATGAAACTTGGTCAGAAAGTTTGCCTTCATGATATCGTGGATAAATTTTAAAGTGGGTGACATCTGGTCAAAAAGTAGGTCACTCGACCAAATCTTAAAAAAACCTTGTGTGCACTGTAGAGGCCACATTTTAAGTCTGATACTCAAGAAACTAGGTCGGAATGTTTGTTTTAATGACTTACGATATGTAGAATTAACTCTGTCTTGTGATGGTGTATGAGTTATCACTTTCCAGGAAACACTGCCTAGAGTTACAGTTTTCTCTTCTAATCTGGTCCATACCATACTGGCTTCTTTTCCTGTACTTGGTAATTTGCCAACAACCTTAAATGAGAGCCATATAAACTCAATGGTGGAGTACACTTGTATATAGAGGATATTTCTTTTTTTCCATGAAAGATCGAAATTTATTTCATCGAGTGAACATCATCGGTAATATTTTATTACCATTGATGTTAATGAGATGAAATATATTTTGATCTTTCAACAAAAAAAAAAAAAAAATTCTATTTATTTCATGCTTTAACCCCATTTTGTTGTCAGAAACCAGTACAGTTCTTTTTGGTAGTTCCATGTGGCGTACCCTCCTAACATAACAAGGCATTACAATATTACATCAAGCGCGAGAAATATACCTTAAATTACATCATATTTCCCTCCATTTGAATGGCACGCCCTGATTACCTAAGTATCTAGCGTGCGGGAACTAATGTTTCCACCTTCAACTGAAGAGTTAGAAAATATAAAATCGGTATTTTCACTGGTCGTAGACACAAAATATCAAACCATAATCCACCATTATTTCTGGATAAACTACCAAAAAGCATGAAATAAGGATATCTCTTTACCATATGAAAGCAAAATTGTGCTCATCCAAATTGAGAGCATTTGCAGAGGATAAATTAAATGTAGCTCAAACGATGGCTATTGTGTCTTTCAAACTTTTTGGAAAAAGGAGAAAATGCTGTTGCTAGCATTTTACTTTTCCTACAATGTTTCAAAAAGCCATCTTCCTATGAGTTAAGCAAAAAGCTGAACCCTTTATCAGAGGACAAAATTTAAAATCTATCTACATGTATATTGAAAGCAGTTGCTGACAGCAAATGTAGAATGGCTCAAATTATGGAATTTGTCTTTGAAAGTATAGAAGACAACGTAAGGAAAGGAGAAAATGCTGGTTATCAGCATTCTCCCACAATGTTTTCAAAGGTCTTTCTCGTGTTCTTAAAAGCACCAGATGGTTACGTAAAGGATTAATAAAGAAAAACTTGAACTTACTAAATAATGTGGATGGTTGGGGGAAGCACACTGAGCAACGACTAAATCCCTGACTATACACAACATGCTAACGTCTCCACCACAATCTGAAAAATATTGAAATATTACACATTATCTTACATTTGTTTGATTGTTTGTCTGCCAACTTTAAGAACATCCATGTAAGAAAAAAATAATGATAATTAAAAAAGGCTTCATCCACAATTATCTAAGGTGAAAACATTGTGACTTAATGCTTTACCACACAATCCTGAGTTTTAACGACCCTGAAAAAGAAAGCTTTTGAAGACATTGTGGGAAAAGGAGAAAATGCTGGTAACCAGCATTTTCTCCCTTTCCCACAATGTTTTCTAACCTTCCAAAAAGAAATATCAATTTTTGAATCACATATTTTTTGTCATCTGCAAATGCTTTCAATTTGGACAAGCCTAAAATTTTGTCATTTGGTTAAGAGTTAACTAAATGAGAAACAGTTATTTTCTGTCTAAAAATTGATGAAATTTGTTGTAATATAAATAATTCATTCCAATCTTTCCTCTGAACATAGTTTTAATTTTTACTTGAAAAAGCAGCCAGAGACCTGACAAGAGTGCTGTGTGTAGTGAAACACATAAACAGGTGAACTAAGACATTAGTACTAATAAAAAAACAAACCTGACGGTAGTTTACATATATATTTGGTCTCCGTGTCAATAACAATGGCAGTTGTTTGACATTTCCATAGTGAATTCACAATGACTCGTTTTCCATCCTCCGCCCAACATTGACTAGGAAGCGCTATGCAGTAGATTCCTGGAAACTCCTGGTCTGTAAAAGTAGTTCAAGAGTCAAAGTCCCACAAATAATTTCAGTCATGCTCTGTGAAAATAGAGTTAAATGTTCCTGCAAAAAGTATCAACCCAGGTCAACCTGCACAGTCTGTGCAGGCTGACCTGTGTTGAAACTTTTTACTATAGGTCAATTTTCTCTGTATCAAAGGACCATTCTACCTCAGGATTCGGTCGATTGTTAGGCAAAATAAATTTTATGGATCCATAGTTATGCGATGACTTACGCTGTACCATGCATCATGAAGAAGCATTAAACCCCCTTTTGCCATGTCACCAATCATTTGTTTATGTGATGGTAACATTTACGCCTTTACCAGATAAACCCATGATTCAATGATCCTAACGAAGACGTGAAACCATTGTGGAAAAAAGGAAAAAATGCTGGTTAAATTCTCCTTTTCCTACAATGTTTTCTACCTTTTCAAAGAAATAATCCAACAGTTAGTCACATTTAATTTGTTGTCTGCAAGTGCTTCGGATTTGAACAAGTTGAAAATTTTGTCATTTGGTAAAGAGTTAAAGACATCAATTTTCTTAATAGCATTTGCAGCTGGCAAATCAAATCTTGCTCAACTGCAGAGTTCATTTTCAATTTTTTTTTTTGGAGGTAGGTCCTTAGCCCCTCAGTAAGATAAGTCTTTGGTGCACAACAGCACTAATTCTTTACCAAACGACAAAATTTTAGATCAGTCCAAATTGAAAGCATTTGCAGATGACATAATAAATGTGACTGAAAAATTGATATTTCTCTTTGGAAGGTTAGAAAACATTGTGGGAAAAGAGAAAATGCTGGTAACCAGCATTTTCTCCTTTTCCCACAATATTTTCAAACGACTTCTTTCACAGGGTCATTAAAAGTTGGAATTGTGTGGTAAAGGGTTTTAAAAAGAGTGAAATTTGCAATAAGCTTTCACCACCTACTCAATACATCATTGAAAGGTAAAATTCTATACCCAAATATTGAAATTCATGTCTCAGTCTACATGCAAATATACAACAATATAATAGGGTTTTATGGAATGTAGATTTGTGTCTAACATTCAATCCAATTAATGAAAAGAGAGGACTTTAACCCTTTCCCAAACAAGCCCTGGTTTTCACGTGTCTGCAGTACAAGTCTTTTGAAAACACTGTGGGAAAAGGAGAAATTGCTCGTAACGAGCAATTTCTCCTTTTCCCACAGTGTTTTCTACCCTTTTGGAGAACTTTCTGTCATTTTCATCAAATTTAAAATTGCCGTCAGCAAACTCTTTCAATTTGGACCAGTCTAAAATTTATCGTTTGGGAAAGGGTTAACAGTTCCAAAAAAACTGAACAAACCTTTGACAGAACCTATCTCTTCTGTGATAACTGCGATGGTCTGTGTTTCCAAATCATACTGCAATAGAATACAAATATAATAAGAGGGCTATCAATATAAGAGAATGCAATACTGTAATGGTTCATATGGGACTCTGGCCCAAAATACAGCTACAAAAATCCTTTATCCCATCACATTCTATGATAACTCTACCTTTGCAAATGGGATAGGCTTAATCCTGTACCAGAAGACAAAATTTTAGACCATACAGAAAGCATTTGCAGATGACAAACTAAATTTGGCTTCAATAATGGGATTTTTCCGTAAACGAGTGGAAAACATTGTGGGAAAAGGAGAAAATGCTGGTTTTTCTCCTTTTCCCATAATTTCTTCAAAAGCCTTCTTCTTTAAGATAGTGAAAACTCTGGATTGTGTGGTGAAGGGTTAAGGCAAAATGTTGGATGC
Source organism: Tridacna gigas (assembly GCA_945859785.2). NCBI lineage: Eukaryota > Metazoa > Mollusca > Bivalvia > Cardiida > Cardiidae > Tridacna > Tridacna gigas. Next base: position 36,528,050 of record OX244036.2, on the reverse strand, counting down.
TTGTACCAGTATATCAACTACAACTAAATTTCTATTAAGATGGCTGCCTCAGTCTGTTTGTCTGCATAACATGCCAAATTCTAGCCATGTTTGTTTGGATTGTCCAATTTGCTCTCTGTTGTGACAACTGGTTGAAACAAGTTATTTCGTTAAAATGATATCTCCTGCCAAAAAAGACCTTTTTTGATAGAAACATATCAGAGGTATAGTGATTTGTATGTGCACATGTTTTTTTTGTTATTGGTCAATAACGAAATCATACATTAAGCCTCCTTTTTCCATGACATGGCATTTCATTAAATAAAAACAAATAATGATTGTCTGTGGCTTGTGATAAACAATATAAATATGAAGTTTCATAAAATTTTGTCCAGTATTTTGAAATATTGGTCCATGATGGAAATATTCATCAAGCCACCTTTTTCAATGACACGGCATTAAATAAAAAAAAGAACCTGTATCGGCCAACTATCATAAGGAACACATGTATGAAGTTTCATCAAATTTCATCTAGGACTTTAGAAGATATCTGTACAGACGAACGAACAGACAGATAGACGGACAACGCAAAAACTATAAACCCACTCCCCCTTCCCCCAAAATTCGGGAGCTCTGGGATGGGCTCATTATATTCTTACTTTAAGCCAAAATAGCATCACATTGTCATAAGACTAGCTTCTAAACTCATTACAACACAACAATATTATTGACTAGTTTAAATTGGAAGCATTTGCAGACGACAAATTAAATGTGGCTCAAACAATTGGATTTGTTTCTAAAAGGTTAGAAAACATTGTGGGAAAAGGAGAAAATCCTGGTTACCAGAATTTTCTCTTTTTCCCCACTATGTTTTCAAAAGTCTTATTTCCCAGGCTGGTTAAAAGTCAGGATTGTGTGGTAAAGGGTTAAATCAATGCTGAAAATGGCTTTACAGCAAGAAAATGTCCACTTCTTTACAGCCAGTATATTATCTCCCTTACATTAACTCTTCACCAAACAATAAATATTCAGACTTGTCCAATTTCAATGTATTTGCAGACGACAAATAAACTGTGGCCAAAATGTTGAAATTTGCCTTAAAAAGGGTTGAAAACACTCTTGAAAAAGGAGAAAATGCTGGGTATCTGCATTTTCTCCTTTTCCAACAGTGTTTTCAAAAGCCCTCTTCTCAAGGATGGTTAAAACGTAGGATTGTAGGGAAGGGTTAATTTGGCAGGTTCTAGCCCAATCGACATACATACCTTTAGCAAGCGACTGCATTGCATATGAGGTCCACCTGCGTTTGTATCTAAGAACACAAAACTTTTTTGGTCCGGTGATAGTATGGGGCATTTGGATGCCCTGTCTGGTCCAGTAATAGGTGCTACAAATAGAAGGTGTAATTGCATTAACTTGTTACCTATGGTAACAGCAGACAACAATGAAAACATCAGTGTAGAACTGGGATAATCAACATAGAAAATGGGTCATTTATTACATGCAATATTTTTTTGCCAGTTTTTTAAAGAGTTACACTTAAACATGAAAATAAAAGTTGTCTATAAGTGGTAACATAATCAATTTAACTCTTTACCAAACGACAAAAGTTTAGACAATTTCAAAAATTTTAAACAATTTCAAATTGAAGGTGTCTGCAGACGACAAAATAAAAGTGACTGAAGAATTTAAATTTGCTTTGGGAAGGGTAGAAAACACTGTGGTTACCAGCATTTTCTCCTTTTCCAACAATGTTTTCAAAAGCTTTCTTTCACTAGGCCATTAAAAGAAGGGAATGTGTGGTAAAGGGTTAACTATACATATCTCTTTACCACATAATCCAGACTTTTAATGACCCTGAGGCAGAAGGCTTTTGAAAACCCACAATGCTTTCTTCCCTATCAAATACAAATCCCATCATTTGAACCCTGTGGCATTTGCAGTCTGCAAGGGTTTCACTTTACATGGGTGTAAAATTTTGTCTTCTAGTAAAGGGTTAAAACACATATCTAATTTAACCCTTAAAGCCCCTTTCACTAATATAGTTGCCTTTGGGGGCCAGTGTAGATCAAGATCAGGCTGCACAAAACCTGCAGCCTGATCTTTGATCTATACTGTCCACTATGTTAAAACACTACAGGCAAAAGGTAGCCGTGAATTTGCCATTATATTGGTTTTATTTGAGGATGAAAATGAACATTGGGTTTATTCGGCGCTTTAAAGGTTAAGTCTTGACCAAACAACAAAGTTTTACACTGGTCCAAATTGCATATGCAGACCACAATTAAATGTAGTCCAAATAAGGAGAAAGGCTTGAAAATTTTGTGGGAAAATGACAATATGTTGGGTAATGTTTTCAAAAGGCATCTTTCTCAGGGTCACTAAAACACCCGATTGTGCGGCAACAAGTTAAAGATGAAAAAAAACAAACATCTGTAGGTGATAATGTGAATACTTTAACTATGGTGCATGCAACTCTCTAAAACTACAAAACTAATTTGAAACAACATTGTATCCAACCCCACCTCCTCTACCTTAGAATAACATTGATAAAATATGGTTCACTTACTACAATTTCCTGTTTTCATATCTAATATATACAACATGGCCCTGCAAAAGACAGTAGTTAACTATTCATCACACAATTCTGAGATTTAATGACTTTGGGGAAGAAGGCTTTTGAAGAATATGTGGTAAAGGAAAAAATGCTGGTAACCAGCATTTTCTCCTTTTCCAATGATGTTTTCTACCCTATTAAAGTTGGAAATCATCAATTTCGCAACAGTTTATTTGTTGTCTGCAAATGCTTTCAATTTGGTCAAGTAAAAAAATTAGTTGTTTGGTAGAGTTCACTAATTACCAAACAAAAAATTTTAGACTTGTCCATTTTGGTACCATTTACAGACAACAATTTCAATTTGGCTATAATGATTTCATTAGTCCTTCAAATAATAAAAAAACACTGTAGGAAAAGGATAAAATGGTGGATACCATCATTTACTCCATTTCACACAGTTTTCAGAAGCCTTATTTTTCAGAATCGTGAAAATACAGCATTGTTTGGTCAAGGGTTAACTCTAAGAATGTCTGATAAATGAAAGAGACATTCTCAGAGGGTACATCAAAGCCTCAGAAAATGAAATTTTAACTCTTTACCAGATTACAAAATATCAGACTGGTAAACACCGAAAGCAAATGCAGTCGACATATTGAATGTTGCTCAAATGATGGAATTTGACTCTGAATGCGAAAAAAACATTGAGGTTACCAGTATTATCTCCTTTTCCCCACAATGCTTTCCAAAGCCTTCTCCGACGGGGATGTTAAAATTTGGGATTACATGTTAAGGTTAAGACTGTTCATGTATGAATATTGTTCATGTATGAATATAAGTCAGCAGGTACCAACAATGATTGTTGTAATTTCAAGTTTCCTTTGGTTAAAATATTTCACAATACATATTATAATGAAGATAAAAAAAATGCATATCTTAAGCAGTCTGCCCATATGCATCTACTGTTAACCCTTTACCACACAATCCTGTGTTTTACCAACCCTGAGAAGGAAGGAATTTGAAAACATTGTGGGCAAAGGAGAAAATGCTGGTTACCAGCATTTTCTTCTTTTCCAATAATGCTTTCAAAAGCCCCCTTCTTCAAGGTTGCAAACACTTGGGATTGTGTGGTAAAGGGTTAAAGCACTGGAACCAGTGCTGATTGTGAGCCATTTTGATTTTTACTTTTGCCATGGTGTTTTCAAGTTGTTTTTCAGTGTTTAAAACCGTTTTAAACATTACTTCAGTTGAATCATCATGGCCAGGGATCCTATTCATGCTTTCATAGTGTTTCTTTCACCAATACTTTGCACAACGTTATCTTTAAGCCACTGGCTGTTTCTCACATAAACCATGGTGAAACATTTACAGCAGTAGAGTGGAATTAATCCTTTTGCATTGACAATCCTCAATACTCCGAAAGAATTCAGCCAAGCTAGGAATTGAACCTATGACCCCTGGTAACTGACTAAGCCAGTGAGTTCTCAAGTTCTCAACAGCAAGACAAAAAGGAACTTTCTGTCTAGAGTTATGACTTAACTATTTACCAAACAACAAAATTTTGGGCTGGTCCAAATTGAAAGCATTTGCAGATGACAAATTGAAAGTAGTTCAAATGACGATTTCTGTCTCTGATACATTGTGGAAAAAGGAGAAAATGCTGGTTTCACAAGGCCTCTTTCTCAGGGTTGTTAAAACTCGGGACTGGTTGGGAAAGGGTTAATTCTTTCACAAATGACAAAATTTTGGGGTGGCCCATATTGAGAGCATTTACCAACCACCAACTAAATGTAGCTCAAATGATTTGTCTCTAACAGGGTAGAAAACAAGGATGGAAAAGAAGAAATCCTGGTTAACAGCATTTTCTTCTTTTCCCACAATGTTTTCAAAAGGCCTCTACTGCAGGGTCATCAAAACTAGGGATTGTGTGGGAAAGGCTTAAACACTAGTGTCTGAAAATATTGAGTATTAAATTTTCTTAAAGGAAAGTCACCTCTTGACAAAAAAAATCAAATTACATACTTCCTGATTGGACAATAAATAATTCCAAGCCTGTAGGGCTCATGGTCAAAACCTGTAAACACTATCTTCTCATCTCCTGGTAACCATTTACCCTGTAATAGAAAGTCAAGTGCTTGCTTATTGTGCAGTCAATCCATTTTTAACCCTTTACCTCACAACCACAAGTTTTATCCCTTTACCACACAATCCTGAATTTTAAGAATGCGAGGTAGAAGGCTTTTTAAAACATTGAGGGAAAAGAAGAAAATGCTGGTAACCAGCATTTTTTTCTTTTCCCGCAATTTTTTCAACGATCTCAAAACAAGATACTGTCATTTGTGCCCCATTTTATTTGCTGTCTGCAAATGCTTTCAATTTGGACTGGTCTAAAACTTTGTTTTGTGGTAAAGAGTTAACAACCCTGAAAAAGAAAGCTTTTGAAAACACTGTTGGAAAAGGAGAAAATGCTGTTAAATCAGCATTTTCTCCTTTTTCCACAATGTTTTCTATCTATTCAGTGACAAATACTATCTTTTGAAAAGTATCTGAACTAAATTAAATTCCTTCAATATGGATGAATCTAGAATTTTTCGGTGTCGGAAACGATTAAAAAGACTTTCAGTGATCATGAGAAACTGTTTTATCACATTATGATTACCTTCCTTGTTTCCAGTGTAATACAGCCATTACAAATTTTCTTATCTTGTACACTTTTGAAATAAGCATAATGTGACATCACAATATCTGACATCACTCTATATAACTTGTACTTGCAGAGGAGTTTACTTATGGAAATTCCCATATACCTGTGTGTTTTGCATGTCCTTACTTGCAATTAGTAATGTGATAAGACAAATTAACATCTGTTGGTTGTTTAGATGAAATTTTATTCAGCTTGTCTATTACCATAAACTGTCACTAAGCTTGCCAGAGGCTTGATAGATAATATTTTTCTACTCTTGTTTAATAATTCTATCTGAAACGCCAACTTTTGGCAGATCCCATATGTCATGTACACCTACATCTGGAGCCAAAGCCATATTTAACCCTTTACCACACAATCCCAAATTTTAACGACCCTGAGGAAGAAGCCTTTTGAAAACATTTTGGAAAAAGGAGAACCAGCACTTTCTCCATTTCCCACAATGTTTTCTATCCTATCAAAGACAAATTTCATCTCTTGAGCTACGTTTAAATTGTCATCTGCAAATGCTTTGAATTTGGACAAGTCTACATTTTTGTTGTATGGTAAAGAGTTAATTCATAATCTGCTAATGCTTTCAAGTTGGACATGCGGAAGCGTGCAGGACTCGTAATCTGGAAGCAAAGGGTTTTGAGTTTCCAGCCTCACTGGGGCAATGTATTTTTCATGGGAGTGTCCTTGGGCAAGGCACTTCAGAGCTCTAGCATAGTACTGTTGAAATCCAGGACATGCACATGGATATGTGAATATATAAGCCATGACATGATTGAAATAATGTTGAAAGAGGAATAAAAAACACATCCAACAGATCAATCATTCAATTCAGGCAAGTCTAAAATTTTGTTGTTTGGTAAAGGGTTAAAAATTGTAAGTAAATAAGGCCCTCAATTTCGGTCAGTGTAGATCAAAGATCAGTCTGCATGTCCATGATGATCCAAAATTGGTTAGTACTATCCCTTACCTTTTACCAAACAACAAAAATGTAGACTTGTCAAAATTGATAACCTCTGCAGACAACAATTTAAATGTGACTCATATGATGGAACATGTCTTTGATTGAGTAGACAACATAGTGGGAAAAGGGGAAAATGCTGGTTACCAACATTTTCTCCTATTCCCACAATTCCCACAATGCTTTCAAAAGGCTTCTTCCTCAGGATCATTTAACCCTTTACCACACAATGCCAATGTTTAACGACCTGGGAAAGAGGCCATTTGAAAGCATTGTGGGAAAAGGAGAAAATGCTGGTAACCAGTGTATTTTCTCCTTTTCCCACAATGTTTTCTAAACTATCAATGCAGAATTGCACCATTTGAGCCACATTAAAATTTTCATCTGCAAATGCTTTCTATATGGACAAGGCTAAACTTTTGTCGTCTAGTAAAGGGTTAAACCCGTAGAATGTATGGTAAAATATCAACTCTACAAAACAACAAAACTGAGGGCATGTGCAGGTGACATATGCAGCTAAGATGATGGGTTTTGAACTTACCAATCCTGCTGAAACATTTTCTGGAACACCTTGGAGCACAGTTATCTCCCCTGTTGCAACAGTTAACACACATAATACTGGGATATGTTTTCCTACAAACCCTTCTCCCCATTCTTCTCTCACCACAAACTCCTCACCCTGTAGTCACAAAAAAAATACAGTATTACTTGAGAATCTGACGACAATATGATGACTTCACATTATCAAAATTCAGATAATCAAAATAGGTGAGCTGACAGATGGACAGATGGACAGACTGACAGATGGACAGACTTTAAATTTTTACCGGCACAGTTTCTTCTTTAGACTTCTCCTCCTCACCAGGTTTGACAAAATATGAGACAGCTTTCTTGTACTTTTTTTCAGCCACATAGAGCAGTTTGTCTTCATTGTTGGACCATTCTAGGCAGCCAAAGAAAACTGGAAATAAATAATGATAATGATAATGATAAATAAGTGATAATACCATCATACATGTATCTTCTACTGAAAAGTTTTAGTTGCCCCATAAAGGCTACATGCAAAACATACATCAACCCTTTACCAAGCAAAACAATTACAATTCACCATGAACCTAAGACAGAATGCCCAAGAAAACGATGTTGGAAAAGGAGAAAATGCTGGTTACCATTTCCGGTTAGCATTTTCTCCTTTTCCCACAATGTTTTCAAAAGGCTTCTTTCACAGGGTCATTAAAAGTGGGGACTGTGTGGTAAGGGGTTAACAAAGTAAAAATTTTAGACTGGTCCAAATTGAAAGCATTTGCAGATGACAAGTTAGAGGTTGCCCAGATGATGAAATTTCCCCTTGATAGGTTAAGGAGATACTGCTGGGTAACGGCATTTTCTCCTTTACCACAGTGTTTTCAATAGCCTTCTACCTCATAGTTGTTAAAAGTCGGGATAGTAAGGTATAGGTTTAAGAGGGTTTGATGGCAATGATAGCATGCTATCTTTTACCTATTCATGCTTTAACTCTTTACCACACAATCCTGAGTTTGAACGACCCTGAGGAAGGAGCCTTTTGAAAACATTGTGGGAAAAGGAGAAAATGCTGGTGACCAGCATTTTCTCCTTTTCCCACAACGTCTTCTACTCTTTCAGACACCAATTCCATCATTGCAGCAGCATTTAAGATCTAAAGATTTGTCGTCTGGTAAAGGGTCAATAGGATGCAGAAGTATTCCACTGAAGAGTTCTAAATATTTTTAAAACAATGCCAATTTTGATGCCCTTAAGAGGGCTGGCATTTCCAAACATTGTGGTCAAAGGAAAAACTTGTGGGTAAAACCAGCAATTTCTTCTTTTCCTACAATGTTAATCCTTTACCAGATGACTAAAATATAGACTTGCCCAACTTGCAAGTTTTAGAAGATTTTACAATTTCGATTGGCTCAAATGATGGAACTTGTGATTGAAAGAGTAGAAAACATTGCAGGAAAATGAGAAAATGCTGGTTACACGCATTTTCTCCTTTTCCTCAAGTGTTTTCAAAACCTTTCTCTCTCAGGTCTGTTAAAAATTGGGATTGTCTGCTAGAGCTAACTATCCCTTCTGACAAAACTCCATCCTTAAATTTTGTGCCACATCAAATTTGTTCTGTGCAAATGCTTTTCATTTGGACCAGTCTAAAATTTGTTGTTTGGTAAAGACTTATACAAATAAAAATATGAACTCCCACGTACCATCAGGATCATAAATTTTCCCATGTTTTTCTGCTTTTGCGACGTCAAAGTTTTCAATCTTACTGTTGCCTTCCCAAACCTGGAAAAAATTTAAATTATTTTCATCACTAGAAAATTTCGTAATACTTTACCTCTTTACCAAACGACAAAATTTTGGACATGTCCAAATTGAAAGCATTTGCAGACAACAAATTAACTGTGGCTCAACTGATGCAATTTTCTTTTGAAAGGGTAGAAAACATCTTGGGTAAAAGGAGAAAATGATGGTTGCCAGTATTTTCTCCTTTTCCCAGAATGTTTTCAAAATCCTTTTTCAGAAGGGTCATTCAGACTTAGGATTATTTAGTAAAGGGTTAAGACCATTGGAAAATGGTCAATTTTTTGTACCAAGTGATTCACCTTTCAGCTGGGTAACAGTGTAACATGATGCAATTTTTTTAAGAATGTCCAAAAAGAAGTGCATGGTATGTTGGTGCCAATGCTCCACTGCTGTCACTTTTTCAGCAAAAATTGTCAGTCAAAAAAGGGACAGAAATGTTTTAGGGTTACCTGCCCATCTGGGATGGTTCTCTATTTGACAGTTAACACCAAACACTATTTTGAATTTTACCAACCAACAAAACTTTAGCCTTGCCCAACTTAAAAGTATCTGCAGACGACAAACATAACACAAAAATTGAAAATTATCGTTCATAGTGCAGCAAACATTGTGGGAAAAGGAGAAAATGCTGGTTAGTTACAAGCATTTTCCCCTTTTCCCTCAATGGTTTCAAATGTCTTCTTCCTTAAGATCAGAGATATCAGAAAATGTAAATCATCACACAACGTTGGCACAGAAGATGGCAGGCCTTTGACAGTACCTTGTGGTTTTCTTGGAAGATAGTCAAGCTAAGAACAGCCTTCAGAGAAAAGGGTAAGAACAATCAATGCATGTACAATTTGTCCTACCTCTATAAACTGTTTCTCATCTTTCTTCTTATCTACTACTTTCCTGACCACAGCTCTATATCTGCCAGATTTTGATTCTTTTGCCCAAATCCTACAGTAGAAAACAACATATTAACCTCTTGGTCCTTTACAAAAAACAACCACTTGTTTTTATGACCAGGGGGTAGAAGATTTCTCAAAACATTTTGGGAAAAGTAGAAAATGCTGATTACATTTTCTCATTTGGCAACAAAATTTTTTTCCCTCTCAAAAACAAATCCTGTCATTTGGGCAACAATATGCCTCTGCAAATGCTTACAAGTAGGAATAAGTCAAAATTGAATTATAGAAACTGAACATTTATCATATTACCAGCACATCATTGGCGAGGTCATCAGACCTCTCCAACAGTAGTGAGTTTAAAAGGCAGACTGCATCATAAATTGCTGTCTAAATCCAGTCTTTTTGCGAAATTGTTCTAATACACAATCTGTTTCGTCATGGTTGTATAAATAAACCGAAATCAAAAAACTGAAATAGGAAATCCATAGACGTGGTTTGTTCTTGTATGACAGATTTTAAAAAAAAAGAAAATGTTATACTGATTTGATCGCGAATTACTTCTCCAATTGTAAATTTTCATTAAAGAAATAAATCTCAGCAAAAAGAAGGGGATTAAAGAACTCCGTTCAAAAAAGACAAAGAACACTGCGGGAAAAGATCCCGCGACATGAAAATGCGGGAAGAATGTCATGTGACTGTCATGTAATGCATTAGAGATTTCTATGCAGCGGTAACTATTTAATGCCTTACTTGTTTATTTACATGTAACCAAATAGACTATATTGAAACTGAAAGCCAATAAAACTATTTGAAAACATTGATGCTGACCTCTCCAGGCTTCTTTTTTAAAGAAGCAAGCTTGTACAATCATGTTGTCATTGTACCCAGCATGTTCTCCTTTTCCCAAAATTTTTTCTACGCTTTAACCCTTTACCACACAATCCCAAGACTTAACGACCCTATATCAGAAGATTTTTGAAAAATTTGTGGGAGGAGAAAATGCTGGTTACCAGCATTTTCTCCTTTTCCCACAATGTTTTCTACTCTTCCAAAAACAAATTTCAATTTTTGAGTCACATTTATATTGTTGTCTGTAAATGCTTTGAATCTGGACAGGTCTGAAATTTTGTTGTTTGGTACAGAGTTAAAGAAAGAAATCACCTTCTAAGTTTTCAATCTTATTGTTGCCTTCCCAAACGTGGAAAAAATTCAATTTGTTGTCTGCAGATGCTTTCAGTTTGATCAAATCTGAAAATTTGTCATTCTGTAAAGAGTTAAAGGGGCATTAAACCAGATTTTGACCCCAAATTCTTTTTGTAGGATACAGCTGATATTTTACAAGGAAAAAGCAAGAAGTGACTGTTTACCCTTAGTTTGGGAAAAACAGGAAAAAATATGCTGATAAAAAGATTTCAACCAGTGGGCCTTGAACCAATCTCCTTCAAAACAGTAGATGGCAACTCTATCCACTGACCTATAGGGGCAACCAATAGGTTTTCATGTGAAAAACGTATGTAATCCTTGTTAAGCAATAACAGAAATACCATTGGTTGTAGGTTGTATGGTGGGTAACACTGTTTTCAACATTTCTTAAGTTATACCAGTATTGCGGTGACCAGTGCACCTATCTGTACTTTCCTGGAGATTCTTTTACCAGTTATTTGCACAGTATTCTTTCCAAGCCGCTGGCTACTTTCCCACATAACCATCATCGAAACAATGGTCAATGGTGGAAGTGGAATGAATCCTGTAGCAATGATTATCATCAATCCTTGGAAAGAAATTGAAGGAGCCAAAGATCAAACCAGTGACCTCCTGTTCTCAGGTCCTGTACACTACCAACTAAGCTACCGCGGCTCTGCAGATATACAATTACTGACATAACATGAAAAATATAGTATACTGGTCTATCCCACAAATAGATACAAGCCATGCTCTATGAAAAGGGGGCTTGATGCATCTGTGAAAATATTGATCCAGGTCAGCCTGTGCAATCCGCCAGGTTGACCTGGGCCAAAACCTTTTGCTATTGGTCAACCCTCTGTATGTTCAAAGACCGGTTTACCTCATTATCCAGTCAGTTGTCTCTGTGTAGCCAACTTGTGTTTTTTATATTTTGTATAAGAGGAGACTTATACTGCCTTGCTTTAAGTTTAGCTTTTGTAGCGATGTAGTACGAAAATACAAAAAACTTGATAATTCATTGTGTTTTCTACATGTATTTCTATCTAGTTTAAAATTTCAAATCCATCTTTACATGGGAATGGAAGTTAGGAATCTTTGTTAAAATTTCTGGTTTAAAGTCCCCCTTAAAATAAACTTTATATAAAAAAAAAAAAAAAAAACTCACACATTTGAAAGTTCTTCAGCCTTTGACCTGTAATGAACGTTGAATTTTCCACCATCACAGGCCTGAACAAAATAGGACCTAGAAAACGTGATTTTTTCTGCCCTTTCCAGATCCCTCTGCGTCTGCACAGTCTCGATGACATCATAGCTCTCGTTGACCGACTGACTTAGTGTAGCACTGACAGCCTGGGGAAACTTGGCAAACTGTCTGTAGAGGTTTATAGCTTTCTCCACCTGAAAATACAGCTTTCTCCATTAACTCTTTTACCAAATAATCCCAAGTTTTAATGGCCCTGAGAAAGTAGCCTTTTGAAAACATTCTGGGAAAAGGAGAAAGTGGTGGCAGTCAGCATTTTCTCCTTTTCCCACAATGGTTTCTATTCTGTCGAAGACAATTTCCACCATTTAAACCACATTTAATCTGTCATCTGGAAATGTTTTACATTTGGACAAGTCCAAAATTTTGTTGTTTGCTAAAGGATTAATTAGACTGTTTTGAACTACAGAATATAATACCTCACAAGTGTGAATTAACTCTTTACCACACAACAAAATTTTAGACTGGTCCAAATTCAAAGCATTTACAGACGACAAAGTAAATGCAGCTCAAATGATTGGATTTGTTTCTGAAAGGTAAAAAAAAACATTGTGGGAAAAGGAGAAAATGCTGGTTACCAGCATTTTATCCTTTTCCCACAATGTGTTCAAGTCTAATTTCTCAGAGGTGTTAAAACTCATCATTGTGTGGTAACAGGTTAATCTGTATGCTTCATGTATATTTAGATATACATAAAAGTATTCAAATTACAATACATTTTCCGAAACGTTTTCAAGAGCCATTTCTTTCCAATGGATGTTTACCAGACAGTCCCAAATTTTAACGACCTTCAGAAAAATGGCTTTTGAAAACATTGTGGGAAAAGGAGAAAATGCTGGTAACCAGCATTTTCACCTTTTCCCACAATGTTTTTGACCCTTCCCAAAACAAATTTCAATTTTTCAGTCATATTTATTTTGTCGTCTGTAAATGCTTTCAGCTTGGACAAGTCTAAAATTTTGTCGTGTGGTAAAGAGTTAAAACAATGAATTGTTAACTTTGCTAAATGGTTTACAAGAAATTTTCAAAGACACTGGCTGTAAACTGCATAAGGAGATACATCTACTGTAATAAGTTATTAAAATACCTGTAGGATGTTCTTCACCTCCATGTCACTGCTATCTGTCTAATCCCTGTACCAAACAATCCTATTTAATTTTGCCATACAATCCTGAGTTTTAACAAGCTTGACAGAGCAGGTTGTTGAAAGCATTGTAAGAAAATGGGAAAATGCTGGTAACCTTTTCCCACAATGTTTTTTAACCCTATCAAGGACAGAAATCGTCATTTGAGCTACATTTATTTTGTCATCTGCGCAACCTTTCAATTTGGTTGAGTCCAAAATTTTGTCGTTTGGCAAAGAGTCGATGTCTTTGAGGTTTTAGAAAATACACTTGGAAATAGAGAAAATGCTGGTAAAATATTTCAGAACTAAACAAAAATAAAACATATGCCATCATTTAAACCAAAGTTTATAAAATGTTGTTGTCTGCAAAGGCTTTCAATATGAACCAGTCTAAAACTTTGTTGTTCGGTAGAGTGTCCAAATTGAAAACATTTAACCCTTTACCAGACGACAAAATTTTAGCCTTGTCCAAATTGAAAGCATTTGCAGACGACAATTTCAAGTTTGGCTCAAATGGTGCATTTTTTCTTTGATAGGGTAGAAAACATTGTGAGAAAGGAGAAAATGCTGGTTACCAGCATTTTCTCACAATGTTTTCAAAAGTCTTCTTTCCCAGGGGCATCAAAAGGCGGCATTATGCAGTAAAGAGTTAAGAAAACAATATGAATGTAGCTTAAATAATGGAATTTGTTTTCGAAAGGGTAGAAACATTTTTGGAAAAGGAGAAAATGCTGGTTACCAGCATTTTCTCCTTCTCCTACAATGTTTACAAAAGGCTTCTTCCTCAGGGTCGTTAAAACTTTGTATTGTTTGGTTAAGGGTTAAGGTACAAGAATATGCAAAGACACAACTTCTTAACTCTTTACCAAATGATAAAATTTTAGACTTGTCCAAATTGAAAGCATTTGCAGATGACAAAATAAATGTGACTGTAATTTGTTTTGGGAAGGTTAGAAAACATTGTGGGAAAAGGAGAAAATGCTGGTTACCAGCATTTTCTCCTTTTCCCACAATGTTTTCAAAAGACCTCTTCTTCTGGGTCATTAAAACCTGTGATTGTGTGGTAAAGAGTTAACTCTTTATAAGAGACTAGAATTTAAAACTGGTTTGAATTGAAAGTAACTGCAGACAAACAATCAGATGTTGAGCAAATAATGATACTTATCTTTGAAATGATAGGAAAAAAGGCGGGAAAATGAGAAAATACTGAATATCAGCATTTTCTCCTTTTCCTACAATCTTTTCCAAAGCCCTTTTCCTTGATGGCTTTTGAAATGTTGAGGGAAAAGGAGAAGATGCTGGTAAAGGCCCAATTGAGGACAAAACCCATCACTGGACAAACATTTATCTTCCACCAATGCTTGAAATGTGGAAGAACCTAAAATTTAATCTACAAGTACAAAGTCAGTGTGAAATAAGCACTCTTAATGTCAATTTTATCTATTTTACACTGTTCATTCTTAACCCTTTACCACAAAATTCCAAGTTTTCATGACCCTGAGGAAGAAGCCTTATCCCACAGTGTTTTCTACTTTTTGAAAAAGAAATTTCAGTTTTTATGTCTCATTTACATTGTGGTCTGTGAATGCTTATTTTCAATTTGAACTGATCTAAACCAAGCACAAATTGGTTTGTTTGCTTTTCACTGTGTTCAATTGCAATAACACTTTCAAGATTATTTCAGTAACATCACTGAATCCAGTGCACCTGTTCATGCTTTCCTGAAGTTTCTTTTACCAGCACTATGCAAAATATTCTTCCTAGCCACTGGCTGCTTCCACACATAACCACTGTCAAAACAATGATCAGCATTCAACCTTTAAGAAAGGAGTGAATGCAGTGCCAATGACTATCATCAAAGCACAAATCTAGGTGATCGGTTATAGGATTTCAGGATAGTTTTGATAAAGATCAGACTACAGCTGGTATCCAGCCTCATCTTCAGTACACAAATAATTGCCAGATATATTGAGATACATTCTTGCCAAAAAGGTCCTCTTTATCCCTTACCACACCATACCGAGTTGCAACAACCTTAAGAAAGAAGACTTTTGAAAACATTGTGGGAAAAGGAAAAAATGCTAGTAACCAGCATTTTCTCCTCTTACCACAATGTTCTACAAAGACAATGTCCACTATTTCAGCTACATATAATTTGTCGTCTGCAAAATGCTTTTGAAATGGACAAGTCCAAAATGTTGCTGTTTGGAAGTTCACTCATTTTTAATCGGGCGGTAGCTCGATTAGAGAGATGGAAAACTTCGGAAACCCGTCTACTCAGGGCAAACTGGTGTAACTGCAACTCGGAACAGCTTTTACTTACAGCGTTTTAACGCTTATACCTGCTGTGATGACCTTATTACAAAAACTACTTTTGACCCAGATAACCGCACTTTTGACCCAGATAAGCGCAGGAATAGTGATTAGAGGTAAACAGGCGTTAAGTAATGCCAAGTAATCCCATAATAACTTTTCAATTATGTAATAAACGGTGGTTACAATTTGTTTAGTATTGAAGTATATCATAATTACAGTACTATCAAAATCTCTGGCCAGCAAAAACTGGAGCAGTTTACTTTCAACACGATTATAAGAAATACGGTCAGTAATTAGAAGCAACTTTATGAATGAAACGATTTCGAATCAAGTGTATTGAGTGATGTGAACACATCTTGTAGTCGTCTGCTGTCCATGTCATTCGGCAAATTTCGAGTGATCCGTTGATAGTTATACGTAGTTACGGGATCGGCCGAGTTGTGACGAGTGCTCTCCGTATATGTAACAGGTGTTGAAAAGATAATAGGTCATTTTGGTCTAGTGAGGAATAAAATCGCAACAGGAAACATTGCTCGAAAAGAATTTGAAAATTTAGATTGCTCCGCCTAAGAGAAAACTGATGTAAATGCAACTTGTAACAGCCGTAAGTTTGAAATAGTAACCGGCTGGTCGTTTAATGTTAGCGAGGCGAAGCTTGTGAAGCTGTGGGGACAAAGAGTATAGAGTTGTGTAAAGGTTATGACCCTCGCGGAGAGGCCATTACGTAAACATTTTCAGAATGGACTGGGGATTCATCACTTGCAACCTTGGTACCGAGACTTTCCATTCGCAATACTGATTGATTACGCATCTTTCAGCGTATGATGTATTAACCCCTAGGCTGCTAAGTGCGACTCGCTGACCTATTTTGCGGATAGTATAGATCAAGATCAGACTGCACAGAACGTGCAGTCTGATCTTGAATGTATACTGTCCGATAAGGAGATATTTCTTTTCCAAATAAGTTTGACATAGAATTATTTGGGTTTAACCACCGGTTTGAAATTTCATTTCAATGTTTTAACAGGATAAGGTTTGAATTGTTTTCACAGTACCTTTTCCTCTCCTTCCAGCCATGGCACTACCATTTTACACTCACTTACATGTTTCTTCTTGGTGAGTTTCTACAGACTGGAATCAGTCTGTAAACCCTTGACCAAACAATCCTGTGTGGCTTTGAAAATATAGTTGGAAAAACTGTATGTATTCAGCATGTTCTCTTTTTTCCACAGCGTTTTTCACCCATTTAAAAGATTTTCGAAATTTTGTCAAATAGAACATTTTCATCGAGGATAAAAAAAAACCCTTAAACGGTCACACAAATAAGCTCACTTACTGTTATATTCTCCATATCTGAATCAACGAACCAGGGAAAAAGTCTTTGCAGAGAGTGCAGATTCAGACCAGACTGCTCAGAACATGCAGTCAGATCTTGGATCTGTCATGCCAGTTTTCCGAGTTATTCTACTCAAGACAGCAATGGTCCTGCAAGATTTAGGCTGCTTTTCCAAGCTTAACATGTCTATTTTAACAATTTAGCGCTCTAAGCGTGCAAATGTCAGCAACATGTTTGTCTCATCAGCTATTCCACATTGGTCGATTCTCATCCTTTCCACATTTCAGATAAAGAGATCAAGGCTACCGCAGTTATGTTCTTACTGATTAGAATGACTCAAATACAATTACTTGTGTTGGCTATGGACAAGTAAAGTCGCTTTTGAAGACAATAAAAGCCAAAGATCAGACTGTTCTTTGAACGCAATGCAGTTCAATATCACAGACGTTCATATCTTAGATCTAATTGTCTGTTTATTTGGGATGTATATGGGGAAAAAAAAAAAACGACCATGAAATTGAAGCCTAATGTTTGATATTGTTTTCCTTACTGTAAAAGGCTAGTCGATTAACTGAGTGTTTTAACTCTTAACCAAACTATCCTTTGTTAATGCCCATGAGAAAAAAGTTGAAAACATTGTGAGAAAAGGGGAAAATGTAGGTTACCATTTTCTCCTTTTCCCCATGTTTTTTTACCCTTTCAACGATTCAGATCATCATTTGGTCTAGATTTAATCGTCATGTGCAGATGCTTTTGATTTGGACAAGTCTAAAATTTTATCATTTGGTAAAGAGTGGACGGTTAGGGAGCTACTGGGTATCTACATTCTTTGAAAGTATAATGTAGGAGAAATTTGCCAGCAGATGGTTGGACTGGGCGATTTGGCCCGCTAAAAAATAAGTAGGACAGCCTGTCAAGATGAATACGATGTCTTGTTCAAAATGGAAAAATGAAAGGCCTACAAGCAGCCAAAAGTAAACAATTCCAAAGTTATAATGCAGACATATGTTATACGGCTTTTATATGTTACAATACAGTTACCAAAGTTGCCAAAGTTACAGAAAAGAATATATGTATTTTTTTCACTCTTTTAAAGGGTTGGTAGGTACTGCTCATGATGAGTGATATCTAAAACTTGATAATGGGTATTGCTGATCAGAATTGTCAGATACTTTTTACGTTCTATTGCTGTCGGCTGGCAAACATAACCTATATTTTAACCAATCGTTAAACTACTAATTTGTAAAAGACAGTTTAAAAAAGTGGGATCCTACGTAGCTCATTTGTAACGGTGTAGGATATTTTGTCCAATACATAGTTCAAACATCTACCATCTGATTTGTGATTTCAAACCACTGTAATTATTCAGTGTCGACCGATTACAGTGCTTACAGCACTTTGATTTCTATTAGGCTCTCTAGGGGTTACAATCCAGCATGGTAACTATGAAGTATGGAATGTATTAAATCAGAGTAAGCCTGTGGTTAAAAAATATAATCTACATGTTCTTGTCATATTTTCTGGCCTGAAATCTAGACAATTAACTCTTTACCAAACGACAAATTTCAGACTGGTCCAAATTGAAAACATTTGCAGACGACAAAATAAATGTGACTGAAAAATTGAAATTTGTTTTGGAAAGGGTAGAAAACATTGTGGAAGGATGTAAGAATGTTGGAACGTTCAGCAATGGGATAAATATCTGGTCTTGCATCTACACCTTTTGATAATGTTGTGATATACATGTATTAAGTAAGGGTATTTGAATACCCTGCAACACCATAACTTCACTAAAACCTGTTTCAACTTTACCAAACAACAAAATTGTAGATTATTCTATATTGAAAGCATTTGCAGAAGACTAACTAAATATGGGTTAAATGATAGGGTAGAAACCACTGTGAGAAAAGGTGAAAATACTTGTTATAATGTTTTCAAAAGCCTTCTACTTCAGGGTGATTAACCCTTATCTTCCTAAATAAGTTAAATGAAACTTTCAAGCCAATAATACTAAACTGAATAATGTTATTTGAAACTTATGTTTTGCAGATAAATATCTCCTTATCAGACAGTGTAGATCCAAGATAAGACTGCATGTTCTGTGCAGTCTGATCTTGATCCCCACTGTATGCAAAAGGTCAGCGCATAGCAGCTTAAGGTTTAAGACTCGCGATGGTAAAGGATTAAAATAGCATGGCTGCCATCAGCCGTTTGGGCAGTATTGCCATGGCCAGACCACATTTGGATGTTCCATTTTTTTTTTTAAATTTTCCATCTGTGGCATTATGTTATGTAGCTTTCTAAAACAAATTTGAGGCAGAAGACTGTACAGCATCCTTGTAAATAACCAATTTTTAATTTAATATGCGAAAACACACAGAAACATTTTAGCAAAAGTAGAAACTGCTCATAATGATCAATTTTTCCTTTTACCAAGGTTTCTTTTCAAATTTGGTTGACAAGACAAAAATTCTATCTGCGGGAGACTCCAAGATAAACTGGTCTCATTATTATGTATTTGAAGAAATACAATAATTTTATTTTTTCGCTCTGGAGACGTCTCCTGGAGCGCCCTTCAAAGGAGCCCATAGGAGAGCACACTTGGCATTCTACTGCCATACCACTTTTCAAAAGCGGGCCACAGCCCTGTGGGTATTTATCAGACATGCTTCATAACATTTCTTATAAACACCCATAACTTTAGGTACAAGTGCAGAACAAAGGGGACATAACTCTATTACCTCCAAAATACTCCCATTGTCCATACCTCTGTAAGATTTTCCTTTTGATTGATCCGAACACTCTTCTTGTTATTTATTTATGCCACAGTTCAAATAAATCCATACTGTAAACTTTTGTTATTAGCCCAAACAGATATTAAAATGATAAACAGCTAAGGCTAACTTAAAGGACAGAAGTAGGCTTCATCTGAGTGAAGAAAAAAAACATGGAAAAGCAGCAAAATTTGTTATGAACCTCAGGCCAAAAAAAAAAACCTGTGTTTCAGGTGATGCGACCGACCCTACCCAAGGCCACCGACCAGTGCACTTTTTTCTTTTTTTATTTTTTCCAATTTCACGCCATCTGCTTTATCCTGGGCTGTTTTGTTCCATTTCGGTAAACAGTGTGACCTCCACTGATTTCCTTCAAACGGTAGGTCTAAATAGCATTGTAGGGCTTTATCCGGGGATTTTGGGAAAAGGGCCCAATTAGAAATTGGGAAATAATTTCGACAAAATGGCGAAATTTGGGTGAGGGGAATTCAACAATATATAGAAAGTTAGGAACACATTCAATCTTATGATAAACTTATGAATAAGGCATTCCTTGTACTACTGATTCATTAATATTGTTTCTTTTTTTTTCAGTCTTCTTTGAATGAATGTCCTACTCAATGTGTCTCTTAACTCCCACATTTAAGTTATGTCGGTGGTAGATATCTTTCCCCGCCCCCCACCCAAATAAAGATCATCTAATTATCTTTCTGGTAACTGGATAGTATATAATTATAATTTTAGTTCCTGTATTATTTTTATGTGATGTGTATGCAAGTCAGCCGTTTTAAATCATTATCAAGGCTCAATAAGATAGTTTGAAGGGTCTGCAATCAGATGAGGTCAATTTGACGTCTGTTTTGTCATGGGTTTTCATGTTTTTTTTTCCATGACAATTATTCTTTGAAAAAGATTTTCTGTGAGTTTTGACATACACTGTGTGGAAAGATAGGAAAATCATCATATTCTATGCAAGAACTACTACAATGTTGAATAAAAGAGTTGAAAAAGTAATTATCGTGAGGAAATTTAGCTCTAGCTTTTTATGTGATAAGAGTTTGAAAATAATTGACATAGGCCATCACAAAACATCTGTCATTGTTTTTTTATATTGGTACAAGTCGGCTATTTTAAGTCATTATCAAGGCTCGATAAGATAGTTTGAAGGGTCTGCGATCAGATGAGGTCAATTTGACGTCTGTTTTGTCATGGGTTTTCATGTTTTTTTTTCCATGACAATTATTCTTTGAAAAAGATTTTCTGTGTGTTCTGACAATTGTCGAATTCTGGATGTACGAAAAACAGGGTCTCATTTCTTTGCACGTTTTTTTTTTTTAAATTTTTCAGGACTTATATATTACATCACATCTGCCTACAGAAAGCATGGGCCAACTGGCGAGATGTTTTTCTTTTACAGTCTTTTGGGGAAAACAAGTTGTGGAATTGGGAAAAAAAATCATACTTTTTTCATTGGGAATGGGGCTGAAATTCGGCCCCACAAGAGGTAGAAAATCCCCTGCATTGGATTTTTCTTGCACGATTTTAGACCATGACTATTTCCATCTCATCAAACGATTTCTCTTTCGTCAATTTCGTCAAAAATTTCTGATGCATATTGTAGGCCTACCCTCTTTCAGACGCGTGATTGTTGACTTCCTCCAAAATGACAACCGCCATGCTCTCAGTCAATAGGAAAAAAATTCCCCATATCAGAGGCATTTACAAGCTCGGATCCTATTCAAATACTATATACATGTGCAATATTTGGCTACGGTACCACCCTGTCCCACCACTAGGGAAGGCTACTGCAGTCAAATAAGGTGACAAGAGAAAGAAGATATGGTAAATATGTCTAGACATCACATTGTACTTGTAAACAAATCATATATTTTTTGTTCCAGCAGGAATGACTCTTAAATTTATGGTCGTTTTGCAGTTGTTTTACATGATATATAACAGAGAACAAAATGGTTGGACTTCTTTGATAGTACATTAATTAAAAAAAAAAAAAAAGAAAAAAAAGCTATTCTGACCTACTAACCCTTTTTTTGTTTTTTCAAGGGTCACCTGAAACACGGGTATTTTTTTTTCTGGCCTCATTAACTGAACCTTCTTTAACACTGTTTATAGTAGCAGTCTACTACAGAGTGTATATGTATCTCATATCAGTTGATTTTTTGTTGTTGTTGATTTTTC
Source organism: Tridacna gigas (assembly GCA_945859785.2). NCBI lineage: Eukaryota > Metazoa > Mollusca > Bivalvia > Cardiida > Cardiidae > Tridacna > Tridacna gigas. The sequence continues at coordinate 36,506,455 of OX244036.2, read as the reverse complement.
ATTGTTTGATGATGCACATACATAATTTCAACAATCACCTACAGCATCTCAACCTGTTTCTTCAAAGCTGCATGGAACAAGAAACATTAGATCTAAATGTATGGTCATACCCTGCTTCTTAGTTACTTTCACTTTATTGTGGGAGGGGCATATAAAGAAGGCGTGGTTTTCATTCTCACTTTGATGCTCTGTGAAATACACGTGTTTGCCATTATCTGCTCATCCTGCCCGACAATTTAGGCTTGTAAACCCTTAACGAATACAAATAAGTTTTTGGAGAAATTTATGAGTAAAAAAAAAATACTATTCAGACTTTTCATCTGTAAAATATATCTTAATTACAGAATTCTTACCGTCATTGTTTCTAGCGTCCTGAATACCGCTTTAAGTCAACCACTGTGGGTTTAAGGGGCGTGGTCAACAAGATACAAAATTAAGCGCCCCTCAGTGTTCTGGCACGTTTGAAAGAAATGATGCCTCTAGGATCATTTAGTACCATGTTCCATGTTCGTGTGTTTCTAAATAAATTAAAATTGATAAAGCCCTTCGTCACGAGTAACACAATCGGACCCTTCTTTCGGAAGACGTGACTCAACAACAACTGATTCTGCAACATCCATGATTTAGCATGTTCGTTTCTTTCCATCCAATTGTTTAAACGAATACGCCAAAGCGTGGATAAACTGGTACCCGTTGTATCTCCCGTAGCCGTCCGATAGACTTTTTGTTGATACGAAGATCGATAACAGGCTGCCAGTTTATGCATTCGGCATACTTCGGGTGATCCGGTGATCAAATCGGATGTAGGTACGGAATCGGCCGAGTTGTGACGAGTGGGACTGAATGGTGCACTTGCACATTTTGTTTTATAGTCTGTTTGGTTGACGTTCTTTTGTGTTTAGGATAAAAACCTTGTAAAACCACTCTTTGGGATATTGTGGTAAAAGAAAAATACTGATACCGGCATTTTCTCAGAGTGTTTTCTCCCTTTCGAAAGCATATGAAAATTCTATCCCTGTGTTTGTTGTCTACCAGTGTTTTTAATATCGACAAGATTAAAATGTTGTTGGTAAGAATTAACTTTTCTTCAGGGTCATTAGAAAGAAGGATTTTCTGTAAAAGAATTAACAGAAAATCGAAGAAATTGAAATACATCCATTTATACAACCCCTGCTTCAAAGAATGGAGGAAAAATCTTTATATAAACATGGATCGTTAAATAGAACTGCAGTATTATCATTATTATTATTTTAAAACAAAACCATTCACAGGATTATGCTGTAGATGTATATAACTAGATCCATATGCTGTACATAACCCAGGTGAAGGTCTTTTTTGTTTTCAGCCTATCTTTCATATCATTATACATGTATACCATTTTGAAAAAGACCTACAATTTGACTCCAACATCCATACTTAAGTCCCTAAAGCAAACCAACACATGGAAAATATTTGCAGAAATTTTAAGTACTTCGATAATACCACATTTCTCCATCTGTATAAGTCGCTGGTTAGACCCCATCTTTAATATGCCAGCCCGGTATGGTCTCCACATCTCAAGAAGCACAACACTGCCATCGAAAATGTACAAAAAAGAGCAACTAAATTGCTACCATATAGCAAGAAACCTAACTTACACTCAGAGACTACTCTACTTTTGTTTAATATCCCTCAAATACAGATGCGATCGTGCTGATATGATCTAAGCATTTAGATAGTAAACAAAATTGACAAAAGTAGTAAGCCCATTATGATACTGGCACAAAACGCTCAAACAAGGGCTAATGATTACAAATTATATATAAAAAGATCAGATACAAAGTTACGAAAATACTTTTTTTAGCAATCGGGTCATAGACATATGGAATTCTCTAAGTAAAGGTGTTGTAAAAAGACCAAGTCTTAATTCATTTAAAAGTAGACTCAACAACCATTGGAAAAACCATCCATTGAAATAATTCACTCCAAGCTGCTACCCAACTTCAGCAAATAGTCAACAAAACCAAACAGAGGGACGTATAGAAGCTTCATGCTTACCTGCGGTCCAGGGAACTTAAAGTAAGTTAAATGTAAGTAAGTTAAGTCATATAGTCTTTGATGTTTTGTTTAAAAACGAATCCCGTCGAAAAATATGGTGTTTGACGTCTCTTTCAACATTATTCCAGTCATATCACCTCGACAGCTCATATATTTATGTATTTCCTAGGTTACACCAGTACTAAGCTGGGGCTCTAAAGTGTCTTGCCCAAGGACACCCCACAAAAAACCCAGTGGATCCAGTGAGGTTCAAACCCGCGGCCTCCAGGTCACGAGTCCTACACTTTACCACTGAGCCACGCAAGGACCCTCCCCCTCTCCCCTTTGAAAAAGAATATAACAGAATTATATTCTTCAAACATGTATTATTGCCCGTGTGAAGGTTTAATCAAACATGCCTATTGAAAACTAACAAAATGGCTGCTTTGAGGTCTTACTTAAAGAAAACGTTATCTTTCAGCAGGATTGCACATTTAAAGCGTGGTAAAGGAGATGAAACATCATGATACTTTTGATATTTTCCTTTCTCTAATATTTTTGTACATATAACAGCTGCAGGAAATTTGTGAATTAGGTCTTTTTCGTCATGGGCAAAGTGGACGGATTTTTTCCAATCGCTACTGGCTTTTCAAGTCCCTTTCTTAGTTGATTTACCACCCTCTGAAACACGTTTTTAGGCAGTTTTGCACGATCAATGCCTTTTTCCTTGCAGAGAGGGCTTTAGTTGACATAGTCTTCAGGCCAGTTGCACATTTCTTAGTCCAAATATTTAGACGTATACATGCTTATTTACCTTTCAACATTTATCATCGGACATTTCACATTTGATTTTTCTTATTGCATGTATAGAGTAATTGGTCTCTATAAGAATATATAAATACAGCTTAGCCGGCAACTAACGGTTATCTGGATATAGAATTCAGAACTTCTGGCCGGCCAGTCTGCAAAACGCGGTGAAAGCTAGTTTCCTCGTGGGGAGCTGTGCTTCTGAGATGTGTTCGGTTCAGTAGGTTATCTTCAAGTGCCCCGAATCTAGTTTGGTTTTAGCCCAGGTTAACGCCTGCGCATGTGCAGGATGGGCAACTGGATCCTCATTGGTTGTTGCTTGGCTTTGTATTGTCAACAACTCTTCGCCAAGACTCGGGCATTTTCCGGAACCCGAACTACTACGAAACCTAACGATACTACACTCCTCCCCGTTTTATTTAAAAGACCCCAGGAAAAATTTCTCTTCATGTTTAAAAACCCTATAAAACCCAAAGTTTAGAATAATAAGTCCCCGGAAGGCATTATCACAATCTGGCCCAGTTTCCTTCTACCAATTTGATGGGTTGGGCATTACAGTTGGACATGACCATGTTGTGTCCATGTTGTGAAGCTTGATGCCACCAGGATCAATTTCAGACTTAAAAAAAACAGTTCTTAAAAATAAATGATTTTAAAACAATACAGGCTGATGGTATACACATGTATAAAAAGTATACACATATACACCCTGTTAATAAAATGTAATGTGTTATCACGGTTACAAATATCACAGTAAATATGGACTGGTCAAAATTATTAAATGTGTGGTGCTTCCACAACCTTGATCGTTACTTGATCATATGAGCATTCCCACAGGGTAACTTGTTTTGTTTTTATTCACGGCCCAATATATTACTTTACGCTTACCACAGAAAGGGATTCGAGAGAGCACGGAACAGCACTGTGATGCTTGCTTCCAGCCTGTGCTCACTAGCCGTTTCATATAGCACCAATTCCTCCAACCAACTTGCCAGTTAACCTTGTCGGATTTTTAAAACTGCTGTGGTTTGAATGGATTAAGAATTAGTGCCAGACAAATACTACCTGAACTAGCGAGTAAAGCGCACCGCTGTAAGAAGCTCCTTACGAGAGGTGCAATACTTTGACTGTTCAGGCAACAAAGACAAGACACAATCAACTAAGCAATTACACTCTCCTGTCCTCCCTGCACTTGTGATAGCTGGGCTCCAGTTGAATTTTGGGATACATCGGTATCAAGAATGAATAGACCAGTCCAATCAGGTTAACTTAACACTGGAGCTGATGTTAGAACTATCTTTTATGAAATTTGTCTTGCACCCCCCAATTAGGCCATTCTTTCTGCTAAGTGCATATAATGGAGTAGTTAGATTTTCAAAGTCCCTATAGTTCCTTTTATCATGGTTATTGGCCAACCCCAGGGAACATTCCACACTTTGGAATTTTGGGGTACAGGTCAATTTTCCACATACCTAACAAGCTAATCCCTGAATGCCAACCTTTTACCCCAGACTAATTTTACTAAAAGTTCCACCTTCAATTGGAAAAGATGACATTTTTGGGCACGAACTTAAGTAGATTCATTCGCAGTTGAGAGAATTTCCCCCAAGATTTGCGACATGATTCTGAAACTCCTGCCCATTACCTTAATGTCTTCCAGCAAGGCTGGAACTTGCAAATGTCCAGATATGCCCTCTAAACACAGACTTACTGTTCCTGCAAAATTAATGTGACTGGTGTATTACCAAATGCCACCCTTGCATTCTGGAACGAACCGTATTTCGTACTGTGGGCCGCTTTCAGTCTGGTCCTCTACCACAATGGTTATCTACCATTATGTGGAATTGGTAACCACTTCGAAAGTGACCCACCACCAGAGGGGTATCTTAGCTCTCTACAAATAAGGGCAAGGGTAGGTATCTCCTTTCTTTACATTGTTTAGGGCTTTGAAATCCATATACCATTTCCCACTAGCTCTATTTTCCCTTATCAAACTGGAAGAGTTAATTCTGAAGTTAAAGGAGTTATCTCCTCCTGCATTCAGCATTTATCAGACTAAACTCTCCTCTTGCCACATTCATTTCTTATTTAACGGATTGTGCATTAAACATTTCAGGTTTTTGTGCTCTAACACTTTAAAGTTACCCAAATCAAAGTCTACCTGATATCTGATTAAAAAATATGTAAAATATATTGATTGCTCCAGTGTTTAGTTATTTTTAGGACTTTTAAATGATCAGGCAGTTATTTCCCTTGGTTTGGGCAATTCTTGCTTTCTTCTGAATTACCTATCGTATTGGATGGGCTTGAGAGAATTCATGGGCAGATTCTATCCCAAAAGTGTATTCTATTCAAATCTTTTTGAAATATAGACAGAGGACATGTAAAATTGATCTGAATTATTACTGCAACAACAACTCACCAACTGCACAGAATTCGGAGGAATTATTGTCTTTACTGTACAGATACATCCCCCAAAGACTTGCCTGGTGTTTGCATGTTGCTGATCCTACTTTGAAATTATTTAATACAAAATTATCACTGAAAGATAATGTAAGATCTGTAAAACCCGTTCTCTAACGTGACTGCCTGAACATTCAAAATTAAGGCCTCCATATAATACCCTCAGGATCGGGAGGCCTACTTGTCCGACCCTGACACGTTTAAAAAATTACTTGTTTTACTCTTCTGCATAAAAAGAAATAAGACTTGGATAGTTATCTTTTATGTGACAGGCACTTTTTGACAAATTGCCATACACTCCCCACTTTGCAAATAAATATCAGATTTAATTTCTTTTCGGGGTTGTTGAAATTCAATTCCTATTATTTATTTAGAACCAGACCTCTAGCCATAAGTTTGGCCGCGAGGGGTTCACGTCACATTTGTTATCACTGAAATATCAAGTTTTTCTCAAAAAGAGTAGAAAAATAATGGTAATATTTTTTATCATTTTAAATTGTAGATCTTGGGTCTACATTTTTTGAACGTTTACCCTTTTGTCAAAGGTATTTCAAAATGCAGACTTTTAGTCTAAATGTTGGAAAAATTTAACCCTATTGTTCAACTTTATGATTCTATCCAAGTCTCTTGAAGGGCTAGGTGGCTTTATCTTATGTTGGCACAATGGTAACAACCTGGGTTGAATGTTAACGTAAACATGTCTGTACAGGTTCCACCATTTGCCCTATTTTTGACCCAAACAAAGCTTCGTAGACCAACTGTTGCCATTTTGTTGCTGAAACCGCATTTTCCAGGGAAGTGGGTTGTTGATTATCCGAAGAAACCATATACTCCGCATCCCTATGGGTGCAATGTGTGACTGACAAGGCCATTTCTTTCTACGTAGGAATTCTGGATAAACTAGTGCATCCAGGTCACCTATTCCTATGTACTCATTCCCATAAGCTTTCATTGGGCTGTTGGGTTTAAGTCATAGGCTAAACCATGAGAATTTCAGGGACATCGTTCCAACCAAATCTCAAAGCTAGACTATTAACCAATTAATCATACCTAAGCTGTGGGTACACACTTATCTCTTATTGCTGATGTAGATAAGTACCCACAAGCTTTCATTGCTAAAACCCATATTAGCCCATCCATTCTTGGCTTCTGCAAGAATCTTTGCCCTTAACTTTAACAATACTTTGTTCCGAACTGGCCTAGTCAATTCAGCCATCATTTTATAATGATGCCCTAAAGCTATTTGGAGAAAAGACTTGTCTCCTTTTCCCACCTTTATTATTCTAGCCTTCCCCCTTATATGACTAAAGGCCAAAGGGTAAAGGCTTTTCTTTGTTTTGCCCTTTTGCAGATAGAGTATCAAACATTAATTTGTCTTCTTTCTCCTCAGTTTAATACAGGCTGTCAAAAAGTAATAATGTATAGTGGAAAGTTCTAATGTACAGTTGAAATAAAAAAATAAGGGGAACTTTCCCCCATCAGTTTAGTAGCATAAACCTCTTTGGGAAAAATGTAGGGGTGTCCAGTTAATAAAAAAAAATCTTTGACGAACATTGCCTAACACTCGAGAGTTAATGTGCTTATTTGTTAACTAAAACAGTTCCTCATTCGCCGTCCCCGAGTGCCTCCAGTTTTCATTCAATCCAACACACGGTTAAGCGTTCAGCACGAGATATTTACCGCTAACTGCAAACTTGTACGCCGATGTGTTCACGAGGTTCAATTGCTCGCAGCGCCAATTATAGAGTAATTGGTCTCTATAAGAATATATAAATACAGCTTAGCCGGCAACTTACGGTTATCTGGATATAGAATTCAGAACTTCTGGCCGGCCAGTCTGCAAAACGCGGTGAAAGCTAGTTTCCTCGTGGGGAGCTGTGCTTCTGAGATGTGTTCGGTTCAGTAGGTTATCTTCAAGTGCCCCGAATCTAGTTTGGTTTTAGCCCAGGTTAACGCCTGCACATGTGCAGGATGGGCAACTGGATCCTCATTGGTTGTTGCTTGGCTTTGTATTGTCAACAACTCTTCGCCAAGACTCGGGCATTTTCCGGAACCCGAACTACTACGAAACCTAACGATACTACACATGTAACGTCTAAACGGGTCCCATTCAGTTCTATGTAGCAAATCCGATCTTCTTTAAAACCAGAATTATAACAAAAGAGAACTTCATTTACCTATAGATAGAACTTTTTTTGAAAATATTCAGCCGCTGTCTTGATAAATAATGGGCAGATTCATTCAGAATTCAATAAAATCACTCACAAGTTGGATTGCCGACAGAGTCGCCGCCATGTTTTTCAGTCATGCAGACGGTTGCATAACAAATAAGAATTGACTTTAAGTTTATGAACGAAATCTGTTAAAATAATCAAACAAGACCGAAGCGAACAAAATTTCGTTTTAAAAAAAGACATAATACCATTCTGTAAGTTGCATTGACCCGCACATGACGGTTCATTCGGAACGATCATATCTCTTCCACGGCAATTCATAACAAAACAGAGTGGTGTTGAATCGGAATGGATTTAGCTCATAAATAGGCAAGTTTTGGACAAATATCCTTTTTCAATCGAGAAATTATTCATTTGTCTTACTTCTGATGTATATTTTATTGAACAAGTTCACTTGAAAGTATCCAAATTTGCTGTTCAAACAGCGACAAAATTCAATGTCGGAGTTTGCTAAAGGAAACTATGAAGGAGCCGATAAGACCCTACGTACAGGATGAATGTCAGAATGAAAAATAACGTACGTAGGGGCTTATAAATAGGACTACACATTTCTGTGCATTAGCTAATATCCTCTCATCAGGAATATCGGAAGATCTACTGACCAATGAATCATAGAAACACCACCAAAACACAGAAATACCCCTATTTTCTTACTGAGTTCAGATAACTGATATATATGCAGGATTTTTCTTTTTTCTTTTTTTTCAACAGAAAATGCGCTTAATCAAATTATTAATAATTGTGTAGAAGAATGATGCTGTTAATATTGTAGCGAGCCGCCAGTCTGGGCTTGCGTCGCTCGGGCTCTGTCCGGCTGAACTCAGGGTAGGGACTACTCTTGTTGCAATGTTTCGGTCAGTTTTTCTCCAGCTCTTGTGCACAGCTCCTATCTTCTGGGCTTAGGGAGGGCACCTTTTATCACAATGTTTCCAAAAGCTAGGTATGATAATGGGTAAAAAGGGCGGGGGGTGGACTCCAACAAAAATTTAAGAAATAAGAAAACCAAAAATACTATCTTGGGAAGTAAAATATAAATTAGGCAAAGTACAATTTAACAAAATTTTATTATTCCTAAAACAAGAGAGAGTCACAGGGTTTGAATAATTGATAAATTAATCTATACTGTTTCAATAAAACTTAACAATTACAACGAGGTTATCTTTGGATAAAAAAAATCTGGTTAAAGAAAAAATAAATACCTGACTTAGACTTGAACTTGTCAAAAGGCAGTGATACAACAACAAAATGTTAAAAAAGATATAAAGTACCTTTGCTGAGTCTCGTAGAGCCTATTGATCCTAGGGAAGATAGCACTAAATCAAATACACTTAGAAAGAGGAATCAAATAATTGCTAAGTCACTCCGCGCCTAGCGAGAAAAGTTAAATCACAATTAAAATTATCCTGTTAAGAAATCGATAGTGCCAAAGTTTGCCAAAAAAAAAAAAGACCGCTGTAGATCTATGTTCGATTTACTCTAAAATCCTAGCTTTGCGTCACAAGAAAAAAAAAAAAGAATGAATGAACACAAATTTTAAAAAAAAAACTTATAGATCTAGTACCAAAGATTTTCAGAAATGGAGTCCCTGTTCTCACGAAATGCCCCAGCTTTTAAACCAGCGTCTCCAGATTTGCGGGATTCCGTGCACGAAGCCCAAAATCTGCGAGAAATTTTACACAGCAGCGTCTCCCGCATCCACAAAGATGCGTGAAACTTCACGACGGAAAAATTTGCGTGCACGACGATGTGGGATTTCTGGAGCAGTTCACAGAAAAGGATATTTACAATGTCATTTTCAATTAACTTCATAGAAATAAAATTATAAACTACTTCTAAAATGATTAATTCACCATATTGTAACAAAAAAATAGCAATCTAGGTAGATTTCAAAAGACAAGGGCGGGTTAAACTTCGCTGGCAGATAAGCATCTAAGGCGCCGACCAATAACTGTCAAAGCCTACCTAGCCATGTAGCTAAAATTAGAATCAGTATCGCGAGATTAGAATAAAACGAGATGTGAAATATGGCAGGCAATACACAACATGTGGGAAGACTGGAAATTAATGCTTTCACTCAATACGCAAACCATAGTAGCTAATCTATGCTGAGTATCCACTCTTAGCCTACGACATTATGGAGCCTGCATTCAGATAAAATAACAGACACATGCTCGTGAGTAAACCTTGTGTGAAAAAAACCAGATCGCTACAATATACATTGATCATAGGTTTACGTAGAGAACAATCACTGAAACACGTGCGTGTCTGGTCTGTTACACACCGAAATACCAGATCTTGATTACGCCAATCAAGACTAAAGAATTATCAATATCACATATAAAAAAACTTATTTATATGTAATATTTCTTGGAATGATAAACACACACACTAAAGAGAGTCCTGATGCACTTAATTTACGAAAAAAGTAGACCCAAATCAGACCCAAACACACAAGTAGCTCGGCAAGTTCTGTTCTGTTAAAGTGAGGCAATCATAATTGAATGTGTTGATTTTTTTTTCATGTGTAAGTTTAGTTTGTCATGGTTATTCTTGAAGTGATATGGTTATTATTCATAATCTTATCGGCGGCATTGTCTTATTAATTTACGCCAGGTAACATTTTGGCCACATTCAAAATGGCTGCTGGTTTTCTAATTTGGTGATTTTTTAATTTCATATGACCAAATTATAAAAATGAAAACTATTTTTCTCTATTATACGTATGGACAAAGATGAGACACATCAATCTTGTACAAAAGCTAGTTATATCAGTATTTCGGTGATTCGCCTGACCCTGTTTGATACTTCCATTTTTCTTTTTTCGAACTTTTTAAATAGTGTTGAAATCATTAAGGTTGTCGTTAATTGTGTTTTTGTCAGATAGAGAGAGAATAGGTGTTGGCTACGAAGCCAGGTAAAGATGTGATAAACACCATTCTGCAGTGCCGCTATGGATCTGTCGTCTTTTACCACAAAAATAATGAAAACAATCATAAGTCTTTAATGACCAGTTTGCACAAGTACCCTTAAACTATGAACAAATCAGTTTCAGTCATTAGTTTTAAATTTCTTTGAAGGCGAATCTGAAATTGTTATGTACATGTAACAAATTCAGTAAGTAAAAACAACAGTATCAACACATTGAATAAAATCTAAAATGGGGACAAATCTTCTTAATTGGGCCAAATATTTACCTTTGTGGGCAGAATCATCTTTGGTCCGAATCTTGTCCAATTTTGGCATTTGGCGGAATCGACTTAGGTCCGAATCTTCTTCCACCCCGTCTGAAGGCCTCTTTTGTGGCCAACCTGTGCTAAATCACACATTTCTTTTTGCAATCTAAATAGTACACTCCTCTGTCTTGTTAAAGCCATCATTGGTTCCTAGGAAGTAACAAATACAGATACAGAATATCTTTCCTTTAACCCTTTGCCACACAATCCCGACTTTTAACGACCCTGAGGAAGAAGCCTTTTGAAAACATTGTGGGAAAAGGAGAAAATGCTGGTATCCAGCATTTTCTCCCTTTTCCACAATGTTTTCTACTGTATCAAGGACAAATTTTGTCATTTGAGCCACCTTTAATTTGTCGTCTGCAACTGCCCTCAATTTGGACCAGTCTAAATTATTGCCGTTTGGTAAAGGGTTAAACCAGCAACCCACAGTACAAGGTGATGTAATTGTTAAATGGTTCTGGTGTCTTCTTAACAGTTTTATATTTTACTTTAACTCTTAAGGACACAATCCCGAGTTTTAACAACCTGGAGTAAAAACACTTTCGAAAACATTGTTGGAAAAGAAGAAAATGCTGGTAACCAGTATTTTCTCCTTTTCCCACAATGTTTTCTACTCTATTACAAAGAAAACTCACCATTTAAGTCACATTTAATTTGGTATCTGCATACTTATGGATAAAGATCAGAAACATCAACCTGGCACAAAAGCTACTGTAGTGACATTGCGGAAGTGGAATCCTTAAACCGACATATTTTGCTACGTCACACAGGTATTTCAGTAGACAGTTACAGTACAGACCGACTACTCTGATACCTATTTTTCATGACGGGCCTCAATGCATTTTGTTATCAGGTCAATTGCCATGAGTGAGGCACTTTGTCAAATGTTGACTTGCAATCTAAGTACACTACATCAATGTCACATTATACATCAATTTTGTTGTCCAGTCTTCAGTTGCCTCCAGTAAGTAAATAGTGCCAAAATTTAAGTTTCCTTAATTGATTTAACCCTTTACCACACAATCCCAACTTTTGACAACCCTGTGAAAGAAGGCTTTTGAAAACATTGTGGGGAAAAGGAGAAAATGCTGCTATCCTATCAAAGACAGAAATTATAACTTGCACTACATTTGATTTGTCTTCTACAAATGCTTTCAGTTCACGCAAGTCCTAATTCTTGTTGTTTGGTTAAGAGTCAAACATTTTCTCATACATTTCAGCTGCTCTGAATACCTCCAGTACCTATGGCAGTGACATTTCTAGTGAAATCAGAAACAATGATGACAGGTACTACTTCAATGTTTGCTTTTCAGTCTTGTAGTGAATGATTAAACCTTTACCAAACAATCCCAAGTGTTGACAGCCGAGCCCCGATAGCTCAGTTGGTAGCGTACAGCACTTGAGAACAGGTCGCTGGTTCGATCCCTGGCGTGGCCAATTTCTTTCCAAGGTTTGATGATGGTCATTTCGACAGGATTCATGCCTCTGTCACTGCTAACCATTGTTTCAATGACGGTTATGTGGGAAAGCAGACAGTGGCTTGGAAAGAATATTGTGCGGAGTACTGGTGAAAGAAACTCCAGGAAAGCATGGATAGGTGCACTGATGGCTGCGATATAAGTGATTTATTGTTGAAAACGGCATAAAACACAATACCATTAACCCAAGTATTACCTGTAAAAGAAGGCTTTTGAAAAAATTGTGAAAAAGGATTTGTTTGGTTTGGTTTGTGTTGGAGTTTAATGCCATTTTAACAGCTCAGGTCATATCATGGCTGTCAGTGATGCACCCATGTATTTCCTGGCTTTCTCACACCAGTACTGACACTTAATTCCTTTCAAAAGCCACAGACTACTTTTCTCACTTGCATCAGAGGCGAGAGTTGAAAAATCGCTGGAGAGAAAGTTTGCCTCAACCCGGTATCGAACTCACAACCACCGGGTCACGAGTCAGATAAGCTAACCACTGAGCAACCCTTCTGATGCCAAATTATAGTTTCCCAGTCACATTTATTTGTCATCTACAAATGCTTTTAATTTTAACAGGCCCAATGTCTGGTAAAGACTGAAGAGCTAATCCTTTACCATACAACAAAAATTTAGACTTGGAATTGAAAGTATTGCAGACAACAAAATTAATTGTGGTCTGAATGATGGAATTGGTATCAGAAAGGGTAAGAAACATAGTGGGTTAACCCTTTCCCAAACGACAAATTTTGGACTGGTCCAAATTGAAAGAGTTTGCAGACAACAATTTCAAATTTGATGAAAATGGCAGAAAGTTATCAAAAAGGGTAGAAAACACTGTGGGAAAAGGAGAAATTGCTCGTTGCGAGCAATTTCTCCTTTTCCCACAGTGTTTTCAAAAGACTTGTACTGCAGACACGTGAAAACAAGGGCTTGTTTGGGAAAGGGTTAAAGAGAAAATGCTGTAACTAACATTTTGTCCTTTTCTGACAATGTTTTCGAAAGGCGTTTTCTTCAAGGTTGTTTAAAACTCGGGATTTTATGGTAAAGAGTTAACCCTTTACCACACAATCCCGACTTTAAATGACCCTGAAAAAGGCTGTTTAAAACATAAAGGGAATAATAGATAATGTGCTGGTAACCATTATTTTCTCCTTTCCCCACAATGTTTTTACCCTATCAAAGGCAGAAATCATCATTTTAGCAGCATATGTTGTCTGTAAATGCTTCCAATTTGAACCACACCATGTTTTTTCTAGCCTATCAAAGACAGAAATCATTTTAGCAACATTTCATATGTTGTCTGCAAATGCTTTCAATTTGGATAACACCAAGTTTTTGTCCCTTGGTAAAGAGTTAACCCTTTACCACACAATCCGGACTTTTAACGACCCTTTTGAAAACAAAGGGGAAAATGAAAAGGAGAAAATGCTGGTAACCAGCATTTTCTCCTTTTCCCACAATGTTTTCTACTCTTCCCACAATGTTTTCTACTCTTCCCAAAACAAATTTCAATTTTTCAGCCACACTTATTTCAGATGCTTTCAATCTGGACTAGTCTAAAATTTTTTTTTGGTAAAGGGTTAAAGCAGATAATATTATCCCAAATTCAATCACTGCTTGTGCCTATCTTGTCAGTAGTATCCTTTTCCCAACCCTGATGCTGACACTGATGAAGTATGAATAGATGTTTTGTTGATATGATGTAGCTGAAATACTGTTACAAGGGCTTTTTTTTTTTTATATAACTGAGTCATGCTCTGTGAAAAAGTTTTTTTTTTATGTGCAAAAAATATCGACCCAGGTCAGCCTGTGCAATCTGTCAATTTGTTGTATGTTAAAGGACAAGTCTACCTCATGATTTATTGGTTGTTTGACAACGTTGGTTTTATGAATTCATAATTATGTGATGACATGCTTGGTATAATTCATCCCATAGATGCATTAAATCCCCTTTTGCCAGAGCACTGCTCAAATACACATGAAAATGGACTCGAGACAGTCATTGGTTCGAATCCTCTTCTTGGCCAATTTCTTTCCGAGGATTGATGATAAATCATTGCAACAGGATTCATTCCTCTCTCTTCCGCTGATCATTGTTTTGATGATGGTTATGTGGGAAAGCAGCCAGTGGCTTGGGAGAAATATTGTTTGAAGTGCTGGTAAAAGAAACTCATGTAAAGCTTGGGTAGGTGTAATGACAGCAGCAATATAACTGAAATAATTTTAAAAATGGCGTTAACTTTTTACCATACATTAACATTTTAGACTTATCCAAAATGGAAACATTTGCATAAGATTTATTTAACTCTTTACCGAACGAAAAAATTTTGGATTAATTCAAATTGAAAGTATTTACAGCCGACAAATTATGTATTGCCCAAATTATGAAATTGTCTTTGAAAGGGTAGAAAACTTTGTGGGAAAAGGAGAAAATGCTGGTTAGCAGCATTTTCTCCTTTTACTACAATGTTTTCAAAAAGCCTTTTCCTCAGGGTTGTTAAAACTTGGGATTGTGTGGTGAAGGGTTAATCTGATTCTGATGGTAGCAAGTGTTGTTAAAAGGTTAGAAGACATTGTGGAGAAAAAAGAGAAAATGCTGAATATTACAAGAATTTTCTCCTTTTCCCATAATGTTTTCTAATGCTTTCTACTTCAGGCCAATCAAGGTCATTAAAACTCAGAAATGTGTGGTAGAGTTATATACCATACAAGCAAACAATAAACTATTATGACAAAAAGTAGAAGTGCTCATAACAAGCAATTTCTTCTTTTGTCATAACGTTTTTGAAAGTGACCAGTTGCAATATAAATATTATTTCACAACCCACTCGAGAATTTCCACATTTTTTCACTGGTTGTAAAAGTGGATTTCCACTGCTTTTGAAGATGACTTTTGTCACAGAAAAGTAACAGATAGTGGAAGGTGTAGATCCAAGATCAGACTGCACATTCTGTGCAGTCTGATCTTGATCTTTACTGTCTGCTAAATTAACTTCAGTTGTCACTGCTTTTGAAACAATAATCATTACTGGTGTTTTTCACAGAGAACCCAAAGTGGGCATGTCCACAGATGGAAAGACTCTGATATGCTGGCATCCAGAACCAACACACCCTTATGAACATACACAGGTACACATAATCATGATCCCCAGTTTGGCGATCAAAGGGTAAAGATACTGTTGAAATAATGCAGCAGACGTCTTTATGACAGCAGGCAATAAAATTATGTATTTTTGTTCCCTAAACCTTTACCAAACAATTCCAATGTTTAGCAATCCTGAGAAAAAAAAAATGCTTTCCAAACCATTTTACGATCCCATGTTTTCCAAATATCTTTCATCGGCATTTTCTCCTTTTACCCACAGTTTTCTCGCCATTCAAAGACAGAAATCATATCTTTTCTTTTTTGCCATGTCCACCTCATCATCTGCAAATCTTCTCAACATGGCAGTGTTGGATTTTAAATTAATTTCACTGAAATGATAACCATGGATAGATAATGTATACTCTGTCAGAGCCATGTTGCCAATACAACGATCAAAGTGACAGTTTGCAGTTGAGGTTTGTTGTGATTTTTAACTTGTTTATTTCTTCCTACCTTGTCAGGATTAAACCCTTTACCAAACAAACATGTGTTTTGACCATCCTCAAGAAAGTTTTTGAACAGATTGTGAGGAAAGGATCCAGGATTTTTTCCTAATTTGATCGACCATTTCTGTAATAAATCTCATTATTTGAGACACATTTCATTTGCCATGTGCAAATGCTGTCTTAACTCTTTACCAAATGACAAAATTCTAGGCAGCCCAAATTGAAAGCTTTTGCAGATGACAAAATAAGTGTGACTCAAAAATTGAAATTTGTCTTGGGAAGAGTAGAAAACATTGTGGGAAAAGGAGAAAATGCTGGTTACCAGCATTTTCTCCTTTTCCCACAATGTTTTCAAAAGCCTCTTCCTCAGGGTTGTTAAAAGTCAGGATTGTGTGGTAAAGGGTTAAGTGGTGGGAATAGTTGTCGAAATGGTAGAAAATATTATGGGAAGAGGAGAAAATGCTGGTTATCAGCATTTTTCTACTTTTTATACAATGTTTTCAAAAGCCTTCTACCTCGGGGTCATTTTAACTGGGGATTGTGTGGTAAATTGTTTACTATGAACAGTAACTGGTATCTAGCCCCTGTAGCTCAGTCGGTAGCATACAGGACTTGAGAACAGGAGGTCGCTGGTTCGATCCCCAGCTTGGCCAATCTCTTTCCGAGGATGGATGATAGTCATTACAACAGGATTCATTCTTGTCTGGCCACTGACCATTGTTTTAACGATGGTTATTTGGGAAAGCAGCCAGTGGCTTGGAAAGAATATTGTGCAGAGTACTGGTAAATGAAACTCCAGGAAAGCATGGAGCATAGGTACACTGGCCGCCGTGATATAACTTAAATTATGTTGAAAATGGCATTAAACACCATACAATCAATCAATCAATAACAGTAACTGGTATCGGAGTACTTGTTCGAATGTTCTTTTCAATAGATCATAGGGCCATAAGTCCCTGTTTGAGTTTGATAGCTTCATCATGATAGTGACCATTGTCGTGTTCTAGGAGTATAATGTCTTTGTTACATTTCTTGTATGAATCCTTTATTCTATTCAGCCCCTCACCTATGATAACCTAGAAGCAAGGGAAGGGGATGTCCCAATACAAAAACGACTGTTGAAAAGATATGAGACCAGATTTAGACCTGAAGGTCCCACGGATCAGGAATTATCGAGAATCACATACACCACAAAACATCGATGGTTCCCAAAGTAAGTGACTCCTTTTCTTGTATTGTGTGTTTTGTTCAAGTCATTACTTCCCCCAGACAAGTGGACAATAGGGTTTTATTCATTGCAGGAGACTACCGTATGAAAAAAAAAAACCAACAAAACTGGAAATGGGACAGTTTGTTGTGAGAAGCAATTTCTTCCTCAGTCACAATTTTTTCAGACCTTGATCCATTACCACATGACAAAATTTTTGGACACGTCCAAATTGAAAGTATTTCAGGATGACAAAATAAAGTGTTGCGGAGATAGTGAAATTTGTCTCTGAAAGGATAGAAAACATTGTGGGAAAAGGAGAAAATGCTGGAAAAAAAGGAGAAAATGCTGGTTTCCAGCATTTTCTCCTTTTCCCACAATGTTTTCAAAGGCCGTCTTTCTCGAAGGGTCGTTAAAACTCAGGATTGTGTGGTGAAAAATTAATTCAAGTTTTTTATCCTTATTTTACAAGAAAAATAATGTCATTAAAGATGTCTGCTGCAAATCGGAGTCAGGTGATGATGAATTAACTGTATCAAACAACAAAATTCTTGATCGAGAGCATTGGCAGGCAACAAATTAAATTTGGCTTGTATGATTAGATTTGTCTTTGAAAGGATAGAAAACATTGTAGGAAAAGGAGAAACTGCTGGTAACCAGCCTTTTCTTGCAGGATCAGGGTTGTTTGGTATAGGGTTAAAGGCATACTTAAGATTATGTTAGCCCAGCCAGACAGCTCTGTCGGTAATGTATAGGGCTTGTTATCCAGTGGTAGCAGGTTTGAATCTCAGCCAGACCAAATTCTCTCCAAGGATCAACAGGGTTCAGTACTCTCTCCCCAGTGAAAGTAATCTTTATGATATTTATGTTAGAATACAGTGATTGGCTTGGCAGGATTGTATTGGATAGTACAGTTCCATTACCCAGACTTTCAGATGGGAATGGTTAGCATACTGGCCCCCATGATATAACTGAAGTAGACTTTATTATAGTTTTAAGAAGTGTTTAAAAAAAAAACCAAACAAAACAAGATTTTTTTTTCTGTTTTCAACTTTTGTGTAAGGTTTAGACTACTACTGAACAGCTCAGTTTGTAAGATGATCCAAAAGTTAAGTCAGACTATCCAACTTAAATAGCAAACACTTTAGGTCCTAGATTAGACTGCAGCCTAAATAAACTTAAATTTCCAAAGGCAAACAAAGCATTTACTTTCTAACAGATGATTCAGGGTTTCTATAATCCTGGGAAAAAAAGGCTGTTAAAAATATCATGGGGAAAACCAGACAATGCTGGTAACCTGCATTTTCCCTTTTTACGACCATGTTTTCTACCCAGTCAAAGACAAGTTCATTTCCTTTATTTGAACCACATGCAGTTCATCATCTGCAAGTATTTTCAAGATTGATAAAGCTTAAAGTTTTGGTTTGGTTTTAACCCTTTACTAAACAATCCCAAGTTTTAATGACCTGAGGAAAAAGGCTTTTGAAAACATTGTTGGAAAAGGAGAAAATGCTGGTAACCAGCATTTTCTCCTTTTTCCACAATGCTTTCTACCCTTCCAAAAACATATTTCAGTTTTTGAGTAACATTTACTGTTGTCTGCAGATACTTTCATTATGGACATACCTAAAATTTTGTTGTTTAGTACAAAGTTAAGGAAAGAACCTTTTTGTCATTGTTCAGTGTCACAATTGCCTAATTTTTTTTTTCAGTTCGAAGAAAAAGTATGCAGTACCTGATTTTGAAGTAGAAAGAGAGGGACTGTAGAGCAGCTATCAAGAAGATGGTCCAAACTCAATTATTTCCCTTTTGTCATGTCAGAGAAGATGCTTGTGATCCACTAACACAGAGTTATAAATTTTTATGCCACATTTAGAGAGCTTTTAACCCTTTACCACACAATCTCAACTTTTAACAAACCCTGAGGAAAAAGCCTTTTGAAAACATTGTGGGAAAAGGAGAAAATGCTGGTTACCAGCATTTTCTCCTTTTCCCACAATGTTTTGTACTCTTCCTTGAACAGATTTCAATTTTTGAGTAACATTTATTTTTTCGTCTGCTAAAGCTTTCAATTTGGACTGGTCTAAAATTTTGTCATTTGGTAAAGAGTTAAAGTCATTGTGGAAAATGCGATGATTGTTTTTTTTTTTCCCCCAACAATGTTCAACTCTATCACAGAGTTGGACAGTGTAGGATTAAAATCAGATTGTTAATTATGTGTGGGCTGATCTTGATCTACCTGTCTGCAGTTTCAACTTAAATTGTGCTCATTGCTTTAACTCGTTTCTTAAGAACAGAATATTAGACTTGTCCAATTTGAAAGCTGTAGAGACCACAAATTAAATGATGGAATTGTGTTTGAAAATGTAGAAAACATTGTAGGAAAAGGAAAAAATAGTGGCTACCAGCATTTTCTCCTTTTTCAACATTGTTTTCAAAAGGCATTTTTCTCAGGGTTTTTAAATCTTTGGATTGTAGGGTAAAGGGTAAATGGTGAAGTGTGTGGACAGAAGACAGTTATGTGATTTCAAATAAATACTAAAAACTACAACTGTAATTTTGTGTAAATTTCATTCCCATTTAATGATTAGTATTTTCTGGTTTTCAATTACAGTCATTATTTCCTGAAACAGATTTGTACGGAGGACCAAGGGCCAAAAAAGCTTGCGTTAAACTTTACCAAACAACAAAATTTTTCGACACATTTTTTTTTCTTGTAAACAATATAGCTGCAGTAATTCTCGCTAAAAAATGTTCCAGAGGAAAAAGTGTTTCGAACTCCTGAAAAGGGCAATAGCTAAAATATCGAACTATGGAGTTGTTTTTTAGTCCCCTACCGGCAAAGCCGAAGGGGACTTTAGGTTTGCACTCCATCTGTCCATATGTCCGTCTGTCCGGCAGTTCAGTTTTCCGGACTTTTTTTCTAAACGCTGGTACATATTGAGCTGAGCTTTGGTGTGTAAGTCACCCACCATCACTTACAGATCAAGTTCGAGTTTCGTTCCCGTCCACTCGTTTTTCACGGATTTACTGGCCTTGGAGTTACAAAATTTCACTCATAAATCAGTTTTCAGGACTTTTTTCCTAAACGCTGATAGGTATTGATCTCAGATTTGCTGTGTAACTCAACCACCATGGCTTACAGATGAAGTTCGACTTTCGTTCTGGTCCACTGGTTTTTCACGGATTTACAGGCCTTGGATTTACAAAATTTCACTGATAAATCAGTTTTCCAGACTTTTTTTTCTAAATGCTGGTAGATATTCACCTGACTTTTGCTGTGTAAGTCAACCACCATGACTTACAGATCAAGTTCGAGTTTCGTCCGGCTCCACTGCTTTTTCACGCATTTACGGGCCTTGGACTTAAAAAATTTCACTGATAAAACATTTTTCCACTCTTTTTTTCTAAACGCTGCTACATATAGAGCTGATTTTTGGTATGTACATCAACCACCATGACTTACACATCAAGTTCGAGTTTCGTCCCGCTCCACAGCTTTTTGACGCATTTACGGGCCTTGGACTTACAAAATTTCACTGATACAACATTTTTCCGCACTTTTTTTATAAACGCTGCTACATATAGAGCTGATTTTTGGTGTGTACATCAACCACCATGACTTACACATCAAGTTTGAGTTTCATCTCGCTCCACTGCCTTTTGACGCATTTACAGGCCTTGGACTTAAAAATTTCACTGACATGCCAGCGATACATACGGCCGGTAGGGGACTGGGTATTGCTATGCAATACTATCAGAATGCTTGTTCATACTGTTTCATTCATTCCCTGAATTCAGAGTTCATAGTGTCATTGTGCAACAAAATTTTAGTCTTGTCAAATTGAAAGCATTTGCAGACAACAAAATAAATTTGACTCGGTCATAGAAATTCCACTTTGGAAGGATGGTAAACATGTTGGGAAAAGGAGAAAATGCTTGTTACCAACATTTTCTTCCTTGTAGTGCTACTAAAAAGAAGCTTATGTCATGGCCCTGTGTAGTGATGTGTGCGCCTGTGCGTCTTAAATATCCTCTTCTCTGAAACTACCTATCCAATTTTGACCAAACTTCACAGAAATGATCCTGCCACGGTCCTCTTTAGAATTTCTTGAAAGAATTTGATTCCTGTAAAAACTGATTGCCATGGCACCAAAACAAGAAATGTTGAAAATCTGCAAGTCTTCTCGTCCAAAACCGTAGGGCCTAGGGTTATGAAATTCGACATGTAGCTTCATAAAATGGACTTCTACTAAGACTCTTCAAATCATAGCCCCAAGGTCAAAATTGACCCCACCCTGGGGGTCTCAAGTTTTGCATTGGTGTATATAGTGAAAACTTCAAAAATCTTCTCGTTCCTAACCATAAGGCCGAGGGCTACAACATTTGGCATGTAGCTTCATCTAATAGACTTCCCCCAAGAGTCTTCAGATTACAGCCCTGGGATCAAAATTGACCCCGGCTTGAGGATCACAAGTTTTACACGAGCTTACATGGTAAAAATTTCAAAAATGGTCTCCTTCCCAACTATAATGTGTAGGGCTACAAAATTTGGCATGTAGTTTCATTTAAAGGACTTCTACAAAGATTCTTCACACATGTCCCTGGGGTCAGAATGGGCCCCATCATGTGGGGGTGGGGGATGGCAGTGTTCCCAAGTTTTAGAAGGGCTATCATAGTGAAAACTTTAAAAATCTTCTTGTTCCTAACCATAACGCCTAGCTTTGTCTAGTGAATCTCTTCGAAGTTCGTTCAAATCATAGCCCATGGGTCAAATTTGGCCCCAACCGGGTAGTCACAAGTTTTACATAGGCTTCTATAGAGAAAATTTTTAAAATTTTCTCATTCCTAACCATGAGCTACAGCTGTAATATTTTGTGAGTCTAACTGTCTGGTAGGCGTCTTTCAAATTGTTCAAATTAAAGCTTTAGCGTCAAAATTTGCCCCACCCCATTGATCATGAATTTAACATTTGATTATAGATAGAAAATTGATAAAATTGTCTTGCTCCTAACCATAAAACCTAGGGCAACCAAATATGACACATAGCTACATCTGATGGATCACGTCCGAATTTGTTAAAATTTTAGCCTTGATATTGAAATTGGCCCTGCCACAGGGGTCTCATGTTTTACAGAGGCTTTATATCTAGGGAACTTTTGGAAAACAAAATTTTATTGTTTATAGCCAAGCCCTGGTAGCTCAGTCAGTAGCGTACAGGACTTGAGAACAAGGGATTGCTGGTTCGATCCCTGGCTCGGCCAAATCCTTTCCAAGGATTGATGATAGTCATTGCCTAAAACAGGGGATCACTGGTTCGATCCCTGGCTCGGCCAATTCCTTTCCAAGTGATAGTCACTGCAACAGGATTCATTCCTCTCTCACTGCTGACCACTGTTTTGATGATGGTTAGGTGGAAAAGCAGTCAGTGGCTTGGAAAGAATATTGTGCAGAGTACTGGTAATAGAAACTTCAGGAAAGCATGGATAGGTGCACTGGCTGCCTCGATATAACTGAAATAACATTGAAAACAGCATTAATCACCATACAATCAATCATGTATGTTTATAACCATATGGCCTAGATCTATTTCATTTGGTGTGTCACTTTATCTTGTGGACCTCTACCAGGATTCAACCAGTTATAGCTCTGTGGTCAAAAATGGCTTCGCTCTAGGGTCACAACTCTCTCATGGTCTTTTATAGAGAAAACTTAGAAAATCTTCTTATTTGAAACCATTTAGCCTAGAACTGTGATGTTTGGTTTGTACATGTATTTTTTAGATAGTGGAGCATAGCAGGGCCATAATGGCCCTCTTTTTCTACAATGTTTTAAAAAGTCATCTTCTTTAGGATTGTTAAAACTTGTGATTGTTTTGTAAAATATAGATTATCAAAATGAATTCAGGTTTAACTCTTGACCAAATGACAAAATTTTAGACCAGTCAAAATTGAAAGCATTTGCAGACGACAAAACAAATGCTATTCAAAGATTGAGATTTGTTCTAGGAAGGGTAGAAAACATTGTGGGAAAAGGAGAAAATGCTGGTTACCAGCATTTTCTCCTTTTCCCATAATGTTTTCAAAAGGCTTCTTTCTCAGGATCGTTAAAAGTCAGGATTGTGTGGTAAAGAGGATACTACAAAGAAAGCAGTGGAAGAAATTGTCCTTTATGGAAAGTGTTTGATTTTGTCACAATGTTTTCAAAGAAGTATGCTGCTAGGCAAAAATACTGTCTGCTGGTGGTGAAAATTTAACCCTTTACCAAATAATCCAGAGCTTTAACGACGCCGAGGAGAAAGCCCACTTGGGTAGCTCAGTGGTTAGCATATCCGACTCGTGACCTGGTGGTTGCGAGTTCAATACCTGATTGAGGCAAACTTTCTTTCCAGAGACTTTTCTCCTCTCACCTCCAATGCATGTGGGAAAAGTACTCAGTGACTTGGGAAAAAGGTTGTGTCAGTACTGGTGTGAGAAAGCCAGGAAACACATGTGTAGGTGCACTGACTGCCATGATATGACCTACACTGTTAAAATGGCGTTGAACTCCAATACAAAAAAATCCTGTGGAGAAAAGCTGTTGAAAACATTAATGCTGGTAACCGATATTTTCTCCTTTTCCCACAGTATTTTCTGCTCTATATAAGACTATTCTTTTTCTTGAGCCAGATCTGACCTGCTTTCAGCAAAGTGCTATTATTTTGTACAAGTTTGAGATTTAGTAAGTGGTGTGGTAAATGACTAACTCATTAATGACATACCTTTATGTTTATGATATACAAAGTTAATGACATACCTTTATGTTTATGATATACAAAGTTAATGACATACCTTTATGTTTATGATATGCAAACTACTGGCACTTAAATTTGTCAAAATAATAATATATGATAAAGAAAAAATACTTGTAATGCAAATAATATATGAGTCATGCTCTGTGAAAATGCATCTACAAAAAGTTTTGGCCCAGGTCAGCCCTGGCAGTCCATGCAGGTTGACTGGGTGAAAACAATTTGCTTTTGGTTAATTTTATGCTTGTCAAAGGAACATTCTACCTCATGATTCAGTCAGTTGTTTGACAAAATGGATTTATGGATCCATAACTAGATGATGACTTTGTATAATGTGTCACAGCGTGCGTAAACCATTTACCACACGACAAAATTTTAGACCTATCCAAATTTAAAGCATTTGCAGACGACAATTACAATGTGGCTCAAAGGATTAGAGTTTTCTTTGATAGGCTAGAAAACATTGTGGGAAAAGGAGAAAATGCTGGTTACCAGCATTTTCTCCTTTTCCCACAATGTTTTCAAAAAGCTTCTTCCGCAGGGTCGTTAAAAGTTGGCACTGTTTGGTAAAGGGTTAAACTTGTCATTCACAAGTCTTGTGCTACACCACTTGAGCCATTTCGACTGGACAGATGTCATTGTACCCCTAGACCCACTTTTGAACACAAAATTTTAGAAAAATGATCAATGAGAAAAACAATCTCCTAACTACAAAGTGAAAAATATCATACAAAATCTGATTGGTCAACTCTTTACCAAAAGATAAGATTTTGGACAAATTTAAGTTTGCTTAAATGTCAGATATAGTCTTTGAAAGAATTACAAACATTGTGGGGAAAAGAAGAAAAAGCTGGTTACCAGCATTTTTCCCACATTTCCAAAGCCTTCTTCCTGAAGGTCATTGAAACCCTGAACATTGTTTTGACAAAGATGATATGGGAAAGCAGCTGTAGGTTGACTTTTAGCCATTCAGTATTTATAGGATTGATAAGAACATGTGAAGAGAGTATCATTTTATAGGCATTAAAGCAGCAGTCTTTGCTCCGTGGGATTTCTTCAGTGGACTAGCTTTGTGTTGTGTTTGTTTTGAATCAATTGAAATGTGCATGAAAAATTAGGTGAATGTTCTTACCAAATTTATACCATTTGTCAGGTTTTAGACAAAATGGATTGTTGGGTAAAACAATTGTTGAGCATTCTTATAAAAGGGTCCAATTCTTCTTCTTTTATTTTTAGCTCGCCTGAGTAGGAAGTGCTCAAGATGAGCTTTTGTGATCATGTGGTGAAATTGGGTCATGCCACGTCAAAAAGTAGGTTACGAGATCAAATTTTAGAACAAGAGGGCCATGATGGCCCTGTATCGCTCCACTGGCTTATAAATATAAACCATAAATACTAAACATTTCAATTCTGAGCCAAATGGTTTCAAAATGAAGACTTACAAAGTTTTCTCTGTAAAAGCCCATGTGAAAGTTGAGACCCGCAGGGCACGGCCATTTCTGATCCCAGAGCTATAATTACTTGAACCCTGGTAGAGGTCCACAAGATAAAGCCACATGCCAAAATAATACAAGTCTATGCTGTATGGTTATAAATAAGGTGATTTTCAAGTTTCATCCATATGAAGCCTCTGTAAAACATAAGACCCCTGATGGAAAAATTTCAAAAAAAAAATCAAAAGTGATCCAGATTTGGTAGCCCTTGGGTTTGCGGTTAGGAGCAAAAAGATTTTTTGAATTTTCACACTATAAGCACATGTTTGTGACCCATGAGATAGGACTAATTTTGACATAACTTGAATAACTTTAGAAGAGGTTATTTAGATTACACTCATACAATATCACAGCTGTAACTCAAGGTAAGGAACAAGAAGACCTTTTAAGTTATCACTATATTAGCCTAGGTAAAGCTTGTGACTTACTGGGTGAAGCAGTTTCAGAGACGATAAGCTTGATGGCCTTAGGTCTGTGGAGCTAAAAAGCAGTATCTTTTTCATGAGCTACAATGACGTTAGTAAATACAAGCTTTTGGAAAACATTTTTAAAGGTTTTTCAATACTTTTCAGTTTTGTAGCCATAGCAACCATAGCTTTTAGCAGAACTTAATTCTTTGAAGACATTCTGAAGAACATCATAGCAAGATGGTATCTATAAAGTTTGGTCAAAATTGGAAGAGTGGTTTCAATGAAAAAGATGGAACAATCTTGGTAGAAGTCTTCAATATGAATCAGCATGCCAAATTTTTATAGCCCTAAGCCTTACAGTTAGGATGCAAAAAGATATCTTAAGTTTTCACTATGTAAGCCTATCTAAAATTTGTGAACCCTGGAGTGGGACAAATTTTGATCCCATGGCTCAAAGCATGCCAAATTTGTTAGTCCTATGCTTTATGGTTAGAAACAAAAAGATTGTCGAGAAATCTTCACTACATAAGCCCTTATAAAACTTTGACCCCAGGGCTACAGTCAGACTAAATGGAGAATATGTGTATTAGAAGAATAACATGCCAAATTTGGGAGTTCTTGGCCTCATGGCTAGTAACAAGACGGTTTCTGAAGTTTTCACTCCATAAACCCATGTAAAACTTGTGACACCTGGTGCAGGACCAAACTTGATCCTAGGGCTGTAACTTGGGCCCTCTTTGTAGTTGTCCACTAGATAATGCTATAACTATGCAAAATTTGGTAGCCCTAAGCCTAATGGCTAAGTACATTAAGATTTAAAAGTTTTCCCTATATTAGCCCATGTAAATCTTGTGAACCTCCCCCGCCCCCACCCCCCAGCATGAGGCCAAATTGATCCCGGGACTGTAATTTGGGCACTTTTGGTAGACCCCAACTAGATCAAGCTAAAGGCAAAATTTGGTAGCTCTAGGCCCTATGGCTAGGTACAGGAAGATTTCTTAAGATGTCACTATGTAATACCATGTAAAACCTGTGACCCCTGCGGCAGGGCCAATTTTGACCCAAGGGCTAAAATTTTGGCCCGCTTGGTAGAGGCCCACTAGATATAGCTACATGCAAAATTTGGCAGCTCTAGGCCTTACGGCTAGGTACTCGAAGATTTTTAAAGTTTTCTCTGTATAAGCCTATGTAAAACTTGTGACCCCTGGGGCACAGCCAATTTTGACCCCAGGGCTAAAATTTTGGCCTGCTTGGTAGAGGCCCACTAGATATCGCTACATGCAAAATTTGGTAGCTCTAGGCCTTATGGCTAGGTACAGGTGATCCCTGGGGCAGAGCCAATTTTGACCCCAGGGCTATAATTTGAAGAAACATGATAGAGGTCTACTACATAAAGCTACATGCCAAATTTGGTAGCCCTATGCCTTATGGTTTCAGACAAGAAGATTTTTAAAAATTTCCAATATTTTTCAGTTTTGTTGCCATGGCAACCAGAGTTTTTGAAGGAATCAAATTCTTTCAAGAAATTCTGAAGAGGACCATGGCAGGATCATTTCTGTGAAGTTTCATGAAAATTGGATGGGTAGTTTCAGAGAAGAAGATGTTTGAAATAAAAGTTAACGCACGGACGGACGGACGCACGACGGACACCGGGCCATGACATAAGCCCGCTGGCCTTTGGCCAGTGGAGCTAAAAACCTTGTGTGCACTCTAGAGGCCTCATTTTTAGTCTAATACTTATGGAACTTGATCAGAATACTTGTCTTGATGATGTTTCAGACAAGTTCGAAACTGGGTCATGTTGGGTCAAAAAGTAGGTTACAGGAACAAATTGTAAAAAAACCTTGTGTGCACTCAAGAGGTCACATTTTCAGCCAGAAACCCATGAAAATTTGTCAGGATGTTGGTCTTGATGATATCTCAGACTAGTTTGATACTGGGTCATGTTTGGTCAAAAAGTAGGTCACTCTGCCAGATTTTAGAAAAAACTTGTGTGCACTCTAGAAGCCACATTTTTAGTCTAATACAAATGAAACTTGGTGGGAATACTTGTCTTGATGATGTCTCGGACAAGTCTGAAAGTGGGTCATGTTGGGTCAAAAAAGAGGTTACAGAAACAAATTGTAGAAAAACCTTGTGTGAACTCCAGAAGCCACGTTTTCAGCCAGAAACTCATGAAACTTAGAATGTTTGTCTTGATGATATCTCTGACTAGTTTGAAATTGGGTCATGTTTGGTCAGAAAGTAGGTCACTCTGCCAAATTTTAGAAAAACCTTGTGTACACCCTAGAGGCAGGATTTTCATCCTGACACCCATGAAACTTGGTCAGAATGTCTTGATAAAATTTAGAATAATTTCAACATTGGGTCATGTCAGGTTAAAAAGTAGGTCATTGGGCCAAATCTTAGAAAAAACATGTGAGCACTCTAGAGGCCACATTTTCAGACCATTTCTAATGAAAATTGTACAAAATGTTTGTCTTGATGTTCAAAATTAGGACATGTTTGGTCAAAAAGTACGTCACTTGGACAAATCTTTTAAAAAAAAAAAATCTTTTCTGGAATCTGTTCAATACTCATGAAATATCGCCAGAATGTTTGTCTTGATGATATCTCTTATAAGTTCAAAAATAGGTCAAGTAGGTCAAAAAGTAGGTCACAAACACCCATGTGTTTTACATCAGTAAAACCAGGATCTCTTCAGCTTTATCAATCCTAGATAACTTTACTCAGGTGAGCACTTTAGGGCTAATGGCCCTCTTGTTTCACAGGCTCATAACATCAGTCATCAAAACAAAATCAGTTGTTCTTTTAAAGACCCCGAGAAAGAAGCCTTTTGAAAGCATTGTGGTAAAAGGAGAAAATACTGGTAACCAGCATTTTCTCCTTTTGCCACAGTGTTTTCTATCCTATCAAAGACAAATTCCATCATTTGAGTAACATTTAACCCTTTACCAGACGACAAAATTTTAGCCTTGCCCAAATTGAGAGCATTTGCAGACGACAATTTCAGTGTGGCTCAAATGATGCAACTTTACTTTGACAAGGTAGAAGATATTGTGGGAAAAGAGAAAATGCTGGTTATCAGCATTTTCTCCTTTTCCCACAATGTTTTCAAAAGGCTTCTTTCCCAGGGGCGTTAAAAGGCGGCATTGTGCGGTAAAGGGTTAAATTGTCGTCCGCAAATGCTTTCAATTTCGACAAGTCTACATTTTCGTCATCTGGTAAAGAAATAAGGAGTGATAATGAACCTAGTATTTTGAAGATACGAATGAAGTGATTAGGAATTTCTAATATGCTACTTATTTCAAACTTTGATAGCAACCCGTATGATAAATTAGTCTCTTCAGACAGTGTTAACCCTTTACCAAACTAAACAATGTTTCAGGACCAACAGGTTGAAGGCTTTTGAAAATATTGTTTGTAAAGGAGAAATTGCTGGTAATAAGCATTTCCTCTTTTTCCTCCAATTTTTTCGACTGTTTCAGAGACAAGTACCATCATTTGACCCATATTTAACCCTGTACCAAAAAGTCCTATGTCTTAACCCTGTACCACATAATCCCGACTTTTAACGACCCTGTAAAAAAAAAGCCTTTTGAAAACATTGTGGGAAAAGGAGAAAATGCTGGTAACCAGCATTTTCTCCTTTTCCCACAATGTTTTCTTCCCTATCAAAGGCAAATTCCATCATTTTAGCCACATTGAAATTGTCATCTGCAAATGCTTTCAATTTGGACAAGTCTACATTTTTGTCATGTGGTAAAGAGTTAAACAACCCCGAGGGAAAAACTGTTTGAAAATACGGGAAAAGGAGGAAATGATGGTAACCAGCATTTCATCCTTTTCCCACAATGTTTTCTGTCCTATAAAAGACAAATCTCAACATTTGAGCAATGTTTAGTTTGTCATCTGCAAATGCTTTCAATTTAAACCAGTCTAAGATTTTGTAGTGTGGTAAAGAGTATACTAGTCATCTGCAAGTGCATTCGGAGTGGAGAATTTATAAATGTCGTTGCCTAGTGAAGAGTTAATTTGAGCCATGCTCTGTGAAAAGGGGGTTTAATGCCTCTGCCAAAAGTATTGATCCAGATCAGCCTGTGCAGTCTGCACAGGCTGACCTGGGTCGAAACTTTTTGCTTTTGTTAAATTTTCTGTATGTCCAAGGACTATTCTACCTCGGGAATCAGTATGTTGTTAGACAAAATGGGTTTTATGGTTCCATCATCATGTGATGACTTTCCAGGTATAATGCATCACGGAGATGCATTTAACCCCCTTTTGCCAGAGCATGAATCATTTGTTTTTGCCCTCAGACCATCTGAAATTTTTCTTTCAACAGTTCTCTTCTGTAATTCCAGAGTGGCTGTAAATGCAGTCTACACTTGTTGTACATGTCTTTTCCAAGGAGATTTTCCATGCTAGCCTGTGATGATTATAAAAGAAATGGAAATTATAATTGAACCATGTTCTGTGGAATGGGGGCTTAAGGCATTCACAAAAAATATTGGCCAGGTCAGCCTATGCAGGCTTACCTGGTGTTAAACTTTGCTGTTGATAAATTTTCTGCTTGTCAAAGGACCAGTGTACCTCATGATTCAGTAGGTCATTATACAAAACAGATTTTTGCAATGTATAATTTTGCAATTCCCTTTTGGCACAATACATCATGGAGATGTATTAAGCCCTCTTTTGCCAGAGCATGGCTCATGTGTGGGATTCATCACCCTTTTCAGACAGCACTTCCTGGTAATCTATTTCTGTTCAAATGATTCTAATGGTTAAAGGCTTTGGAAAACATTGTGGGAAACAAAGCAATTGCTTTTTAATTTCTACAAAATATTCTGTATGGTTGATAGGAACGTTCTCCAGTCTTTCAAATGTATGTCCTTTGCATAATTTGACGGTCATTGGTAAGTCTTTACAGTACATGGTTTTACAATCTGTTTTTGTTAGAAAAAAAAAACATGAACAAGAGGCCAGTGAGAACCTAAAATGCTCTATTGGCAGTTATTGACCAGCACAGTAAGAAAACTAGTGAAAGTTAATCCTTTAGAAAAAAAAAAAGTTGAAATTAGATTAAATTTTCCTATGTATGCACAGCCCTTATCCATGAACGATACTTCTCTTCTTCTCAGGTTTAAAGTGCTAACTTCAATGCCAAATTTTTAAAAAAATCATTAAAATCAAAGTAAATCAGACCACGTGCACCCCAAATTTCAACAGACTTAGGGGGAAACAAAGTAAATCTTTCATTTTTCAACAAAATTTCAGGAAATCTGATTTTTTTTGACAAAGAAATTCTGATTTGATCTCTGCAGCAGTGGATGCTGGTCATATGGGAGATCCCGCTGCATGTGCCACAACATTCACGATATTAAATTTTGTGTGGCATTGTCGGTATGTTTTAAACCTAGCATCAAGGTGCCACTATACACTTTTGTGCTGTGCAGGTTTACAAAACTGTATGAGCAGTGAATTAACAGCCAAGCTAAATTATCAGGTTGTAATCCACAGATGTTTAAGTTATAACCCATAAAATAGCATGTAAGAAACAGAAAAGTTATTTATACCAAAAACGTTGTGTCTCTATCCATGTCTTTTGTCTCAGAAATAGCACTACGAATCTTTTCCAATACATCTTTCCTTCCATCCAGTTTGTTCAAAATTAACCTGATAATGGAAAGATACCTACTACAACTTTTTTTTTTAATTCTCTATGAAACTTAAGACTCTTCCATATTGAAACCATTTGAGGACATCAAATGTATGTGGCTTCACACTTTACCACACAATGCCGACTTTTAATAGTCCTTAGGAAGTAGTCTTTTGAAAACACTGTGGGAAAAGGAGAAAATGCTGGTAAACAGCATTTTCTCCTTTTCCCGCAATGTTTTCTACCCTATCAAAAGAAAATTCACCATTTGAGAAACATTTGACATCGTCGTCTGCAAATGCTTTCAATTAGGACAAGGCTAAAATTTTGTTGTCTGGTAAAGGGTTATCGATGAGATTCAACATAAGGATTTGAAAATATACATTATAGTAGGAAACAGTGAAATTGTGATCACCATCATTTTCGCCTTTTTCCACAAAGCCTCAGAAGCTTTATTCCTCAGGATTGTAAAAAGACATTATTATCTGGTAAAGAGTTATAGAGTATCTTTTCCTGCAGGGGTAGCTCAGTGATTAGCATATCCGACTCGTGACCTGGTTGATGTGAGTTCGATACCCAGTGGAGGCAAACTTTCTCTCTGGCGATTTTTTGCCTCTCACCTCTGATGCATGTGGGAAAAGTAGTCAGTGACTTGGAAAGAAAGTTGTGTCGGTAATGTTATGAGAAAACCAGGAAACACATTCATAGGTGCACTGACTGCCGTGATATGACCTTAGCTGTTAAAACGTTTGTTAAATTCCATTACAAACAAAGAGATGGAGTATCTCTAAACATCACAGAAAGGCCAAATCATGTCAAGTGGTTTAACTCTTTACCACATCCCGAGTTTTAACGACCCTGAAGACGACAGCTTTTGGAAACATTGTGGTAAAAGAAGAAAATGCAGGTAACCAGCATTTTCTTCTTTTCCCACAGTGTTTTCAGATATATAGATACTTTCATTTGTGCCCCATTTTATTTGTTGTCTGCATGGGCTTTCAGTTTGGACAGGTCTAAAATTTTGTTGTTTGGTAGAGTTTTAAATAACTTATTTTATGTATCAGTTGCTCCCCTTACCATGCAATCCTGAGGTCTAACAACTCTGAGAAAGGAAGGCATCTGGAAATATTTAGGGAAAAGGAGAAACTGCTGAACATTTTCTCCATAACCGACAATCTTTTCTGTCTTTTCAAAGACCTATCCCATTATTGAGCCACATTGTCTTCAAATGTTTTCAGTATGGACCAGTCTACAATTCTGGAATGCATGGATAGGTGCACTTACAGCTGTGATGTAATTGAATGAACTGATCAAATCGGCATGTAACACAAAGCAAACCAAATAAAGGCTTGAATTATGTTTCGTTTCAAGGTTTTCAACTTACCCTTCAAGACTTTGTATTTGACCAAGATATTCTTTCTGCTCCACTGTTAAGTACACTGAAGTCAAAGAAGAGTAACAGTGAGGTAATTTTTATGAAGAACTCATCAACCTGTACAAATGGCACAAAGGATAACAATTTGAAAGAAAGGAAAATGTCTTTTAAGTCTTTACCAAATAACAAAATTTTAGACTAGTCTAACATGAAAGGATTGTGCAAGGGTTAACCCTTTACCTAGTGACAAAATTTTGTACTGTACTTGGGACTGTGTGGAAATGGCTTGAACTCCACTAGCCAAAGGCCAGAAGAGCTTACAATATAACATGTGGTTTCCATTGTCTGTCCATCAGTCTTTTTAGCTCACCTATAAGCACAAAAATGCTCAGGGTGAGCTTTTGTAATCATGCTGTGTCGATTGTCTGTTGTGCAGGTGTTAACAATTGTCTTGCGTGCACACTATATGCTAAAGTTTCAGTCCAATGCTCATGAAAGTTGTGCTATATCTTAGACGAGTTGGAAAGTGGGTCAAGTCAGATCAAAAAGAGATTCACTATGACAAATCTTAGAAAAACCTTCAGTCCACAACTATACAGATCTCGGATCACTTTAGCCTAGCTGCTGGTAGTGAAGTTGGTAGAGTATAGGACTTGAGACCAGGGGGGATTGCTGGTTCAAATCCCTAGCTCGGCCAAATTCTTTCTGAGGATTGATGATAATCATTGCGACAGGACTCGTACCTCTTTCACCCCTGATGACAATTTTTATGTGGGAAAGCAGCCAGTGGCTTGAAAAGAATATTGTGTGAAGTACTGGTGAAAGAAACTCTAGGTAAAGCATGGATCTGTGCACTGGCTGCTGTGATATAACTGAAATAATATTTTAATTGGCATTAAACACCATACAATTAGACAAACATGATCACTTTACTCAGGTGAGCACTGTAGGGCCAATTGCCCTCTTGTTCTTATTTATGCAATAGAATCTAGTCCTCTGTTTGTGAAATTGTAAGGTTTGTTTATATCATCAGAAGTATTTAACTCCATTTAAAATGAAAGAAAATCAACTAATGATACCATAAGTTGAAAATTTACTATTCTTGTGTATGCAACTAGATCTGCATTTTCACTCAAATTCTTTTGAAAGTTGCAAAAATTGCTTTTTATCATCAAGGGGGCTGAACCCTGTTGGAAATAAAAAATAAGAACATCTGTTTAGGAAAAGGGGCCATTCAAAGTTTTATTATACACAACATAGTTCTATACCTTCAATGAATGCTGTACAAGGGTGAGAAGCTTCTGGCTCTGAAAGTAAACCATAATACAGACAACTTTGATTAACCTTGTTTTTAATCTTGTGAAAAATTCCCATCATTTGAGTCACAATTGAACTGTGGTACACAAATATTTTCAACATGGAAAATAGAAAAGTGTAAAATTTTGTAGTCTTTAGTTTATTGGTAAAGTGTTGGACATGGAGGCCTTGGGTTCGAGCCTCACTGGATCCACTGGGTTTTTTGTGAGAGTGCTCTTGGGCAAAACACTTCAGAGCCCTAGCATAGTACTGGTGAAACCCAGGAAATATATGTGACCTGCCGTGATATAACTGTAATAATGCTGAAAGCAGTGTTAAACACCATTCAATTTAAAATTTTGTCGTCTGGTAAAGAGTTACTCCTTACCGGACAACGAAATACTGGAGTTGCCTGAATTGAAAGTATTTGTAGATGACATTTTATTGTGGCAAAAATGATTGGATTTATCATTGAAAGGTGAGAAAAAACTGTGGGAAAAGAAGAAAATGCTGGTTACCAGCGTTTTCTCCATTTTCCAGTATGTTTTCAAAAGCTTTCTTTCTCTGAGGATCCTTAAAACTCGGGATTGTGTGGTGAAGGATTAAAACCTACATACATTGATTTTTATAAATAAAAATCAGCGTTTCTTGCCTAGAATGCTCTTTAATGAATTTCAAACTGTCTTAACCCTTTACCACTCAATCCTGAGTTTTGATGACCTTGAGAAGATCTTTGAAATCGTCATTGGAAAAGGAGAAATTGCTCGTAACCAGCATTTTCTCCTTTTCCAGGAATGTTCTTCTGCCTTCCAAAGGCAAATTACAGTTTTTGAGTCACTTTTTTTTTGTTGTCTGCAAAAGCTTCCTATATGGACGAGTCAAAAATTTTGTTGTTCG
The DNA here is from genome assembly GCA_945859785.2 of Tridacna gigas. Taxonomy (NCBI): domain Eukaryota; kingdom Metazoa; phylum Mollusca; class Bivalvia; order Cardiida; family Cardiidae; genus Tridacna; species Tridacna gigas. Next base: position 36,471,515 of record OX244036.2, on the reverse strand, counting down.
GTAAAGAGTTAAAAAATTATAGCCTTATAACTCAATCCTTCACTAAACAATCCCATGTACTTATGACCTGTGTAAATAAAACCTTCAAAATTATTTTTTAGAAAAGGAGAAAATACTGGAAAAAAGGGATTTCTATCTTTACGGAAAAGTTTTTTATCCTTTCAAAAACATTGCTGCATTTAATCTGTTGTCTACAAATGCTTTCAATTTAGACACAGAAAAAAAAAGCTGTCTGGAAAAGAGTTAATAGCAAACCTTTATGTCACAAGACATTGTAAGTGAAATGGTAAAGTTATGTAATCTCTGAAAATGCTTTTTAATTCTTTACCAGATGACAAAATTAAAGGGTTGCCCAAATTAAATGTGTACACATACTTTACATAGTGAAAACTGTCAAAATCTTGTTCCTAATGATAAGGCCTAGTGCTATAAAATTTTGTATGTAGCGTTATCAAATGGGCCACTACCAAAAGAGTCCAAATTATAGCCCCAGGGTCATATTTAGCCCTGCCCTGACAGTCACAAGTTTTACATGGGCTTATATAGTGAAAACTCATCTCCTTCCTAACCATTAGATCTAGGGCTACCAAATTTTGCATGTAACTTTTTCTAGTGAGCTTCTACCAAGATAGCCCAAATTGTAGCTCTCAGGTCAATATCAGCTCTACCCTGGAGTCGCAAGTATTACATGGCCCTACATAGTGAAAACTTTAAAATTCTTGGTAGCCCAGAAGACTTAGGGCTACCAAATTTTGCATGTATATTTATCGAATGGACCTCTACCACGGTTGTTTAAATTATAGCCTTGGGATCTAAACTGGCCCCATCCCACAAGTCACAAGTTTATATAGGCTTATATAGTGAAAACTTTAAAGATCCTTCTTGTTCCTGACCTTGAGATACAGTTTTAATTTTGTGTTAATCATCTAAGGCCTCTTCCAAAATTGTTCAAAATAAAGCCCTGGTGTCAAAATTGGCCCCACCCCACCTCAACATGTGCTTACAGAGTGAAAATTCTAAAAATCTTTAAATATATTGCTCCCAACCATAAATTTGTGGGCTACCAAATTTGAATCACTTCAATCTGAATTTGTTCAAAATTTAACCTTGGGATCGAAATTAGCTCTGCTTCAGGATTCTCATGTTATGTTATGTTGAGGAAACTTTGAAAACTTTCTAGTATTTAACTATAGGGCCTAGACCTGTATTACCTGGTCTGTGGCTTTATCTTGTCGACTTCTACCAGGATTCAAGAAATTATAGCTCTCTGGTGAAAAATGGCTTCACCATGGGGTCACAACTTTCACTTTGGCTTTTGTAGAGAAAAACTTGTTCGAAATTGTTTGGCCTAGAATTCTAATATTTGATATTAGCCAGTGGAGCAATACAGGGCCATCATGGCCCTCTTGTTCAAAGATATGACTTAATGACCTACTTTTTTTTTTCACCTGAAGATGTTACCTATTTTCATATTTGTCCAAGATATTATCAAGGCAAACATTCTGAACAAGTTTTATGAGTATTGGACTGAAAATGTGGCCCCTCGAGTGTACACAAGATAAAAGTTGATGATAGTAGACACATGAAAGATACAGTATGATCACAAAAGTGCACCTTGAGCACTTCATGCTCAGGTGCTCTAAAAATGCTGGTTATCACAAATCATCAAAAGTGTGCTTGACTGGATTCAAGGTGTCAGAAAAACACCTGTCTGAGGGTGAAACCATGCTTAAATTTGGTCACATGACCAACCGATACTTAATTCCTACCAATAGACACTTTGTATAAGAAATTGACTAATGGCTGTACTACCTTTTGGAAATTTCTAATAGACCTTTTAACACACAATCATTAGTTTTACACACATTAAGTGAAAAGGTGTTTGAAAACACTGTGCAAAACAGAAAATGCTGTTTACCAGCATTTTTTCCATCTCTCACAATGGTTTTTGTGGCATTTGTCGAAGACAATGCCACCATGAGTTCAATACAGCATTTTGAAAAATCATGTATGCAGTAGCTTGTGCAAAACCAAAGGAATTAAACCCAATTAAAACTCAATTTTTCTAAGACAAATAAGTGTTTCAATTGCACTCAGAAATTTAAAACAGCGTATGAAAATAAACTGGATTAGGCTTTTGATCATGAAAATACTTTTTTTTTTTTTTTTTCGAAATTAGTGTGATCCACAATGGCCTTCTATTGGCGTAGTGATACGCACTATCTTTGTCTCCTGACTGCCCGATTCCGTGCTTGTTCATCCCAAAACCAGTTTGTTCCTGGGCTTGTTCGTACCATGGCTTGTTCGCTCGTAGTTGGTTGTCCCACAAGATTGCATGCTACTCTATAGGATTGTGCAGGACTAAACAGTAGGTTGACTTTTAGGCCAATATTTTGAAACTATTTCTACTGTTTATTTTTCAAATTACTAATTCCACACAGTGGTTCCCATGACAAATGCCACACCAGTGCTTTCAATGCTTTGATTTAACTTTCAAAGATTAATTCCATCAATTGAGCAACATTTCATATGCTGTCTTCAAATGCTTTCAATATGGAAATGTCCAAGATTTTGTCATTTGTAAAGAATGAATGTATCTTTCAATCACACACCCAGGAAATACCTCCATGAATATGTGAGCTGTCGCCATGATATGACTGAAATAATTTTAAAAGCTGTGTTAAAGACCAATCAATCAATCATTCAATTAGACCTTTTCAAAAAATACCCCCAAAAAACGTAGAATTATTAGATTGGTTAATCTCTTGAAGACAAAAACAAAGTAACGTCAGACTTACCATGTACACCGCTGTCGTCCATGGATGCTGACAAACGTGCTGGACATGTTTTGCTTAAGTCTGTTCTCTTATTCTGTACAGATAAGTGGCTGTGTGAAGTTAGAAGTAACAATATTTCACAAGCTGTTGGTCTATCTTTACTATCCTTTTGCAACATGGCACAAAATATCTGTTTGACTCGATTACCATATGGTAATGCTTTAGCAAGGATTGGAATATTCTGCAATACAGTAGAACCTACAGCATCAGTGGATCAGGAGACGAGTTTTAACTCTTTATACCAAACCACAAAATTTTTTATTTGACCAAGTTGAAAACATTTGCTGACGACAAAATAAATGTAGCTTAAATGATGATTTCTGTCTTTGATATAGAAGAAAACATTGTAAGAAAAGGAGAAAATGCTGGTTAGCAACATTTTCTTCTTTTCCTGCAATGTTTTCAAAAGGCGTCTTCTTCTGGGTCCTTAAAACAAGGGATTGTGGGGTAAACTCTTTTGTCTAACATTCTTGAGTTTTCATGAGTCTGGGAAAGATGGCTTTAAAAACAACTGCCGGAAAAGTTAAACATGCTGGTAACCAGTATTTTATCCTTTATTCCACAATGTTTTCTACCTTGTTAACGTTAACCAAACAACCCTGAGGAGGAAGGCTTTAGAAAAAAACCAAGAAAATGCTGAAAATCAACAATTTCTACTATTTAATCCTTTAACTGCACAATGCCAACTTTTAAGAACCCAGGGAAAGATGCCTTGAAAACATTATGGAAAAAGGAGAAACTACTGGTTACCAGCATTTTCTCTGTTGCCCACATTGTTTTCTACCCTATCAAAGAAAATCGCACCATTTGAGCCACGATGAATTTGTCGTCTGCAAGTGCTTTCAATTTGGACAAGGCTAACATTTTGTTGTCTGGTACAGGGTTAAAAAGCAGATTCCATCATTTGAGCCATAATAATAAATTTGAGCTGCAAATGCTCTGAATTTAGACAAGATTTTGTCATCTGCAAAGTTTAAACTGTCTTATACTGTTAATGATAATATGCATGTGTTTAACTCTTTACCACACTATCCCGACTTTTAATGGCCCTGTCAAAGAAGACTTTTGAAAACATTGTGGGAAAAGGAGAAAATGCTGGTAACCAGCATTTTCTCCTTTTCCCACAATGTTTTCTACCCTTCCCAAAACAAATTTCAACTTTTCAATCACATTTATTTTGTCGTCTGCACATGCTTTCAATTTGGACTGGTCTAAAATTTTGTTGTGTGGTAAAGAGTTAAATAACAAAAATTAGTCTCAAACCTTTAACCCTAATACTGTACTCCAAAAGAGGAGCTTTTGCAGACTGAATAGGTTAAGATCAGACTGCTCTATTCTCTCCGCTTGACCTTATTTATACAAGCCTATAAGAATAAAATCTTTCAGAGTTTCAGTGCATTTTACTTTTAGCTGACGAAAAAGGTCAAGTTTATATATTTGGCGCTAAGAGTTGAGAGTTTACCAAATGAAGAATTCTAGATGCTGAAAGCATCTGCAGACAACATTTGTGAGTGGTTTGGATGAACTGAAAGTCTTTGACAGTGTGGAAAAATTGAAAACATTTGCAGCCAACAATTTACATGTGGCTCAAATGATTGAATTTATTTGTGAAAGGTTAGAAAACATTGTGGGAAAAGGGGAAATGTATATATATTTATCTCTCCTTTGCCTGCTTTCTTAGAACCTTCCACACACAATATCATTTGAGCCACATTTTACTTGTACTTGTCATCTGTGAATGCTTTTAATTTGGACAAATCTAAAGCTTTGCCATCTAGTTAAGAATTAAATCTCACAAAATGAACTTTAGGTTCACTTTAGGTAAATCTTTCCTTTTTGTAGGCTAAAACACATAGTAATCCATGTACAAAAAGACCCTTTAGTCATACTGTGTGCAGTCTGATCTTGATCTACACTGTTTAAAAACAAGAGGGCCATGATGGCCCTGTATCGCTCCACTGGCTTATAAATATAAACCATAAATACTAGACATTTTAATTCTGAGCCAAATGGTTTCAAAATGAAGACTTCCAAAGTCTTCTCTGTAAAAGCCCATGTGAAAGTTGAGACCCGCAGGGCAAAGCCATTTTTGATCCCAGAGCTATAATTACTTGAACCCTGGTAGAGGTCCACAAGATAAAGTCACATGCCAAAATAATACAAGTCTATGCTGTATGATTATAAATAAGGTGATTTTCAAGTTTCGTCCATATGAAGCCTCTGTAAAACATAAGACCCCTGATGCAAGGCTAATTTCAAAAAAAAATCAAAAGTGATCCAGATTTGGTAGCCCTTGGGTTTGCGGTTAGGAGCAGAAAGATTTTTGAATTTTCACGCTATAAGCACATGTTTATGATCCATGAGACAGGACTAATTTTGACATAACTTGAATAACTTTGGAAGAGGTTATTTAGATTACTCTCGTACAATATTACAGCTGTAACTCAAGGTAAGGAACAAGAAGACCTTTTAAGTTCTCACTATATAAGCCTATGTAAAGCTTGTGACTTATTGGGTGAAGCAGTTTCAGAGACGATGAGCTTGATGGCCTTAGGCCTGTGGAGCTAAAAAGCAGTATCTTTTTCATGTGCTACAATGACGTTAGTAAATACAAGCTTTTGGAAAAGATTTTTAAAGGTTTTTCAATAGTTTTCAGTTTTGTAGCCATAGCAACCATAGCTTTTAACAGAACTTAATTCTTTGAAGACATTCTGAAGAACATCATGGCAAGATGATATCAGATCTGTAAAGTTTGGTCAAAATTGGAAGAGTGGTTTCAATGAAAAAGATGGAACAATCTTGGTAGAAGTCTACAATATGAATCGGCATGCCAAATTTTTATAGCCCTAGGCCTTACAGTAAGGATAAAAAAAGATATCTTAAGTTTTCACTATGTAAGCCTATCTAAAATTTGTGAACCCTGGAGTGGGACAAATTTTGATCCCAAGGCTCAAAACATGCCAAATTTGCTAGTCCTATGCTTTATGGTTAGAAACAATAAGATTGTCGAGAAGCCTTCACTATATAAGCCCTTATAAAACTTTGACCCCAGGTTTACAGTCGGACTAAATGGGGAATATGTGTATTAGAAGAATAACATGCCAAATTTGGGAGTTCTTGGCCTTATGGCTAGTAACATGACGGTTTCTGAAGTTTTCACTCCATAAACCCATGTAAAACTTGTGACCCGACCCCTGGTGCAGGACCAAACTTGATCCTAGGGCTGTAATTTGGGCCCTCTTTGTAGATGTCCACTAGATAATGCTATAATTATGCAAAATTTGGTAGCCCTAAGCCTTATGGCTATGTACACCAAGATTTAAAAGTTTTCCCTATATAAGCCCATGTAAATCTTGTGAAACCCCCCCCCCACCCCCCGGCATGAGGCCAAATTGACCCCAGGAATGTAATTTGGGCACTTTTGGTAGACCCCCATGAGATCAAGCTAAATGCAAAATTTGGTAGCTCTAGGCCCTACGGCTAGGTACAGGAAGATTTCTTAAGTTGTCACTATGTAAGCCCATGTAAAACTTGTGACCCCTGCGGCGGGGCCAATTTTGACCCCAGGCATAACATTTTGGCCTGCTTGGTAGAGGCCCACTAGATAGAGCTACATGCAAAATTTGGTAGCTCTAGGCCTTATGGCTAGGTACAGGAAGATTTTTAAAGTTTTCTCTATATAAGCCTATGTAAAACTTGTGACCCCTGGGGCAGAGCCAATTTTGACCCCAGGGCTAAAATTTTGGCCTGCTTGGTAGAAGCCCACTAGATATAGCTACATGCAAAATTTGGTAGCTCTAGGCCTTATGGCTTGGTACAGGAAGATTTTTAAAGTTTTCTCTATATAAGCCTATGTAAAAATTGTGACCCCTGGGGCAGAGCCAATTTTGACCCCAGGGCTATAATTTGAAGAAACATGATAGAGGTCTACTACATAAAGCTACATGCAAAATTTGGTAGCTCTATGCCTTATGGTTTCAGACAAGAAGATTTTTAAAGATTTCCAATATTTTTCAGTTTTGTTGCCATGGCAACCAGAGTTTTTGAAGGAATCAAATTCTTTCAAGAAATTCTGAAGAGGACCATGGCAGGATCATTTCTGTGAAGTTTCATGAAAATTGGATGGGTAGTTTCAGAGAAGAAGATGTTTGAAATAAAAGTTAACGCACGGACGGATGGACGCACGCACGGACGGACGGACGGACTGACGGACGGACAGACGCACGGACGGACGCACGGACGCACGACGGACACCGGGCCATGACATAAGCCCGCTGGCCTTCAGCCAGTGGAGCTAAAAACTGGTAAATGTTAATACATGTACAAACCTCTGTATTATGAACTTTTTGTCTCAGCTCTGTTTCACTCCCTGCTGAAAATAAAGTGCTTTTTGTCCCCATCTCATACATACAACAGCCAAGGCTCCATATGTCTGTCTTTGAGTAATGAAAAAACAATAGTCAAACCTCTGTCAACAACCACATGTGCCCAGCAACCACATGTATTAAGCAATCACCATTTGAAGTTTCCAGATTAACGTTTTACAAAAGACTTAAAAAGAAATGACGCTCAGGTACTGAAATTTGTCTTTTTCAAAGTGTAGAAAAAACTAATGGAAAAAATATATAATGCTGGTAACACATTTTCTCCTTTTCCCACAACATTTTCATTTACAGCCACCACCACTGTTCTGATAAAAGGTTAAGTGAGCACTGTTTTAAAAAATTCTGTGCTTAACAACCACTTTTTTACAAGATTTTTACTGAAGACGACAAAGAAGCTTTTGTGGACAGTGTAGATCAAGATCAGACTGCACAAAATATACAGACTGATCTCTGAGCTTTACTTTCCATTACTCTTTTCTAGATTATGGCCCAATTATCTCGTCATCTTGCAGGGGAACTGTATGTTGTAGCCATTGGAACAAGAGGGCCATGATGGCCCTGTATCGCTCCACTGGCTTATAAATATAAACCATAAATACTAAACATTTCAATTCTGAGCCAAATGGTTTCAAAATGAAGACTTACAAAGTTTTCTCTGTAAAAGCCCATGTTAAAGTTGAGACCCACAGGGAAAAGCCATTTTTGATCCCAGAGCGATAATCACTTGAACCTTGGTAGAGGTCCACAAGATAAAGCCACATGCCAAAATAATACAAGTCTATGCTGTATGGTTATAAATACGGTGATTTTCAAGTTTCGTCCAAATGAAGCCTATGTAAAACATAAGACCCCTGATGCAATGCTAATTTCAAAAAAAAATCAAAAGTGCTCCAGATTTGGTAGCCCTTGTGTTTGCGGTTAGGAGCAAAAGGATTTTTTGAATTTTCACCCTATAAGCACATGTTTATGACCAAATTTAGGAGTTCTTGCCTTATGGCTAGTAACAAGATGGTTTCTGAAGTTTTCACTCCATAAACCCATGTAAAACTTGTGACCCCTGGTGCAGGGCCAAACTTGATCCTAGGGTTGTAACTTGGGCCCTCTTTGTAGTTGTCCACTAGATAGAGCTATAATTATGCAAAATTTGGTAGCCCTAAGCCTTATGGCTATGTACACCAAGATTTAAAAGTTTTCTCTATATAAACCCATGTTAATCTTGTGAACCTTCGCCGCCCCCCCCTCCACCCCCCAGCATGAGGCCAAATTGACCCCAGGACTGTAATTTGGGCACTTTTGGTAGACCCCCACCAGATCAAGCTAAATGCAAAATTTGGTAGCTCTAGGCCTTATGGCTAGGTACTGGAAGATTTCTTAAGTTGTCACTATGTACACCCATGTAAAACTTGTTACCCCAGGGCTAAAATTTTGGCCTGCTTGGTAGAGGCCCACTAGATATAGCTACATGCAAAATTTGGTAGCTCTAGGCCTTATGGCTTGGTACAGGAAGATTTTTAAAGTTTTCTCTATATAAGCCTATGTAAAACTTGTGACCCCTGAGGCAGAGCCAATTTTGACCCCAGGGCTATAATTTGAAGAAACATGATAGAGGTCTACTGCATAAAGCTACATGCAAAATTTGGTAGCCCTACGCCTTATGGTTTCAGACAAGAAGATTTTTAAAGATTTCCAATATTTTTCAGTTTTGTTGCCATGGCAACCAGAGTTTTTGAAGGAATCAAATTCTTTCAAGAAATTCTGAAGAGGACCATGGCAGGATCATTTCTGTGAAGTTTCATGAAAATTGGATGGGTAGTTTCAGAGAAGAAGATGTTTGAAATAAAAGTTAACGCACGGACGGACGGACGCACGGACGCACGACGGACACCGGGCAATGACATAAGCCCGCTGGCCTTCGGCCAGTGGAGCTAAAAACTGTAATCTATTTGTTTGGTAGTGAAAGAATCGACCCTTTACCTACAATCCTGAGTTTAAAGACCCCAACAAAAAGGACTTTCGAAAACATTATGGAAAAAGGAGAAAATGCTGGTACCCAGCATTTTCTTCTTTTCCCACAATGTTTTCTACTCTACGAAAGACTAATTGCATGCAATGAGTTATATCGGCTAGCTAATTTGTCTTCTGCTAATCCTTTCAATGTTGACAAGTCTGAAATTTTGTCATGTGGTAAAGTGCAAACTCTCTAGCACATGACAAAAATATAGACTTGTCCAAATTGAAAGCATTCGCAGACGATAATTTAAATGTTGTTCAAATGATGGAATTTGTCTTAAATAGGGTTGAAAACATTGTGGGAAATAAATGGTAATTTATGCTTTGCATAGAGGTCATTTTCATGTCAATTTGTTTCAGTTAATACCTACCTTTATAGTATATTCTTGTCCAGCCAACATTTCTGGGCTCATGAAGTAAGGGGAACCAACTGCTTTTGTTAAACATGTGACACTTCCCATGATCCTACAAAACCAAGATGTGTTGGAAGAAACACTATGCCCGTAGCTGGCCTAATAAAGCATAATAACCTAAAAGCCTATGATCAACTGAACTAAAACTGTATCTGAAACTTGGTTTCAAATGGCTGATAAGCACAATACACATCCTATGACAAAATTCAAAGATTTTGATCATCACAATTTCAAAGCTCAATTACTCTGGTAAATATCAATAGATCTTAACCAAAGGCTAACTCCCGAGGAATCTCAATGGTAATAAGCCATATACAAAATGTGATTTTGATTTGTTTATGAGCAATAATTTGATGGAAACAAAGACTTCCTGGATTTTCGCAATTTCTGCAGCACATGATCCCAGTTAGTGTGTGAAAGTATATTGCAAATGGCTAAAAATTATAGTTGCTAGATAGGGAAGCATTTAGAGGTAAAATTAAATAAAGAACAATAACACTTCAAAATATGACCGAACCAACAAAACCTGAAAATGTGCACTACAGCACTTGATAATGATCATTCTGTGTAAGTCTGGCTAAAACCACATGAGAATTGTAGGAGTTGAAAGGGCAAGACAAATAGGAGAGATGGACAGACAGATATATGGATAGTGCAACTGCTACCCTACATGGCATAAAAATGGCTGTTCAAGAGATTCATCTTTCTTGTGTTGAATTACTATCTGTAAATTTCTTCCATCTGAATCAGTCTGAAATTCTGCTGTGTGGTAAAGGGTTAGCCAATTATATTTTAATTATTTTAATTACATGTATTTGAATAATTAAAATTCCATTTACATATAAGAGCAAAAAAGAAGGGAGAGTCATGTTACCTTGCCAATCCAAAATCTGCAATCTTTATGACATTATCCTCTGTCAACAAGATATTGGTTGTTTTGATGTCTCTGTGTGCAATATTAAGACTGTGTAGATACTGTAACATTATAAACCAAATAAATTCTTTAAATTTCAATCCTTTAACACATGACAAAATTTTTAGGCTTGTGCAAATTGAAATCAGTTGCAGCCAAAACATAAAATGTGGTCTTTTCCAAGGACTGATGATAGTCATTGTGATAGAATTCATTTCTCTCAATCCCTATGTTGATCATTGTTTTGATGTTGATGATGATGTGGGAAAGCAGCCAGGGGCTTGGGAAGAATATTGTGCAAAGTACTGGTGACAGAAACTCCAGGAGAGCACAGAGAGCTGCTCTGGCTGCAGCAATATAACTGAAATAATGTTGATAATGGTGTTAAACACCACACAAACAAACACGGCCCTTATTATTACACTATAAATTGTACAGGTCAAATGCATGCACCATACAGATCAAATCAGGCATGACAGAAGTAATGAGATTCATGTTTAATAGTGTAGAAAAACTTAAGAAAAGGAGAAAATGCTGGTTACCAGCATTCTCTCCTTTTTCCACAATGTTTTCAAAGACCTTCTAGCCCATTTCATTAAAAAGGTTGAGACTGGTTGATTAAAACAGCCTTAGGAGTTGACTTTCAGCCTTAACTCTTTACCACACAATCCCGACTTTTAATGACCTTGAGGAAGAAACCATTTTAAAACATTGTGGAAAAAGGAGAAAATGCTGGTTACCAGCATTTTCTCCTTTTCCCACAATGTTTTCTACCTGATCCAACACAAGTATTAATTTTTGGGTCACACTGAATTTGTCGCCTGCAAATGCTTTCAATTTGGACTGGCCTAAATTTAAATTTTGTCGTTTGGTGAAGAGTTAACTAAAGTCTTACCTTTAAACCTTCACAGATCTGTGTTAAAAGTTTCAGAAAGATATCTTCACCTATCACCTGTTCATGTTTCTGAATGAATTGTCGAAGGTTACCTCCCTTGCAATACTCCATCACGATACACAGATTTCTGTCCTGTAAAAAAGAAGCTATCCACATCTACTTGCTACAAGTGCCTGCAACCTTATGTATATTTTGGGGGACAGTGTAAAGTGAGATAAGCCTTCACATATGTGCAGACTGATCTTGTGCTCTACTCTCCAAAGCTCTATCAATGGTTTTGGTCATATAAGCTTTAAGCCAATTCAATGCCACTGAACTTCACAAAATCTATTTTGTGTAATCATCAAATTTTTAAATTCCATAGGATAAGGTTTATGTATGTCCAGCCTCTGTGAAGGTATTGTCAAAATCTTCAGTGCTCACTATAATGGGTAGCACTCTGGGAAAAGAGGGAATAGTGCATCTTGGAATTGCATTATATCAAGCAAGTCTTCATTTAACTCTTTACCAAACGACAAAATTTTGGACTGGACCAAATTGAAAGTGTTTGCAGACGACAAATTTGATGTTTCTTAAAAGGTAACTTCTGTATTTGATAGGGTAGAAAACATTGTGGGAAAAGGAGAAAATGCTGGTTACCAGCATTTTCTCCTTTTCCCACAATGTTTTCAAAAGCCTTCTCTTTCAGGGTCGTTGAAACTCGGGACTTTGTGGTACAGAGTTAATTATGAATCTAAAAAATCCATTTGTCTTACAAGCGACTATATCATGAGATAGAATGGCCCTTGAAAATCCACAAAATTTATGAATAGCAAAAGGTTTTGATCTGATGTAAGCCTGCACTGACTGCGAATTTAAGACTTGCATGGGTTGATACTTTTTGTAGATGCATTAAACCACCTTTTCACAGTGTATGACTCGTATATGGGTGATCTATGTGTTGAAAAGGGTATTCAGCTGATTTCAAACCTTTGTTCTTTGCCACAATGTTTTTTCTTGTACCAGTATTTGTATCAACTCGTCATTCATGGACTACAAGATAATTCACATTGTTGATTTACGAATAGATGCTATGAAATTCATAAAAAAAACAACAGATACCAGTGAGATATACTATACTGTTGATATTGTGTGTTTGTACAGTGTTCAACATTGTTTTCAAAGTTAATTTCAGTTATATTTTGGTGACCAGTGCTCCTATCCATGTGTTCCAGGAGGTTTTTTTACCGGTACTTTACACCCCCAATCTGCGCATATAGTGGCTGAATTAAGGCTCCTGACTGCTTGCACAGATGCACCAACACAAGCTTCAACCTCAGCATTAGGAAGCCCAGCCTCCAGCATGCCTACAGCCCTCTCTTGTAAATTTTCCTGAATTCTTGGTACTGAAAATATTTAATCAAAAACTTCAAACTTTTTTTTTTTTTTTTCAGTCGGTAAATGTGACTATAGCAATATTTTGGTAAAGGCAAATTAAATTAGCCAACCAGACTTTTGTCTATGGATTAACTGACTGATTTTGCAAACGCTTTTAGAAATTCCCACACATGTAAGTTTGGATACGTGTGCACATCTCGAAGGTGTGTATACATGTATATATATATAAAAGGCAAAACGGGACATTTCCTTGATGCCTGATATCAAGCAAGTCATTACATGATCATAGATCCATAAAGTCCATTTATTTAACAACAAACTGAATCATGAGATAAACTGGTCTTTGGACATGCAGAAAATTGACCAAGAGCAAAAAGTTTTTGCCCAGGTCAGCCAGCGCAGACTGTGCAGGCTGACTGACCTTGGTCGATACTTTTTTGAAGATGCATTAAGCCTCGCTTTTCACAGATCATGACCGGATCAGATTCTGTAAATATATTACATAATGAAAGTTAGATTGTTTCTTACCTGCTCAAACGAGTCAATATATTTCACAACATGCCTGTGATTTAATTGTTTTAAATGCATGACCTCATCATGGCAGTGCTGTTTATCCTTCTCTGCACATATTCCAAGATTGATTTTTTTGAGGGCAAACACCTCACCATCCTACAATGGAAATAATGATGTAGATTTAGTAAATTTGGTTTTGTTGAATGTTAATTTAACATTACTTTGCTGCTTTTGATATTATTTCAATCATATCACGGCAACAATTCAGATATTCATGTATGTCCTACATTTCACCAATACTAGGCTAGGAAGTATAGTGCTCAAGGACACTACCAGAAAAGCCCAGAGCTTCCATTGTAATGGGGCTCAACCCCAGGGCCTCTAAGTTGCAAGTCCTACATTTTACCTCTGGACTGCTGAACTTTTTACCTGGTTTTAAAATTCATTTTTCTGCCTGCAACTAATACTTGGACTAACTTCACAATAAAAGACTGTCATCTTCACAACAATTTCCATACTTTTAAATGCTATGATTTAGATTCATTTTTAACTCCCACATTGTTTACTTTTGGCTGCCAGTGGGTCTTTATCTCTTTACCAGAGGACAAAATTTAAGGACTGTTCTTTAAATAGTAGCAAAAAATTGTGTCAAAAGGATAAAATGCTGCTTACCAACTTTCTCAGGGTCAATAAAACTCGGGACTGCATGGTGACGGGTTTAGATCATTTACCTACCTATTTATAGTTGTTTACATCATTCAGTATGTTAGACCCCCACAAGAATAGAACAATTCAAGCAAATATAACACTTATTATACTTTATCAAAGGAAAAAAATATTTGAGCAGTGCTCTGTGAAAACGGGGGTTAATACATCTGCAAAAACTATCGAACCATGTCACCCTGGGCATTCTGCATGGGCTGAAATGGGTCGAAACTTTTTGTTATTTGTAAATCTAATGAATGTTCACGGACAAGTCTACCTCATGATTCAGTCAGTTGTTAGACAAAATGGACGTTATAGATCCATAATTATGTGATGATTTGCATGGTATAATGTATCATTGAGATGCATTAAACTCCCTTTAGCCAGAGCAAGGCTATTTTTTGTATGATATTGTTTTGTAAAGTATTTACAAGACACTGTTAAAAACCGTTTCAGCCAAGTTTTCGGGAGAGCAACAAATAGTCTGCACATAGTGTTAGGTGATTGAGTAAGGGAAAAAAGATTTGGAGGAATCAATGAATAAACCTTTTGCTGCAATATGACTTGACTGACTGACAGACCGACCCACCTACTGACTGACCGACTGACTGATTGACTGGATGGCGTTTTACGCTGCTTTCAACATTATTCAATCATATCAGGGCAGCAGCTAGTTTATTCATGTATGAACTGGGCTTCACCAGTATTAGGGCTTTGAAGTGTCTTGCCCATGGAAACTACCAAGAAAAAACCCAGTGCATCCAGTGAGGCTTGAACTCGGAGCCTCCATGTTACTGGTCTTACATTTTACAAGCGAGCCATGCAGGATCTTGTTATGTGACTTGGATAATGTTGAAAAGGTTGTTTACTCTTTACCAAACAACAATATTTTACCTTGTCCAAATTGAAAGCATTTGCAGATGACAAATTAAACCTAGCTGAAAACATAAAAATTTTTCTTTCATAGATTAGAAAACATCGTGGGAAAAGGAGACAATGCTGGTTACCAGCATTTTCTCCTTTTCCCACAATGTTTTCAAAAGGCTTCTTCCTCAGGGTCATTAAAAGTTGGGAATGTCTGGTAAAGGGTTAAACACCAAACAAATATTATGATGATTGTTTTCAACAGGTCACATTGATTCGATAAGAAAAATGGTTTACAAGGCACAAAAAATTTGTTTACAACTTGATAGTAGGGTAGCATGTAATCTTTCCCAATATTGTGACATATACTTGTTTAACCCTTTACCAAACAATGAAATTTCAGACTTGTCTAGATACTGAAAGCATTTGCAGACGACAAATTAAATGTAGCTGAAATAATGGTAATTGTCTGTGAAAGTTTAGGAAAAAAAAAACTTTTTTGGAAAAGAGAAAATGCTGGTCACGCACAATTTCTCACCAGCATTTTCTCCTTTTTCCACAAGGTTTTCAAAAGTCTGTATCCAGAGCGTTGTTAAAACTTGAGAGTGAGTGGTGAAGAGCAGATAAATATGTTGGGTATTTCCAATACAATTTATACCACGATTTTGAAATATCAGATATCTTTAACCCTTTACCACACAAATTGACACAATCCTGACTTTTACCAACCGCGAAGAAGACGCCTTTTGAAAACATTGTAGGAAAAGGAGAAAATGCTGGTACCAGCATTTTCTCCTTTTCCTACAATGTTTTCTTCCCTATCAAAGACAGAAATCATCATTTGAGCAATATTAATTTTGTCGTCTGCAAATGCTTTCAATTTGGTCAAGTCAAAAATTTTGTCGTTTGGTAAGGACTTAAACTCTAAACTTGTACTTGATAAACCTACATATTCACAGAGGGAAAAGGCTTTTGAAAACATTGTAGTAAAAAGGTAAAAAAAAAGATCAGAGCGAGAGAGAGAAGATTAAGAAGAAGAAGAAACTGAGGAGACGAAGAAGAAGGAAGGAGAGAGAAAGAGAAAGAGAGAGATTAAAACCTTGGTTTCTGGGTCTGTCACCAAGTGTATATTCCCAAAAGTGCCTTTTCCTTCTCCCAACTTCTTTATTTTGTAATTTCCGATCATCATAGATCTTTGACTTCTTAGGATGCTCCTTTTTTTCATTGATTTTTTTTTCAACTTCGACACAAAATGAGCCAAGCTTAATAATAATCTTATTTATCCAGAAACATTGACACCTTCAAGTAGCGCCATTAACATGGTGGAGTAAAATTACAGGAATATGTACACAATTTATTTCCCAACATTTAGAATATTCCGGAGCTTTTGTCACAATGACATAGTTGGGATACGTAAATCGCTAACGTTCTCCATTTCAAACAGACCCACCAATTATAGAATGAAACTTGATGACAGCATGAGATATACATAGCCAATGGGTGGAATTTTTTTATCCTTTACCCACACAACCCCATATTTTTACGACGCCAAGGAAAATGCACTATGAAAACATTGTGGGAAAAAGAGAAAATGCTGGCAACAAGCATTTTCTCCTTGGCTCACAACGGTTTCTATCGTTTCAAAAACCAGTCCCATAATTTTAGCCATAATTGATTTGTCGTCTGCAAATGGTTTGAATTCGGATAAATCTAAATTTCTGTCGCCTGGTAAACGTTAACCTTTAGAAAGAAACTAAAAAAAACTGCCTTTCAAAGTCTTTTTGGCCATTACACGTAACGAAGTAATGGACAGTGTAGATTCAAGGTCAAATTGCACGCTCTATGCTGTCTGATTTTTAACTACACTGTACACCTAAGCAACTCAACCTGGTAGCATAGCCGTAAGGGTTAAACTAATTTAAAATACAAACTTGGGGGTCGATAAATCGTTATTCGCTATCTCAAAAGAAGTTTACCAAAATCTATCGAGATCAGGATCTATGAATAAATTGTCTTTTGAAGCCTAATTTAGACTCTACGTCACGGAAATTTCGATGGATAAACCAGAGACTTAACTGCAACAATGAGATTTATGTGGACCGTTTGTTATTTGTACTCATAAACAGCGTAATCATTTTTTCTATGCATAAAGATGACTTCAAGGGCACAGGTCTATTTTTTTCGCAGACACAAAGTTGGCTTTCGAGAACTGGCGGGAACAAAAGAAATCAAAATGCTATAAGCACTGTAATCGGTCGACACTGAATAACTATGTTGTTTGAAATCACAAAATAAATGGTAGATCTAGATGTTTGAACTATGTATGGGGTAAAAAATCCTACACCTTACAAATGAGCCACATAGGATTCCCTATTTTTTAACTGTCTTTTACAGTTTAGTAGTTTATAGGAATGGTTAAAATACAGGCCATGTTTGCCAGCCGACAGCAATAGAACGTAAAAAATATGTGATAATACATGGATCCGTGGAAATCGATATTTGACCAATCAGGTCATCGCATTTATTTGGCCCGATGCGCAGCCTTGCTGTCTGCTATTTCGGCTCACAAACAAGCGACTGTTAATGTTGGAGAAGTGCGATATTATGTGTGTTTACAACGCTTGAATTTTAGGAAAAAGTTTAAA
The DNA here is from genome assembly GCA_945859785.2 of Tridacna gigas. Classification (NCBI taxonomy): domain Eukaryota; kingdom Metazoa; phylum Mollusca; class Bivalvia; order Cardiida; family Cardiidae; genus Tridacna; species Tridacna gigas. The sequence continues at coordinate 36,453,958 of OX244036.2, read as the reverse complement.
AGATGTGCTTTGCGATCGTGTACGGCTAACGTGTGATATACGAGGAGATTACAAGTTTGCATTATGATTATGATTGACAATGGGACATGAGGAAAGAGTTTCGATCACTCCATATTACGCATTAATTAATGTTAGGTTTTTTTTTTTTTCTCTGAAACTCTCCGAAAAAAAAAAAAACTGTTTTGCAGCGGAAAACAAAGGTAAAATATATGAAATACTAATAGAAAGAATGTACGTTCACTAAAATAGCTAACCTTGTTTCATAACCTCTGCACATCCAAAAAGGGGCACGTGTCATCAATGTTTCAATTTGATGTTAACATTAACCTTTGGTGCGTGAAGAATGCTGAATGTGTAGACACAGATCAGAGTGAAAAAAAAATGCAGTTTATTCTTGGATTCAAACCATCTGCTACATTTACGTGTATTCTTTACTGAAAGTACATGTAGATTTCAATTACGAAAGAGACTAAGTTCTGTTCTGTACAGTTTTGGAAGTTCAGTTCAAAAGGCAACTTATGTTAATTAAATCAGCTTTTGACTTCGCCATATTTAAGTGGTTTGCACATCTGCCATTTCAAAAGGTATGTCGGTAAACTGTTAACTGATAGGACGTGTATTTGATTGCCCCTGTAATCCACTCGACCACCCGTTGTCTTCAGTATGTCATAAGATAAGTCAAACTACCGCAAATGATATTAACAAGTCTGTTAATTGACAGCACACTTTACACAGTTAAAAATCATCAGGCAACCATTTTCCCTTAACTTAAAATTTAAACATTTCTTACACTTCCACCTCTCTGTCGAATGAGACAATCTATAAATATTTCAAAATGCTTGTAATTCAGTGTAATTTATTATCGAATACGATGTTGAGACAACCTAACAAGCTTTACAAAAATATTAATCATCTTAAATTCTATTATTCTTAAGCAAAACTGATGTTTATGAGGTGTTTCATTCTTTCTCGTAGAAGTTCAAAACTTTGCTGGCACAGGTATTACATTGTCCGTAGCCCCTGAAATTCACACTTTTTGTACAAACTCCTTGTGTAAAGTATCCATATATTTCTCACAGAGAATCAATCATCGACAGAAACATTTGAAAAGAATATTTTTTTCCGCAATTTAATCGATAGAAACAGTCATGATAGCAATATCAGGCCTCTCCAACAGTGGTCAGTTTAAAAGGCAGACTGCCTCAGAAATTGCTGTCTAACTCCATGCGTTTTTGCGAAATTGTTCTAATACACAGTCTGTTTCGTCATGGTTTTATAAATAAACCGAAATCAAAAAACTGAAATAGGAAATAGATGTGTTTTGTTTTTATATGACGGATTTCAAAAAGGATTTGTTTTGTTGATTTGATTGTAAATAACCTTTCCAGTAGTTGTAATTTTTCATTAACAAAAAAAAAGCTACACTCACAAAAAAAGAATTTCGTTAAAAAAAAGAGAACAACACGGGAAAAGATCACTTGAAAGCGTGGGAAGAAGGTCACGTGTCTGTCATGTAATGCATAAAATGTTTCTCCTTTTTACACAGCCGCAATCATATAATGCCTCACTTATTTGTTTACATGTACCAAAATATAGTGAAATTAAAAGCAATAAGCTATTTGAAAACATGGATGCTGACCTCTCCTGGCTTCTTTTTTAAAGAAGCCAAATTGTTTAAGTAGCCTTTCTGCTATACTGTATATGTGTTTACTGCGTTTGTTTGTGAGCCCTTAGTTACGGTAACCGAGGAAGTCGGTTTATCTCATCGCCACGGATCCATGTATACCCATTATCAAGCTTTAGATATTACTCAACATGAATAGCAGTACCTACCAACCTTTAAAAAAATACAAATATTCTTTTCTGTAACTTTGGCAACTTTGGTAACTGTACTGTAACATTCAAAAGTCGTATAAAATATGCCTGCATTATGATTTTGGAATTGTTCACTTCTGGCTGCTTTTTTTCATTTTTAACAAACCATTCATCTAGACAAACTGTCCAACCTCGGGCCAAATCGTCCAGTCCATACGTCTGTTGGCAAATTTCTCCTGCGTTACTTTCAAAGAATGTAGATACCCAATAGCTACCTAACCCTCAGCCCTTTACCAAATGATAAAATTTTAGACTTGTCCAATCAAAAGCAATTGCACATGACGAATTAAATGTAGACCAAATGATGTTTTGAATCGTTGAAAGGGTAAAAAAAAAAAACATTATGAGAAAAGGAGAAAATGGTGGTTACCTGGATTTCCCCCTTTACCAACAATGTTTTCAGCAGCCCTCTTCCTCATGGGCATAAAAAGGAATAGTTTGGTTAAGAGTTAAAACATTCAGTTAATCGACTAGCCGTGTACAGTCACAAAAACAATATCCAAACATAACAATTTCATCGTCGTTTTTTTTTTTCATATATATCCCAAATAAACAGACAATTAGATCTAAGATATGAACGTCTGTGATACTGATCTGCAACGCGTTCAAAGAACAGCCTGATCTTGATCTTTTATTGTCTTCAAAAGCGACACAGCCAACAAATGTCATTGTATTTGAGTCATTCTAATAAGCAATAGCATAACTACAGTAACCTTGTGCTCTTTATCTGAAATGTGGAAAGGATGAGAATCAACCAGTATGGAGTAGCTGATGAGACAAACATGTTGCTGGGTACACGCTTAGAGCGCTAAATTGACAAAATACTCATTTACCAGACGACAAAATTTTAGCCTTGTCCAAATTGAAAGCATTTGCAGACGACGATTTCAATGTGGCTCAAATGGTGCAATTTTTCTTTGATAGGATAAAAAACATTGTAGGAAAAGGAGAAAATGCTGGTTACCAGCATTTTCTCCTTTTCCCACAATGTTTTCAAAAAGCTTCTTTTCCAGGGTCGTTAAAAGTCGGGATTGTGTGCTAAAGGGTTAAGCTTGGAAAAGCAGCTTAACTATTACAGGACCATTGCTGTCTTGACTAGAATATGTCATCGCTGTCTTGACTAGAATATGGCAGAAAACTGGCATGACAGATCCAAGATCTGACTGCATATTCTGAACAGTTTGGCTGCATTCTCCGCAAAGACCTTTTCCCTGGTCTGTTGATTCAGATATGGAGAATATAACGTCAAGTGATCTTACTTGTGTTGCAGTTTCAGGTTTTTTTTTCCTCGATGAAAATGCTCTATTCAACTCTACCAAATGACAAAAGTTTGAAAATCTTTCAAATGGATGAAAAACGCTGTGGAAAAAAGAGAGCATTTTGAATACACGCAGTTTTTCCAACTATTTTTTCAAAGCCCCCACAAGATTGTTTGGCGCAAGGGTTTACTGACTGATAACAGTCTTTAGAATCTCACCAAGAAAAAACATGTAAGTGACTGTGCAAAATAGTAACGGTTTCCTGGGATAGTGAACATGCCCGCCCTCCGCACCGATCTTGTATACCTATTTCCTTTTTCCGTGTGTGTAGACTCCATGGATTAAGATCAGCCTCACAGTGAGCGTCTCCATTTGTGATTAACACTTTACCAAACGACAAAATTTTGAACCCTCACAAATTGAAAGTATTTGTAGATGACAAATTAAAACTCGCTCAAATGATGATTTCTGTCGTTAATGGGGTAGAAAACATTGTGGGAAAAGGAGAAAATGCTGTATGGTTACGAGCATTTTCTCCTTTCCCACAACGTTTTCAAAAGACGTCTTTGTCAGGGTCGTGAAAACTCGGGATTGTGTGGTAAAGGGTTAAACCCGTGAAATGCACACGTGATCTATGACGGGTATTTCTACTCAAGGAGAGCCGAGCCCCGTAGCTCAGTCGGTAGCGTACAAGACTTGAGAACAGGAGGTCGCTGGTTCGATCCCCGGCTCGGCCAATTTCTTTCCGAAGATTGATGATAGTCATTGCGACAGGATTCATTCCTCTCTCACCGCTGATCATTGTTTAGACGATGGTTATGTGGGAAAGCAGCCAGTGGCTTGGAAAGAATACTGTGCGGAGTACTGGTAACAGAGACTCCAGGAAAGCATAGATAGGTGCACTGGCCGCCGCGATATAACTGAAATAATGTTGAAAACGGCGTTAAACACCATACAATCAATCAATCAATCTACTCAAAGAGACGAAGCATATTATGAGCTCTGTGAAAAAGGGGTTAAAGCCTTTACCAAACGGCATAATTTTAGACTTCTCCAAACTGAAAGTATTTGCAGACGACAAATATAATGTGATTCAAATAATGGAATTCGTTAGTATTAGGGTAAGAAACACCAATCGAAATAAGGAGTAAATTGTTGGTTAATAGCATTTACTCCTTTTCACACGATGTTTCAAAATGACCTTCTTCTCGGGGTCGATAAATATCGGGGTCGATAAGTGGTTAAGGGTCGTTAAAACCCAGGGTCGGTAAGTGTTTAAGGGGTAATGAATTTGCAAAAGGTATCGACTCAGGCCAGCCTGCGCAGTCCCCCCAGGCTGACAGCTCTCGGTTTGGACAAGTCTAAATGAGCCATGATCTGTGAAAAGGGGGCTTATTGCATCTTTGAAAAGCATCGATCCAGATCAACCTGCGCACTCCGCCTGGACCGAAACTTTTCGTTATTGGTCAATTTTCTTTATGTCAAAGGACCACTCTACCTTATGATACCGTCGGTTGTTAGACATAATGAATTTTATGGGTCCCTAATTATAAGATGTCTCTGCTTGGTATAATGCATCACGGGGGTGCATTAAGCTCCCTTTTGCCAGAATATGGCTCAATTTTTTGTCGTTTGGTAAAGAGTTAAATATTCTGCATAACGATAGTTCCCCCCCCCCTCCCTTGAAATAAAATAGAGTGATGGAAAGTGTTCCTGGTGTGTTTAACCCTTTACCAAACAATCAGAGTTTAAACGACCTTGAAGAAGACGGCTTCTGAAAACATTGTCGGGAGAGGGGACAATGCTGGTAACCAGCATTTTCTCCTTTTCCAACACTGTCTTCCACCCTATCAAAGACAAGTGCCTTCTTTTGAGCCACATTTACTTTGTCTTTGAACGCTTTAAATTCGGTTTAGTCCAAAATTATGTCGTTTGGTAAAGGGTTAAACCTTAAATTGCTGAATAAGGAAAATGAAAGGAATTTTCTATTACAAAGTGACACAATATCTTATTGGCTAAATCAAATGGTGTAAGGAGGTTTAGCTTTTGATATTTATTTATGATTTTATCTTTTTTTTTTTTAGTTTTGTTTGACTATAAGCGAAATGAAAATGTTGTCGAATCAGTAAGAGTTCAAAGGCTTTTAAACAAATCCCCAAATTAATCAGTGGGTGACTAAGACTCCTCTAGCCTGCCCGCCCCTCGCCCTCCCACCCCCCCCCCCCCGTTTCCACGGCCATGTTCTGTGAAGTCTGATCTTGATCAACACTGTCTGCAACTGCAGCGAATATTGCTCTTTAGTATGGTAAGAATTCATTGACTTGTTTAACTCTGTATCAAACAGAAAAATTTTGCACTTGTCCAGTTTGAAACCATACGCATGCGCATATTAAATGTTACTCGCATGATGGAATTTGTCAGTGATAGGGAAGAAAACATTGTGGGAAAAGGAGAAAATGCTGGTTACCAGCATTTTCTCCTTGTCCAGCATGGTTTTCAAAGAGCTTCTTACCTCAGGATCGTAAAATTTGGAAACATGTGGTAAAGGGTTAATGCAAAGGTCGATAAAATGTATGACAGAGCGATCATAAAAATCGATCCACCGTTTATCTATTTTGAATTATGGCCAACCGGCTAGGTTTTAACTTCCCCTTTTCCTTTTAGTAAACAAAAGTATTGGCACTATCCCAAAACTTTTGATTTCAAAGATATACATGTAATCAAATAAATATGAGCCATGCTCTGTGAAAAGTGGGCTTATTGCACCTGCGAAAAGTATCGACCCAGGTCAGCCTGCGCAGTCCGCGCAGGCTGACCTGAGCCGAAACTTTTCGCTATTGGTCAATTTTCTGTATGTCCAAGGACCAGTCTACCTAATGATTAAGTCGGTTGTTAAAAAAGTGGCTATTTTGGATCCAGAGGTATACATGTGATGGCTCGCCTGGTATAATGCATCACGGAGATGCATTAAGCCCCCTTTTTGCCAGAGCATGGCTCATATGTCTGTTACACAAGTACATGGGGATGTAGTTAAAATTACTGTTAGACCCGTTTTCGACAGACAGCCCGGCGAAGAACTAAACGTGCCTTTAATTAAACTCTTTACCAAATTACAAGATCTTACACCTGTCCAAACTGAAAACACTTGCAGAATGAGACAAATGTTGATTAACCCATTACCAAACGACAAAGGCCAACTTGAAAGCATTTACAGACGACAAATTTAATGTGACTGAAAACTGAAATTTGTTTTTGGCAGAAAAGAAAACATTCTGGGTAAAGGAGAAAATGCTGATTACCAGCATTTTCACCTTTTCCCACAATGTTTTCAAAAAGTTTTCTCCCTCCGGATCGTTAAAAACTCGGGATTTTGTTTTAAAGGGTTAAATGATGAAATTTGTTCTGAAAACTCTGTGGGAAAAGGAAAAAACTCTGAATAGCAGTATTTCCTGAGTGTTTACAAAAGCCTTAACTTCCTCATAGTGTATAGTGATTGAACAAGAATAGGTGCATTAAGCCCCATTACGTAATGAAGTATATATATATGCAAGTACATGGAAATGTATGTCATAATAACCAGTCAGATCTGTTTTCAGCAGTCTTCCGAGGTGGGGGGCGACAAAAGCGACATTTTATTACAATTTGGTCGTTTAATACAGACTTCTGCCATCTAATGGAAGAGCGAACCTGGCCGTTTAAGACAATCGACTGTTCAACACAGTCTTTTTCGTGGTGGAAACTTTGATTTGTGAAAATGGCGTTGTCCGTAAGGCATCCGTCAGTATGTTACCGTTTATTTCAGACATTTTCTCCTTTGGAACTATGTGTGCAACAGGGGCGTAACTAGGGGTTCAGAATCATTACGCAAGTTCCGAGTCAAGAGTGTTTTTTCCACCATTAAGGCTACTAAGCAGTGCCCATTTGCGGACAGTGTGAATCAAGATCAGACTGAACAGAATGTGCAGTCTGTTCTTGATCTTTACTTTCCGATGCAGTGATATTTCCCATCGAAAAGAAATGGGATGAAATTGCAATATTTGGCTTATTACTGTCGGTTGAAATATTTCGTTTTTGAGCAATGGTAGATGGTTTGGTTTGGTTTCTATTGGAGTTTTAACGCCATTTTAACCGCCGAGGTCATATCATGGCGGTCAGTGACGCACCCATGTGTTTCCTGGCTTTCTCACACCAGTACTGGCACAACTTTCTTTCCAAAGCCACTGACTACTTTTCTCACATGCATCAGAGGTGAGACGCGAAAAATCGCCGGAAAGAAAGCTTGCCTCAACCGGGTATCGAACTCGCGACCACCGGGTCACGAGTCAGATACGCTAACCACTGAGATACCCGGGCAGGCGGGCAGTGTTAGACTTAAATATACGTCTATACTCGTTTTCAGCCAGTTTTTAACCATTTCATCTTTTTTATTACCTCCACGCCAATGAAGTAAATCAGGGGAGAAAAGTGTGCCCGATGTGGGACTCGAACCCACGACCCCCGGAACACTAGTACCGCAGCTCTACCAACTGAGCTAGCCGGGCTAGCCCAGTTGGTGACTCCCAGGGAACTAGGAGGGGGAGTCTTGTAGTCGACGTTGGATAGACTCACGACCAGTTGCCCGGCTAGCTCAGTTGGTAAAGCTGCGGTACTAGAGTTCCGGGGGTCGTGGGTTCGAGTCACACGTCGGGCACACTTTTCTCCCCTGATTTACTTCAATTACATCTCATGATTCTTAGAACGAGGAAGAGGAATGACTATTGTTTGCTCATCTAATTTTTCCTATAACTAGTTCCACGAAATAGATCTACAGAGTTTATGAGTCACGGTTTGTTTGTTTGTTTTTTTGTCCCTTACAGCACCTCACTTTTTTTAGGGAAGTGGGGCAATTCAGTGCCATCAATGCTCTCTTGTCAGACATCTTGGAAGACTGTATTCAACACATAAAAACACCTGACATCTTGAAAACTATGTATAGTTGTTAAATTTTGAATGAATATTGATTTGTAAAATTATACAGTTTCCCAAAGTGTTTTAAAAACAGAAACTGGCAAAAAAAATCGTATTCATCACAAACGTGCTATTTTAACGAATACCGTTTTCCAATTCGCACTTTTCGGATAAACGAATGATAAATAAAAAATAATAATGTCAATAGTCCGAGTATGAAATGGCTGACAGCGACGAATTTTTATTTCAGTCAGCTGTTGAGCATCAAAATCAGACCCATGTTTTGACTCTTACTAAACTTAATTTGTCATGGGAGCAATCCCACCGAAGCAGAGTATATGAAAATCAGGCACTAGAGCCTTTGGTCAGTAAGTAAAATCTCGAGTGGCCGTGAGACATGGAGACACAAAAACAAACACTAGCACTGACGTCTGATATTTTAACCTTCCTTGTGGGAAAGTTAAACACTTCCAAATTAACAGATTCTAAAATTGCCATTAATCTCTTGGCTCCTAATGGATAAGGATCAATATTTGGGCAGGCTGTCTATTGAAATGTCATTATAAGACTTGATTTGCATTTTGTTTCACAATAGCCATAGAATTTGACATTAACTCTTCCACTACTAATGACGACTTAAGTAGCATTTGCAGATGGTGTAGATCAAGATCAGACTGCACAGAATGTACTGTCTGATCTTTGATCTACACCATCTGCTATCCACTGCTAGGTTATGATGCATTTCATCTTCAATAGCAGTGGGAAATTCCTTTTAGACTTGATAAAAAGTGGAATTTCTTGAATTAGTAGTGAAAGAGTTAAGACATCTTAATTCTTTATCAGATGACAAAGTTTAGTACTTGACCATTCTAAAAGGGAACAAGACATTTCCCAGACAAGAAAGTTCCCCCAACACAACTTTTCTAGACAATTTCACGACAGATTTGATGACATGTATCCAACCCTTTTGAAGACAGTTCACTTTGTTCTCTGTCAGATGACCTGTTGCTGAAAATTGCAATAATCATGACTTGTCAGGGAACTATCCTAATTCTCTATTGGAAGCATTCAGGGATGACAAATGAAATATAACTGAAGTGATGGAATTAGTCTTTGAAGGGGTAGAAAATGTTTTGGGAAAAGAAGAAATGCTAATATATTTACATTGCAATGATTTCAAAAGCCTTGCAATGTTTTTAAAAAAACCTGCCTTGTCTGATTGGTATTACAAAATAATTTGACAGTAATTTGTTATATGGGCTTCAAATCACCACATGAAACTTGTACCTGCTTAATCAGTGATACCAGTTATAATGGGACTGGTGAGCAGTTGGATGGGATGATTCAGAGGCACAGACCCTGTTAGCAAGTATCCTGGGTTCAAGTCCAGTACCCGCGCTGCCAATCGAAATTATCAACATGTGTCGATTATTTTATTTGGCTGTCAATTATTTCTTCCAATTGTTGATAAATGTCAATTATTTTATTCCACAAAAAGTTGGTTAGTATTTCCTCAACTTATCTGAATCAAGAAACATGTTTGTTTGCATTGCAAACATGTGGTACTTGGTTGTTTCACGTCCTGGCAGACACAACCACCTCAGGCCAGGTAGTTGACATGTCCATGGGGTAATTAACTAGTTATGACCTTGTTTATTCCAGAGCATGTGATCTGACACAATTTACATGTTGCTTACCAAATTCTTTAGCAATAAAATTTTGCTGTAATGCCATTTTTTTCCAAAGAAATTCTCTCTAATAACAATAGTAAGCACTCTTGTTTTCATCAGCACCTGCATGGGGCTTAATAGCAAAATGGCTTGGCCCAGGTGAGGCTGCGCAGACTAAGCAGCCTGACCTGAGTCAATACATTTTGCAAATGCATTAAATCCATTTCACAGAGCATGCTTATGTCATGGCCCAGTGTCCGCTGTGCGTGCATCCGTCCGTCCGTCCGTGCGTCTGTCCGTGCGTTAACTTTTATTTCAAACATCTTCTTCTCTGAAACTACCCATCCAATTTTCATGAAACTTCACAGAAATAATCCTGCCATGGTCCTCTTCAGAATTTCTTGAAAGAATTTGATTCCTTCAAAAACTCTGGTTGCCATGGCAACTAAACTGAAAAATATTGGAAATATTTAAAAATATTTTTGTCGGAAACCATAAGGCATAGGGCTACCAAATTTGGCATGTAGCTTTATGTAGTAGACCTCTATCATATTTCTTCAAATTATAGCCCTGGGGTCAAAATTGGCTCTGCTCCAGGGGTCACAAGTTTTACATAGGCTTATATAGAGAAAACTTTAAAAATCTTCCTGTACCTAGCCATAAGGCCTAGAGCTACTAAATTTTGCATGTAGCTATATCTAGTGGGCCTCTACCAAGTGGGCCAAAAGTTTAGCCCTGGGGTCAAAATTGGCCCCGCCGCAGGGTTCACAAGTTTTACATGGGCTTACATAGTGACAACTTGAGAAATCTTCCTGTACCTAGCCATAAGGCCTAGAGCTACCAAATTTTGCATTTAGCTTGATCTAGTGGGTGTCTACCAAAAGTGCCCAAATTACAGTCCTGGGGTCAATTTGGCCTCATGCTGGGGGTGGGGGGGGGGGGAGGTTCACAAGATTTACATGGGCTTATATAGGGAAAACTTTTAAATTTTGGTGTACAGAGCCATGAGGCTTAGTAATACCAAATTTTGCATAATTATAGCATTATCTAATGGACAACTACAAAGAGGGCCCAAGTTACAGCCCTAGGATCAAGTTTGGTCCTGCACCAGGGGTCACAAGTTTTACATGGGTTTATGGAGTGAAAACTTCAGAAACTGTCTTGTTACTAGCCATAAGGCTAAGAACTCCCAAATTTGGCATGTTATTCTTCTAATACACATATTCCCCATTTAGTCTGACTGTAGCCCTTGGGTCAAAGTTTTATAAGGGCTTATATCTTGAAGACTTCTCGACAATCTTCTTGTTTCTAACCATAAAGCATAGGAATAACAAATTTGGCATGTTTTGAGCCTTGGGATCAAAATTTGTCCCACTCCAGGGTTCACAAATTTCAGATAGGCTTACATGGTGAAAACTTAAGATATCTTCTTTTATCCTTACGGTAAGGCCTAGGGCTATAAAAATTTGGCATTCCGATTCATATTGTAGACTTCTACCAAGATTGTTCCATCTTTTTCATTGAAACCACTCTTCCAATTTTGACCAAACTTTACAGATATCATCTTGCCATGATGTTCTTCAGAATGTCTTCAAAGAATTAAGTTCTGTTAAAAGCTATGGTTGCTATGGCTACAAAACTAAAAAGTATTGAAAAACCTTTAAAAATCTTTTCCAAAAGCTTGTATTTACTAATGTCATTGTAGCTCATGAAAAAGATACTGCTTTTTAGCTCCACAGGCCTAAGGCCATCAAGCTTATCGTCTCTGAAACTGCTTCACCCAATAAGTCACAAGCTTTACATAGGCTAATATAGTGAGAACTTAAAAGGTCTTCTTGTTCCTTACCTTGAGTTACAGCTGTAATATTGTATGAGTGTAATCTAAATAACCTCTTCCAAAGTTATTCAAGTTATGTCAAAATTAGTCCTATCTCATAGGTCATAAACATGTGCTTATAGCATGAAAATTCAAAAAATCTTTTTGCTCCTAACCGCAAACCCAAGGGCTACCAAATCTGGATCACTTTTGATTTTTTTTTTAAATTAGCCTTGCATCAGGGGTCTTATGTTTTACAGAGGCTTCATATGGATGAAACTTGGAAATCACCTTATTTATAACTAAACAACATAGACTTGTATTATTTTGGCATGTGGCTTTATCATGTGGACCTCTACCAGGGTTCAAGTAATTATAGCTCTGGGATCAAAAATGGCTTTGCCCTGTGGGTCTCAACTTTCACATGGGCTTTTACAGAGAAAACTTTGTAAGTCTTCATTTTGAAACCATTTGGCTCAGAATTGAAATGTTTAGTATTAATGGTTTATATTTATAAGCCTGTGGAGCGATACAGGGCCATTATGGCCCTCTTGTTTGTACTGCCTGAGAATGTTCAATTTTAAGATATTGCATCTTCAAGACTGTTTTGTTAGAATATCAGTGTAGACTCAACATCTGACTCTACATTCTGATCTTGATCTACATTGTCAGCAAATGCAAACAAAGCCGAGTTAAGCATTTTTAGGGTAAAATAATATGTAGCAAGAGTCCAGATATTTACATTTTCAAGGCATTTTGGTTATGATGTCATGCAAAGCAGAAAAATGTTAAGATTCAAGATCAGACAGCAGATTGCAGTCAAATCTTGATCTGAACAGTCTGCTTAAAAAAGAAGATATTGTTTTTTTTTTTACAGGTAACCAATGTTGTACGGTTAATCTCAGTGATGTAATAGGTGTAAAGCCAATCAAAATACCTCCAAAACACTCAACTTTATCTTTACGAAAGTCACACAAAGTTGGTGGAGATGTGCCAGTATGCATTGAAATGGCCCCTGTTGGTTCACTTGGATTCTCCATATATGTTGTTGTAAGACCTGGAACAGGAAAATGGAAGTATGACCAGATCTCATTCCAGTGCAAGGACTCTTCTCTTTGTCAACAGTGGATTAGTGCTTTGAAAGAGGCTCTTAAATCTCCAGGTAAAATGTAGTAATATTTTTAGCTCACCTGAGCATGAAGTGCTCAATGTGAGCTCTTGTGATCGTGCTGTGTCCGTCGTCCATTGTGCGGTGTGCGTTGACCGGGTTGTCAACATTTACCTTGTGTGCACCCTAGAGACCATATTTTCAGTCAGATAGTCATGAAACTTGGTCAGAATGTTGATAAAATCTTGGATAAGTTTAAAATCGGGTCACATTGGGTCAAAAAGTAGCTCACTGGGCTAAATCATAGAAAAAACCTTGTGTGCACTCCAGAGGCCACATTCAGCCTGATGCTCTTGAACTTATTGAGAATGTTTGTTTTAATAATATCTTGGACAAGATTGAAATTGGGTCACATTATGTCAAAAAGTTAGTCACTGGGCTAAATATCAGAAAAAGCTTTTGTGCACTCTACAGGCCAAATTTTTTGCCTGATACTCATGAAAGTAGGTCAGATTATTTATCTTGATGATATCTCAGACAAATTTGAAATTGGGTCATGTTGGATCAAAAAGTAGGTCACTGGGCTAAATCATAGAAAAAACTTGTGTAGAGGCCACATTTTCAGTCGGTTACTTATGAAAGTTGGTCCAAATGTTTGTCTTGATAATAAGTTGGACATGATTGAAATTGGGTCATGTAAGGTCAAAAAGTAGGTCACCAAGCCAAATCTAAGAAAAAGCTTATGTACACTCTTGAGGCCACAATTTCAGCATGATACTCTTGAAACTAGATCAGAATGCTTGTCTTGATGATATTTTGGACAAGTCCAAAATTGGGTTACATGGGGTCAAAAAATAGGTCACTGTACCAAATCTTAGAAAAACCTTATGTGCACCATAGAGGTCACATTTTCAGCCTGATACTCTTGAAACTTGGTCAGAATGTTTGTCTTGATGATATCTTGGACAAGTTTGATATTGGGTTACATTGGGCCAAATAGGTCACAGGGCCAAATTTTAGATAAACCTTGTGTGCACCATAGAGGCCTCATTTTCAGCTTGATACTCATGAAACTTGGTTAGAATTTTGTCCTTATGATATCTTGTACAAGTAATTTGGCCATGTCAGGTCCAAAAGTAGGTCACTTATGCTTATGTGTTTTACATCATTAAAACCAGGATCTCTTCAGCTTTATCAGCTGTAGATAACTTTAGTCAGGTGAGCGCTTAAAGGCCAATGGCCCTCTTGTTATCATTTAAGCCATGCCCTGTGAAAGTGGAGCCAAATTCATTTGCATAAAGTATGGACCCATGTCAGCCTGCACGGTCTGCGCAGGCTGACATGGGTAGAATTCTTTTGCTGTTTGTCAATTTTCTGCATGTCCAATGACCATTCTACCTCAATCAGTCGGTTTTTAGATGAAATGGGTTTTTTTGATTCATAATTGCATGATGACTTGTTTTGTATAATGCATCACAGAGATGTATGAAACCCCTTTTGTCAGAGAATGACTCATTTAAATTTGTATAAGGCCATGAGATTTCATTTGAATACTTCTTGTTTTCATTAGTAGAACTCTTCAAGATAAAGGCACATCTAGACCTATAATATCACTGAAACCACACATAAACAAAAATCAATGGCAACAGATACAAAACAGAATCAAATTCAACTATCTTTACTAATGGAGGCACATTTCATTGCGATGCAGTGTCTAATAAGTATATTTAGGCTTTTATTTCTCATCTGTTATTCTACCGGTAGGTATTGGTTAGTTAACTTCCTACCAAATGACAAAATTTTAGACCAGTCCAAATTGGAAGTTTTTGCAGACGACAAAATAAATGTTACTCAAAGATTGAAATTTGTTTTGGGAAGGGTAGAAAACATTGTGGGAAAAGGAGAAAATACTGGTTACCAGCATTTTCTCCTTTTCCAACTATGTAGAAGAGTGCTCAAAGGGAGACAACTGTAACAGATGATAATATATATTTAATCTGCACCTGTGTAATACAAATTATGTACCTTATGACAGAAATTTGCAGCAGAAATCTTTGAAAACAGATCCTTTAACCCTTTCCCAAACGACAAATTTTGGACTGGTCCAAATTGAAAGAGTTTGCAGACGACAATTTTATATTTGATGGAAATGGCAGAAAGGTCTCAAAAAGAATAGAAAACACTGTGGGAAAAGGAGAAATTGCTCGTTTCGAGCAATTTCTCCTTTTCCCACAGTGTTTTCAAAAGACTTGTACTGCAGACACGTGAAAACCAGGGCTTGTTTGGGAAAGGGTTAACTCTTTACCAAACTACAAATCCTAGGCTTGTCCTTTATTTAAAGCATTTGCAGATAATAAATGAAAAGTTGATGATTACTATCTTTGAAAGAGTAGAAAATAATGTTGGAAAAGGAGAAAATGCAAGTACATATAGTCAGTGCTTCCTTCTTTTCTTCATCGAAGTTTTCTACCATTTCAAAAACACACCCAACCACTTTGCAAAGATTTGATGTATCATCTAACAATGCTTTCAAATGGACAGGTGTAAAAATTTGTTGTGTGGTAAAGAGTGAAACACCAAATAAGCACATAAAACTAAACTCTTTACTAAAAGACATGATTTTGGACTTTTCCAAATCCAAAGCATTTGTAGACAACAATTTAATCAAATTTTGAAAATTGTCCATGATAGAATAGAAAACATTGTGGAGAAAGGAGAAAAAATGGTTTCCAGCATTTTTCTCCTTTTTCCACAATGTTTTCAAAAGCCTTTTTCCTCTAAGTCGTTAAAACTTGGGATTGATTGGTAAAGCATTAATTGACATGAAAAACACTATACATGGGAGAGGAACAGAAAGGTTGGAAAAAGACATGTTTGTTGGTAGTGAAATCGTTTTTTATTTCAGGGTTGAACAGACCTCAAAGTTTAGTTGTGTTTGTGAATCCATTTTCTGGTAAGAAAAAAGGTGCTAAGATCTACAGTGAAAAAATCGCCCCATGGTTTGAACTGGCAGATATCAAAGTCAATCTTATTGGTAAGTGAAACTCATGACTGGAAAAGTATAGGGGAAAAAAAACATCTTTTATACATTTGAAAATGATGGAACGCAATTATTTCTCTTTACCAAAGACATGTGACACATCAGAATTAAAAGCATTCACAGATAACAAATCAAGTGCAACTCACATGATGAGATGTATCTTGTAAAGGGTAGATTACGTACATTTTCTCCTTTTCCTATAATCTTTAACCCTTTACCACACAATCCTGTGTTTTAACGACCATAAGAAAGATGGCTTTTGAAAACATTTTCAGAAAAAGAGAAAATGCTGGTAACCAGCATTTTCTCCTTTTTCCACAGTGTTTTCTACCCATCTGAAAACAGTTTTTTCAATCTTTGAATCACACTTTTAGTCATCTGCAAATACTTTCAATTTCGACAAGCCTAAACTTTTATTATTTGGTAAAGAGTCAACACTTTGAGAAGCTGTCTTCTCCGGGGTAGTCAAAACTTGGGTTTTTGGTAAATGGTTATGCAATGGTTATACTTGTAAATTAAACATTAGAGGTGATTCAGTCAGTTGATTTTGTTCGAATGAAGTATAGAAGAATGGTTTACACAAGACATAGAGAGGATGACTCTTGATCTGCTTAAGTAAGAAAATTGATATTTCATCTGTAGACATGACTTTGTAAACCTCATTAAAATATAAATTGGTATAATGAATTTTGTTGTAATTGTAGAGACTCAAAGACAGAATCATGCTAGAGACCTCATACAAGACAGTTTAGATCTCAGTTCAGTAGATGGGTATGTAAATAATCTTATATGTGAGTCACACTCTCTGAAAAGGGGGTTTAATGCATCTGCAGAAAGTATCAAGTTCAACCCATGTTAGCCAACACAGTCTGCCTAGGCTGAGATGGGTCAAACTTCATGCTATTTGTAAATTTTCCACATTTCAAAGGACCACACTACCTGTTGATTCTCTAGGATGCTAGACAAAATGGATTTATTTTATGGATCCACAACTGTTTGACAACTTGATTTGTATAATGCATTACACAGATGCATTAAATTCTTTTTTCCCAGAGTGCTGCTCATATTTATCAGTAGCATATATTGTCCCTCAAGTTTTGGAAATATTGCAATTGAAAAAATTCAAGCTATTTCTTGTGTATTTTTTCAACAAAGAACTTTAAACACATTCATTGCACATTAATTATGAAACAAGCCATATATCGCAACTATCCACTTCATTTACAGATAAAGCCTGTCATATAACAAACTTTATCCTACAGTATTCATAGCCTGAGAGAAAACCTGCCTCAAAGGGACTATATATGAACAAGAAGAGAACAAAGTCATCTGACATCATTAGCCCTTTACCAAATAATCCAATGTTTTAACGACTCAAGGAAGAAGCCACCATTGAAAACATTGTGGGAAAAGGAACAAATGCTGGTAACCTGCAATTTCTTTATTTAGGAAGTATCACTGAAATACATGTATACTAGATGAAAAAAGAAAGGCAGGATGAACATTTTTTTTTTTTGCAATAACTGCTTGAAGATATGGGTTTTGTTGGAAATTTGGAAATTATTCGATAACTCTAGAACTACTACATATTGTAATGAAATTTTGGCCAATTGTTGAAAAATGTTATGTCTAACAATAAATCAAGTATTGAATAAAACAAATACATGTAATTAATTTAGTGCATGAAATGTTTACTGTGTGTATCTTTTACTATTTAGCATACACAACACATTCTCTTCCAGACTTGTGTGTGTGGGTGGCGATGGGATGTTTTCAGAGATTTTAAACGGCATAATACAGCGAACTAACAGGGGAAACAGAGCCTCGTATCCAGTCTCTCCACAAATCAGGCTTGGTATCATTCCAGCAGGTACAGTTAATCCTTTACCAGACAATCTTGGCTTTTAAAAATGCTTAGTAGAGGGCTATTAAAACATTGCAGAAAAAGAAGAAAATGCTGGTAACCAGCATTTTCTCCTTTTTCCACAATGTTTCCTGTCCTTGCTAAGAAAAAAATACAGTACATAATTCATGTCACATTTAATTTGTCATCTGAAAATGCTTTCAGTTTTGGTAAGTCCTAACCCTTTACCAGATGACAAAATTTTAAATTTGTCCAAATTGAAAGCATTTGCAGACAACATATTTTATCTAATGCAAATGATTGGATTAGTCTTTGATAGGTTAGAAAACATTATGAGAAAAGGAGAAAATGCTGCCTCTTTCTCATGATCGTTAAAACTCAGGATTGTGTGGTAAAGCAATAAGTTTTCATTATGTTTAATTTGTAAGTTTTTTGCACAGTGAAATGATATCTAACAACCCTATTATGAAACCCACCAGTAACAGTAATTTTCTGTTTACATTCAGTGTTCACTATTATTTCAGGCTCAACCAATACCATTGTGTATTCTACAACAGGGGTGTGTGACCCTTTTACCTCAGCTCTACAAATTGTAACTGGTAAGCTACAACTATATTGTTAAAAATATGCATTAACCAGTAACTCTACAAAATGACAAAATTTTGGACTTGACCAAATCCAAAGCATTTGCAGGCAACAAATTAAATGTGGCTCAAATAGTGTGGATTTGCCTTTGGAAGGATAGAAAACATTGTGGGAAAAGGACGAAATGCAGGCATTTTCTCCTTTTCCGACACTGTGTTCAAAAGCTATATTATTCAGGGTCACTAAAACTCAGGATCGTATGGTAAAGAGCTAGTAATTTAATGCCAAGCGACTGAAGATTGATTGATAGATTGTATTGTGTTTAACACCATTTTCAGCATTATTTCAGTCATATTGTGGCAGCCAGTGCACCTAACCTTTCTTTCCTGGAGTTTCTTTTACCAGTACTACACACAATATTTTATCGAAGCCACTGGCTGCTTTCCCACATAACCATTGTTGAAATAATTGCTCAGCGATGAGAGAGGAATGAATCCTGTTGAGATGACTATCATCAATCCTCGGAAAAGGAAAAAAGGCTGGTAACCTCCATTTTCTCCTTTTCTCACAGTGTTTTCTACCCTTTTCAACACAAAGTATATCATTTGAACCATATTTTATTTGTCATCTTACTGATTTCAATTTGGATGAGTCCAAACTTTTCATTGTGTGGTAAAGAGTTGGATGACAGTTTTAGCTGTAGCTCAAATTACCAAGTTTGTCTTTGAGACAGTTGAAAATATTGTTGGAAATGGAGAAAAAAAAGCATTTCTCCTTTTTCAACAATGTTTCCAAAGTCTTCTTCCTCAAGGTCGTTAAAACTTTGGATTGTATGGTAAAGGTTTAAGACATATATATTTTTACTATGTGCAGGTGATACCCTAGGTTTAGATGTTAACTCAGTATGTTCAAGGGACCAGTTGTTATGTTACAGTGTAACATTGGTAGGGTATGGATATATGGGTGATCTACTTCAAGACAGTGAAAATAAACGTTGGATGGGACCAAGCAGATATGATGTATCTGGTAAGTTATTAACAGGTTTTGACCTGGGGAGACCCTTTATTTCATGCTTTTCAGTAGTATATTGAGAAAAAATGGTGGATTATGGTTTGATATTTCATGGTTATGACCAGTGAAAAATACCGATTTCATATTTTCTAATTCTTCAATTGAGGGAGGAAACAGTAGTTCCCGAGCACTAGTTACTTAGGTAAACAGTGTGTGCCATTGAACCAGAGGGAAAGATGGCGTAATTTATGGATATTAACCCTATATTTCTCGATTTATGTGATGTTGTAATGCATTGTTACGTGAGAGGGGTACGCCACATGGAATAACCAAAAACAATACTGGATTTTGATGAAGGTCGCAACAAAAAAGGGGTTAGAAGCATGAAATGAATAGAACATTTGTTTTATTTGGTTAAAGAGATTGAAATTTATTTCATGGAGTGAACATCATCGGTAATATTTTCACTTGTGGCTGCACCATCTTGAAAATATTACAGGTGATGTTCACTCGATGAAGTAAATTTCAATCTTTCACCGTAAAAACAAATATCCTCTATTTATCCCCCTGCCAATTTTTAGTGGGAGAGGCATATACAATCACCATTCTCCTTATGTAAATGGAAAATGGTTTCCACTCATTATCTTTTGAATACATTAGTGAGCTGATTACAAATTTTATACATCAATATATGATTGTAGGAAATAGGCAATTTTCTATAATGGATAAAATCCCCTTATCATTATGGAAGTCATGGCCCTATTTCATATTCACGTTTTGCAAAATGCAAGCTACCTCCCCCCCTTTTTACCCCTTTCTCCTTTTCCCAAGGTGCTTTCAAAAGGTGTCTTCTTCATGGTAGTTTGAGCTTATGATTGTTTGTTAACCCTTAAGCTGCTAAGTGCGACTCACTGACCTTTTGCGGACCATGTAGATCAAGATCAGACTGCACAGAATGTGCAGTCTGATCTTGGATCTACACTGTCTGATAAGGAGATTTTTTTCTTCAAAAAATGAATGTGAAATGACATTATTTAGGTTTTTACTGTCGGCTTAAAAGTTTTATTTAACTTATTTAGCAGGATAAGGGTTAGAGTTTAAAAGTAGTACTTGTTGGTTTATGGGTTAAATGATGGAATTTCAGGTACTAAAGCATTCATCTCTAATAATTCCTATTTTGGTGAAGTGAAATTCCAGTTGTCACCAAACAGAAACAGTCATCCTTCTGACCAAGTCAGGTGCTTTTCTAGGTAGGTGCTAAATATTTTCCTCAGTTTGTTACTTATCTCTTTACCACACAGCAAAATCTTAGTCCAAGTTGAAAGAATTTGTAGATGACACATCAAATGTGGCTAAAGTGATGAAGTATGTCTTCAAAATGATGGAACATATTGAGGGAAGAGGAGAAAATATTGGTAACTAGCATTTTTTTCCATTTCCCACAATGTTTTTAAAAGCCGTCTTCATCAGAGTAATTGAAAGCCCTGTAACTGCCATAAGTAAACAATGGAGTGGTAAAAAGCATTTGAATTCAAATCAAGCCATTTAAAAATATAGAAATTATTGTGAAGATGACAATCTGTCTCTGTATGGTTGGTCCAAGTGATAGTTGCTGGCAGAAAAATAAATTTTTTATATAGGGTAAAAAGTAAACAAAAGATAGAGCGACTTGGCAATGTTTAACCTAGTTTTAGATTTCATTTTTCTGCCAGCGACCGATCATACAATAACAGATTGTCTTGTTCACAATCATTTACATAATTGTAAATGGTATGATTTAAATTTGAATTCATTTTAGCAACTGCATTGTTTACTTTTGGCAGCTATAGGGCCTTTAAACTCAGGATTGTGAGGTTAAAGGTTAATGTATAGTAAAGTCATGGTAACTCCATCAGGACAAATGACAAAGATATTGTGTTTGCCCAAACAGAAAAGAAATAGGTTTAGTCACTTTCCATGAATTTCTGGTCTAGCTTTAGACAGGGGTAGCCAGTTTTTAATTATAATTATGCTATATTCATTATTCTTTTACCACACAGTTACAAGTTTTAACTGCCTTGAGAAAGAAAGCTTTTGTAAACATTGATGGTAACAAGCATTTTCTCCTGTTCCAACAATGTTTTCTACCCTTTTCACAATTTGCCATTTGAGGCACATTTAATTTGTCTTCTGCAAATACTTCCAATTTGTACAAGCCTAAAGTTTTGTCGTCTGATAAAGAGCTCATATACTGAACTACTGAGAGCATTTTCTTTTGGAGAAGTGGCAAGAATATTTGCAAATGTCATAACCTTGGTGTGAGAAAAGAAAATTTTCATGACAAGAGTAAAATTACCCATTTCATATGTTATATTGTATGGCAATGATGCACCTTAAATATTTACCAAAGACAAAGTTTTAGACAAGTCCAAAATCCATTTTGCAATTGCAGACAACAAATCAAGTGTGACAAAATATTGAAATTTGTCTTTGAAAGGATAGAAAGTATTGTGGAAAAAAAAACAAAATCATTGTGACTAGCATTTCCTTCCTTTTTTACATTGTCTTCAAAAGCCTTTTTTCCCAGGATCAGTTGGTGAAGGGTTAAGGGTTGGGTTTTTTTTTTAGCTCTTCTGGCAAAATGCAAGAAGGTTTTATGTCATTTTTGTTGTCTACTGATCTGTTCATGTGTATTCTTTGGCTAGTTTATCTGTTAATGTCTACCTTTTTCATTTGAATCCTTTAGTACTTCCATGTATTGTATGTATTATTTAGGGGTTAAATCCTTTTGAAACTGATGAAAATCTATCTATTAGTATGGCAAAAAGAGTCATTTTAAGTTGTCAAATTTCTGTTTCATAGGATGAAAACGATTTCCATTCCTGTTTATCAATTTATTCACCAATATTTCTTTGTTTACATTATAAAGTGTTTAGGTGTCATCTTCCTTAACCCTTTCCCAAACAAGCCCTGGTTTTCACGTGTCTGCAGTACACGTCTTTTGAAAACACTGTGGGAAAAGGAGAAATTGCTCGTAACGAGCAATTTCTCCTTTTCCCACAGTGTTTTCTACCCTTTTGGAGAACTTTCTGTCATTTTCATCAAATTTAAAATTGTCGTCTGCAAACTCTTTCAATTTGGACCAGTCTAAAATTCATCATCTGGGAAAGGGTTAATGTTTGATTGCAATATCTTGATTTTACTGGATCATGTTCAACTAATGACTATGTTTACATATCTGTGAGAAATGCATTTTGTATTTGAATTTCAATTTTTTTCATGACAGATGTGAGATTTGTTTTAGAGCACAAACAGAAAACAGACCCTCTCCTGAAAGAGAATCAGAAGGTACTTTCTTGTCATTTAACCTTTTCCACACAGTCCCAAGTTTTCACTACCCTAAAGAAGACGACTTTTGAAAACATTGTTGGAAAAGGAGGAAATGCTGGTAACCAGCATTTCCTCCTTTTCCCACACTGTTTTTACGCTTTCAAGGACAATTTTCCAGCATGTGAGCCACATTTACTTGTTGTTTGCAAGTGCTTTAGTTTTTGAAGAGTCCAAAATTTGTTGTTTGGTAAGGTGCTAATGTTGTGAGTGTGGATTTTTTTATACAACAGGCATGGTGTATTGCTTGTTGTATAGATAATGTAAGATCACATGTACTGTTTGCTCTTAGAGTTCCCAACAAATATAACAAACATGTCAGTAGGTAAACAAGATAATGGAGTAGCAGTCAACAATAATCTGAACATTGTTCTTATTCTCAATTCCAAGACAAGCTCTCTGATTGGTCAAAACGGTTTGTCTCAGCCAAGTAGTTAACTAGTCTTGGAGATTTTAATGACTTATGAACACAGACCCAATTTTATAGACTGTTTTGAAACCTCATAAACTCTTAGACAACAAAAAATTCAGACTTTTCCAAATTTAAAGCGTTAGTAGATGACAAATTAAATGACACTTAAGTGATTGGATTTTTCTCTTAGAGGTAAGAAAACAATTTCGGAGAAGGAGAAAATGTCTGTCACCAGAATTTTCCCATTTTCCCAAAATGTTCTCAAAAGCTGTCTTCCTCAGGGTCATTAAAGCTCAGGATTGCGTGGTGAAGGGCGAAATATTACAATGAAGATTCAAGCTAAAATGTGTTCTGTGTAGTCTGATCTTGATCTACACTCTATGCAAAAGCAACTTGGTTTTTTCTTGACACACAAATTGTTACAAAAATGGATGATAACTGTAAATGCCAATATCACCAACTAAAACAGGGTGTATACTTGACATTGAAATATGTGTACTTGATATAAAATTAATCTTTTACCCCTACTTATAAAATCAATGTGATAAAGGGAGAAGTTGCTCATGATGATCAAGGTATCTGTTGCAGTGTTTTCAAAAGTGTTCTATAGTAGTAGTAACAGTTGCCACAAATCAGTGACTAAGGGATTCAATCTAGAATAAACTCTTTACCAAACATCCCTTTGTTTAACACTTTACCTAACGACAAAATTTAAGATTAGAGTAAATTGAAAACATTTACAGACAACAATATATATGCGATTGAAAAATTGAAATTTGTTTTTGGAAGGGTAGAAAACATTGTGGGAAAAAGAGGAAATACTGGTAACCAGCATTTTCTCGTTTTCCCATGATGTTTTCTACCCTTTCAGAAATAAATCCTATCATTTGAGCCACATTTAATTTGTTGTCTGCAAATGCTTTGAATTTGGGTCAATCTAAAATTTTGTCGTCTGGTACAGAGTTAGGACCTCCACTCTTTCATATCTTTCACAGTTTGTATGGAAGGAGAGTGGCAAACAATACGAGGAAAGTTTGTGGCTGTTAATGGTGTAACAATGAGCTGTAGCTGTGATTTAAGTCCCCCAGGGATGTCCCCATACTGCCATCTAGGGGATGGATGTATTGACCTCATTTTGGTGTCCCAGTGTTCTCGGACAGATTTCCTGAGGTTTCTGCTTCGAACTAGAAAAGGAAAAGAGGTAGACTGTATTTTCATGATAATACACCCCACCTACAAAGTAGAGGGGTATTCGTCTGTCCGTCCTTCAATCCGTCCATCTTTTCTTTTCCATGCTCTAACTCAAAAGCCATTTGACCTAGGACCCTGAAACTTTATACAAGTGTTGCTTATAACCCAAGAAGGTGCCCTATTGTTTTTGGATCACATGGGTCAAAGGTCAAGGTCACAGGTGAACTTTGTTTTGAAAATTATTTCCGTTCTCTGATTGTGCTGATTCAGTGACAAGGTGCGGGTGGGCAGTATTTGTCCGCTTTGGAACAGTTCTAGTTTGGATGGGTGTTGGATAGAGACATAGATTTGAATGACCAGTATGTTATTGTTATAGAAAAACAAAGTCACTAGGAATTTCAATGTTTTTATTGCTTTACCAGACAATCCTGTGAGTTTAGGATCCTAAGGAAGAAGGCTTTTCAAAACATCATAGGTACTCTTTTCCTCTCCCAGACTGTCTCCTACTTTTCAATTCTCATCATTTGAGGGAAACCTTATTTTGTTATCTGCAAATGCTCACAAATCTTTAATGTTGTTAACTGGTTAAGAATTGACTCCTAAATGTACATATGTGACTTTTCAGGCCCCGGACCTAAACCATTTCCTTAACCCTTTACCACACAATCCTAAGTTTTAACGACCCTGAGGAAGATGCCCTTTGAAAACATTGTTTGAAAAGGAGAAAATGCTGGTAACCAGCATTTCTCCTTTTTCCAAGTTGTCTTCTACCCTATCAAAGACAAATTGCATCATTTTAGCCAAATTTCAATTGTGGTCTGCAAATGCTTTAATTTGGACAACTATATATTTTTCTGTGTGGTAAAGAGTTAAAGCAGGAAAAGACTTTGCAGCTTATTTTTCAGTCATTACATAGAGGATAATTGTCTGTTTTGGTATACATGTATGATTGAAATTTCTTTCATTGAGTGAAAAGGGAAGGTTATATTTTCTCAAATGGCAAAGCCAAGAGTGAAAATATGGCCTTCGCTGTTCACAAAATGAAAGAAATTTCGATTATACACTGAAACAGACAATTATCCTCTTTCTTTCATGCTCTTTAGTTTAATCTTTCTTTTCATGTCTAATTTTTGCTCAGCACAAAAAATATGTGCATTTTTCAAGCGAAATAGATGTATTAAATCTAGTTGGATATAGAGTAACTGTAACATTGACATCATGACTGATGTCATAAAACTTGACATTCACCCGCTAAATATCATTCATGTTCTATAAATATCTGTGGCATGCCAAAAATAAAAGTTATAACATTCACTGGTGAATTACAAGGATATAATTCACTGTTAGATTTCTATAAACCACTGAAAAGCATAAAAAAAAAAAAGTTCTAGGGAATTGTGTTGTTAGCAAATCATTTGTACTTCACAGTAACCGTTTAAACCAATGTTTTACTCAAATAGTATGGATACTCATAACAGGGGTTTGACGCCATTTAAATTCAAGATAAGTCCTTTTATCCATGGCCCATTATCATCACATGATTTTCATGTCTTATCTCTTATTAATTCTTTTTTAGAGGGAAAGTTTAGGATGTGTACAAACATTCCGTGTGAAAGAGTTTTCTTACTGTCCTTTATATGAAGACTCTGACATTGATACGCTGATAAAGTCTGGCCAGGTAACACACAGCAATCGGATCAAATTAAAGAAACAGATGAATAAAACCAGCGTATGGAACTGTGACGGTGAAGTGATTACACAGCCTAATATCACTGTCAGGTATTGTAGATGTTATTTCTTTTAGTTGCAAAATATTAGCTTCAGAGTTATTAACCCTTTCAGAGCCATGTGCAAAAAGAGGGGCTTTTGCAGACTGCATAGATAAAGATCTGAATGGATCTGTACCACCTGTATAGGAAAGCCTATTGTATCAAGTTCATATATGAGCAACACTCTGTGAAAAGGGACTTTAACCATTAAAGGGCCTTTCACGACTATAGTTGCTTTTGTGGCCAGTGTAGATCAAGATCAGGCTGCACAAAACATGCAGCCTAATCTTTGATGTACACTGTCCGCTTCGGCTGAATCACTGTAGACAAAAGCAACTATGAAATTGCAGTTATCTGGGTCGTATTTAGGATAGGAATGTCTGATAGGTTTATTTGGCACTCTAAAGGTAAATACACCTTCATAATGTAGTATACCACATAGTCTGTTGCATGATGTGATCCATTTTGTCTACAAGTAGCAAAATCATGAGGTGGATGGTCCTTTAACCCTTTACTACACAATCCCGAGTTTTAACAACCCTGAGAAAGAAGCCTTTTAAAAAAAACATTGTGGGAAAAGGAGAAAATGCTGGTCACCAGCATTTTCTACGTTTCCCACAATGTTTTCTACTCTATCAAAGACAACCTGCATTGTATGAACCACATTTTAATTATCATCTGCAGTTGCTCTCAATTTAGACAACTCTACACTTTCGTTGTGCGGTAAAGAGTTAACAACAGAAAATTTATCCATAGTAAAACATTTTGACCCAGGTCAGCCAACACAGACTGATGCAGGTTGACCCAAGTCAAAATATTTTGAAGGTGCATTAATCCGCTTATTTATCTCAGCTGTTTTCGAAGAAAACATCAAGGTATTGTCACAGCCCTGTCGTTGTTTGTGACTTCTTTGATGTGCAAAAACTTTGACATTTTGTAATATCTCCATTGTTACTTATGATATTTACTTTAAATTCAGACTATCATAAGGGGAACCCATATAACAAGGGCAGGTAACCATCAAAGTATTTTTGACACAGTTATGCCCCTTTTTCGACTTAAAATTTTCACTTAAAATCAAGCAACTGCAGCCGAGCTTTGGCACCTGCTTGCAGTGCTCTTGTTTTTACAGAGCAGGATTCATAGTTGGTGTTGAAAAATAAACTTGATGGCACAGTTTTGTGCTAAATAAATGAACTGTGCTCTTGGGAAAGGGGGTTTGATACATCTCCATGGTGCATTATACCAAGCGAGTCGTCCCACAATTATCGGTCCTTGAAAACCACTTTGTCTAACAACTGAATGAATCATGGTAAGATGGTCCTTTGACATGCAGAAAATTTACAAATAGCAATAAGTTTCGATCCATGATCAGATTGCATGGTTTTGTGGAGTCTGATGATTCTGATCTTGATCTTCTCTGTGAACAACATGAACTTCAGCGGGGCTTAGTGCTTAATGGGTTGTTTGGTACATGTTTAACCCTTTCCCAAACGACAAATTTTGGACTGGTCCAAATTGAAAGAGTTTGCAGACGACAATTTTAAATTTGATGAAAATGGCAGAAAGGTCTCAAAAAGGGTAGAAAACACTGTGGGAAAAGGAGAAATTTCTCGTTACGAGCAATTTCTCCTTTTCCCACAGTGTTTTCAAAAGACTTGTACTGCAGACACGTGAAAACCAGGGCTTGTTTGGGAAAGGGTTAAGGACCAGTTTTTTAGCTTCAGTTTTATCAAAGTATGGTAAAAATGACCAAACTTTTATGATGTAAACAAAAGAAAGTTTTTGATTTTTCAGCTGTTTTCAGGTGTATTGTAATTAACCATTTAACAGATGACACAATTTTATTGTTATTCGAAGGCATTTTTTCTACAGGGTTGTAAAAACACAGGATTGCTTGGTTAAGGGTTATATCAGTATGGCTAGTACACTTGTTTATGAGTCTGTAGAACCAGTGCTTAGCCCAGCACTCTTTCTAAGCCACTGGCTGCATTCTCACATGAAGTTGAAGTTTGACAGGATTGAATATCTTGCAAAAAAGTTCATTAATCCTGTGAAGAGGTTATAACCCTACCATGATTTGAACTTACAACCCCCTCAGGGTTTTCCCTGACCCCCTGTTTCTTTCAATTTGAACCCTCAAATTTTCCAAATGAGCCCTAAAATTTGTAAGTGAGCCTTGTTTTATTCATTTGAAAGGGGTCAGATCACCCCCCACACCAGAATGTCCAGGGAAAACCCTGCCCTTTATCATTAGCTTGATAAATTGTTTTTCAAGCATCTAGGAGATAATAGAGATAATAGTTTAACTTTACCAGATAACAAACTTGTTGACATGTTCAAATTAAAAGCTTTTGCAGACAACAAAGAAAATAATGATTAATTGACAGAATTTGTCCTTCATAGGGTAAAAACATCATGGCAAAGGAGAAAATGCTGGCTACCAGCATTTTCTCCTTTTGCCACAATGTTTTCAAAATGCTTCTCCTTCAGAGTTGTTAAAAGATGGGACTCTCTGGTTAAAGGTAAAACTATGGGTTGTTTAACACTGTCTCAATGAGGAATTCATACATTATATATTTTCAGAGTTCACTGCCAGTTGGTAAAGTTATTTGCACGGGGAGTTCCCGACCCTAACTTATCGGATGATCAGAAATGTAAGACCTGTTGCTTTGATAAGCTCTAAATATCAAAAACACGAGGGAAGGGTTTTTTTCTGCCCTATTTTTTGATAGAAGATTATTTTTTATTGTTTGCTGGGGGTCTTTTTTGCATCCACAGATACCATTTTAAAATCAATGCAATCTTTAATGCTACATATGAGCCATGCTATGGGAAAAGAGGGTTTAATGCATCTCTGTGACACAGGATACCAAGCAAGTTGTCGCATAATCATGGATCAACTAAAATCCATGTATCACAAATCATGAGGAGGACTGGTCTTTTGACATTCAGAAAGTTGACCATTGGCAAAAAGTTCTGAGTCAGGTCAGCCTGTGTGGACTGCGCAGGCTGATCTGGGTTGATACTTTTTGCAGGTGCATTAAGCCCTCCTCTCACAGAGCATGGCTTAATCATATATAGTGTGATAAAATATATCAATAAATATCATATTTTTTTTAATAAGAATTTAAAATTAACCAATTTATGATACAAATTCAACATTGTCCATGCATACAGTGGACAGCTGTTGCAAATATTATGGGAAAAGGAGCTATTTTTGTGTTTTAAGTGATAGCCCCACTTTCCAAAATCATTTTCCTTTCTTAAAAAAAAAAGCGTTCCTTTGCTTTAGATTTTTCTCCATTGTGCTACTTGCACTACACGTAATTAGTGGTAAGTTAGAAATTGTCTGTATGGTAAAAGCCTTTGCCATACAATCCTGAATTTACAATCTCAAGGAAGAAGCCTTTTGAAAACATCTTGGGAAAAGGAGAAAATGCTGGCAACCAGCATTTTCTCCTTTTACCGCAATGTTTTCAAAAGCGAAAGACAAGTCCCATTGTTTGAGCTCTGTTTTATCTGTCATCTGCAATAATTTTCATTATCGACAATTTTAAAGTTTTGCTGTCTGGTGAGGAGTTAACTCTTTTGTCAAATGACAAAGTTTTAGACTGGTCCAAATTCAAAGCATTTGCAGGCGACATATTGAATGTTGCTCAAATGATAGAATTTGTATCTGAAAGACTAGCAAACATTGTGGGAAAAGGAAAAAATGGTGTGTACCAGCATTTTCTGCTTTTCCCACAATGTATTCAAAGGCATCCTTCTTCTGGGTCTTTAAAACTCAGGATAGTTTTGTAAAAGATTCAGACAAGATAGGCTTGGCAGTTCCTATATTTCTTAGATATGACTGTTTTGTGCCATCAACTTGAATTAAAATCAAATAGCATATAAACTTTAAATGCAGATTGAATTCATTCTGTATTAATTACTTTATGTTTTTCATGATAATTATTGTTATTGTTGTTGTTGTCCTTCTGATTCGTTGGAAGAGATTTTTTTTTCTGATTCAAAATAAAATATTTTATTAATTTGGATTTCATTTTATAACTAGTACTGTACACAGATTGTAAACAAAATAAGTTGGTAAAAATATATGTGGATATTTCAGCTGTATATTGCAATAATTTTTCATGAAATTGTTTATGTTTTAATATGTGCAATGTCTATTCCTGTATTTCATGAGTGTTTCATTGAAGCCACAGCCTTACAGTGATCCTGCGATTGATTGGCAGTAATTGTGCCTCAAAACCAATTGTCAGGTCTGATGGTTGCAATAAAATTGATGAAAAGGAACTTTGGGAAACCAAATCTTCACCTTGTTTACAGCATGAGTACATTTAGATATCCTTGCATATACATTATGATGTTAGTGTATGAAGGTACTGGGTCGATATTTTGTACATATATGGGCAGGGCCAACTGACATACACTACCACACTAATTGTTTATACCCCCCACAACGAAGTGGAGTGGGGTATACTGGAATCGCCATGGCTGTCGGTCCGTCTGTCCATCCGTCCGTCCGTCTGTCTGTAGACACAATTTTGTCCGGAGCTTTTTTCCTACAGTTTTTCAAGTACTGCACTGAAATTTACAGATAACGTTTGGGTACACATGAAATTGTGCATGTGCAATTTTCACAACCTTACTGCCATTGGTTGCCGAATTATCTCCCCTTAAGTTTGTTGCCCTTTGTAAATTTTAACTATGGATTTTTGTCCAGGGCATAACTTCCAAAGTATAGAGGCTAGGAACTTCAAACTTCACACAAAGTTAGATCACATTAAGGACAAGTGCAGTGTACAAGAGCAGTAACTCTTATTTCATTTATTTTTTGTGTTATTGCCCTTTGTAAATTTTAACTTTGGATTTTTGTCCAGGGCATAACTTAACCAAAGTATAGAAGCTTATGACTTCAAAATTCACACACAGATAGATCACTATAAGGTGAAGTGCAGTGTACAAGAACCATAACTCTATTCCATTTATTTTTCGAGTTATTGCCCTTTGTAAGTTTTAACTTTGGATATTTGTCCGGGGCATAACTTCTGAATCATTTAAGCTAGTGACATCAAACTTCATATACAGATAGACCACATTAATGAGAAGCGCAGTTTACAAGTACCATAACTCTTTTCCAACTCTTTTTTTCAACTCTTATTTTTTTTACAAAACCATTCTGCATTCTGTGACAAAGAGCTGTTTTGTGACAAGGAGCTGGTGGGGAGTATGATCACTTTTAGTGATAGCTCTGGTTACATCTGAATACAAAACACCTCAAATAAAAAATGCATCTTAACCCTTTACCACACGACAAAATTTTAGACCAGTCCAAATTGAAAGCATCTGCAGACGACATTTTTGGTGTGGCTCAAATAGGGTAGAAAACATTGTGGGGAAAGGAGAAAATGCTGTTTACCAGCATTTTCCCCTTTTCCCACAATGTTTTCAAAAGACTTCTTCCTCAGGGTCGTTAAAAGTCGGCATTATGTGGTAGAGGGTTAACCCATAAATATAATTTATCCTCCAAAGTTTTCAGGACAGTGCTCTAAAAATAAAATTACGCTCTCCAACATATTGCTTAATGATAGTTAATTTTTTGTAGATATTGTGAAATTAGATTTCATTAAAAAACAACCTACTTCAGATTTTTTTATAATCTGATATGACTAAACATTTATCAAAAGATTTTATTTCAGCTACAGGTCAAATATCGAGTCTTTACCACACATTCCCGAGTTTGACAAAGTTGGTTGTTTAAAACGTTGTTGGAAAAAGGAACAACTCCTGGTAGCCAGCATTTTTTATTTTCCCTCAGTGTTTTATAACCTTTCACAGACAAATCACATAGTTTGTACAAAAAACTAATTTATCTTCTGCAAATGCTTTCTAATTTGGATGAGTCTGAAATTTTGTTGTCTGGTAAAAAATTTAACTATGATAGTTCAACTTTAATATTAGTGCTGAGTCAACCCTTTACCACACAATCTGGAGTTTTAATGACCTTGAGGTATAAGGCTTTTGAAAACATTGTGGGAAAAGTAGAAAATGCTAGTAATCAGCATTTCCTCCTTTTTCCAAAATGTTTTCCATCATGTCAATGACAAGTTACACTTGTCAACGACAAGTTACACCATTTGAGTCACAATGAATTTGTTACCTTCAAATGCTTTGGATTTGAACAAGTCCAAAATTTTGTAGTTGTGGTAAATGGCGAAGTGCATTATTTGGTGTTTTTGTATATAGTTTAGATCTATATTTAACCAGAGAGAACACAAAATACTGTGAAGTTATAGCTACTCACATATAACAAATTGACATAAGACTATGACATAATAATTGGACATTTAATATTTACATGATGTTGTATATGAACTATAGGCCTGCAACCCTTTACCCGAAAATACTGTGCAATAACAATCCACGGGTGGAAGGTGTCTTAACTCTTTACAAACAATCCAGGGTTTTAATGACCCTGAGTTAGAGGACTCTTGAAAACATTGTGGGAAAAAGAGAAAATGTTTTGTGCCCTTCCAAAAGCATATTTCAATTCTTAAGTCATGTTTCTTTTGTTGTCTGCAAATCGTAAATTTTGTCGTTTGGTAAAGAGTTAACACTTTACTATATAACAAAATCTGAAACTTGTCCAAATGGGAAGCATTTGCAGACGACAATGCAAATGTGGCTCACATAAAGGAATTTGTCTTTGATAGGGTAGAAAACATTGTGGGAAAAGGAGAAAATGCTGGTAACCAGCATTTTCACCTTTTCCCACAAAGTTTTCAAAGGCCCTCTCTGTCAGGGATGTTAAACTTGGGATTGTGTTATAAAGGGTTAAAGAACATAAAATTAATATCATACTTTTACATCAAAGTAGATGCTAGACCTCAGAAACGGTATATTAATCTTCAAATTGGCAAGCACAACTATAGGGCTTTGACAGACAGTGTAGATTAAGATCAGACTGCACTGTAGGTCTGTACAGTGTCTAAGATCTACATTGTCTACTATTTCGGAAAATATTCCACAAAAAGCTAAGAAGCACTTGTTTGTTCAGGCTTCTGTTCCAAAACTGAAAAGGTCCATTTCATTATCCCTTTGCCATACAATCACAAGTTTTAACTATCCTGGGAGGAGGCCTTGGAAAACATTGTGGAAAAAGGAGAAAATGCTGGTAACCAGCATTTTCTTCCTTTCCCACAATGTTTTCTCTATTTCAAAAGCAGAATTCAATCATTTTAGTTGCTTTTAAATTGTTATCCCCAAATGGTTTCAAGTTGGATAAGCCTAAAATTTCGTTGTCTGGCAAATGGTTAATTCATCGATCTCAGGTGAATAACACATAAAATGGTTTACAACTCTTGCAGTGAAATTTTACAGTGATAACTCATTAAAAAATAATCCATTATATAGATTGTAAGACAATGGGTTGAGTCTTTTCTTGATGACAAAATTTTGAATTTGTTTAACCCTTTACCACACAATCCCGACTTTTAACAACCCTGAAGAAAACGCCTTTTGAAATTATTTTGGGAAAAGGAGAAAATACTGGTTACCAGCTTTTTCTCCTTTTCCCACAATGTTTTCTACCTTCCTCAAACCAAATTTCAATTTTTAGCCACATTTGATTCATCACCTGCAGATGTTTTCAGTTTAGACCAGTCTGAAATTTTGTCGTTTGCTAAAGAGTTAAAGTGTAAATTTAGTGCATGTATTTGTAGATGACAAAAGGAGATGGGGCTCAAATTATAGAATTTGTCCTTGAAAGGGTAGAAAAGAGTGTGGGAAAACAAGAAATTGCTGGTTACCACCATTTCCTCCTTTTCCGACTATGTTTTTGAAAGCATTTCTCCTTATGGTCTATGAATCTTTAGGACACTTGTTAACTGCTAACTGCACTTTCATGAGTTTTAATGACCCAGAGAAAGAACATGTTTGAAAATGTTGTGGGAAACCGAAGAAATGCTGGAAACAATTTTTTTTAACTTTTCAAAAATAAATATTACTTTTTAGTCACATTTATTTTGTTGTCTGCAAATGTTTTCAAATTTTACAAGTCTAAAGTTTTGTCGTTTGGTAAAGTGTTATGGAGTTACAATACTTTACTAATGTGCTAATCTTCTCTGCTATGTTCTGTTTTTTGTACAGAACTGTATTGTTTTACATCAAGGTATTTATTGACTTAGAATTCCGAGTGCCTTTAATCTGTAAATCTGACCGGTGTTCTTTGTGAGTGCTACAGTATTCTGCAACATGGGTTCAGCTGTCCTGTGTTTTGGATGGGCAGACATTACTAACTGAACTAGCAGAAGACAAAATTTTACATTGGCCTATATTTATATCTTTATGGCCTATATTTATATCATTTCAAGGCTGAACTGATGGGATTGTCTGTAAAAGTGTAAAAAGCATTATGGGAATAGGAGAAAATGCTGATTATTTTCCTGTACTCCATTTCCCACAAAGTTTTTTAGAAGCATTTTTCTTCTTGGTTATCAAAACATATTGTTTCATTTTCTGTGGTAAAGGGTTTGTCATTATTTCTGAAACATATTTGAAGCCAATGCCTACAGAGACATTCTTGTCAAATAGAGAAAAACCACTATTAACCCTTTCCCAAACAACAAATTGTTGACCCTTCCAAGTTGAAAGTAACTGCAGACTACAAATTCAGAATTGGTACAAGTGAGCTGTAGTTCTCTGACAGTTTAGAAAACATTATGGGGAAAGTAAAAAATTTTGGTTACCAATATATTCTCCTTTTCTGACAATGTTTTCAACAGCTTCTTAGGGTTGTTAAAATGTGGGATAATGTGGTAAAGAGTTAACCCTTTACTAGACACCAAAATTTTAGACCAATCCAAAATGTAAACATTAGCAGTTGACAACATAAATGTGAATCAGAAATTGAATTTAGATTTGGAAAGGGTAGAAAAGATTGTAGAAAAAAGAGAAAAAATGCTGGTAACCAGCATTTTTTCCTTTTTTCACAATATTTTCAAAAGCGTTCTTTGTCAGGGTCATTAAAAGTTGGCAATTTGTGGTAAAGGGTTAAGAAAGTTTAAATACAGTCAAACCTGTCTTAAGCAAGCGGTCAAGGGCCCTTCCAAAATCGCTTGCTTAAGACAGGTGCTTGCTTAAAAGAGGTCGATCACGCAAGATGTTCTCGGAGTTATCTTTTCCTAAACATTTATAAAGGGCTGGGGTACATGTCCATATACATGTACATGTGCATACATACCCAAGACAAATGTAAGTACACATGTGCATGTTCATGCATATGCACATATGCCAGGGAAAAACAAAGAAACAGTTGGATCTAATTCAAACTATACTTTTTTTTAATTAGAATTACTGTACATGAAAACAGGGAAACTATGAAACAGTCATTGAATTGAAGTTTGTTAACGCTTTACCATGTGTATGGCAAAATTTTAGACTGGTCCAAATTGAAAGGATTTGCAGGCAACATTATAAATGTGACTCAAAAATTGAAAATTATTTTGGGACAGATAGAAAACATTGTGGGAAACAGAGAAAATGCTGGTTACCAGCACTTTCTCCATTTCTCACAATGTGTTCAAAAGACTTCTATCTCAGGTTTGTTTAAACTTGGTATTGTGTGGTAAAGAATTAACTATTTACAAAAGTAGCAAAAATTTTAACTTAACCAAATTGAAAGCAACTGCAGACATAAAGATCAAACAGTCGTAGGTTTACTGGTCAATTAAAATGTGACACAGGTGTAATCGTCAATTAAAATTAATGTCATCAAAGACAATTTCTTAAACACACCGGCATAGGTAATAACCTATACTAATTTGGGTGCGATCGGTTGTTAGGACAGTTTTCTTTAATCTTTTCTCACCTTTTAGAAGTAAGCAGACAAACAAGATGTCGAGGCAGCTACACGTACGTTACGTAATTTCAGATTAAATCGAAAGCAGAAAAACATTTTTGGTAGTCTGACTCGGGTAATTTACATTTGATTTCTAAATTCAAAATTTTTGACAAATCGGGAATAATAGCTTACGAAATCATCAATTGCATCAAAATAACCTGTTCTAGGGGATATCAGGTTATATGCATACACCTGTTGATTGGCGACGTGTGTATATGATTGTTCGATTTTGACACTCTAGTTGTTAATCCGAAAACGGTCGGATGTGAGAAGTACACTAAGTGTGAAGTATACGTAAGTTAGCAGTCCGACTTACGTTGGTTACTGGCCGCTACATGCCAGGTTGTTTTGAAAAATGGGACACGATTTCGGCAGCCGTTGCGTGCGTTTTAAGGGTGCGTGTTGAATAAAGGTTCATTTAGAGTAAAAGTAGTTGGGGGGACACTGAACTGGCCGTTAAGTGGAGGTTCACGCTGAATGGAGGTGGACGGATCACCAGGTTTGACTGTACATGGAGAGATGTAAAAACGCTTTTCACCATACGACAATAATGTAGACTTGTCCAAATGGAAAGCATTCACGGAAAACAATTTAATTGTGGATTTTGTTTTTGATTGGGTAGAAATCATTGTGGCTTAAGGAGAAAATGCTGGTTTCCAGCATTTTCTCCTTTTCTTATATTGTTTTCAAAAAGCCTCTTCTTCAGGGTTGTTAAGACTCCGGATTGTGTGGTAAAGGGTTAATAGGTTCAACTCCAGAGCTCTGGTTATAAAGATATTTTTAGTCAGTAAAGAAGAACCCAATACTACAGTGTCAAGGTCATGTGGATCATAATACATGTACAGTATATCACAACATTATCAAAAAGTGTAGATCCAAGACCAGATATTTATCCCTTTGCTGAACGTTCCAAGGTTCTTGCAACCTTGGGTAAAAAATATTGTTTAGAACAATGTGGGTAAAGGGGAAAAATTGCTTGTAATTAACATTTTCTCCATTTTCCACAATGTTTTCTACTCATTTAATTGTTCAGCCCATTATTTGTGCCTCATCTCATTAACCCTTTACCACACAACCCCAACTTTTAACGACCCTGAGGAAGAAGCATTTTGAAAACATTGTGGGAAAAGGAGAAAATGCTGGTAACCATGGAAAGTCTGGATTGTGTGGTAAAGAATTAACCCTTTACCACACAATCCTGAGTTTTAACGACCCTGAGAGAGAGGCCTTTTGAAAATATTGTGGGAAAAGGAGAAAATGCTGGTAACTAGCATTATCTCCCTTTTCCACAATGTTTTCTACCCTATTAAAGAGAGAAATCATCATTTGTGCTACATTTAATTTGTTGTCTGCAAATGCCTTCAATTTGGTCAAGTCCAAAGTTTTGTTGTTTGGTAAAGAGTTAAGGGCTGCGTTATTGTCAAAACTCTTTACCAAACGACAAAATTAAGACTCAACCGAATTGAAAGCATTTGCAGACAACAAATTAAATGTTGTGCAATGATGATTTCTGACCTACATAGGGTAGGAAACATTGTGGGAAAAGGAGAAAATGCTGGTTACCAGTATTTTCTCCTTTTCCCACAATGTTTTCAAAAGGCCTCTCTCTCAGGGTCGTTAAAACTCGGGATTGTGTGGTAAAGAGATAATTTACTTTTTCTGTTTATGATGCTTGCAGATTGTGGAAGCTCTTGATTTTTTACGTATATATGACTGTGAGTAAACATATTTGCAGTGACCTTGCTTTGCATAATCTGTGCAACAACTTTAGAAATCTACTATGCATATTTTCCTTCTATTCATCAACTTGAAAACATGATTTAGACTAGAGAATAGTATTTTCTGACTCTACCAGCCAAAAGATATGAGCCATGCTCTGGCAAAAGGGGGCTTAATGCATCTCTGTGATGTATTTTACCAATCCAGTCATCACATAGTTAAGAATCAATAAAATCCATTTTGTATAACAACTGACTGATTCACGAGGTACACTGGTCCTTTGAAATGCAGAAAATTGACCAAGAGCGAAAAGCTTCGGCCCAGATCAGCCTGACCCGAGTCAAAACTTTTCGCCGATGCATTAAGCTCCTTTTCACAGAGCCTGGCTCATTATTTTTAGCTCAGCTGCTCTCGAAGAAAGGGCAAAGTATTCTCATAGCCATATTGCTGTTATCATGGGAAACCATTCAAGTTTCTCAAGTCCCTGTTGGTACTTACTTAAAATTTTGCCTAGTTACTAATTATTAAAAAGAAGCCCTTATGAGAAGGGAAGGTAACCCTTGAAATAGTTGTGCCCCTTCTTTACTTCTGTACTGAGAAATAACATTTTTCTGATATCTTCATGTATGCTGAAGATACGTGTAGTTACTTCAAACTTTGACATTTTAATGTATTTTGCCGAGCCCAAGTAGCACAGTCGGTAGTGTACAGGGCTTGGGAACAGGGGGTCGCTGTTTCAATTCCTGGCTCGGCCAATTTCTTTCCAAGGATTGATGATGGTCATTGGGACAGGATTCATTCCTCTCTCACCGCTGACCATTGTTTAGATGATGGTTATGTGGGAAAGCAGCCAGTGGCTTGGAAAGAATATTGTGCATAGTACTGGTATACGAAACTCCAGGAAAGCATGGAAAGGTGCACTGGCCGTCTTGATATAACTGACATAATGTTGAAAACAGCGTTAAACACCATATAATCAATAATCAATCCTTTTTCCAAACAGTCGAGCCTTTTAATGACCCCGATGAAGAAGGCTTCTGTAAACATCGTGGGGAAAGGAAAAAATGTTTGTAACCAGCATTTCCTCCTTTTCCCACAATGCTTCAACCCCGTCAAGGAACTTCAATTTATTTGTACAACTTTCAGATTTGCCCTCTGCAGTTTCCTTCAATTTGGAAGAGTTAAGCCTTTCTAACTTCTTTTCCACACAATCCCGCCTTTTAACGACCCTAAGAAAGAGGCCCTTTGGAAACATTGTGGAAAAAGGAGAAAATGCTGTTAACCAGCATTTTCTCCTTTTTCCCACAATGTTTTCTACCCTATCTAAGACAAATTCCATTATTTGAGGCACATTTAAATTGTTGTCTG
This sequence comes from Tridacna gigas, assembly GCA_945859785.2. Taxonomy (NCBI): domain Eukaryota; kingdom Metazoa; phylum Mollusca; class Bivalvia; order Cardiida; family Cardiidae; genus Tridacna; species Tridacna gigas. The sequence goes on along the minus strand of OX244036.2, from coordinate 36,415,051 downwards.
CAAATGCTTTCAGTTTGGGCCAGTCTAAATTTTTCTTGTGTGGTAAATAGTTAAAACTCATCTATACCTCTAAATTTGAACATTTTTTAAATTTTCAAACTATTATTTATAGTGTTTTGAGCAGCATTTTCTGCTTTTGCAGTAACAATTTTCTTCATATTCTCCTTGCTCTGCAATAATTTGATCTTATGAAAAAAACTTTGAATGCTGTTGAGATAAAAGGATGAATATTAACTCTACCAGATAAACAAAGTTTTGTACTGGTCCAAATTGAAAGAATTTGCAGACAACAAATGAAAAGTTAAATTATGAAATTTGTCTTTGAAAGGGTAAAAAACATTGTGGGAAAAGGAGAAAATGCTTGTTACCAAAAAGTTTTTAAAAGTCTTTAAGGGGCTGGGGGGTGTTTCTTGGTCTTTAACCCTTTGCTAAATGAACGCAAACAAATTCTGGACTTGTCCAAATCCAAATGATAGGATAGAAAACAATTTTGGAAAAAGAGAAAATGCTGGTTACCAGCATTTTCTTCCTTTCCCCAAATTGTTTTCAGAAGCTTTCTCTGTTAGGGTTGTTAAAGCTCAGGATTGTGTGGTAAAGGGTTAAGACTTGGGAAGGGCATGGTAAAGGGTTATAAAGGTTTAAAGGGAGTAGATAGAGAAACTCTTAGTGTGCTGAAATAATCTTAATCAGATGGAACAGAAAACCATGACCTTTGAAGTTGCTTTGCTGTACTTGCTTGAATATAATTACAAATGTATCGTAAAACACTAACCCTTTACAAATCAATCCCAAATTTTAAGGAGAACCCCCCCCCCCCCCCCCCCCCGCCCTTGATTAAAAAAAAAAAAAAAAAAAAAGCTTTTTGAGAACATTGTGGAAAAGTGAGAAAATACTGGTTACCACCACCTCCCCATTTTCCCACAATGGTGTCTATCCTGTCAAAGACCTTCAGTTTCTCTGTTTCGGATTCAGATTGGTCAGATGCTTAACCCTTTACCAGACGACAAAATTTTAGCCATGTCTAAATTGAAAGCATTTGCAAATGACAATTTCAATTTGGCTCAAATGGTGCAATTCTTAGCTCACCTAAACTCGAAGTGCTTATGGTGAGCTATTGTGATCGTGCTGTGTCCGTCGTGCGTCGTCCGTCGTCAACTTTTTACCTTGTGTACGCTCTAGAGGCCACATTTTCAGTCCGATCCTCATGAAACTTGGTCAGAATGTTTGTCTTGATAAAATCTCAGATGAGTTCGAAATTGGGTCATGTGGGGTCAAAAACTAGGTCACTAGGTCAAATCTGAGAAAAACCTTGTGTACGCTCTAGAGGCCACATTTTCAGTCCAATCCTCATGAAACTTGGTCAGAATGTTTGTCTTGATAAAATCTCGGACGAGTTGGAAATTGGGTCATGTGGGGTCAAAAACTAGGTCACTAGGTCAAATCTTAGAAAAAGCTTGTGTACGCTCTAGAGGCCACATTTTCAGTCAGATGCTTGTGAAATTTTGTCAGAAAGTTTTTCTTGATAAAATCTCGGACGAGTTTGAAATTGGGTCATGTGGGGTAAAAAACTAGGTCACTAGGTCAAATCTTCGAAAAAACTTATGTATGCTCTAGAGGCCACATTTTCAGTCCAATCCTCATGAAACTTGGTCAGAATGTTTGTCTTGATAAAATCTCGCATGAGTTCGGAATTGGGTCATGTGGGGTCAAAAACTAGGTCACTAGGTCAAATCTTAGAAAAACCTTGTGTACGCTCTAGAGGCCACATTTTCATTCCAATCCTCATGGAACGTGGTCAGAATGTTTGTCTTGATAAAATCTCAAACGAGTTTGAAATTGGGTCATGTGGGGTCAAAAAGTAGGTCACTAGGTCAAATCTTAGAAAAACCTTGTGTACGCTCTAGAGGCCACATTTTCAGTCAGATGCTTGTGAAATTTTGTCAGAAGGTTTGTCTTGATAAAGTCTCGGACAAGTTTGAAATTGGGTCATGTGGGGTCAAAAACTAGGTCACTAGGTCAAATCTTCGAAAAAACTTGTGTACGCTCTAGAGGCCACATTTTTAGTCCAATCCTCATGAAACTGGGTCATAATGTTTGTCTTGATAAAATCTGGGATGAGTTCGAAATTGGGTCATGTGGGGTCAAAAACTAGGTCACTAGGTCAAATCTTCGAAAAACCCTGTGTACGCTCTAGAGGCCACATTTTGAGTCAGATACTTGTGAAATTTGGTCAGAATGTTTGTCTTGATAAAATTTTGGACGAGTTCGAAATTGGGTCATGTGGGGTCAAAAACTATGTCACTAGGTCAAATCTTCGAAAAACCTTGTGTACGCTCTAGAGGCCACATTTTCAGTCAGATACTTGTAAAACTTGGTCAGAATGTTTGTCTTGATAAAATCTCGGACGAGTTCGAAATTGGGTCATGTGGGGTCAAAAACTAGGTCACTAGGTCAAATCTTCGAAAAAACTTGTGTACGCTCTAGAGGTCACATTTTCAGTCAGATACTTGTGAAATTTGGTCAGAATGTTTGTCTTGATAAAATCTCAGATGAGTTCGAAATTGGGTCTTGTGGGGTCAAAAACTAGGTCACTAGGTCAAATCTTAGAAAAACCTTGTGTGGGCTCTAGAGGCCACATTTTCAGTCAGATACTTGTGAAATTTAGTCTGAATGTTTGTCTTGATAAAATCTGGGACGAGTTCGAAATTGGGTCATGTGGGGTCAAAAACTAAGTCACTAGGTCAAATCTTCAAAAAACCTTGTGTACGCTCTAGAGGCCACATTTTCAGTCAGATACTTGTGAAATTTAGTCAGAATGTTTGTCTTGATAAAATCTGAGACGAGTTGGAGATTGGGTCATGTGGGGTCAAAAACTAGGTCACTAGGTCAGATCTTAGAAAAACCTTGTGTACGCTCTAGAGGCCACATTTTCAGTCAGATACTTGTGAAGTTTGGTCAGAATGTTTGTCTTGATAAAATCTGGGACAAGTTGGAAATTGGGTCATGTGGGGTCAAAAACTAGGTCACTAGGTCAAATCTTAGAAAAACCTTGTGTGCGCTCTAGAGGCCACATTTTCAGTCAGATACTTGTGGAATTAGGTCAGAATGTTTGTCATGATAAAATTACGGACGAGTTTGAAATTTTTTGTCTTGATGATATCTCGGATGAGTTCAAAATTGGGTCACATAGGGTCATAAACAATGTCATTGGGTCACATTGAAGAAATACCTTTTGGGCACTCTAGAAGCCACAATTCTAGCTAGATTGACCTGAAAATTGGTCTACATATTTGACTTGATGATATCTCGGATCAATTAGGAATTGGATCTCATAGGGTCATAAACTAGGTCACTGGGTCAAATTCAAGAAATGTATTGTGGGCACTGTAGAGGCCACAGTTTTTGCTCAACTGACCTGAAAATTTGTCAGCATGTTTGACTTGATGATATCTTGAATGGATTTGAAATTGGACCACATAGGGTCATAATCTAGGTCACTAGATCAAATTACAGAAACCCCTTGTGGGCACTCTAGAGGCGGCAATTCTTACCCAATTCACCTGAACCTTGGTCAACAAATTTGTTTTGATGTTTCGGATGAGTTTGAAATATGGTCACATAGGGTCATATACTAGGTCACTAGGTCAAATTGAAGAAAGATATTTTGGACACTCCGGAGGTCACATTTTGAGCTCAATGGACCTGACAATTGGTCAGAATGTTTGTCTTAATAATATCTCAGATGAGTTTTAAATTGGGTCATTGTGACCCTGGAGTGAAATTTGGCCTATTGACTCAGGTGAGCGATCCAGGGCCATCATGGCCCTCTTGTTCTTTGATGGGGTAGAAAACATTGTGGGAAAAGGAGGAAATGCTGGTTACCAGCATTTTCTCCTTTTCCCACAATGTTTTCAAAAGGCCTCTTTCCCAGGGTCGTTAAAAGGCAACATTGTGTGGCAAAGGGTTAAACTCTGTTGTTTGAACAGTCAGCATTATTTCAAGAACAGGCTGTGTTCTGGGCAAAGGCTGTGCTTAGTTCTATCAGGTGCATTAACCCTTAACCTGCTAAATAAGTTAAATAAAACTTTCAAGTGAATAGTAAAACCCCAAATAATGCTATTTCAAAATTGTTTTATGGAGAAAACTATCTCCTTATTGGACAGTGTAGATCCAAGATCAAACTGCACATTCTACATTGTATGTAAACTGATTTTATCTCCCCTGTCCACAAAAGTAACAGAAGATGTTAACCCTTTTCCTGATGTAGATAGTTTTATACACTCACCAGCAATCAATTTTTACCCTTTCACACTTGTGGATTTATTATGGCCACAATTCCACACTTTTAAGCTCTTTGCCAATCAAAAAGATTTTTTCGTCTTGTTCAGATTGAAAGCACATGCTGACAACAAATAGAATATTCAAACAATGGGACTTCAAGAAATAATAGAATATGATTCAAACAATGGGACTTCAAGGTCTTGAATACTCTGGATTGTTTGGTAAAGACTAGAGAGTGAGAGAGACCAGCTTTTTCTTCTTTTGCCTAAATGTTTTCTACCCTTTCCTAGACAAATCTTAATAATTGAGTAACATTAACATGTAATTTGTTGTCTGCAAATGCCATCAATTTGGATGAGTCTAAAATTTTGTTGTTTTATAAAGCATTAATCTATCCCTGCAACATCTGACTAAAGGTCTGTAGATCTTTCTTATGTTTTTTTTTTTGCATCTGGGGCATTTATTTCCTTGTTCTTTTGAAATACTTTTCTACTGTCTTCTTAACCAGTAACTTGGTGGATTCATTTTTCTTTTTAATCAAATAATCCCATGTTTTCATGACCCTGGCAAAGAGGGTGTTTGAAAACAGTATCAGAAAAGGAGATAATGAAACAAAGACAACCACAGTAATTGCGGCCAGATCTAATTTTCACATGCTTTTGACATGGGTGGGTCTTACCTTTTTACCTCACAATCTTGAAATTTAACAACCCTGAGAAAGAGGATTTCGAAAACATAGTTGGAAAAGGAGAAATGCTGGTAACCATCATTTTCTCCTTTTCCCACTATGTTTTTCTACCTGTCAAAGGACAAATGAAAAAAGCTTGTTTTGTCTTCTGTAAATTCCTTAAATATGGACAAGTCTAAAATTTGTCCATGTGGTAAAGGGTTGAATCAAGTTGTTTAGTAATGACTTGGGCAACATTTTTTGACAGTTCTAACCTTCTTGAGGTTTTTGTAGGAGTCCTGTATGGCTCAGTTGTGAAGTGTAGGACTTGTTACCAACAGGCTCCAGGTTCGAGCCTCATTGGATGTGCTGGTATGCTGGTACTGGGTTTTTTGTGGATGATTCCTTGGGCAAAACATTTCAGAGCCCTAGCTTAGTGCTGGTAAGACCCAGGACATAAATGAATATGTGAGCTATGGCTGTGGTATGATTGAAATAATGATGAAAGCTTCAAAAAATGGATTTTTGTAATTTTATAAAGTAGGAGTGAAGTAAGATACATGTGTTGATTTGAAATTTGTGTCAAAGTGCAGTGAGCCCAGAAATTATAAGGTTCTGGTAGTCTATGGTAGTCTTTCAAGTGGTAGAAAAATTGCAGGAAAAGGCAAAAATGCTGCTCACCAGCATTTTCCCCTTTTCCCACAATGTTTCCAAAAGTCTTCTTCCTTAGGTTTGTTAAAACTCAGAATTGGACAGTTAGGGCATTACAGATGATAAAATGTAGTCTAAAATTTGTAATATTTGTATGACTTTTTGTAAACAGACTAATGTAAGAAAAAATTCTAATAGGAATGTTGACTAACGTATATCTATATATGCAATTATAAAGGCATAATTTTACCTTACGATTGGTTATTTGTTGCTTAACCCTTTACCACACAGTCCCAAGTTTGGACGACTCTTAAAGAGAAGGCTTTTGAAAACATTGTGAGAAAAGGAGAATATGCTGGTAACAGCATTTTCTCCTTTTCTCACATTGCTTTCTACCCTATCAAAGACAGAAATCATCATTTGAAATATGTTTGTCATCTGCAAATGCTTTCAATTTGGTCGAGTTCAAAATTTTATCATTTGGTAGAGTTAACGTTTGTTGTAAGTTTAATGACTATGTTAATGGGCATGTTTGCAGGTATTTTTATTTCTAACATAAATGTCAATTTACCAAGCGACAAAATCATAGATGTCCAAAGTGAAAGCATTTGCAGACAAAATATCAAATGTGACTCCAACATTGAGATTGGTCTTGCAAAGGGTAGAAAACAATTTGAAAAAAGGAGACGATGTTGGTTACCAGCATTTTCTCCTTTTTAAAAAAATACTTTCAAAAGCCTTGTTCCCAATGGTTGTTAAAACACCGGATTGTGTAATTAAGGGTTAATATTTTACCAAACAATTTTGTTTGTTTACAAACTTGAGACAAAAGGCTTTTGAATATATTCTTGCAAAGCAAAAGCTTAAAACAGCAATTTTTAGCATGGTTTCTGTTGTCTGTCCATCAGTCTGATAGTCTTGTTCTTGTTTACGCTATAAAGTCCTCATTCAAGGTCAAATTTTCATGAGATGTGCTCTCTTTGTTTATATCATCAATAACTTAAACCCTATTGATTTTGAAAAGAATCTGACAGTCAGTAAGGGAAAAGCAGCATTTAAAGTTGAAAATTTACATTTCTTGTTTACATGTTAAGAGTCTGCATTTGTGGTTAGACTTTTATGAAACTCACACAGTTTCTTCATATCATCAGTAGCTTCAACCATATTGATTTGGAAAAAATCTGACAATTAGTAAGGGAATAGTAGCCATTTAAAGTAGAAAATTTACATTTCTTGTGTTACGCAATTAAGTCCACATATGTAGTCGATTTTCTTGAAACTTGCACAGTTGCTATATATCATCAATAGCTTGAACCCTATTGATTTTGAAAAAAAAAATCTAACAATTAGTATGGGTACAGTAATCTTGTTTATGTGATAAAGTCCACATTTTTTATCCAATTCTTTTGAAACTTGCACAGATCGTTTATATTATCAAAGGATTGAAGCCTTTAACCCTTTCCCAAATGACAAATTTTGGACTGGTCCAAATTGAAAGAGTTTGCAGACGACAATTTTAAATTTGATGAAAATGGCAGAAAGTTATCAAAAAGGGTAGAAAACACTGTGGGAAAAGGAGAAATTGCTCGTTGCGAGCAATTTCTCCTTTTCCCACAGTGTTTTCAAAAGACTTGTACTGCAGACACGTGAAAACCAGGGCTTGTTTGGGAAAGGGTTAAAAACTTAAGGAAATCCAGCCATCAGTTTAGGAAAAGCAGCCATTTGACGACTTAGCCCTGTTTACTCAACAGTGTCCGCATTATTGGTCACATTTTTTTGAAACTTGCAGGGATTGTTTAATGTACTGATTGTCATTGAAAGACAAGTCCTATCAATTGAGCATTTATAAATGATCTTCCATTAACTCTTTACCAAATTACAGAATTATGGACTTATTGGAATAGAAAGCATTACAGGCGTCCGCAAAAGCTTTCAGTTCAGGCAAGTCTACAATATTGTTTGGTAAAAGGTTAAAGACTTTGGTAAAGGGTTAATTCTATGTGATTTAAGTGTGCAATTTTAATTGATGATAAAGTTAGCTTAAGATTTGTAGCAATATTCATGACAATGTTAACTCTTTACCAAATGACAAAATTTTAGATTGGTCCAAAATCAAAGCATTTGCAGACAACAAATTAATGGTGGCCCAAATGACAAAATTTGTTCTTGATAGGGTAGAAAACATTGTGGGAAAAGGAGAAAATGCTGGTTACCAGCATTTTGTCCTTTTCCCACAGTGTTTTCAAAAGCCTTCTTCCTCCGGGTCGTTAAAAGTCAAGATTTTGTGGTAAAGGGTTAACAGACTAATGTGCTAAGAATCACAGGAGAAATATAGGAGATAATGTCTTCAGTGGTGTGTTAGTATTGAATCTTTACAAAGCGAAAAAAATTTATACCCTCCCAGATTGAAAGCATTTGCAGATGACATAATAAAGTATAACTCAAATAGTTGGATTTTTCTTTGAAAAGGTAGAAAACTTTGTGGGAAAAGGAGAAAATGCTGGTTACCAGTATTTTTTCATTTTCCCACAATTTTTTCAAAAGCTTTCGGGTCATTCAAACATTGGATTGTTAAGTGAAGGAATAAAGCATAATTTAAATTATTACTGAACTGTAGGAAGTCCACTTTACTTAATTGTTTTTAACACCTAGAGGAAAAAGGTATTTGGAAACATCCCAGGAAAATAAAAAGAAGATTGTACATAACCAGCATTTTGTCCTATTCCATGTTTTCAAGGCATTTAAACCTATACAACGCAATCCCCACTTTCAACGACATTGAGAAAAAGCTATTGAAAACATTGGAGAAAAAGGAGTAAATTTTTTTCTATTCTTTCACAGCCAGTTTGCACAATTCCAGCCACAATTGAACCGTTGTCTGCTAATACCTTCAATTTGGAAAAGTATAAGATTTTGGCATTTAGTAAAGAGTTAGAATGGATTATACCATGATATGAGCCACCCTTAGGTGATTTTCTGCAAATACTTTTGAAGTGAACAAGTCTAAAATTTTGGCGCCAATTGTAAAAGAAATATAAGAAAGTAATGTGGACAAATTTTGTTTATCTATGCTTACGTTTTATGTGAATAAGCTCAAAAGTGGGTTTAGATTCTGTTTTAAAAAAATTTCTTTGTATTTGAAACTTTGTAGTTACATGTACTTTATTGCTGTGTTAATTGTTTAATGTCATTTTCAGCATTATTTCAGTTATATCTCAGCAACTGGTGCACCTATCCTAGGGTTTCCTATGCTAGTTGTTTGCAACCCATTCTTTCCCAGCCAAAAGATGTTTTCCCATATAAAGCAGAAACTATGTTCAGTGTTGAGAGAGAAATGAATTCTGTTGCAACTACTATCATTAATCCTCAGAAAGAAGCTGGTTAACTCTTTACCAAATGACAAAATCTTGGTCTTGTCCAAGTTGAAAGCATTTGCAGACCACAATTTAAGTGTAGCTTAGATGATAAAATTTGTTTTTAGCTCCACTGGCCAAAGGCCAGCAGGCTTATGCTATGGCCTTATGTCCATCGTGCGTGCGTCCATCTGTTCATGTGTGTGTGCGTTATTTTTTATTTCAAACATCTTCTTCTCTGGAAGTACCCATTGGATTCTAACGAAACTTCACAGAAATGATCCTGGCATGGCCCTCTTCAGAAACTTCAAAGAATTTGATTCCTATCAAAACTGTGGTTGCCATGGCAACAAAACTAAAAAATATTGGAAATCTTTGAAAATCTTCTTGTCCAAAACCATAGGGCCTAGGGTTACCAAATTTGGCATGTACCTTCATCTAATGGACCTCTACAAAAGCTCTTCAAATTATAGCCCCGGGGTCAAAATTGGCCTGCCCCGGGGGTCACAAGTTTTACATAGGTTTATATAGTGAAAATTGTAAATATCTTCTTGTTCTAAACCATATGGCCCAGAGCTACCAAATTTAGCATGTAGCTTCATCTAATGGACTTCAACAAAAATCCTTCATATTATAGCTTCAGTGTCAAAATTGGCCCAGCCCCGTGGGTCTCAGACTGAAAAATATTGAAAATTTTTTAAATTCTTCTTGTCTGAAATCATAAGGCCTAGGGATACCAAATTTGGCATGTACCTTCATCTAATAGACCTTTACAAAAACCATTCAAATTATAGCCCCGTGATCAAAATATGCCCTGCCCCAGGGGTCACAAGTTTTAAGTAGGTTTCTGTAGTGAAAACTTTAAAATATCTTCTAGTCCTAAAACCATATGGCCTCGGGCTATTAAATTTTGCATGTAGCTTCATCTAATGGACTTCTAAAAATTGGCCCAGCCAGAGGGATCTCAAGTTTGACATAGGTTTATATAGTGAAAGCTTCAAATATCTTCTTGTCCTAGACCATTTGACCTAAAGCTACCAAATTTGGCATGTAGCTTTGTCTAAGTTCTCTACAAAAACTCTTCAAATTATAGCCCGGAGGTCAGAATTTGCCCTGCCCCAGAGGTCACAAGTTTTATATAGGTTTATATAGTGAAAATTGTTTATATCTTCTTGTCATAAACCATATGGCCTAGTGCTATTAAATTCTGCATGTAGCTTCAACTAATGGACCTCTACAAAAAGTGTGGTCAAAATTAGCCCTAACCTGCAGGTCACAAGTTTTACATAAGCTTATATAGTGAAAACTTTAAAAGTCTTCTTGTACTAAACCATATAGCCTTATACCAATTATAGCCCTGGTTTCAAAACTGGTCCAGTGGAGCAATACAGGGCCGTCATGGCCCTCTTGTTGGTGAGATAGAAAACCTTGTGGGAAAAGGAGAAAATGCTGGTAACCAGCATTTGCTCCTTTTCCCACAATGTTTTCAAAAAGCCTCTTTCTCAGGGTCGCTAAAACTCAGGATTGAGTGGTAAAGGGCTAAGCTAGAAATCAGCATGCCTTTGGTTACAAGCCCTGTATGTTGCTTACAGAGTTATATAGCTTGGCTTTAGCTAATGTAAACAGAAGACATATTGAAAAAGAGAACTAGATATATAAGAAGCTTGTTAACCCTTTCCCAAACAGAAATGTTAGACTCTACAAAACTGAAAGCCTCTGCAGACGACGAAATCAGATTTGATAAAAATGAGCTGTTTTCTCCGATAGGGTAGAAAAAATTATGGGAAAAGAAGAAAATGCTGGTAACCAGCATTTTCTCCCTATCCCACAGTGCTTTCAAACCTTCCAAAGACAAATTTAATCCATTCATTTCAGCCACACTCAATTTGTCGTATGCAAATTCTTTGGATTTGGACAATCTTAACCCTTTCCCAAACAAGCCCTGGTTTTCACGTGTCTGCAGTACAAGTCTTATGAAAACACTGTGGGAAAAAGAGAAATTGCTCGTAACGAACAATTTCTCCTTTTCCCACAGTGTTTTCTACCCTTTTGGAGAACTTTCTGTCATTTTCATCAAATTTAAAATTGGCATCTGCAAACTCTTTCAATTTGGACTAGTCCAAAATTTGTCGTTTGGGAAAGGGTTAAGGTTTTCTCATTTGATTAAGAGTTAAGTCTTTACATACAGAAACAACATTGAAAGTTAGAAAACATCCTTGTACATACGTATAGTACATGTCTACATGACTGTGAAAACACAGTGGCAAGGAGAGAAATTGTTCAGATTTAACAGTTTCAGTAGCAGGCACAATGTTTTCATAAGCTATCAACCTCAAGGCGGTAATCATTAATATCTATGGTTCTTTTTTATTCTCATCTTTTTTTTCAGTTGGCTTGGAGTTAATGAATTTTGCATGGAAAGGACACTGCAAATAATTGGTCCTTCTTATTGCCTGAAAAGTGTCCATTTCTGTTGCATTACAAGGACAAATCTATATACCTGGAAATAAATTGGGTTTTTAATTAGGAAAACATATCCATGTACTGCATATTCAAAACTGTTTCACTTTGTTATCTCACAGAATATTTCAGATGATTTGATGCAGGACGTTCTAATGCAGTACACTGTTGCTTGATAACTTAATATAGTAATAAATGACCTTTGGAGTAGAATGATGGAATAAACGATAATAAATAAATCTTGATTTTGAAAAATTATTCTAAAAGGTTATATTCACCAGCATTCTAAAGGATATTCTCATTCCAGACTCAAAGACCAATATCGATTGACATATATCAGCCAATCACATTGCTAGTCTTGAAATATAATGTTTGGATTGATATTCAGAAATGTTGGGCAATATGGCCTCAGGCCAAAATATGTTAGATTTGTAAAAAAAAGTTTTTATTAATTTTGAATGGGTTAATGTTGGAGATTTTAAAGGAACCCAAGTTAGGAAAGTTAACACTTATTATCCCTTTCCCAAACAAGCCCTGGTTTTCATGTGTCTGCAGTACAAGTCTTTTGAAAACACTGTGGGAAAAGGAGAAATTGCTCGTAACGAGCAATTTCTCCTTTTCCCACAGTATTTTCTACCCTTTTTGATAACTTTCTGGCATTTTCATCAAATTTAAAATTGTCGTCTGCAGACTCTTTCAATTTGGACCAGTCCAAAATTTGTCGTTTGGGAAAGGGTTAATAAATAAATGCTATTTTCGATGGATGTAAGATGTCTGTGTGTAAGTTTATTAAATGAATAGTTCATTTTAGTTCAGTGACATTCTAAATTTGGTTTATGGTCCATTTTATAAGCTCCACAGGCCAGGTGGGCAAAGTAGGACCATCATGGGCCCCTTAATAAAATACATGTAAATGCTGTTTTCAATGCAATGTACGATCTCTGTGTGTAAATTGAAGCTCTGTATTGTTAAAATAAGTGGTTTCTTTTAGTTTAGTGACTTTTTTTTTCGGTGGATTTTTCCTTCCATGAATAAGCTTGGAACAAGCAAGCGATACATGACCTTTGTGGTCCTCTTAATGAAATAAATGCTATTTTCAATGCAATGTTAGATCTCTGTTAAAAAAATCTAAGCTCTATATTGTTAAATAAATGGTTCATATTAATCAAACTGCTTTCTTTTTTTGTATATTTCCATTAATGACCCAATTCCACTGATGGCATTGAGAGACAAAGCAGAAACTGGGGGAAAGATACTATTACAAATATTTTGCACTGAAACTTTTGAAAGTTACAATTTACAATGGGAAGTAGCCAAGAACGAAAATATCCTTTGGCAAGGTTGTTCAGAGCCCCGGCCTAGTACTGATGAAACTCAGGAAAGATATGATTGGGCTGTCACCATGATACAACCAAAATGCTGTTGAAAGTGGCACAAGTCCCTGTAATACAAAGAAATCAAACAAGGCAGTCTTAGTTATATAACTCTTTACCACACAATCACGACTTTTAACAACCCTAAGAAAGAAGCCTTTTGAAAACATTGTGGGAAAAGGAGGAAATGCTGGCAACAGCATTTTCTCCTTTTCCCACAATGTTTTTCTACCTTTTCCAAAACAAATTTCAATTTTTCAGTCACTTTTATTTTGTCTTCTGCAAATGCTTTCAGTTTGGACCAGTCTAAAATTTTGTCGTTTAGTAAAGAGATAATACAGGTCTTGAGGAGTAGACAATAAGGACATCACTTTCATCAGCATGCTTATTGCAGACAAAAATAGTAAATACGAAAGCTTTTATGGAAATCTTGTGAATAACCTTGATTTAGTAAAGAATCAAATAATGGAGCCATACTCTGGGTTGAAATGTTTTGCTATTGGTCAATTTTCTGCTTGTCAAAGGACCCAGTATACCTCATGATTCAGTCAGTTGTTAGGCTAAATGGATTTTATGGATCCACAATTATGTGATGAATTGCTTGGTATAATGCATCAGAGAGATGCAATAAACTGCTTTTTTGTCAGAGTATTGTTCAGTTGTTTTGGAAGATAATTGTGAAGGTCGTGTACTGAGAACTGTTTCCAAAGGCAGAAAGCCCTGTTATGTCTTTTTAAACTCTTTGCCAAACAATCAAATTTTGCATTCATCCAATATGAAAGCATTTGCCGAAGACAAAATAAAAGTGGCTGCAATGATGAAACGTGTCCTTGACAAGGTATGAAACGTTGTATGAAAAGGAGAAATACTGGTTACAAGCATTTCATTCCTTTTCCTGCAATGGTTTTAAAGGGTTTTATCCACAGGGTCGTAAAAAGAAAGCGATCGCTTTGTAAAGGATTAATTTAAATGTGCCGCCGATTTTATGCCTCCAGATATATGCTCTGACTATCATCCCTTCATAGTGCCATATTAACCCTTTAGCTGCTAAATAACTTAAATAATAATTTCAAGACGATAGTAAAAGCTCGAGTAACGTTATTTCAAATTTACTTTTTTGGAGAACAATATCTTCTTATCGGACAGTGTAGATCAATGATCAGACTGCACAGTGCAGTCTGATCTTGATCTACACCGGCCGCAAAAGGTCAGTGCGTCACGCTTAGCAGTTTAGGGTTAATAAAGCATATTGATATGAGATCATGTTACCAACCAGATTAATGTTTCAAGGATATTCCGTATTGTTTGTGAAAGACAATCAACTTACCCTTTAAACCAATTTGTTTGTTTTGTTTGAATGATTTTTTTTCCCACTTTCAACAGCATATCTGTCCGAGACCTCTTAATTCGCAAGCTCTCTCACCCATACCTTTCATCACTTTCATGGCCTGAACTGAACTGACATTATCTTTTGACGTATACAGATTGTACACTGTCACAACAAATGAATGCAATGAATTTAGTCAAGTGTCTATACATAAATATGAAAAATACACAAACAGGAAAAAACACACTTAGAAAACAGAGAGGGAAAAAACTTAGAAAAACTACGAGTGGCAATAAAAGAAGCACAAGTTGGTAAAGTTTCCTGGTCTGCTTCGTTATTGGATCATTTGACAGGACAATCGAAAAGTGAGAGGATGTCAGAACAAGAATAATGATAGAGTAATCAAGGATGGTAGTCAGGGGAACTAGCTCCAAAAAGAGTCAGTGGAATTTCATGCCCCCAACACACCAGGAAACTCGCGAACTAGAGCCTTCAACAGAAAAACAGTAAACAAATGTATGTTTCGAAGCATTTTTTAAATACTAAGTTCTTTATTAGCGATCTATAGAAATCCGGCAATGCTATCGTGTATACATAGATATGATTTACCTTTATTCCCAGTTAGGATTGGCCGTAGAAATATGCAGGGTTTGAATATGATTTTGCCAGAACTTAAGAACACCGAACTGAAAATCCACCAGTTTCTGTCAACACGGAGATTTGGGACCACGATTTTATTTTCCTTCAAATCTATAGCCTTCAGACCACAGGCTTAGTTTGCTTTGGTTTGTATTGGAGTTTAACGCCATTTTACCAGCTCGGGTCATATCATGGCGGTCAGTGACGCATCCATATTTTTCCTGGCTTTCTCACACCAGTACTGACACCACCTTCTTTCCAAAGCCACTGACTACTTTTCTCACTTGCATCAGACGTGAGAGGCGAAAAATCGCCGGAAAGAAAGTTTGCTTCAACCGGGTATCGAACTCGCAACCACCAGGTCACGAGTCAGATACGCTAACTACTGAGCTACCCGGGCGGGCTCAGACCACAGGCGTTCGTTTTGTGACGAAATTCGCCATCTATATAATTTAATATATAAGACTTGAATATTACCTTATATATAGATGGCGAAGTTCGTCAAAAAAAAAACAAAAACGAACGCCTGTGCTTCAGACCCCCTCCCCCCCAAACACCATCAAATATCGATGATGTTCACAAGAAGAAATAAATGTCGATCTTTCACCGAAAAAAAAAACCTATTTATTTCATGCTTCTAATCCCTTCAGAGTTTGTTTGGACTTTCGTCAAATTCCAGTACAACAAATATTACCAATGATGTTCACTCATGAAATGGGTCGTGCTCTGTAAAAAGGGGCTTCATGACAAAAAAAAAAAAAAAAAAAAAGTCGAATTTCCTTATTTTTCTCTCAGAATCTGAAAACAAAATATAGCGAACTTATCAAAAAGTGGAGATATCGACAGAATTGTAAGCATACCCAATAAGGAGAACGTCAATTTTTTAACAGACGTTGATGACGTCGTTTTTCTTACTCTGTTTCACGTAGTTACTTTTTACCCGAATCAGTTGCTGATATTTATGCTGCACCACATAGAATTTCAGATGTAGTTCATGCATAAAAGATTTCATGCAAAATTGTTAAAGAATGTGCATTAAAATGCTCCTACTTTGCCGTAATATTAACACTTAAACTACTAAATGAGTAATAAATGTAATTTTCCCGCCAATGTTACCACCAAAATAAAGCGATTTCACATTTTTTTACGTTACATCTGCAGTACGCTTCCTCCTTTTGTAATTTTCATTCGCCTTTCATTTCTGATGTAAGTGATAAAGAAGTAATCGATTGAAAAGAATGTTGCGCTATTTCTGGTGTGGGTAAGCAAGAGAAACATGGATAGGTGCGATGATCGCTGTGATATGGCCACAGATTATGAAATGGGCAGAATGAACTCTGGCGCTTTCCTCCGCCCCCGTTATTATTTACTATATGGAACGCGGATTTGGAGTTCTTTGATATACTTTTTCGTGAAAAACAAGGCTTGTCTTGTGTTACAATACCTTTAGATCACATTTACTCTGTATATTTGCTTTTCATAATAAATGTAAGCAAAAAGAGTGATAGGTTACATTCTCACATTTGGACATTTGCACGTAATATTACTACATGTTTAACTAGAAACTTAAGTGTATCAATTACATTCAAAAACTAAAGATGTTAGCTTACAATTTTGAATGAAATATCGTTTGTACAGTGCTTTATTGTCGTATAAGCAATAAAGACTTGAAAAAGAAAATATATTTGTCTAAAACAAAGCAGGCACCACATGAGATGGAGACAACACCGTTTTCATTTCGGCTATTTCTTTTGCTTGAGATGCATTTAATTCGTCAATGTATTGTTTGACTTGACATTTTTAAAGATTACGGTTTCTTGTACTAATAATGTAAAACGGACGTCGAAATATCTGTCGGTATGTTTTAGCAGATGTGGGATCCATTGCCGAAATAAAATGCTAACTTAACGAAAATATTCCACATACCCATTTTCTTGACAAATGTATTTTAAATAAAACGCAAAAAATATGTAATTGAACACATAGTCAAAATCCCAATTCTTTTTTGGGGCTGGTATCTGGAGAATGAACGTGACATAAGAAAAGTTAGTCGGAGAAGTGGTGGAAACAAAGAAACTTAAAAAAAAAAATTGTTGAATTACACAAACACACACAAAAATAAGGAAGAAGCAGACATTTATCAATTCAATTTGAAACGTTCAGTCTGTATCGATGTTCAGCAATTCAATTCTTTTAACTAATAAAATTCGCCGAGCACAGTGGAGCAGTCGGTCGCGTACAGGACTTCATATCAGGTGGGCTCTGGTTCGAATCCCCAGCTCGGCGTATTTCTTTCCAAGGACTGATGATATGCTAGTCAATGCGACAGGATTCCTTCCTCTCTCACCGCTGATCATTGTTTCGATGATGGTTTGGGGGAAAGCTACGAGAGAAACAGTCTCTCTCATCTTCAATGTATGGTGAATGTAGATAAACTAATTCACTACAACCCTTTCTTGTACAGGGATAGAAAACTGCAGGTTATGCATGCTCAACTTAGATTTAAGTGTAGTTATGTAAAACAATCCTTTCTTTTTTTGAAGAATATTGTTGAACTCCTCTTTGTCGTTGCGAGGAAATAGAACAAACACTACTTCTTTGATTGCAGACATTATCGTAATATCAGGACAGCACTCAGGCAATGTATTAGCGAAATACCTGCTTTTGATATTGGAACTGTCCTTTTTGGTGACAATAGCCTCTCCCCTGCAGAGCAGTGAAAAGATCTTTAATGCAGGTCACGTTAAAATTGATAAAAGTGGGAGAGTCACTTGAGTTTCAATCCATATAGTATTCGATCCTTTGTTCCTCTCTCCTGACATTGTAACGCTGCGGATATAAATTTAGATCTATATAGATCTATAGATACAAGTTTCTTTTTCATTTTCTTTTTGTCTTGCCCAATCACCGATCATCATTCCTCCCTCCATACTTTTGTTTTTGCTGTAAATCGCTGACGTTTTTGTCATAAGTTTAATATGTTGAAGTTTATCCATTTGATTTTTATCTAATGTAGATCTAGTTGAAATACCACGTTACTGTTTTAGGGAGAGGAACTATATAGGCTTTTATGCTTTCGCTCCGATCTTTTTCACATTGCTTTGTTGTACTTTATATAATACATGTAAATTCACATTGGATCAAATATGTTTGAAAATAACTAAGTATATTTTGCGAAGTGCTTAAAAACAAAAACTCCAGGAAAGCATGGAAAGGTACCCTGCCCACTGGGATATAACTGAAATAATGTTGTAAACGGCGTTAGATATCATACAAACAAAAGCTGCTTATTATTAACATGTGGATTACATCTACTGTAAGAAAAAAAAAGTTGTTCAAACGCACTTTGGTCTATGCGGGCCAGCTAAAACTGGAGAGAGATCTACTTACAAGCTTTTGAATAATCAACCATCTTTGTGACTGATGGGAAAAAAAATAAAAGTAACCGTAGGGACTAGCTCTCAGGCAAAGTAGAGGGAAACGATCTGTATAGCCCGTGCCATTCACCTATATACACCACTTGACACCCAATGGATGACGGGGAATTTATAATAATGGTTTTACTTTTGTACAGGTCCCGGTGGAGGTGGGGGGGGGGGGGGAGGGTCCCCGCAATAAAAGATTTGCATTTTTTTTTATCTCGCCATGACCAATAGCTTACATTAACAAACACCGGATACTGTTTTTACACCCAAAATCTTAGGGAGATCAATAACTACAAAACATGGCGCTAAGCCTTTTGATATTTCTTAACGACGGATATGGAACAGATTGAGAATATACCGACAAATCTACGAACCACAGTTTCATTGTAGATGACCGATTGAAAATCGAGGATTAAAGAGCATGCGTAGTATGATGTAGTTCCCGTGCTTGTATTGTAAAATAGATCTAGAGTCTCTTCAAAACAAGTAATCATGTTTTGGAATGAGGCGCTATCATGAAAACCACATGTAAACAACAAAAATATTGACGTCACTTTAAGCATAGGCCACTGAAACTCTATTGGTCTATTACCGGAAAACGAAATTTTCCTTATCGGACACTGTTACTATAAATAGTACATTGGCAACTGCCTCTATATTGTATCCCGGCTTCTTCTGTTTTCGCTGATGCAACAGAATTTCCCCCCATTCGTCGTCTAGAGAAAACATATCAAATAGAACCACATCCCGTAATATAGTAACAGATATTGGTCACAAAAAACAACCAAAATTTTAATCCTTACCGATACGACGAACTGTTAAATTCTTTTTGACAATGGAGGTCGCTCAACTTTGTAATGGCGGATGACGTCATCAGTTTTCGCCGATTATACTGTTCAATAAAGTTTAGGCACTAGGAGCAATACACATGCACTGAAACAAGTCTTAAATTTTGCGAACTGGAAAAAAACAAGTTAAACGTAACATATTTACAGTCTGGTAAGTTTTTGTTTAATATTATTGTGTTTCTTGTTCTCGCTTCTCTGTACACTCTGGACAGAAGAAGCTGTCACCCAACCTAAGAACCTTAATGGGGGAGCAGTATTGAAGATGAACCCATCTTTGGCAGGAATCACAACATCCCCATTTTGTAAATACTAGTGAAACAGCATTACGAATTTCAGATGGAGTGAATTTTTTACAAACACAGCACTTTTCACTTTCTGGGACCGATTCATCACTGCTGGAATAATCTTCATTCTCTGTATTAACAGTAACAGTAGGATGTCGTGTTCCAGAAGGGCCTTGAGTAGACTTCTGTGACTTACCTTTCTCCTTTGAAACAGAAATAGCTGATTTATTATGAGATACCATACTTTTGACAGCTTTCTTCTTATTTATATGCTTTAAATTGGCAGACTCTAGGCCAGAAGCTGGTTTTTCATGAATAGACAAGGCAGTTTTGACATTCTTTCTTTTACTTAAAGGCTTTGATTTTGATGAATTCATGTGAGATTTTATTTGATCAGTAATATTTTCTTCTGTAATAGCTTTTCCACTGACAACTTTACTTAATGTCTTCCTAACTTTTGCAACCTTGATATTTTTCAATAATTCTCCACCTCTCTTTTCCAGGAATGATTTTGCCAGTTGGTCACTTTTGTTTTCATCTGACTGGGGTACTACAGTAGCAGAAGCTCCTGAAGAAAATCGAGCCACTTTGGGTTCCTGTGATGGGAAAGCTGATGATGGCGCAATGACAGTATCATTGATGACAGATGGATTATAGGGATAGACTCCACAACGCTTGAAGGCACTTTGAATATTTGTTGGTGACAGAGCAGCAGCATACACTTTACAAGCAAGTTTACAAACTTCATGTCTTGTCACTACATTACCACCAGATTCCCTCAAGTAATTATGACAGGCTGAATTCCATGCTATTTCAAAGGGACCATAGCAGCTGACATCAAGTGGCTGGAGCAAGTGGCTACAGTGAGGAGGAAGTACAAAAAGAATTATATGGTTCTGTTTTGCCCATTCAATAAGAGAAAGAGACACATGGCTTCTGTGCCCATCATAGAGTACCAACACATGTGAATCTTTATTGCGTGCAGGCAAATATTTAATCAGATGTTCCTGCATGTACTGGCTGAAAATTTCAGTGTTGGACCAGCCTGATTCAGACATGGTTCCGGAGGCACCAGCAGAAGCTCCTTCAAGCAGACCGTCTTGCATCCTTTTTGCCAGGAAAAACAAAATAGGGTGGCACCTGCTGTCCAACTGCATTTCCTCCACCAATCACAGTTGTTGTCTGTGATTTACCACCTGTTATTGCTTGAGCTTTATATTGCGATCCAGTTACAATTTTGGGGGGCTTATGGTTAGTAGAAAGTCCTTTTTCATCAATGTTATAAATGCAGTGAGGCTTTTCCATAAGATTGTACTTGTTAAGAATCTTTCCTAGTTCCAAAAAATAAGCATCAATAACAGGTCTTGTAGCACTTTTAGCACGGGCAATATCAAGGCTTCTTGGTTTTTTTACTTTTAATTCAGGCCAACGGTTAAGAAAATTATATAGCCACTGAAGGCTTAAACTGTGAGATTTGTCACATAATCCAAGATGGTGTGCAAAGTCAGATGCTACATTTATAGTCTCCTGCCTAGAATAGCCATAACCTATTTCAGCCATCGTGCTTAAATGCCTACACAAAAGGGCCTCTTGTTCTTGTGAAAATAAAGGAGATGGACCAGATTTGACAGTATCAACATGTACTTTTCCCCTAACTCTGTCTTTTAAAGTGTTAATTGGTACTCCAAAACGTTTAGCGGCTCTTTCAACTGGAATTTTTTCTTCAAATACAGCATTGTATGCATCCAATAAGTCTTCTTGTGTGTATGAACTTCTATAGCTGCCCCTCTCAGATGCACTGACCTGAAAGAAAATGGGAACAAACTAAAACTTGTATCAGGTTAAACAAAATATGTTAGTAGGGTGTATGGGTGATAGGTCATGACAGTATGTGTGTGTTGATAGTCGAGATGCAAGGGATGATTCATGATATCATTGTCATGTGATAAAAGCTTTGTGAAAGAAATTGAAATAAAATATCAATTGAAGGCCTTTTTTTTCAGTTTATATTTTATTTGTAAAGGAAACTGATGTATGATATGTAAAATAAAATATCAAATAAAGACCATTTTTTCAGTTTATATTTTTGTTAACCTGATCCACAATATTATCAATCTCATGTAGGCAACCTTTTGATTCTTAACAATCTCTGATGAGATATTCTTCTGCAGTAGACAGCTTAAGCCTTTCTTGCTGTATTATCAAATTACTAGTAAAACTAACAGTAGCCCTAAGGACCCCACGAAGGTGTTGCTTTAATTTTCTTGAACAGTATACATAGGAAAAGCAAGGTCATGTGACCGTCACGTGCCGAATAGTCTTGCAGACGCTACATTGTGTTCACTACTCAAAAAAAATGTTTATTTACATTGTAAAACAATTTTGGAGAGGACAAAATTTTGGGAATAGCAATATAGGGTGAAAATATGGCGGGAAATTTTTTTATTGTGTTTTTTTACCTTTCGTATCTCCATCTTCGGCAAAAAAAATCCCGGCGAGGGGCGTTGTCTTTGTTTACATTTTCCTTGGTGACGGCTTCGAGAATCTCGCGAGATTTAACGAGAAATAAACAAAAATCACGCACCGGCGAAAACACAAGAACGGCGAAAACAGAAGACGGCGGGATATATAATAAGACAAGGTCTTATTATATACAACATAGAGGCAGTCGCCAATGTGCTATTTATAGTAACGGTGTAAATGAAAATTTGAGTAATCCCTGATATACAGGCGATGCTCCAATTCCCAAGTATTCGATGATCAACCAAGAAAAATGTTAGTGTTCGGTAACAGACCAATGGAGCTTCAAAGGCCTGTGCTTTAAGCGCGATTTTCTCGACGTCATCTAAATGTCATTCAGACCCTTTTCACAGAGTGCGGCCCAAATAAATTTCGATCTTTCACCGAAAAAAAGCAACTATCCTCTATATTTTAGCTGATATAAAAGTAATGCATTTTTATGACATAATAAAGTCTGTTTAAACAGGACAACTTGAAATGTGGCAACAACAATGACAGCTACGGTTTTCCATATACCACAGTAACGGAGTTCAAATGTTTAACCGTTAGGCTGCTAAGCGTGACTCAAGAACCTTTTGCGGGCAGTGTAGATCAAGATCGGACTGCACAGAACGTGAAGTCTGATCTTGGATCTATCTTGGATCTACAATGTCAGGTAAGAATATATTTTTCCTTGAAAAATACTTTTGAAATAGCAAAATTTGGATTTTTACCATGGGTTTGAAGGTTTCATTTCGCTTACTTATCAGGTTAAGGGTTAATATGTTTGTTTAATAAACTGATCTGGTCGCCGTGTCCATGGTCTTAAGGTAAAATACCTGGACACATGATCCCGATGTAAATGTCCAATAAAATCGTAAATTTATAGGAGATCTGTAAAAATAGTTCACGTAAAAAGACGGATTATTCACTATGTGACAAGTTATTAAAGCTGTTTCACTATACTTTCAACTCATGGCCAGTGTTTATGTTTTCAAATTGGTAAACTAACACCACATTTAACACGTTCGCATATAATAGCACCTATGTCTTTCACGAACCTGTGTGCTGGACCTCGGGGCCATCCATGCACGTGGACAATTTTTTCTAGCACGTGGGCAGGTCTTTCTATCGAAAGAAAAATCTGTACACGTACATATATAGATCTGCGCTCGTGCATGTTAAAAGGACGAGTCATTATGAAATTGACCTTGCCCCATCAAACAAAGAAGCCGCTGAATAAGTACATGGTAAGTACAGTCCCTTCTTTGTCTGTTCAGTTATTTTCGTGCTACGAACATAGTTGGTGCTGCATAACTATCGGACAATGTAACACGTAATGCCCTAATTGTACTAGTCCAGTTTGAGGTTTGGTTTGCCGCTTTTGGAGCCTGCAGATATCCAATCTGAATTTTAGCAAGAAAGATGAATACAGTACGTAAATGTATAAACTGTCTCATCAGTTTTTATGCCCATGAAATTGGAGGGCATATCGTGTTACCCTTGTCCACGTGTGTGTGTGTGTGTGTGTGTGTTCGGAAAACAGAGGTGGTCGTGTCTGGACAATAACTTCCAGGTGCATAGTCCGATTTTAAAGTAATTTAAAACAAATGATCACCATGGATAGACAACGTGTCGCGTGCAAAATTCATGTCGCCAAATCAAAGGTCAAGTTCACAGCGCTTGGTTGAACTTTTTCGATATTTGTTAGAATTACAGTGACGACAGATGTTCCTGTCTGGCTAATTACTTCAAAATGTATGGTCCGATTCTAAAATAATTAGGCACAAATGATGACCATGGATGGACGACGTGTCCCTTGCAAATTCGTGTCGCCAGCTCAGTCAGAGGGTTTGGTTGAACTTTGTCAATATTTGCTACAATTATGGTAAACAGTGGTAGCCGTGCCCGGCCAATAAGTTCCAGGTGCATGGTCCGATTCTAAGAGGCCGTGGCTGTACTAGTTTGATTTGAAGTTTCGTCTACCACATGTATATGAATCATGCTCTAGCAAAAGCGTGCTTAGTGCATCCCCGTTGTAACATTATGAATGAGTCTAAAAATAGATACACCTAGCCTGCAGTGAAGCCCAGCTATATTAACCCTCACTGGACAGAGCCCTTGTCTTTCCCTTCAGTCATTATGTAGATTATTGTGTACCGTTAAACTGTTCCTTTACTTCTTGTATATTAAATAATTAACCGTCACATCTTGTGTTGTTGATTAACTATAATGCAGTTTGATGGAACTCTACATATATTATTATTAATGTTATGAGCCCAGTAACATTACATGGTGTCAGAAGTAAAAAAAAAATGACATTGGACTAATATTTGCTAACTTTTATTATTAAAAAATTGTTAAAATGGAAGGCATTAAACCACCATTTATGAACTGGAACGATTCTAATCTACCAGAACAACTGGAAAAATTCATCAGACATTGTGAACTAATTTTTACTGGACCACTTAGTGAAAAAGAAGAACATGAAAAAGTATCATATTTTTTATTATGGATTGGAGACGAAGGTCGTGACATTAGGCACACATGGACGGACATTAGTGATGATGAAAACAAGTTATTGGAAACATTCTATACAAGATTTCGAAATTATGTGAGACCGACGTTAAACCCAGTATTTGCAAGATATCAGTTTTACAATGAAACTCAGAAAGATAAAACAGTGGACTCTTTTGTTACACGCCTAAAATTGAAGGCAAAGGATTGCAATTTCACTGACGAAAATGAAATGATTAGAGACAGAATCGTATTTGGGACAAACTCGAACGAAATTAGAGAAAAATTAATCGAAAAAGGTGAAGCATTGACACTTCCAATGGCTATTCAAATTTGTCAAAATTTTGAATACGCAAAAGAACAAATGAAATTAATGGCCAAGGAGGAGGTCCATGCAATAAAACAATCAAAACATCGAAGAAAAAAGACGAAACAATCTGGAGCCACAGGACAGTCTCATTCCGACAGAGCTGAAGAACAATCGAAACAGAACAGACAGACTTGTTCCAGATGTGGATACTTACATGAACATAAACAATGTCCGGCCAAAGGACAAAAATGCAGAAAATGTGGGAAACTAGACCATTTTAAAAAAATGTGTAGGACTAAGTGTGTGAGTGAAGTGAATATGGAAGAAAATGATACTGATTTTGAGGTTGATATGGTAAGTACATCTTTTCATTCTAATGACCAAGCTTTTGCCACAATCTTAGTTGGTCAGAACGAAATGCCTATCACCTTCAAGATAGACACTGGTAGCCAAGTAAACATTCTTCCGGAAGATCAATTCAAATTTTTGAAGGTAAAAACCAAACTGAAAACTCCAAAAGGCACACTATCGTCCTATACAGGGGATCTTTTGACAGTAAAAGGCATGCTGCAATTGCCCATCCAGTACAAAGGTAATTCATTGACTGAAATGTTCTACATTGTTGATACGAAATCAACAGCACTGCTATCTTTGAAGTCATCTGTCGATCTTGAATTGATCAAATTAGTATATTCAGTCGATAATGAAACCATTTCCATAGACATGACGGACCAAAAAACTGAATTTCTTGACGAATTCAAAGATGTTTTTCATGGAATAGGTTTAATGAAGGGAAAAGTTAAACTGCATTTGAAGCCAGACTGTATACCAGTAACCTACAAGTTGGGTAAACAATATAGTGATTGTTGAAAAGCCCAAGACAAAACAGTTGCGCATTTGCTTAGACCCGAAAGCTCTAAACAATGCAATTTGTAGACCTCATTATCCTATGAGAACTTTTGAAGAAGTTATGGCACAATTAGCCAATGCCAAGTACTTCACAGTTCTTGATGCCACTAGCGGTTACTGGAGTGTACAATTAGACGAACATTCTTCGTACTATACTACATTTAACACACCATTTGGTCGTTGGAGATTTAAGCGACTAGCATTTGGTTTAAATTGTTCCCAAGACATATTTCAACAAAAGCTAGACCAAGCTTTTGAGGGATTACCTGGCGTTACTGGAATAGTAGACGACCTAGTAATCTGGGGTAGAACAAAAGATGAACATGACCAAAACTTGCGACAAGTACTGAAAAGAGCAAGACAAAAAGGAATTAAATTCAATCCTGAAAAATGTGTCATTTGTACGACACAAGTTTCATACTTTGGACACATCTTGTCAGATCAAGGTATAAAACCAGACCCGAAAAAAATTTCTGCTATTTCAGAAATGGACGCTCCCAAAAACAGAGCAGAGCTTGAGACATATTTAGGAATGGTGACATACATGACAAAATTTGCGCCTAATCTTGCATCAGTCACAAATCCTTTAAGAGAACTCTTAAAGAAAGATGTAGAATTTGAATGGAATGAACCACAAGAAAATGCATTCCAAGAAGTAAAAACAATTTTGTGTTCAGCACCGGTTCTTGCATTCTTTGATCCAAATGAACCAATCACAATTCAGTGTGACGCGTCGAAAAATGGGTTAGGAAGCGTTCTTTTGCAAAAAGGTGAACCAGTTGTTTATGCTTCAAAAAGCCTAACACCAGCCGAAACAAATTATGCCCAAATAAACCAGTTGTTTATGCTTCAAAAAGCCTAACACCAGCCGAAACAAATTATGCCCAAATAGAAAAAGAAATGCTTGCTATTCTATTTTCATGCAGACGTTTTCATCAATACATTTATGGAAAAAAGGTCACAGTTGAGTCTGATCACAAACCATTGAGTTCAGTTATGAAAAAATCTTTGTGCAATGCTACTCCAAGGCTACAAAGGATGTTGCTTGAATTGCAGAAATATGACTTAGATGTACACTATGTACCAGGAAAAGACATACCTGTAGGAGATCTGTTATCTCGAAAGTATCTACAAGATACAAGCCCCGAATCATCGGAGAGTGTAGATTTGCATATCCATACTGTATTGTCTACTATAGCTATTAGTGACAGAAAACTTGAGCAAGTTAGACGTATGACAAGCAATGACCCTCAGTGTCAAACTCTGACAAAAGTTATTCTGAGTGGATGGCCTGAGATGAGATCAGACTGCCCTTCCAATATACTTGAGTTTTGGAACCATAGGAATGAGCTATCAATATCGGAAAATATCATTTTTCGTGGCCAGAAAATTGTTATTCCGAGGGAACTGAGAAAAGAAATGTTGGAAATTCTACATACTGGTCACATGGGTGTAGAAGAATGTTTAAGTAGGGCAAAAGATGTAATGTTTTGGCCCAAAATGACGTCGGACATAACTGACCATGTACTGACATGTGATATTTGTTTGAAGCACAGAAACTCAAACACAAAGGAACCACTGAAATATCATGAAATACCGGAATTACCATGGCAGGTAATAGGTATTGACCTCATGACTTTTGACAATGATGATTACTTAATCACTGTTGATTACTTCAGCAGATATTTTGAAGTAGATTTGCTGACAGACAATAAAAGTGTGTCAATCATCAAAAAGCTCAAAATTACATTTTCAAGATTTGGAATTCCTCAGAAAGTAATTTCAGACAATGCAATGTACTTTTTAAGCGAAAGTTTCCAGAAATTCGCTCGAGACTGGAATTTTGAACATGTAACAAGCAGCCCGTTATATAGTCAAAGTAATGGCCTTGTTGAAAAAACTGTTCAAACTGTCAAACGCATATTCAAAAAAGCCAAAGAAAGTAGAAAAGATCGAAACATGGCTATTCTTGAATACAGGACAACACAATTAAAATGTGGTTATTCTCCATCACAATTGTTGATGAACAGACGGTTGCGAACGACACTGCCGGCAGCTAACACCTTGTTATTGCCGCAAGCAATTGATGTGAAGGAAGTTCGCAGAAAGCTTCAAAACTGTCATGAAAGACAGAAAAAGTACTTTGACAGACAGTCAAAACCCTTGAAACCCCTTGAAGTAGGTAATCGTGTGCGTATGCAATTTGATAAGCAATGGAAGTGGAAGCCAGGAAATATAATTGACATACACTCAGACAGATCCTATATTGTTCAGACAGACGACGGTGGAATTTATCGGCGAAACAGAAAATTTCTGTTCAAAAATAAAGATCAAAATGAAAAATCACAATCCGATCATTTTCAATGTTTGGCTAGTTCAAGTGAAAATGAACGTAATTCTGCAGAACAATTACCTGAAAATTTGAACAAAAACGGTTCAGGATCAAACCAGCAACCCCCTGATGTATATGTGACAAGATCTGGTAGAACTGTTAAACCAAACAGGTATTTGAATGATCCGGTGTGGCAAAAGTAAGGGCATAGACAGGTAAGTTGTACTGTGAAAGAAAGTGTGGGTGAATGGGTTATGTAAATTTTGTAAATAGTTGTCTCATGTTTTATTGTAGTATCTGGCACAAAATTAATCTTTCAATTACCATGAATCTGGAATACTGGGAACACCCTGATAATGACAGTATTTCTCACGGACTGAAAATTTTTGTTAAATACCAGCTGTCAAGACAAATTAGTAACTGACGGAGCACCTTACTCTTCTGTACCAAAATCCCACAATGCTATTCATGTATTTGTTTTCAAAAGGAGGGAGATGTAACATTATGAATAAGTCTAAAAATAGATACACATAGCCTGCAGTGAAGCCCAGCTATATTAATGCATTACAGATGCATTACACCAAGCAATTTATCACATAATTATGGGTCCATATAATTATTTTTGTCTAATAACCGACTGCATCATGAGATAGAATGGTCTTTTGATATGCAGAAAAATACAAATAGCAAAACTTTAGCTCAAAGTCAGCCTGTGCTGACCGCACAGGCTGACTTGGTTGACACTTTTTGCACATGCATTAAACCCCTTTTCATAGAGCATGGCTCATTTGTATGAGGAGAATGCACAATTTCTGTTTGATTTCGGCAAGAACGATAAATACGTAAATGTTGAAACGGTCCAGTTAGTCTTTCTGTAAAACAGAATTAATCATAATTGCTTATGTAGGACTATCTGACCACGTAACACGTAATGCCCTGGGTCCGTATTCACCAACCATTCTTAAGAACGTTCTTGGTCTTATTCTCCAGAATTTTCTAAATTTGAAAGTAACACAACTTCTGATTGGCTAAACCATTTGGTTTAGCCAATCAGAAGTCATGTTACTTTCAAATTTAGAAAATCTTGGCGAATAAGACTAAGAATGTTCTTAAGAATGGTTGGTGAATACGGACCCTGGATGTTTTAGACCAGTTTGAGCTTCTGTGTTGGGATCCCGAGAAATTTGTCTGAATTTCGACAAGAACAACAGTACGTAAATGTGTAAATTGTGATATCAGTGTTTTTCAGAATCACTGCAGATCAACTTACCCGAGTTATTCATAACTGATTCTATCTACTGGACAACAAAAATACACAATGCCCTCGCTGTATTAGTCCAATTTGAGATTTGATCTGTTGCATGTATTAGGAGCCTGTAAAATTCCTGTATGATTTTCGCAAGAACGAGTAGTGCGCAAATCTGTAAATGGTTACATTATTTTTTAGCAACACTGGCCGAAGGACAGTGAGCTTAATAGGCCTATTCCATGACAATGTGTCCGTCGTGCGTCCGTGCTTTGACATTTATTTCAAACATACATGTATTTTCTGTGACACTACCCATCCAATTTTGACGAAACTTCACAGAACTTATCCTGCCATGTTCAAATCTTCAGAAATTCTTGCCATGGCTACAGAACTGAAAAAAATATGGGAAAAAAATTAAAAGTCTTCTGGTCCGAAACCAGGAGGTCCACGGCTACCAAATTTGGCACGTAGCTTCATCTAATAGACCGCTACCAAAATTTCGAATTATTGCCCTGGGGTCAAAATTGGCTCCGCCCCGGGCTCACAAGTCTTACAAAGTGAAAACTTAAAACATCTTGTTCCTCATTGTAAGGCCGAGGGCTACCAAATTTAGCATTGAGCTTCATCTGGTGGACCTACAGCAAGATTGTTAAGGCTGTAGCTCTGGGGTCAACCTTGGAGGTAAAACGTTTTATGAGCATTAAATAAGCCTAAGGAAGTAGGCTTATAGACTAAAAACTGTAAAAAAAAAATCGTCTTGTAGTACATCAAATCGATTTTGCTTAAGCTTATATACTGATCATGGAAAATAACTCCTGTTCACTCATAACAGATATATGTAGATTGTTACCATTTACCTCCTTTGATTATCACATTGCACTATTACATCTTTGGTGTTTGCTATTCGACATTTTTGGTCAGAAAATGTTCACTTTTCAGGTAGAGTTACGTGTATTCATTTTAATGTTGTTATGCTCAGATGATATTTAATATTAAGTAAGGTTTGTATCATTCAGGCTTTTAGCCTGGGCTTGGCTTGCCAAGCCCAAGGCTATAGTAATCATATACCAAAATTTCAACCCCATCCACATGATCCGAGCAGTTTCGGAAAACCCGAGTAAAAGTGAAAAGTACCGCTTGCAATGCATCTCACTACGCTGAAAGAAACGACCCCCAAAAATGATAAAAATATTTGGGTTTGAACATCAAAGTTAGGTTTAAGTTCACAAAGAACTGTGAGAGATGCGTGATGTTAATCTAACGAAAGTATTTGACTAAGAATTTCAAGCCGTAATGATCTTATTTACAAGTGGAAATTAGTGCGCTGTAACACTGAAGAAACATTGGCAAATCCTCAGACGAGTGATGTTGCCGAACAGTACTCGAAATCTTTCATCTTTCCTATTTTTAGACACAATGTGCATGACAAAACGCAGACGACTGTGCTCTCTCCCCAAAACAGCTTAACATTTCAAAGAACTCAGTAAGATTTATTTTCGCAAAATTACTGTGCTTCTCGTATCTAAAGGTATAAATATGCTTTGATTGGCCCAGTATGTACGATGCCTTATTTCTTCTTGTCAGAGTTGTCCCGATATCCTATGACATCTCGGACCATGCCAATTTCGACCCATTTTGGGCATTACAAACTCGGCACACAAAATCGAATATGTTACACAGGGTATAAAACTTTGTAATATGAGCCATGGACAACCAGTTAAGAAGACCTAAATGGCGAGCGTGTTATATCAAAGATCAGACTTCCCATTAAGTGCCATCTGATCTTGATTTTTGATCTCCTCCGCTCTTTATCGATAATAAATTGCTTGACCTAAGATTAGCATCAGGTGGTAGGCGTTTTATATCGAAGATCAGATTTATTTTTCGGTGCAATCTGATCTTGATCTAAGCTGTCAATACAGGATATTTAACCCTTAGGCTTCTCAGCGCAACTCGATGCTCTCTTACGGATAGTGTAGATTAAGATCAGACTGCACAGAACGTGCAGTCTGATCTTGGATCTACATTGTCCGATACGATGAGTTTTTTTCTACCAACAACAATTTTGCAATCGCCATTTTACAGCAAATATAAGTGGCTTGAAAACTTCAGCCATTGTATTAAACAATTTAACCCTTTACCAAACAATCCCAACTTTTAATGACCCTGAGAAAGAAGCCTTTGAAAACATTGTGGGAAAAGGGAAAAAAATGCTGGTAACCAGCATTTCTGCCTTTTCCGATAATGTTTTCTACCCTTCCCAAAAATGATTTCAATTTTTCAGTCACATTTATTTTGTCGTCTGCAACTGCTTTGAATTTGGACAGGTCTAAAATTTTGTTGTTTGGTAAAGAGTTATGGGTTAAGTGATAATAGGTACTGAAAGAGTTCGGTTTTTAACACACTGCTTACGGATCCATATTTTTACTGCCAGCTATTGCAGACAAATTTGATGTTAATTCATTAATAAAGTTACTGTGTGCAGATGAACCGCTCCTTCAAAATGATAGGAACATATTTCGAAGCTGATGAATTTTCAAAGGTGTCGGAGTGCAGGGCAATTCAAGACCGTCAATATTAGTACTCATCTGTGTAAATCCACAATGTTACTAAGAATAATGTAAGAAAAATATTTTTTCGTCCAATCATGCATTTGGTTCGAGGATAGTTTGTCCAAAAACTAGCTTGGCTGTGGGCATGTTCATCCCTAGGCTTTTTCATGCAGGCCTCTGTGTCCCATATTATTGCACCCTACTTTATTAAAATGAAATTTAAGTGAAACATGAATTAAAAAATCAAGTAACATCATATATCTACAATTAGGTAGTTTTTTTTTTTTAATTAACGTCTGTGAATCACTGGTTTTCTTAGAATTTTCACCATCATCAATGGGGAACAATCTCAAAATTGTCGCCATCATTTGCTACTTCTAAATACCAAGATTAACAATCGTCAAAATTTAGAATTAAAGTAATATAAAAGCTCAGTGCTTGAGTGAGAGAGGATTGAATTGTGTTGTAATGACTACCATCAATCATCAAAAAGAAATTGGCTGAGCTAAGGATTCAAACTAGTGAGCCCCCTGTTCTGAAGTCTGGTACGCTAACGACTGTGCTAATGGGGCTCGACTGCAGTAACTGGTTTTAACTTTTTACCAAATGATAAAATTTTAGACTTAACCAAATTGAAAGCCTTTGCAAATGATGGAATTTGTCCCAGATAGGGAAGAAAGCATTGTGGAAAAAAAGGGAAAATGCTAGTATACATAAAAGCAACAGTATCTTGAATCACTTCAAAAATGCAGAAAATGAATTGAACAGGTTAGGAACAGGCCCATTGTTCTTAAATTTTAAAGAATCAAAAAGAATAGAGAGCAAATTGCTTGTTTGCAAAAAGGAGAGCCATTTTCTTTTTACCCCAAAAAGGGCCATGTTTTGCCCCAAAAATATTGACCATCAGCAAATCATTTTTATGCACCATGTCTTAGATAAAGTTAAAAGTAAAACTGTTGCAAACACCAATCATCTGAAGACTACATCTCTGGCCAAATCTTCACCACATTTAGTCCTAGTATTTGTCTTTATAATACTTAATCCTTTACCACACAATTCTGAGTTTTAACAACTGTGATGAAGGAGGGTTTAGAAAATACTGGAGGAGGGGGCTCAGGAGAAATTGCTGGTGACCAGTATTTCTCCTTTTTCCACATTGTTTTGCTACACTTT
The DNA here is from genome assembly GCA_945859785.2 of Tridacna gigas. Lineage (NCBI taxonomy): Eukaryota > Metazoa > Mollusca > Bivalvia > Cardiida > Cardiidae > Tridacna > Tridacna gigas. The sequence continues at coordinate 36,382,202 of OX244036.2, read as the reverse complement.
CCAATGTCAGCATTAGCATCACATTCTATTTGTCGTCTGCAGCAGATTTCAATTTGGACAAGTCTAAAATTTTGTTGTTTGATAAGGAGTTAAGATAATTTTGACAACTGCCACTATGCAAATATGAAAATTGGGTTAGCAAGTTTGTTTCCTAATTACAACGGTCACAAGTTTAAATTTTGGTCAATCTTGGTAAAAATAAATAGTCACACAAGACAGATTACAATCACTCTTGTTGGTTTTTTGGGGGGGCAATAAATTAGAATTATCTGAGATGATTTCGAATGGTTGCTCCCCTGGTCACAACACTGACAACTTGTTTATACTTTTGAGACCATATTTTGATTATATGAACTGAGTTCATATTCACCAACTGTTCTTAGGAACGTTCTTTGTCTTATTCTCCAAGATTTTCAAAATTTGAAAGTAAAACACTACTTCTGATTGACTAATCCAGATGGTTTAGGCAATTAGAAGTGTTACTTTCAAGTCTAGAAAATTCAGGAGAATAAGACTGAGAAAGTTCTTAGGAATGGTAAGTAAATAGAGATCCTGATCTGTCCATCTGTCTTAATAGTATGCCATGCAAATTTCCATTTGTGTTTAAAGCCAAGCCAAGACAGGTGGTTCAGTCTATTAAATACAAGGCTTGAAAGCCAGGTTGCTGAGCTCTGCCTATTTCCTTCAGACAGTTGATGATAGTCATGGGATCAGGATTCAACCCCTCTCACTGCTGTATATTTTTTCAACTATGTTTATGTGGTAAAGTAGCCAGTGGCTTGGAAAGTACAAGTTAAACCAATTCCAGGAAAACATGTATAGGTGCACTGGCCTTTGCAACACAATTGAAATAATGTTGAAAATAGTGTTAAACCATAGAAGCAAGTTTTGGTCCAAATTAACTGAACATTGCTGGGCCAAAATTTTGTCTAGATAATCTTTTTGACTGTACAATACCAATAGGTCTATTTGTATACATTTCAAAAGCAGTATAAGCATGGAAAATCCTAAAAGGATATCAATCAGGTTACTTTCCCGCCCAATGCTAATGAAACTTGGTCAAAATGTTAGATTTCACTGTGTTTAAGGGTAGCTTTGGCTTTAAATTGAAATTAGGCAGAATATTTGTAATTTTAAACCAACGTTTCCCTAACACACAGTGAAATCTAACATTGAAATTCGGCAGAATATTTGAGTCCAGCCCCTGTAGCTCAGTTGGTAGCGTACAGGACTTGAGAGCAGGGGGTCACTAGTTCGATCCCCAGCTGGGCCAATTTCTTTCCAAGGATTGATGATAGTCAATGTGACAGGATTCATTCTTCTCTCACCCCTGATCATTGTTTTGACGATGGTTATGTGGGAAAGCAGCAAGTGGCTTGGAAAGAATATTGTGCGTAGTACTGGTAAAAAGAAACTCAAGAAAAGCATGGATAGGTGCACAGGCTGCCGTGAAATAACTGAAATAATGTTGAAAAGGGTGTTAAACACTATAAATCAATCAATCGATCAAAATATTTTCCTTGATAAATATTTCAGACAAGTTTAAAATGAATCATATCGGGTCAAGAAGTAGGTCACTTGGGAAAATCGTAGGAAAACCTTGTTTGCACTCAGATAAAATTTTCAGTCACATACTCATGAAAATTGTTTGGAATTTTTGTCTTAATGACATCTCGTACAAGTTTGATATTAGGTTGTGTAGTATCAAAAAGTAGGTCACTTTTATGAATCAGAAAAACGTTGTGCGCACCATATAGGCCACATTTATCAGCAGTAGGCCTATTCCTTTTTGCATGCTGCTCATTTTGATTGGTCGCATGAGCCTTTACAAATTTATGTTTTTCCATTCTGTTGTCAACTCTACAGACTGTCAGTGTGAGACAATGTAGAGATATTTTTATTAGTCTATACAAATGTGATGTAGAAGTTTCAAGCCTGTACAAATGTGATAGAAATTTTGAGCTTCTGGGCCTCTTCTTTCTTCTTCTTCACCCCTTCAGATGCCCAGGCCTTCAGTGCCTTTGGCGCTTTGATTTTTTTGGTTCCAGAGCTTTACCATTCAAGCCATTGAAAAGATGTTTTTCCTGCTTCTTAAGTATTTGAAATCTTCGTGTCAAAGCACTCTTTGTTAGAGTTCATTGATATTTGGTATGAATGATACTTGATTAGACCTGCATGTATTCACTGACATCATCTTTGAATTTTTTTAGTGCATGGGAGCTAAGCTATTTTTTTCAACGAAACTTTATTACCATACAGACTTTTTTATGATTTAAATGCCAATTAAGTGAATGATACATTTATTTAAACGGAAGTGGAACGATACAGGGCCATTATGACCCTGTTGTTTTATTATCATGATCAGTGTGCCTTAGTTATTAATAATTGAATCCATCGAAGTGCTGGGCAACAAAACACATAATGTCCTGGCTGTATTAATCCAGTTTGAGGTTTAGTCTGCTGCATGCATGAGGAGCCTGCAAAATTTCTGTATGTTTTCGGCAAGAACGATGCCGACATAAATATTAAAACGGTCGCATCAGTCTTTCAAATCCAGCGGATAGGATACATTGTGGAACACTGACTCCGAGGCAGTCGTAGTTGTTTCCTGTACGGTACTGGACATCGAATTGCTAGATTCCTTAGCTACATGACGACCAATAGGGGGTTTGGTCTGCTTTTGTAGGAGCCTGCAGAATTCCATTCTGAATTTCGGCAGGTATAACAGGTATATCAACGGCTTTCCGCTTCCAAGTACCAAAAGGGTACACCTGAGGGTAAAGTTGAGGTCTATGAAGTTGCGATTGATCAGTAGCTGCATCTGAAGGTCAAGAAGCGACAAAACAAAGAAAGGCGTCCAGATGACGACGTAGAGTAGACCGAGCAAGTTGAAGGTCATTGATAGTTGTTGGTTCATGTCCTGAACTTGCGATGTCGTGTGACTGCTGGTCAGTGACCTCACCAACTGTTGATGATGATATCCGACCAATTTACTGCGGATCAAAACTGATAAAATATGAATGCTTGGACAAGCGTACCCAAATACAAACAGCAAGGACGTGCAGATGATGTATGGTGTCGAATTGAGGTCAACTGGCTTACAAGTAAAGACGTCGATACCTGTGACGTTCATCTGTACGGAAAACTTCTGAATTCGTTTTTCTTGGAACAAGAAAAACCGCGGAATAGTGAGAAAAGTGGATAAACACCAAATTCCGCACAATGTTAAAAGACCGTGCTTTCTTTTCCACTGAGTTGAAGAAAGCATCGTGAGGCGACGTAGACGATCTTGACAAAGGACTGCCAGGCTCAAGATCTGTGACACATTCATCAACATCGTCACTGTTTTAAATATCTTACAGGCAAAGGGACCTGTCTTCCACGAATTAGGTGGGGGTGTAATATTAAAGATGTAAAAATTGTTGGAGAACAAGCAGACAAACATATCGCAGGCGCAGATGTTTGTGAGGATTATTAGCGAAAAGGACGCTAGCCGCATCTTTTGCACAAATATCAGCATAGATGGGATGTTCAGAAGTACCATCATTGTAGAAAACACTGGAGAGAGGATGATAAACACTAGTTGTGAGGTGTTGATCGCCATGGCCTGGTCTGAAAATACAAAATATATAGGATCAGCCGCATGTTTTGTACAAATATCAGCTTGGATTGAGTGCTTAACAGTAGCATCAGTGTAGAAAACGAGGTCTGAAACATACGAGATAAGACAAAGATTTATTTTACTCAATTTTTGCAACAAACGACACTGACGTTGTCTTGGAGAAATAGTTTACTAATTGCGCTTTTCCGTCAGACCGGGGGCATCGCGGCGTTGTCACCACGATGTTAACAAAGTCCATGGCCTTTCAGTGCGCTCACCCCACGTCACTTTGGCGTCTGCCCGGTGATCAAAGTCGACCTTATGACGACTATGCACTTTGCGTTCTCGGGGTATCGACAGTCAGTCGCGAAAAGTAGCTCAAGTTATTAAATTAAACTCCCATAGAGTTACATGCATTTTTCAGTGTGCAAGAAAATTTAATACGCTGCTTCTGATCATAGATATTTAAGAAAAACTACTGGTAGACAAAATAAGTCACTGGACTTACCCTGATATACCTACGCTATTAATTAATGCTCTTCTACAAAGGATACTAGTTTTTTTGTTTTTTTTTTATGTAAAATTTATTTTGCTTTTATTATATTTTTCATATCAATTTCACAGCTATAGCTTCATTTTCAAGCCACAATAAATTAGAATTAAAGATTTAAGCTTGAAATACATGTAAGTCAGTGGCGATTCTGACTATGGAGAGATATTAAATTTAATGACCAACTGTGCAATTACTTTACCGTAGGTGACGCATTACAGTAAAGGTGGAAGGTGGAAAAGCAGCCAGGGCTGCAGACGTGACATTAGATCGCATGAAAAAGGCTCCGAGTTGGACCAATATGTCTGACAACGATTTTCTATGTGGTGGGTATTTGCCTGGTACTGCTAGAAGAAAAATAAAACGTGTTCAGTTTAGAAGCAAGTTTCCCTATTTTCTCTTTGAAGATGTCGAATATACGTAGAAACGTGATGTCTATGAGATAAACACAGAGAAAGGCAAACCGAAAGTGTAGTTTATGGAGCTAGTGGTCAGTGAAAACCTAGGTCGGCACAGGCATGCCCTTTTTTCACCTTGGGATTTTCCCTGAAAATCAAGCACCTGCTGCCGAACTATATTCACGCAATAAATATAGATATGGGTAAAAAACTAATCAAAAGGAAAAAAGTTTTCTCATTTATTTTGTTGCTCATGATACAAGAAAGAGAAGACATTTTATTAACCAATTTTTTATCACGGCCGACTCCATGTACTTTCATTTTAAAAATGGCACCAAACTGGCTCCAGTTATTTTAATGTGGCGCAAACTTTTCTCATTTGGCGAAAGTGGTGGCGCAAGAAAAGAATTGGCCGGGGGAACCCTGCTTTGCCAAAAGAAAATCTGAGCCTTTAATGTTGGTTAGACATCTTTATTTGTGCCGTGCTCTGGCAAATGGGGGCTTAATGCATCTCCGTAATGCATTGAACCAAACAAGCCATCACATATATTCATAATACTCACTTTTTTAACAACTGACTCAATCATTAGGTAGACTGGTCCTTGGACATACAGAAAATTGACCTGTAGCGAAAAGTGTCGACCCAGGTCAGCCTGCGCGGACTGCCCAGGATAACCTGGGTCGATACTTTTCGGAGATGCATTAAGCCCCTTTTAACAGAGCATGGCTCATTTTATTAAATGAACAATTTAACCATTTTCCACACAATACCAGCTTTTAACGACTTCGACCATGAAAGTCTCCGAAAACATGGTGGGAAAAGGAGAAAATGCTGGAAGTAAGCAATTTCTCCTTTTTTTCATAATGTATTTAACCCTTCCAAAGACAATTTCCACCATTTGAGACACATGTAATTTGTCGACTGCAAATGTTTTTCATTTGGACAAGCCGACCTTTTTTTTTTTCATTTTCTAAATAACGAGTTAAGAATTAAGCATGATAGTCCTATGAACATAATACAATATCCGGAAACCTTAACCGATTTATAAGCAAAAGGAAATCTCGATAGCTTACAAGGGTTCTTGCCTGTCTGGGGAAAAATGTAGAGAAAATATAAGTTTGCTTGAACAATGTGTTAGGTCGCCCTCAACCTTTTACCAAACATTAAAATTTTACACTAGTCTGAAATAAAAGCATTTGCATACGAAGGATTAAAGGTGGCTAAAATGACAATATTTGTCCGTTATCTGACAGAAAACATTGCAGGAAAAGGAGAAAATGCTGGTTACCAGCATTTTCTCCTTTCCCACAATTTTTTTCAAAAGTCTTCACCACGGTCGTTAAAACTGAAGATTGTGTGGTAAAGGATTAACTCTAATTTAGTTGCATTTTATGACGACAGCTCTGTTTGTCACGCCATCCCTACGTTTCACCAGTACTCTGCACAAACTCTGCGGTGTCTAGCTATACGACTATCCCACGTGACCGGCAATGGGATCAAACCGCAGGATTTCCAAAGTAGAAAGCAGTCTCAATATGATGTTGATGTAGAGAAGTCAGTAGATTCGAAGGGTGCCGTATTTTTCACATTGAAACTTGATTTGAAAAACGAAAGTTGAATGTGTCCGCATTTGACAATTGAAACATTTATCTTTTAGCAAGTGTCAAATTATATATTCATTTCATAATTACGAAACTTAAAACTTCTCTTCAAATGATCCAAAAGGTTTTATGATAATATTATGCTGACTCCATTATCCTGAAGGTTATACCTTTAAAATGCTTAGCGCTTTAATCTTTTACAATACAATCCCGAGTTTTAACGATCCTGACGAAAAGAAAAAACCTTTAAAAACATTGTGGTAATAGGAGAAAATGCTGTTAACTAGTATTTTTTCCTCTTTTTACATTGTTTTCTTTTCTTTCAAGACATATTCCGTGAAATTGAGCCATTTTAAATGTGTCGTCAGAAAATGCTTTCAATTTGGAAAAAGTCTAAAATTTTGTCGTTTGGTAAGGAGTTAACTCTTAGAGTGCTGTACACAACCGCAGTCATTTAAAGTTTGCTGACAAAGTAGTTCAGGACAAGGTTTTTTAGCTGACAGTGTAAATCAAGTTCAGACTGCACAGAGCGTGCAGGACTTTGATCCACACAGTCCGCTATTCGGTGAACTATTCTTGCAAAACGCCCTAGACGTTACTCTGGTTTTTTTAGGTGATTTTCTAACAGTCCATTTTATTCATTGAACGCTTTTACCCGTTACCGTATTACAGAAATTTAGACTGACCCAAATCAAAAGCTGTTGCAGAAGAAAAATCAAATATGGCTAAACGATGGGATTTGTCATTGGAAGGGTAAGAAACATTGTGGGTAAAGGAGAAAATGCTGGTTACTAGCATTTTCTCCCTTTCCAACAATGTTTTACATACACATCCTCGGGGTCGTTAAAACTCGAGATTGTGTGGTAAACTGTTAAGGGTTAACTCTTGACCAGATTGCGAAATTCCGGACTTGTCGAGATTGAAAGCATTTTCAGACGAAAAATCAACTGTTGCTCAAATGATGAGATCAATCGTTGAAAAGGTAGAAAGCATCTTGGAATATAAAAACTACCGGTGACCAGCATTTACCCTTTTCCCACAACGTTTTCAAAAGCCTTTTCCCGCCAGGTCGTTAACTTGTTTTAAACAAATCTGTTTGAGCCATGCTCTGGCAAAAGGGGGCTTAATGCATCTCCGTGATACATTATACCAATCAAGCAGTCACCTAATTATGAATCCATAATAGCCCATTGTTTTAACAACCGGCTTTATCATGAGGTAGAATGGTCCTTGGACATACAGAAAACTAACCAATATCGAGAAGTTTCGGCCCAGGTCAGCCTGCGCAGGCCGACCAGGTCGATACGTTTCGCAGATGCATTAAGCCCCTTTTTCACAGAGCATGGCTCATTTATATTACATCGGTTTGAAACAAGTTCTTAACACTTATATCAATCACTCTCGGCTCCTTCTGAAACCTTAACCCAGTCCTCGCGCTGTGATGTGGGTAGTTGCGTTTATCACGGGATTCGAATAAGGAACTTTGGTTTGAGTCGCTCTACCCTTACGCCACGTGTCTCCAAAGAAAAGTAGCTTAAACATGGAACATGGCTTAGGGCTTGAAGCGCGAAGTAAAAAATACCTCGAGAGGAACAGTTGTCAACATTATCTAAAACCATATTAACCCTTTTAGCTGCTAAGCGCGACTCACTGACCTTTTGCAGACGATGTAGATCAAGATCTGACGTCACAGATCTAGGATCTACACTGTCTGATAAGGAGATATTTTTATCGAAAAACTAGGTTTGAAGTAGCATTATTCGGGTTTTTATTATCGACTTGAAAATTTCACAGTAACTTATTTAGCAGGATAAGGATTAACAGTGTATATTCAATGGCAAACCACACCGGATATGTCAAGTGTCAAACTATATCTCAATTCATACTAGACAGTTTAAATCCAGCGTCAAACTATATCTCAGACAATACTGAGCAGTGTATATCTCGTGTCAAACTGTATGTCAAACCAAACTGGACAGCGTATATCTAGTGCCAAACAATATGCTAAACCATACTGGACAGTGTATATCTCGTGTCAAACCATATTTCAGACAATACTGTGCAATGCATATCTCGTGTCAACTGTATGTCAAACCATACTGGACAGTGTATATCTAGTGTCAAACTATGTCAAACGATACTGGACAGTGTACATCTAGTGTCAAACCATATCTCAGACAGTACTGAGAAGTGTATATCTAGTGTAAAACTATATGTCAAACCATACTGGGCAGTGTATAGCAAGTGTCAAACTATATCTCAGACAGTACTGGGCAGTGAATATCCAGTGTAAAACTATATGTTAAACCATACTGGGCAGTGTATAGCTAGCGTCAAACTATATCTCAGACAATACTTGGCAGTGTATAATTAGTGTCTAACTATGTCAAACCGTATTGGAAAGTGTATATCTAGGGTCAAAGTATGTGTCAAACCATACTGGACAGTGTATATCTAGTGTCAAACTACAAGTCAAACCATACTAGACAGTGTATACCTAGTGCCAAACTATATGTCAAACCATACTGGACAGTGCATATCTAGTGCCAAACTATATGTCAGACCATACTGGATAGTGCATATCTAGTGTCAGACTATATGTCATACCATACTGGACAGTGTATATCTAGTGTCAAACTAAATATTGAACTCTACCATACTAGACAGTGTATATCTAGTGTCAAAGTATATGTCAAACCATACTGGGACAGTGTATATCTAGTGTCAAACTAAATGTTGAACTCTACCATATTAGACAGTGTATATCTAGTGTCAAAGTATATGTCAAACCATACTGGACAGTGTATATCTAGTGTCAATATATGTAAAACCATACTGAACAGTGTATGTCTAGTGTCAAAGTATATGTCAAACCATACTGGACAATGTATATCTAGTGTCAAACTACATGTCAAGACATACTGCACAGCGTGTATCGAGTGTCAAACTACATGTCAAACCATACTGGACACTGTATAACTAGTGTCAAAGTATATGTCAAACCATACGGGACAGTGCATATCTAGTGCCAAACTACATGTCAAACTATACTGGATAGTGCATATCTAGTGTCAGACTATATGTCAAACCATACTGGACAGTGTATATCTAGTGTCAAACTATGTGTCAAATAATACCATACTAGACAGTGTATATCTAGTGTCAAACTACATGTCAAACCATACTGGACAGTGAATATCTAGTGCCATACTACGTCAAACCATACTGGACAGTGTATATCTCGTGTCAAACTGCATCTCAAACCATACTGGACAGTGTATATCTTGTGTCAAACTATATGTCAAATCGTACTGGACAGTTTTTATCTCGTGTCAAACAATATGTCAAGCCATACTGGACAGTGTATATCTCGTGTCAAACTACATGTCAAACCATACTGGATGGTGTATATCTAGTGTCAAACTACATGTCAAATTATACTGGACAGTGTATATCTATTGACGAACTATATGTCAAACCATACTGGACAGTGTATATTTCGTGTTAAACTACATGTCAAACCATACTGGATGGTGTATATCTAATGTCGAACTACAGGTCAAACCATACTGGACAGTGTATATCTAGTGTCAAACTATATGTCAAACCATACTGGACAGTGTTTTTCTAGTGTCAAAGTATATCTGAAACCATACTGGACAGTGTATATCTAGTGCCAAACTACATGTCAAACCATACTCGACAGTGTATATCTAGTGCCAAACTATGTCAAACCATACTTAACAGTGTATATCTAGTGTCAAACTATATGTCAAACCATACTGGACAGAGTATATTTAGTGTCAAACTACAATGTCAAACCATACTGGATAGTGTATTTCTATTATCAACCTACATGTCAAACCATATTGGACAGTGTATATGTAGTGTCAAACTACATGTCAAACCATACTGGACAGTGTATATCTAGTGTCAAACCATACTGGACAGTGTATATCTAGTGTCAAACTACATGTCAAATCATACTGGACAGTGAACACCTAGTGTCAAGCTATATGTCAAACCATACTGGACAGTGAATATCTAGTGTCAAACTACATGTCAAACCATACTGGACAGTGTATATCGAATGCTAACTACATTTCAATCTATACTGGACACTGTATATCTAGTGTCAAACAACATGTCAAACTATACTGGACAGTTTATATCGAGTGTCAAACTGATACTGGACAGTGTATATCTAATGTCAATCTTCATGTCAAACCATACTGGACAGTGTATATCTAGTGTCAAACTACATGTCAAACCATACTGGAAAGTGTATACGGAATGTCAAAGTACATGTCAAACCATACTGGACAGTGTATATCTACTGTCAAACTACATGTCAAACCTTACTCGACATTGAATATCTAGTGTCAAACTACATGTCAGACAATACTGGACAGTGTACATCTAGTGTCAAACTACATGTCAAAACATACTGGACAGTGTATATCTAGTGTCAAAGTACATGTAAATGTCAAACTGTACTGGATAGTGTAAATCTAGTGTCAAACTACATGTCAGACCATAATGGAAAGTGTAAATCTAGTGTCAAACTACATGTCAAACCATACTCGACATTGAATATCTAGTGTCAAACTACATGTCAAACAATACTGGACAGTGTACATCTAGTGTCAAACTACATGTCAAAACATACTGGACAGTGTATATCTAGTGTCAAAGTACATGTAAATGTCAAACTGTACTGGATAGTGTAAATCTAGTGTCAAACTACATGTCAGACCATAATGGAAAGTGTAAATCTAGTGTCAAACTACATGTCAAACTATACTGGACAGTGTATATATCGTGTCAAACTACATGTCAAACCAGACTGGACAGTGTACATCTAGTGTCAAACTACATGTCAAAACATACTGGACAGTGTATATCTACTGTCAAACTACAAGTCAAACCATACTGGACAGTGTATATCTAGTGTCAAAGTACATGTAAATGTCAAACTGTACTGGATAGTGTAAATCTAGTGTCAAACTACATGTCAGACCATACTGGAAAGTGTAAATCTAGTGTCAAACTACATGTCAAACTATACTGGACAGTGTATATATCGTGTCAAACTACATGTCAAACCATACTGGACAGTGTATATGGAATATCAAACTACATGTCAAACCATACTGGACAGTGTATATGGAATGTCAAACTACATGTCAAACCATACTGGATAGTGTATATCTACTGTCAAACTACATGTCAAACCATACTCGACAGTGAATATCTAGTGTCAAACTACATGTCAAACCATACTGGACAGTGTACATCTAGTGTCAAACTACATGTCAAAACATACTGCACAATGTATATCTAGTGTCAAACTACAAGTCAAACTATACTGGACAGTGTATATCTAGTGTCAAAGTACATGTATATGTCAAACTATACTGGATAGTGTAAATCAAGTGTCAAACTACATGTCAAACTATACTGAACAATGTATACATCGTGTCAAACTACATGTCAAACCATACTGGACAGTGTATATGGAATGTCAAACTTCATGTCAAACCATACTGGACAGTGTATATCTACTGTCGAACTACAAGTCAAACCATACTCGACAGTGAATATCTAGTGTCAAACTACATGTCAAAACATACTGGACAGTGTACATCTAGTTTCAAACTACATGTCAAAACATACTGGACAGTGTATATCTACTGTCAAACTACAAGTCAAACCATACTGGACAGTGTATATCTAGTGTCAAAGTACATGTCAAACCATAATGGACAGTGTGTATCTAGTGTCAAAGTAAATGTTTTTTCAAACTATACTGGACAGTGTATATCTAGTGTCAAACTACATGTCAAACCATACTCGACAGTGTTTATCTAGTGTCAAACTACAAGTCAAACCATACTGGACAGTGTATATCTAGTGCCAAACTATATATCAAACCATACTGGACAGTGTATATCTAGTGCCAAACTACATGTCAAACCATACCGGACAGTTTATATCTAGTGTCAAACTACATGTCAAACCATACTGGACTGTGTATAATTAGTGTCAAACTACATGTAAAACCATACTGGGCAGTGTATAATTAGTGTCAAAGTACATGTATATGTCAAACCATACTGGACAGTGTATATCTAGTGTCAAAGTATATGTCAAACCATACTGGACAGTGTATATCTAGGGTCAAACTAAATGTCAAACCATACTGGACAGTTTATATCTCGTGTCAAACTATATTTCAAACCATACTGGGCAGTGTGTATCGAATGTCAAACTATATTTCAAACCATACTGGACACTGTGTATCGAATGTCAAACTATTTATTAAACCATACTGGATAGTGTGTATCCAGTGTCAAACCACACTTGACAGTATATACCAAGTGTCAAACTGTATCATAAACTATAATGGATATTGTATATCCAGCGTCAAATATATATATATCAAACCAAACTACTGGACAGCGTATATCCAGCATTCAAGTTATCTGTGTGACCGTACTGGAAAGCGTATATCAAGCGTCAAAATATATCTCGAACCATAGTGGAGAGTTTGTATCCAATGTCAAACCTAATTGGAAAGTGTATATATAGAGTCAAACTTTCAGTCAGACCATACTGGACATTGTATATCCAGAGTCAGACTTTATCTCAATCTATACTGGACGGTGTGTATCCAGTGTCAAACTATATCTCAAACCGTACTGGACATTATACCTATATATCCAGTGTCAAGCTATAGGGGACAGTGTCGATCAAGTGTCAAACCATACTGGGCGTGTATATTCAGTGTCACACTATATCTAAAAACAAACTGGGCAGTGTATATCCAGTGTCATACTATATCTCAAACCATACTTAACAACTAAAAGTACTAATTACCGGGCCCGTTTTCACCAACCGTTCTTCATAACCTTCTTAGTTTATTTCTCGGGAATTTTCTAAACTTTAAGACAATCCAACCTCTGATTGGTAGAACCAAATGGTTTAGCCAATCAGAAGTTGCGTTAAGCTCTGTATCTATAATGTAGAATATGGCTAAAAATGTAATTTAGGATAGTTTGTAAATATTAGCCCTGGAGGGGTGTGCTTGGTAATTACTTTAATTTATGTACTATGATTTTTTCCTCTTGCTGCAGAACAGTTAAAAAAAACTTTATTGTAAAGGAAGAAATTGCTGTTATCGAGCTCGTCTCCTTTTGCCGTAAAGTGTTCACAAATTTTGACGTATTTCAACCTCACTGTTTATTGACAACTCGTCACGGGTGTTTAGGAATCTACTGCTAATTTGTTTCAAGAGAAAAACAAATTAATGATATAGATGACATGTGTCTAGTTCGCTAATCGGGTTTTAATATTAATGAACGCACCGCTAATTGAAAAAACAGTGATATATGCAAGAGGACCATGACGATCCTATATCGCTCATCCGAGGTTACAAATACTACAAACGGGGACCCCTTGGAATGGCCCATTTTTAAACTAAGAGACAGTTTTGCCCCAACTTTGATGAAGAACAAGTGTACTTATACTACATACAAAATAATTACACATTTACGAGTAACTGCATAGGAAAGTCCACCTTGACAATAATCACTATCTGACAACCACTCTGAAATGAATTCTTGTCATGTGATCTCGCGTTTATTTCGTGGGGGAGGGTATTTTTTTTTATGTTAAGCAGCTATAAATATATAGTCACATGATAAAATTAAGCAACCTGATCTCGCAGACGAGTAAAATCTGTTACGATGAGAGTCTTTTGTAGAAATCACAAGTTGTAAAGAATTTCAAAAGGATGGGGAAATCTGATAAATCAAGTACATATAGCCTAGAGGTATTAACTTGTTCTAGGTTCTATTTTTGTTTTATTAAACTTGTATTATGGAAATTATTTGAGATTTAAAAAGCGTGATTTCTACGTCATGGTAAAACAGTCGCTAGACGGGGTTGATCGTAGTTTTGACGTAATACCCACTTCCAAGGGAACAAATGTTAATTTGCATGGTGAAAATACCTGCTGTTTCTAATCTGCTAATGATTAATTTCAACGCTCTTTGCATGCTTGTTCTGAGGAAGAAGATGCTTTTTAATGTTTTTTATTTGCACTATCGTCCGTATTGATCACGTGATCTTAATAATTCTAATGACCATTTTGTTCCCATGCTAAGGAGCCTGACCGAGAAATTCGTGTCTGATCGGTCAAACAGTCTCGGAAACGATCTTTGAAATTGTTGACTGACGGACGGACGGATGACAGATCCGGAGTGCCACGTGCTCGGGTGAGCTAAAGAGGTCTCTAATAATGGGATATAATTATGTTGCCGGCAAACCGACCGCAGTGTAAACCTACCGAGACTTCGAGGATATATGCACGTGTTTTTCTGCAGATTTTTGTTTTTACAAGTAACTACTCTGTCTGTGTGTGTGTCTCTCTCTCTCGCTCTCTCTCTTAACACCCAGTTAAATTCGATTCTAAATTACTTCGATGCAAGATGTACAAAGTCATTCATCCGTTACAATATTTCTGTTGTTGACTCTGAGATTATATCTCGGTTCCTGTCTTACATCAAGAGGAAAAAGCATCTCTTTGTACGAAATAATTACACATTGATACTTATAACTTATAAATGAGCCGTACTCTGGCAATAGGGCATTATTCCGTGATGCATTATACCAGGCAAGTCATCACACAATTAAGGATCCATAGAATCCATTTTGTCTAACAACCAACCGATTTTCGAATTAGACTGGTCCTTTGACATACAAGTTGAAAATTGACCAATAGCAAAAAGTTTCGATTCAGGTCAGCCTGCGCGTACTGCACAGGCTGACCTGGGTCGAAACTTTTTGCAGATGCCTTAAAACCCCGTATCACTGGGCATGGCTCATATATAATTATATTTTCGAAAAAAAAAATACTTGATCCACACAGAGCGGGTACTAGGAACGCAAATTATCTTTTATAAGTTTATTTTATATATTTCCACCGAAAAACCGTTTGGTTTAACCTTTAACAAAGTGACACAGTCGCCATTATAATATATGAAATCCTAATGTGTATATATACGCTTGTATTTTTTCAAGCAGCACAGAGCCTCGTGACTTCAGCATGAAAATCGCCACGGGAATGGTTTGTGCACTCCAGATTTTGTCAACAGTCGTTGTTAATTCATCTTTGGTCAGTAAATATACTAAACCTTCACGTGCGACAAGTGGGAGGAGTAAAACATTCAAGTTCATTATGGAAAAGTTCGTCAGTGGCTTTTGTAAAAACGGCGACCTTGACCTTACTATGTACGACATTAGTGCCAGCCAGTGCATACAAGAATGTCGTGCCCGTACAATGTGCAAGTCTATCAACATGTTTACGAGGGTCAACATATGTAAGATCAACTTCGAGGGTAATCTAACACTCGAGAAATGTAAAATGTACTTTCATTCCGACAGAGCAAACTGGAAACAGGTATGTTACTATTTTGTTCGCGTTGTTGTTTTTAGAGGCAGGCTTTTCTGCTACTCTCTGTCTGTTGACAAAAAATAACTGAAAAATCTATATATTCCAAGAACCCTATCTCTGTAAGGATAGGCTTCTGAGCTGAACAGCTCACAGCAATTTTTGTTACAGTATCCAACGTTGTTGAATGCAAACCTTTATTTCTTTCTTCCGCCAGAAGACAGAGCCTGGATGCGAATCCTTAAACTGTTCAATAATTCAGAAATGCATCAAGACAGACGGGAAATACTCGTGCGTGTACACTGGTGAGTTCTTTTTCACCAAAATGTATTACTTGCTCAGCTTTATAGACGTAAACATGTGTTTTTGCTGACGGGCCGCGTAGATCAAGATCGTAATGCACAGGAAGTACTGTCTGATCTCAGAACCTACACCGTAGATAAATGATTTTTTGTCTTATGCCTATGAGATAAAAATCTGAATTCTACTGGATTATATTTTTAGCTGTCGAAAGCGTCGAAAGAGGTAAAGTTTATTTGTTTGGCACTAAAAGAGTTAAAAGTAGTTGAGCCATGCTCTGGCAAAAGGGGGCTTAATGCATCTGCGCAAAGTATCGACCCAGGTCAGCCCAGGCTGACCTGTGCCGATACTTTTCGCTATTGGTCAATTTTCTGTATGTCAAAGGACCCGTCTACCTCATGATTAAGTTGGTTGTTAAAAAAAAGTGGGCATTTTGCATTCATAGTTATATGATGGCATGATTGGTATCATGCATCACGGAGATACATTAAGCCCCCTTCTCACAGTGTATGGCTCAGTTAATGTTGTCATCATCATTATTATTATTTTTGAATCATACCACTTAAAAGTGTGGAAATTATAGTTAAGATGTTATTGTACGGTCGCTCCAAGTGTTAGTCACTGGCAGAAAAATGAATGTTCAAATCGGGTAAAAAAAAAGTAACAAAAGATAGGGCAACCTGGCAACCGTTAACTTGGTTTTGGATTTCATTTTTCTGGCAGCGAATGGACCGATCGTACAATAGCAGATTGTCATCTGCATTATAATTTATATACTTTGAAATGGTATGATTCGAATTCAAATGCATTTTAATACCCTCATTGTTTACATTTGGGAGCTATAGGAACTTTCAAAGAAGTATTTGACAGTAAGAGGTAAAAATGTAATTTTTCCAATAATACAGTGCAGAAGCCACATTTTCTCAAAATTTTCACCTTCGACTTTGTTTTATACATATTTTACGTAAATTCTGCAGTATTATATCAATATAGAACTCTTAAAGTATAGAAGCGCTTTCTTTTCACACTCTCTTTTGATACAGAAATGTCAACGCTTTCATTACCGTAGCGAAATCAGTTATTTAGATGGATACAGTATAAATATAGTATCATATTTTATTATTCCGTTTCATTGCCTTTTATAGTATTATAGTACTCGTATTGAACTTGTCAAAGCCCTACTTTGTTGTTTCAAATCTCGTTTGAGAACAGCAATAATGACCACCTGTGTAATATCCTAGTATATGTATCATATTTATAGTGCGTCCATCCTCAGACTATGACTTGACTTTAGCTTTTTATACATGTATAACAAAGCACTGGCCGTTGAAGCTCCATTGGTCTGTTACGGAACGCTAACATTTTTCTTGGTTGATCATCGAATACTTGCGAATACACTGGTGCATCAAATTTTCATTTACATCGTTACTATAAATAGCACATTGGCGACTACCTCTATGTTGTATATAATAAGTCTTATTATATACAATATAGAGGCAGTTGGCAATGTGCTATTTATAGTAACGGTGTCCGATAAGGAAAATTTCGTTGTCCAGTAATAAACCAATGGAGTTTCAGTGGCCTATGAACAAAGGTACTGCTAAAAACTCGAAATTACATAAACAAAGGGTCATCTTGATTCAACTTGTGCATTCATTTACATATTTGTTTCTCTATGTTTATTAGTAATGTTATACTTTTCAACACATGTTATGACCACTTAATGTTATGAAAATGACCTACCCGTCGGATCGGCAACTTGTTCAGTTGTGAAAAATCTACAAATAACTGTCAATTGCAAAAACTTTGTTGATTGATACAAATAAAGAAAAAACACTTGGTTACTTGATGAAATCCCTCCCGATCATGATACTTTCGTTGGAAGCGGTATTTTTCTGGCGCATACATGTATGTTGTTCGTGAATATCACCCATCGTAATACGGCCGAGATATTTGTTAACCAGATCAACCGAGGTTTGCCAAATGAATGGTAGACTATATTCCTTGCCTATCTGTGCATATAGGCCTATAAAGTACCTACATGCGAGGATCTCAAACGGTATTTAAACCTTTAAAGCGTCGCAATTGAACTCACAGGAATACAAATCCGGAAGTAAGATTTGGGTATTGTCAAGGTGTTTATGTGTCAAAGCAATATACATGTTTAATGACCTGCAGGAGGAATGACGATAAGTTGAAATGCTAATTACTTACATTACATTGAATGGTGTTTTACGCCAGTTTCAACATTATTTCAGTCATATCATGGTGATAGCTCACATATTCATGTATTTCCTGGGTCTCACCAGTAACAGGCTAGGGCTCTGAACTGTCTTGCCCAAGGACACTCCCACGAAAGACCCAGTACTAGTGGATCCAGTGAGACTCGAACCCGGGGCCTCCAGGTCACGAGTCCTACACTATACCACAGAGCCACGCAGGACCGCACTTACATGCTTTAACAACAAAATTCAAAACAGTTTCCTTTCATGATTTTTGAGACAACCCCACATAAAAAGTCCATAGTCCGTTCTCGTCTTCGGTGTCCGCTATATAACTCTAGTGCCGAGGTGCTCAAGTAGTGTTTATCTGGTCCAATCCATGTAGTAAAGGGGATACGGACATGTCAAATATAGCCTAATACCCATTTCATCTTTACTTTTTCAGAATGTATGAATATTCTTCACCTACAAAACGGTATGGTTTTCGGAAATCACCTCCAAACAAACTTAACCAAAGCGTTTATGTGTAACCAGGGTTACGAGTTGAAGGGTGCCTCAGTAATCACGTGTCAAGGAGATGGAAAATGGAGCCATGAGGTGCCAGTCTGTGTCGGTAAAAAAAAAACTCGATATTTTGTTTTATAACTTAAATATGTTACTTTTTACCTGACGAACTGGTGAAATGTAAATCTGAAAATGCCATGTAGGTTGCTTCTAGGATACATTCAAAGCATCTTCCATCAAAACAATGTGTTTCATCTGAAAAATATCCCCATAGTTTCTCATAATATGATTTTTTAGAATCTTAAACGGTACAAAATTCAGTGCTTTCAGTGCTTTGATTTGCACTAAACACTCTTGCACCTTGCAACAGATGTAAAGAAATATTGTAGAATATAAGCTTATTTCATTACCTAAGATCATTTGGGACTTACAGGAGGACTAAAATTACCAACAACTGTTAATTGCTGATCAAGTGACAAGGTGCAGTCAGAGGTGCACTTGATGACCTTTGACGTCTATAACTTTAAAAAGCCCCACTTGCCAGATGGCACACTGTGGAAATGTGATCAGGAGACATTGGGGTGTAAGAAAATAATAGTCCCGAAAATTCTCCCGGGGGGAGGGGGGAGGAAACACCCTGCTGGCTCATAGTCTAATTGCCTTGAAATATAGCCTTGCTGGAACTCTCAGTATCTAAAAAAGTATTCGAATTATAACAAATGAAAACAACATTTGAGGGAGCATTTCTCAAATTCATCTTCTTAAAATTTTGTCTAACAATACAAAGTCTCATATCCCTTCAAATAAAAAAAAACTGTGTCAAATTTCCATTTACATTCTTCGTAATGAAAGGCAAGCTTTTCAAGTCACTGTACAAACTAAAATATCAAAGATCTCAAGCAACAGCACAACCGCTTAACAAGTGACTGTACAAATGTCTTTTTTCTCAACGTGCAATTAACCAAACGCCAGCTGTCAATCAAAAAAATCAATAAGCCAATCAGCGATCAGTATTTTTCCATCCAGAGCGGAAGCCGTCTTGCCGTTATAAAACCTAGACATTCTGAATCATTATAACTATATATAAATGTATAGTATATTTATGAGAAAAAACTGATGAATAACTTTAAACTTGATATCCATTATTAATCCTTACGACTGCAATTTCAAGATGCAGAGTTACACCAGATAAAACTATTGTTGCAGAAGACAAATTTAGATTTAAAAGGAGAAAATAAATGAATACTTCTTGTTAACATGCTTTTTTATTGTCATAAATTTTCCAGAATTTCAATCTTGGCAACAGATTCCTGTTTCTTTACTAAAAGAAATGTATAGATAATATTTTAGACAACTGATTGGATTTTATCATGTTCAGTTATTTATTTCCTTTACCTTATTTTTCATTTAAATATATACTCGGTAATTCATTTTCTTACCAAATTGAGTTGACTTGTTATTTTGAATGCTGGTTACATCTCTTTTGTTGAATCTTTTTCCCCCTCGCAAATTATCCTTAAATAAAATTTGAGTCGACGAAATTCGGGTAAAAAAGCTTTTCATATAGTCTTCATAGAAGTCAAACCTAACAGCCCCACTCCCAACCCCCCCGCTTTTAAAGTAAATGCAATGTAGGCGCAGTTTTGACATTTGTTTAAATTAAAAATAAATGCCATCTTCCTCCATCAGTAAACCATTAAAAACGTTGTTCCCATTGGTCTCTATATTTTAACATATATATGAATGCAAACTTAAAGCCTGTTAAATTAAAGACGATATGCCACCCTATATATATAAGCATCTTTCCCCTCCCTTTATTTTCAATCTTTTAATCTCCCTTAAACTATTATCTATTTATCGAAAATCAAACAGAAACCAATCAAGCCGTTTTCGTTTGATTTGTTGTACATGTTGCCACTATTTTACGCAAAACGTGGAGTAAGGGTTTATGCGGTATTCCTTTGATATCGGTACTGGTATTACATGTAAAATTACATGCACGTGTCATATCAGTCTGACACTTTGTGACCGTCTATAACCCCTTTCAAACTTGAAAAAATCAGTTTGGTAAACCTATCATTTGTTAATGTATCTTCTAATTTCAATTCAAACATCTGGTAATCATATTGCCCTGTTAAAAAACATGTATATTTCATTTGGTAATGTAAAAGTCTTGCAATTTGTGGTGAAATTATTGAAGCATATATCACGGACTAAGTAATGGAAAAATCTCTGTAACTTTGAAAAAGCTTATTTTTGTTGTCCAGGTAAAAGATGAATTGCATTTGAAGACCAATGACTTTAAGAAATATTTAGGAAGCACGAGTTACATGTACACGTATTGTACCTACATTATCAAACGTAAGTGGCGCAAGAGGTGTAAGTCAACTGACTTTGAAATAAACAGTCTCTCTTTCAATTTTCACCTATAAAACTTCGAAAAACCTAAATCCAAAAGATGTAACTACCTTTTCTCAAATTGTTCCCATGCTTATTTTATCTTGAACAATTATTTCGTGTTAAAGTATCTTCTGGTAGCTTGCATATGTCTCCTAGCTAAGCCCTCGTGTCTGGGTAATGTTTGTCTAGGTTTTTAGATTCGCGGGTCACGTGACATCAGTGGGAGGAGCGATCTATCGTCTGTCGTTTGGTTAATTCTAAACGAAGGATAAGGAAGATTGTAGTCGACTTTGTTACCAATCCTTGACATATTTTCACAAAAATATGAATAAAGAAACTATTTATACATTTTCTGTTAAAAAAAAACAACAGGTTTTTAATGCTGAATAATCGAGTAAAAACGGCCTTGTTTTGGGACAAAATAATCTGTATTTTTAGCACGGTCAAATGATCAAGGCACCCCCATAGCTCAAAGGAAGTTTCACAATGCACATATGTGTTCCTGATATGATCCCAAGTCACATACAATCCCAAACACTGTAGACTTCCGGCCCTACAGTGTGATTGTGTATATCTAAGAATAGCGGTCGTGAACTAAACAAGTTTGCGGACACGCTGAAAAATACTCTTCGACTACAAGCGTCTTTTCTACGACACGCTTCTATTTGTGGACAATTGTTTAATAATTACCCATTAGAAGTACACGCTAAATCACACAATTAGGCCTTAACTGTAAGACTTATTTCAATTCAACACTCAACCTTTGATCGGAAAGAGAAATGCAATACCAAGTTAACATGGAAGCTTTCAGAATGGAGATTTTTCCCAACAGTAGGCTATTTTTTTTTTTTTTTTTTAACAAATTTACAACGACTTGGTATGTTTGCGTTGACTTCTTAGACATTCTTACACGTTGCTTCTTCACAGCTTTTTATTCTAGACTTTAAATACTTTGCACACCCATATTTTACCAGAGATCGTACATAGCGTATGTAATGCGTACGGTTTTAGGCTGTACCAAGTCATCACTTAGTAGGTACTTTTTGGAATGTAGCTGTGCGAAAAATATAGATCTTGTAATCACGTGATGTATAACGTCATTTGTCCCACATAATTCCTTATAAATTTACATTATTTATGAATCAGTCGCTGAACTGGTCTTTATTTTCAGCGTACACCGACCTAACGCTTCAGCGATCCATGCAGAGGGAGTGTTATAAAGTTTACAGTGTTTAAATTGTTTTTCGTTTTTAAAGAGGTGAATTTGTCAAAGTCTGCTGTTCAACGTGCGATTAACCTAGCTCTAGTAGGCCTATTTATGAAACAACAATTCATTAGTGCGGGTGTCAGAACACAAGGTGCTTTCGTAACGAATCACGAACATTTAGTTTACACCAAAGCAATATACACGTAGATCTCTACAATTTTCAACTGGTGTGGAATCAGTACTAATTCCTCGGACATTATAAAACGCAGACAAAGTTAAAAGGCTGATGATCATGCTGTTGAGTTATATTGTTTTTCTTAAGCTGTAGCAGCCACATTCTTGGAGTCCATTGTTGACAGAACTTGAACTCGGACAACAACAACAAAAACAAATTATTTCCAAAGGTCAGGTAGATTACCGAGTCAAATATTTGTGTGTGCTGCAGAGGCTACATTTCAGTCCAATGACCATGACATTGTCCAGCTGTTTGTCTAAATAATATTTTTGACAAAACTGAATATAGATCACCTGGGGTTAAAAGAAAAGGGTTGTCACCAGGTCAGATCAGACGAAACCGTAATTTAGTGTTATAGAATCCATTTATGTTCAGTCCAATACTCATGAAACTTTGTCAGACTGCTTAGATTAGATATGGGTGAGTTGCAAAAAGGCATTTTGGTCTAAAAGCATGTCACTAGATCCTATACCAGAAGACAAAGTTCAATTGAGTTCCATACTAATGTTGCCTAAATGGTCCTCTTGTAAAACTGTTCAAGTGATTCTGCTCTGTTTCTATAAACTTCACAGAAGCTTCAAAACCGAGTTGTAACATTTCAATCTCACCGCCTCGGGAACTGTATAAGCAATTATACCCAAATTTCATATCCAGCATCCTGAATAGGACAATTATTCAAGTTATCCGATATATACATGTATATATAACGACATGGTCCAATTTTAGAAAATTTGTGTCATACAAAAGCAACTTGTTCTAAATCTGGAGAGAAAATGTATGCCCATAGTCTACTGAAATTATTCAGAATGTTTGTTTTAGCAATATGGGTAAGAATTAAGATATACATGTAAGTTAAGTCACCTAGATTCTGCACTAGAAAAACATTTGTATTAACCTAGAGGCCTAATTTCTGTCCACATACTTTACAGGCATTATTAAGCTAGGTAGGAACTGCAAAAATTGATGGAACTTCACACTTATGAACCCCCGCCGAATTTCGGGGGGCGGGGAGGGGGGAAGATATAGTTTTTACGTTGCCTGTCTGTCTGTCCGTTCGTCCGTCCGATCGTCCGTCCATCCCGACAGATATATTCTAAAATCGTTGACGAAAGTTAATGAAACTTCATACATGTGTTCCTCATGATAGTCCGCCGATATACCTTTTTATGTAATGCCTTGTCATGGAAAAAGGAGGCTTGATGTATATTTCCATTATGGACCAATATCTCTTTAACTACTGGACAACATTTTATGAAACTTCATATTTATATTGTTTATCATAAGCCACAGACAATCAGTATTTATTTTTATGCAATGAAATGCCATGTCATGGAAAAATGGGGCTTAATCTATAATTTCACCAATAACAAAAAGGTCACGTTTACATGCAAAACATAAAATATCTTATAATTGTGTGCCAAGCCCCCGTAGCTCAGTCGGTAGCGTACAGGACTTGAGAACAGGAGGTTGCAGGTTCGATCCCCGGCTTGGCCAATTTCTTTCCGAGGATTGATGATAGTCATCGCGACAAGATTCATTCCTCTCTCACCGCTGACCATTGTTTCGACGATGGTTATGTGGGAAAGCAGCCAGTGGCTTGGAAAGAATATTGTGCGGAGTACTGGTAACAGAAACTCCAGGAAAGCATGGATAGGTGCACTGGCCGCCGTGATATAGCTGAAATAATGTTGAAAACGGCGTTAAACACCATACAATCAATCTTATAATTGTGTTTCTATTAAAAATGGTCTATTTGGCGGTGGATGTTACTGCAACGAAATGACTTGTTTTACATTGATTGTACCGTTTGAAACCATTTTTTAAATGAAGTCACCCGGGGTAGGAGACTTTGAACTTTTTTAAAGCTGTTCCTGGTGCCTAAATTTTAATTCTCACCACATTTTTTTTCTTTTTCATGTAAATTATTAATGTTTATAATTTGGATGACGACAACTCAGATATATGCTTGCATATAATGCTATCTTATGGTTAGGTTATTTTTTATCTTGAATGCTTTTAATAGATTAGAAATTTAAAAAGGATGAAAACTTCTAACCGATTACCCTGTAGGCGACACTCAGGACTATCAGTCCTTTGGTTGTTCTTGCAAGGTTTTGTTAGTCTAACGTATTTAATGAGAGATAGGTCGAAAGGTAAGAGAGAGTAATAAACTTTTATTTTACTTTTGCTTCTTCCCAGAAACAAAATACATGGTCGGAATGAAAATAACATTGGATAGTCAAAATATAATGCGGATCGGCCATTGTTTTTCTTTCTTATATCATTTGAGTTTGGTATTTTTAGATACGCTTTACTAATTCTGCAGCTAAAACTACGTCGCCGACGCATTCTTTAACATCAACAAGAACATCAGATACAACAAAAACATCACGAGAAACACTTATGGCATCAACTACAACAAGAACATCACGCAAAACACAGTCTATGACGACGTCAGCAACAACAAAATCGTCACCGGAAACACAGTCTGGGACGACATCAACTACAACGTCACCGGAAACACAGTCTATGACGACATTAACTACAACAAAATTGTCACCGGAAACACAGTCTGGGATGACATCAACTACAACAAAAACGTCACAGGATTCACAGTCTAAGACGTCATCAACTACAATCGCACCGAAAGCCTATGACACAACAGCATCAATAGCAACAACTTCGCCTACGACATCAGATAATCTTCAGACCAGTATTGGACCTCCAAGTCAGTCCTGTCCCACAGAGCCATATTCAGAAGCAAATAATTGTGAAAACTCGGATGACAATACCTGCCCTTTCCCTGAAGTTTTCGATCCGAGGAAAAATCGATGTGTAGATGGTAAGCACGACTGTCAACTAGTAGCTTTAATATGGATAAATAAATTGATAGAGTCACTTTGATGAAAGGCCAACATTTTGCAAATTCAGACCTGTTTTAGTTTTAACTTCTCACGAAGTAGCAGATCAAAACTATCCATAAAAACACATAATGTTGTAATCTCATCTCCAGAATTGATATCTTTGCAATTTTAAATCATATACCTTAAATATCCAAAATATTAAGACAGTTTTTCTTTCCACCCCCACCCCCCACAGCAATAAATATTTTGTATTGAGGTCTGACAATCTGATGTAAAGCATGGAATCGCGTTGTAATGAGGTTTGTATCTGTTTCATGTCGGAGAATATCACGTTGTAATAAGAATTTTTTTGTATGCAGTAAATCTTAAGCCAGGTAACAATGTTAAATTTTTTCCTTGTTATTAAAACTTACAAAGCATTATGTGCATTATGCGACCGCAACTATCCCCCTGTTTTTGTTGTTGTTCTTGTTGTTGTTGTTCTAGATTGTGAAAATTCCGTGTTTGGGACAACATACCAAGTCCATCAAGGTAAAGGTATAGCTGTCGGTCTAGAACTGCAAAATATCCTGGAAACATCTGCGAACAACAAGGAAGAATGTTTTGAAACTTGCCGCCGAACAGAGAAGTGTGTAGCTATGTACGTACCTAAGTGTGTGTTTAGAACTATTCCTGTAAGCTACATGGCGCCCCGATAATTGTGTCGGTAACGCACTAGTTTGTGATTCAAGGGGCCTAAGTTCGAATCCTGACTCGGCCTTACTTTTACTCTCACAAAATAAAATTCGCCGACTGGTGACTCAAAGTAACAGAACGTATTCTTCTTCACTGGACACTGAACAGCAATCACCAAAACTCATTTCACTGTATTTTTCACAAATATGACGTCACACAACCGTGATATCAAACTTGTATAAGATAAGCAAATTCGTAATGTGGGTAGCCTATATTACGCTAAAAGTAACCCGGAGGTTATGTGATAAATAGAGGATATTTTTTTTTTTCGGTGAAAGATCGAAATTTATTTCATCGAGAAGGGGTTCTGCGTGGCTCAGTGGTAAAGTGTGGGACTCGTAACCTGGAGGCCCTGGGTTCGAGCCCCACCTGATCCGCTGGGTTTTTTTGTGGGTGTATCCGTGAGCAAGACACTTCAGAGCCCTGGCCTAGTATACCTACTGGTAAAACCCGGGAAATACAGGAATATGTGAGCTGTCGCCGTGATATGACTGAAATAATGTTGAAAGCGGCGTAAAACACCATTCAATCAGTAAGTGTTTCGTTGAGCAAACATCATCGGTAATATTTTCACGAGTGGCGCAGCCGCTGTTGAAAATATTACCGATGATGTTCACGAGATGAAATAAATTTCGATCTTACACCGAAAACAAAACAAAACAAATATTCTATTTGATTTACGCTTCTACCCCTTTTTTGTTGGAACTTTCATCAAAATCCAGAACAGTTGTTTTCGGTAATTTCCCCTAGCGTACCCCCCTCACATAGCAACGCATTACAATATTACGTAAAGCGCGAGAAGTATAGCGTAAATTACGTCATATTTCCCTCCATTTCAATGGCACGCGCTGATTACCTAGTTAACTAGTGCGCGGGAGCTACTGTTTCCACCTTCAATTGAAGAGTAAGAAAACAACGGAGGTTATGTGATAAATAGAGGATCTTACATGTATAATAGTCTGAATTACCTGGCCTTACCACCACTTTATAGGGTCAGGCAAAGTGCAATAATGGCGGTCTTCATGGCGACCTCATGCTTAGCCCAATATGCTTTCCTGTTTTTCCCAATGTCATGTGCTCCAGTTTGATCAGTGAATAAAATGAATGAATCAAAGCATGAACTTGGTATGAATAATTCCTTCTTTTTCTGCAAAGTTTTTTAAACTATTGTGTTACAAGGCGAAAAAAAATAATCTTCAGTTGGTAACGTCTGTCAAACTTTCTTTACAAAACGACATAATTTTAGACTCGACCAAATTGAGAGAATTTGCAGACGACAAATTCTATGTAGCTGAAATGTTGTTTTTTGTCTTTGAAATTGTAGAAAACAATTAAAAAGGGGAAATTGTTGGTTACCAGCATTTTCTCCTTTACCCGAAATGTTTTCAAAAGCCTTCCTCTTCAGGGTCGTTTAAAGCAAGGGACTTTGTGGTAAAGGGTTAAACGTTAATCTTTTCTGCCCTGTATATCTATCTACTTTTGAAAATTACAATGAAATGAGTGCTGTATCTTGTGTCAGTGTAAAACGTGTACAGAGGTTGATTTTTGGGCTAGGGGCCCATCAGGGGCCTAGCCCTTTGTAATACCGCTTTTCAGAATTTTGCACAAAAGCCACAACGACTTTTAACATCATGTATGAATATATGCAGTTACGGTTTCTGATTGGCTTAAAATCCAACCAGCGATTTGATTGGCTGATCGAACCTCAGTACGAAATTATTCATCCATAGTGAAAGTTTACCTAGATACCGATTTGTTACAAGACTTTCGAAAAATTTGTGTACATGCACAGGCTTGAAATAACAGAAATTGCATTTCAGAGTACAATCTGGTCATTGAGAAAACCCTTTGCCACTATGTTGTCGTTGTTGCATTTGAAAGATAAAGTACCATTTTCAATTCATATTCACGTTTTACGGGGGAGTGGGAATGTAAAAAATCACCGGATTGGACCGGAACCAACATGATTTCAGTCTACCCTTCTGCTTTCACATTTTTCTTTCAGATGTCTATGGTAAGCATAAAAAAGTAAGACAATTATCATGACTAGTAAACAAAAACTATTTTGAGCTAATGTACTTGCTGCTTGCGGTAGCGTACGGTAGTTCCGAGCATACCGGTGGCCATTGGAAGTCCTCCGTTTTAAACGTGGCGTTGGATTTTACATTATGATATTCAAAATTCAAAATTAGGGATTGCAAAGACCTCGAAATAACTGAAAATAGGCATTACATCGGAACCGTATGCGAAAAGTTTTCTGTTACATTACAATATTTCTGAAAAAGAGATGTAAATAAGATACAGATCCGAACCTGTCTGATCCGGGGAATTTACAATCCCTTTTTTCTGCTAAAATACGCCGACGGTGTAGCTTAGAGACGAGAGGTTGCTGCAGCACAAGAAAGCACAATCATTGTACTTTGCATGAATAAGTAAGGTAAGAATGATTTCTTTTTTTATGATTTATTTACGATATTGCTCTTTTTTAACACTGAATCGCCCTCGAACGTATTTATGACCAATCCACACCATAAATGAAGTATATACATGTACCCGATCGTAAATCACGCCGTGTAAGGTTTTGCGTTAATAGACTACATGAAAGATTATAACAGCTTCAAACGCAATTAACATAGATAAATGTGGCAGCATGTCATAATTTATTCTTGCAACGCATAAGCCTACAGTCCGTTTAGAGCTATGGCTTCGACCCCAAGAAGGTTCGACCCTAAGGAAAGAAAGAAAATAGATTTTCCGCAGAAGATTCGACCCAAACATAACTCGGTTTTGGGTCAAAACTCGCCCCCAATTTAATATATGTGCACGCTTGTATAATATTGGTCTCATGTTAAAAAAATGATTTGAATGAAGATCTAATAAAATCTAACTTTAATCTACAATTGGGAAAAACAAAAGACCATTGTTATCAAAAGACATAATTTCATGCCATGATAACTTTTTAGAGTGATATTTGTGATGTGTCCATTGTGCTTATCTACAAACAACTTCAAAAACCAAATGCAGTGGCCAAAACTTATGACACTGAGCTTTGGTTTTTCCAACCTAGAACAAATGTAAAACAAGAGAATTATATCTAGTTGTTGGCTTATGTCCATATTAGCCATTTTTAGACTAGCGAAGCTAGTCTATAGGCATCAAGATTGACCTAGAGTCAAAGTAAACAAAAACCCCACAGTTGCCAAATACTGCCTCACAGAAAAATACTTCTTTCTGTTAGAAATTTTAATTCTGTTATATGTGACAATTTCAACAAAAACCACTAAATCTTTACCACTCCAGTCTGAACATGTCATCTTACAAAGTAATAAACTGAACAAGATGTCACTTACAAGATACAAGATCTTTGCTTATATGTAAATTAAGTGACCTATGCAAAGCAGATAATCACTTTTTTCCTACACAACTGTAACATTATGAATGAATCTATTAATAGATACACCAGGGTAACTTGTAGCAAATCCCAGTTACATTAACCCTCACTGGACAGGGAACCCTTGTCATTCCTTCAGTCATTCATTATTTAGATCATTGTGTACAGTTATACTGTTATGTTAAACTGTTATTCTAGTCTTGAATATTAACCCTTTACCAAACAATCCCAATTTTTAACTATACTGGGGAAAATCCCTTTGAAAACATTGCGGGAAAAGGAGAAATGCTGGTAACCATCATTTTCTCCTTTTCCCACCTTGTTTTCTACCCTTTTGGAATCAGGTTTCATCAGTTCAGTCACTTTTAATTTATGGTCTGCAACAGCTTTGAATTTGGAATGGCCTAAAATTTTTCGCTTTGTAAAGAGAGTTAAATAGTTAACTACATCTTGTGCTATTGGACATTGACCAATTGATTGCATGGTGTTTAACGCCATTTTCAACATTATTTTAGTGATATTGCGGTGGCAAGAGCACCTATCCATGCTTTTCTGGAGTTTCTTCTACCAGCACTACCGCGACTCAGTGACGTTTTGCGGACAGCGTTGATTAAGATCGGACTGCGCAGGGCATGCAGTCTGATATTGGATCTACACTGTCCGATAAGAGGATATATTATTTTCTCCAAAATGTAACTTTGAAATAGCAATGTTCAGATGTTTGCTATAGGCTTGAAAGTTTCGTTTAACATTTTTAGCAGGTTAAGGGTTAAACTTAAACTGGATTACAGTTAACCAATAGCACGCATAGCCTCAGTAGGTAGTGTACAGGACTTGGGCACACGAGGTCGCTGGTTTGATCCCCGACTCTACAAATTTCTTTCCGAGGATTGATGATAGTCATTGTGAAAGGATTCATTTCTCTCTCACGTTTCGACGATGGTTAATGTTATAATATGAATGTGGAAAAGCAGCCAGTGTCTTGGAAAGAATATTATGTGGAGCACTGGTAAAAGAAACTCCAGGAAAGCATGAATATGTGCACAGTCCACTGCTACATAACTTAAATAATGTTGAAAACAGGGTTAAACACCATACAAAAAATCAATCAATCAAATTCGCTAGTCTGTCAGTACTTTCAGTACTTTGATTAAATGTTTTAAGAGTACTTGCAATTACCACTATTCCAGTGTGCATCTGTGAATGGATGTTAGACTATAACTTATTTGTTGTCTGAATACAACTTTGATATGATTTGCACAATACTGTGAAATTGCACATCTATTTTTAGCTCTGCTTTTTTCGAAGAAAACATTGAGGTACAGCACTGTCATAGCCCTGGCATCATCTATGTCATCCGACTCATCTGTATCTTTGTTGACATTGTCATGCGAAAACTTTGACATCTTATGATTTCTCTGTTATTACTGAAGATAATTGTTTACTTCAAACTCTGACAAATTGTTACCAATCACAAGGAGAACACCCATACAAGAGGGGCAGTAACCATCAAAATATTTTTGACACAGTTCCGCCCTTTTACTTAGAATTTTCACTGTAAGCAAATTCAGCCAAATGTTGGCAACCGCATGTGGTGTTGTTGTCTTGTTGCACTAGTGATTGTTACAATCACTAGGTCAGTTTGATGGAAATTGTGTCTGAAAGAGTAGAAAACATTGTTTGAAAAGGAGAAAAAAATTCTGGTTACCAGTATTTTCTCCTTTTCCCACAATGTTTCTAAAAGCTTCTTTTCTTAGGGTTGTTTAAAGTCGGTTAAAGTAAAGAAAGGTGTTAAAAGTTCAAATAATACCATAAATGTAATTTTCAAAGTTGCTACTGAAATTACATTGGTACAGAGTAATTAATTTTGATGCATGAAACAGGAGCAGTGAGTTAAATGGCTGGTCAAGCACAATGAGAAGCCCTATCAGACAGTGCACAGATCATTGTTTGCAAAAATTATTTGTGTCTTTGGAACAGGCTGTATAATTCATAGGTGTGGCATTTTGATTGTTGTAATTGTTGTACATATGGCAAAGGACTATCAGTGGTCATGCAATTATATTGTCAGTCCAATTTGCAAAAGCAGGATAGACAAGGTTACTTACCGGTAATGTCAAAAAAAGAAATCTCAGTAGTCCCTCATATAGAAGTAACTAACTAAATGAATTTTAACACTTTACCGCACAATATTCACTGTTCAAGGGTTTTTTAAAACAAGGCTTGTAATCAGCATTTTCTCCCTTTCCCACAATGTTTTCTACAGTTTCAAAGACAGAAATAATCTTTTGAGCAAAATTTTTATTTTTCGTGTGCAAAGGCTCTGAATTTTGTTGAGTCTAAAATGTTGTTTGGTAAAGAGTCAACTTCCTCAACAAAAGAATCATGCATTTTTTTTTTATTCAAAAGGTGAATATGTATTAGAAGTAAATGAAAGCCTCAATTTTAAAGAAATAGCTTGTAAAATGTTGTGGAAAGCATGCATTTGCTCATTACATACAAGAAAATATGCCCTTCCCTACAATGTTTTTTTTTAAATTGTCTGCTGCTAAAACACTTAGTCTACCTGTGTAAAGGTTGAATGTATAATTTTCAAATGTGTACTCCTACTCATGTGAACTTCTACTTGTAGGAACAAAAATGGGGATGTGATGTGTGGATGTGGGAATGAAGTAACAGCAGTGAACAGCAAGATTTTGACATCTGCCACACTTCTGGAAAACTATGCAGTGATGAAAGAATGATACTTTTCATACCAGAGTTTCACATGAACAGAGCTGAAAATGTATCATATAAGGTGACATAGAAACCTATATACATGTATTGTAGTTTTGTTTCATCTTATGTAAATTTCCTGGCACACAGCCAAGCTCAGGTAACGCAGACGGTGGTGTGCAGGATTTGAGACCAGGAAGTTGCTGATTGAATCCCCAGCTTGGCCAATTTCTTTCAGTGGATTTTTGGTAATCATTGTGGCAGGATACATTCCTCTCACATTGCTGATTATTGTTTCAACGATGGTTATGTGGGAAAGCAGCCATTGGCTTGGGAAGAATGTTCTGAGAAGTACTGGTAAAAGGAAACTCCAAAAAACGTGGGAAAGCATCCACTAGCCTGGGAAGAATAATGTACAAAGCACTGGTAAAAGAAAGACTGGGAAAATCATGGATAGGTGCAGCAGCTGCTGCTTTATGACTGAAATAATTTTGAAAATAGCATTAAACACAAAACATGTTAAAGTGAGGCTTTTCTCATATGTTTCATACTTACTGTGTTCTCAGACAATTATTTAGTATTTTTTAATTCCATTGCATTTTTAATCTATGATACAATCAAACGTTTCTCCAGAATGTTTTCTACTTCGTGATAAAATGATTGTAAATGAAATTTAAATAGGCATGGGTAAATTCCCCATCCACAAAGTAGAGAGGGGTATACTGGTTTCACCCTGTTTATCTGTTGGCCCATATTTTCATTTCCATGCTCTAACTCAAAAGTCGTTTGACCAAGGACCCTGAAACTTTATATACAAGTGTTGCTAACAACCTGGTGGCTTGGAAAAAATATTGTGCATAGTACTGGTAAAAGGAACTCCAGAAAAGCATGCTTAGGAGCACTGCCCCCCCCCCCCCCCCCCCCGCATATAACTGAAATAATGTTGAAAACGGCATTAAACACCATACCATCAATCAATCATTTTATTTGAATGATTGCATTTTTACAGATTTTCTGCTGTAGTTATTGTTATATCACTGCAAAAATATCTATATTTGTTCCTTTTATTCACATCAGTAGATCTACATCAAAATTAATATTCTTTTTCCAAGGAGGTGCCATATTAATTTGAAGTCACATGGGTCACAAGTCAAGGTCACAGTTAAACTTTGTTTGAAAATTGTTTCAGTGCTCTTACTCAAACATCGTTTGACCTGGGACTCTGAAACTTTATACAGGTGTTGCTCATAACCCAAGGAGGTGCTCAATCGTTTTTGGGTCACATGGATCAAAGGTCAAGGTCACAGGTGAACTTTGTTTGAAAGTCATTTCCGTGTTCTAACTCAGTAGCTGTTTGACCTAGGACCCTGAAACTTGGTTCATATCAGCAATGTTTTGACCATTAATCAGTCACTTGACAGCCTCAGCCTAGAGGATACTTAACTGACTCTGTGTCAACCCCTAACGTGCTAAATAAGTGAAATGAAACTTTCAAGCCGATAGTAAAAACCCAAATTGCTATTTCAAAGGTATTTTTCAGGGGAAAAAACATGTCCGTATCGGACATTGTATATTTTTCTGTGCAGTCTGATCTTGATCTACAACTGTCTGCAGAAGGTCCTTGAGCTGCGCCTAACAGCCTAAGGATTGAACATAAATCATTGTATCCTCTCACTATATGTATATCTGTATGTCTTCAGTGTTGTGTTCATTTCTGGCCCATAAATTCGATAATTACATTGGATTTCAAAAAAAAAAACTGGGAACTAATGACAGACATGTGTAGACCATGTGTCATGTACAGTACAGGTGCTGTCAGCTTAAAAGTCAATGCCACAATGCCAAAATGCCATGACTCAGAAGTAACCATATTTGAGTAGAGATCCAAAATTCTTCAGTGTTATCCTTGTCTGTTTTGTAGGCTTAACAAGGGATTGTCCGGGGTTTTCCCTCGCCCCGTTTTTTTTTTTTTTTTTTTTCTTTTTTAATTTAGGACCCCTAAATTTTCTGAATGTCCCCCCAAAATTAGGATGTTTGCCTTCTTGAATTCATTTCTAGGACGTCAAATGACCCCCACCATGCCAAAGTCCAGGGAAAACCTTGGATTGTCCATGAGCAAGGTGTTTCAAAGCCCAGCATCATACTGATAAACCTGGCAAACATTTTCATTAATAGGCAGTTGCTCCATGTTGACTGAAATAGTACTTAAAATGTAAAACACTATTTAATCTACCAGTCTAGTTATACCCCCGCAAACGAAGTTTGTGGGGGGTATACTGGAATCAGCCTGTCGGTCGGTCGGTCTGTCGGTCATGCGGTCAGTCGGGCGGTCGGTCTGTCCGCAAAATCTTATCCGGACAACTCCTCCTACAGTTTTAATCCAATTCCCTTGCTACTTGGCAGAAGTGTTCATTAGGAGCTGTAGATGTGCAAGACACACATTTTGTAAAAATTCCATCAAGAAGTACTGAGTTATTGCCCCTGATTTGACTTAAAAATGCTTGTCCGGACAACTCCTCCTACAGTTTCTGTCTGATTCACTTTAAACTTGGCATAAGTGTTCATCAGGAGTTGTAGGTGTGCAAGACACAACTTTCGTGAAAATTCTATGAAGAATTAATGAGTTATTGCCCCTGATTCACATTTAAAATGCTTGTCCGGACAACTCCTCCTACAATTTCAGTCCGATTCGCTTTATACTTGGCAGAAGTGTCCATTTGGAGTTGTAGATGTGCAAGACGCAAATTTTGTGAAAATTCCATCAAGAATTACTGAGTTATTGCCCCTGATTTGACTTAAAAATGCTTGTCCGGACAACTCCTCCTACAGTTTCTGTCTGATTCACTTTAAACTTGGCATAAGTGTTCATTATGAGCTGTAGATGTGCAAGACACACATTTTGTAAAAATTCCATCAAGAATTACTGAGTTATTGCCCCTGATTTGACTTAAAAATGCTTGTCCGGACAACTCCTCCTACAGTTTTTGTCTGATTCACTTTAAACTTGGCATAAGTGTTCATTAGGAGTTGTAGATGTGCAAGACGCAACTTTCGTGAAAATTCTATGAAGAATTAATGAGTTATTGCCCCTGATTCACATTTAAAATGCTTGTCCGGACAACTCCTCCTACAATTTCAGTCCGATTCGCTTTATACTTGGCAGAAGTGTCCATTTGGAGTTGTAGATGTTCAAGACACACATTTTGTAAAAATTCCATCAAGAATTACTGAGTTATTGCCCCTGATTTGACTTAAAAATGCTTGTCCGGACAACCCCTCATACAGTTTCTGTCTGATTCACTTTAAGGAGGTCTTTTCTGTCATATGTATAGTTGGCCAACATTATGCGAAAAGGCACCTTTGGACATTTGCAACAAGCGTGGATCCAGACCAGCCGCTGTGTCTCAGACATATTGTCAGATCATGGTCTACACTTTTTTACACTCATTTAGTTTTGTGTCCAATTAAATTGATACTTTGCATAAATATTCACCAGGAGCAGTAGAGGTTCAAGATGCATTTTTCTCAAATGTTTGCCAAATTAATTACCCCTGAATTTACTCAAAACTTCTTGTCCAGAGAACTATTCCTTCTGTTTAAGTCTTATTCACTTGATATTTGTCATGATATTCACCAGGAGCAGTAGATGTGCAAAGCACAAATTTCATGAGTGTTGGCCTAATGATTACGGAGTTATTGCCCCTAAATTGACATTGCAGAGTTATTGCCCCTGTGACATGAAATATAGGGGCGGGGGTATTTATCACCTTTAGTGATAGTTATTCTAGTTTTTATTTGAATGGACGAGTCCAAGTAGCTCAGTCAGTAGCGTACAGGATTTGAGAACAGGAGGTTGCTGGTTTGATCCCCGGCTCGGCCAATTTCTTTCCAAGGATTGATGATAGTCATTGCAACAGGATTCATTCGTCTGTCACTGCTGATCATTGTTTCGACGATAGCTATATGGGAAAACAGCCGGTGGCTTGGAAAGAATATTGTGCATAGTACTAGTAAAAGAAGCTCCAGGAAAGCATGCTTAGGAGCACTGGCCTCCGCGATATAACTTAAATAATGTTGAAAACGGCGTTAAGCACCATACAATCAATCAATCATGTTATTTGAATGATTGCATTTTTACAGATTTCCTGCTGTAAATATCTATATTTGTTCCTTTTATTCAGATCAGTAGATCTACATCAACAAGCCATTGACTGCATTCTCACATATACTTAGTTTTGGGCTGTCAGCAAAATGTTTTTATTCCTGTTTATTTTAACTAAACATAAAAGGGAATGTTGAGTTGGCACATCTTGAATAGGCACTTGAAGGACTTCACAGTTTTTGAAGTTGTTATCAGAAATAAATTTCTTCCATTATGTCTGTACTAGACCACAAAATGTTACACTTGGCCATATTGAAACCATTTGCAGACAACAAAATTTTGTGAAAAGCTAGGGAGTTTTCTTTCAATTGTGGAAAATGCCACAGAAAAAGAAAAACTGTGGTCATCAGTGTTTTCCATTTTCTCGTTTTCCCATGATGTTTTCAAAAGACTTTTTCCTGACTGGGGGTTGTGAAAACATAGAATTGTTGGTAAAGAAATTTGAAAACATGTACATGTACTTTTTCCGACAGATTACTTAATTTTCCATTACAGGTACATGGTGGCAAAGTTTACAGATAAAGTGTTCCAGCATTATCCTTGTTTCTTAGGGCTATTTCAAATGGACAGTTTCAAAAAATAGCATATCAGTTTGAGCCACTTTTTTCACTTGACTTGTTCATCTTGTCTGCAAAAGTCATGTTTTCATTCTCAGCATTTAAAAGAATAAAGCCAAGCCCCCGTAGCTCAGTCGGTAGCGTACAGGACTTGAGAAGAGGAGGTCGCTGGTTCGATCCCCGGCTTGGCATTAAATACCATACAATCAATCAACCAATAAAAGAATAAAGAAAAAAGACATTACAGATTATGACAATTATCATTTTATGTCCAAAACTTTAATTAAAGTTGTATTCTCTCAAAATTTATTTCCTTTTTTCTCTCTTGTTGCAAAATTTAGAACTGCTTTCTCATGCTGAAGTTTTTGATAATGCCATTTCTTTATCCATTTTTGCTGGACTATGTGAGAATGTACAAGTTTTGCAAATGGAAAGAATAATGTGTGTAGATCTTCTTTGGTGGTGGTTGTTAGTAAGGGTCCTGCGGGGCTCAGTGGTAAAGTGTAAGACTCTTGACCTGGAGGCCCCGGGTTTTGGCCTCACTGGATCCCCTGGGTTTTCGATGGGAGTGCCCTTAGGCAAGACACTCCTAGTATTGGTGGAACACGGGAAATACACGATTATGTGAGCTGTTGCCATGATATAACTGAAATGATTTTAAAAGCGGCGTAAAGCACCATTCAATCAATCAACCAACCAATTTGGATGTTAGTTTGATGGTGTTTAATGCTATTTTTAACATTATTTCAGTTAAATTAGGATTATGATTGTATGGTGTTTAACGCCGTTTTCAACATTATTTCAGTTATATCGCGGCGGTCAGTGCACCTATCCATGCTTTCCTGGAGTTTCTGTTACCAGTACTACCATTCTTTCCAAGCCACTGGCAGCTTTCCCACATAACCATCGTCGAAACAATGGTCAGCGGTGAGAGAGGAATGAATCCTGTCGCAATGACTATCATCAATCCTCGGAAAGAAATTGGCCGAGCCAGTTAAATTAGGACAACCGTTTCACCTATAAATGCTTCCCATGAGATCTTTTAAGCATTACTTTGCATGAATCCCGTCCCAAGCCACGGGTTGTTTTCCCACATAACCATTGTGGAAATAATGATCTGTGGTGAGAGAGGAATTAATCTTGCTGCAATGACTGTCATCAGTCATCGGAAAGAAATTGGCAGAGCTAGGAATTTAAACCCGCCATCCCATAGTTTCAAGTCTGGTTATGTTATCGACTGAGCTAATGGGCTTGTTTGGAAGTATGAAAACCACATTCATAAATCCAGTGTCAGTCATGATATGCCAAACTACAGAATTTGAAAAAAAAAAAGGTTCAACAAAATATATTTTTCAGCACTACTGAGTATACATGTAATCCACGATTTCCAGCAGATCGATATGCACATACTGTACATGTATTTGTTCATAATTATGTGCAGTCGTACATTTGTCCGTAGCCCATCAGTGCTTTCTGCGCTTTGATTGTTTTGTTTAAGCACAAGTATATGTTGTTGAAAGACAGCTTCAAAATGATTACCATCGTATGTAATTTCCGCTCTGTTGGTACAGGAAGTTTTAGCCAGTTGCTTTGACAAATGTGTTACATCTAGTATTGGTTAAAGAAACACTGTAGAAATGTATTGATAGGCACTGAGGCTGTGGTTAGATAATTGAATAATTGTAAAAGATATTGCTTAACTCTCAAAACTAAAACGCATATCAAATTTCTGTCTGCAATCTATTGTGTTTTTGTGTCAGATCTACAAACTGCGAGTCTGGAAGTGCATGAAGTTCAAATTCTTCAGCGAGAACCGTGAACATCAATCATGCCATATTAATCGGTTCTTGAAATAAATTTCGGGATTACGGAAGGGGTCAGATTTACATGAGGTTCTGTCCTTGCCAATGAAATAATTGCTTAAATAACAGTATTTAGAAAAAAAAAATTTTTCTTTTGAGTGCTGTTTTAGGATTTGTGCACCAGTGATGTATAAATATAGTTTACGATTGGTGCACTTC
The DNA here is from genome assembly GCA_945859785.2 of Tridacna gigas. Taxonomy (NCBI): domain Eukaryota; kingdom Metazoa; phylum Mollusca; class Bivalvia; order Cardiida; family Cardiidae; genus Tridacna; species Tridacna gigas. The sequence continues at coordinate 36,343,284 of OX244036.2, read as the reverse complement.
ATAAAGACGGAAGTTAATTGGATGGTAAATACCAGACTTACGTAACCAAAGGCAAAAATAATTATTACGGACTGACGAAAATATTGATGATGATACTTGTGAAGAAGATGCTGCTGATGATGAAGATGGTGATTATGATGATGTATTTTCCTGCTAAATACCAAAAATACTGAAATTATTTTTTGTTTGTTTGTTTCTGTGTTTGTTTGTCAACGATATTTGCAAGCCTCTGCTCAGTTAAAACCACTTTAAAAACTGCTTGACACTATTTTATGTGGTATATAACCAGATCAGATATCGTTTCAAACATTTTGAGAAAATCGTAAGAAAAACTGATTATGTTTATTCGCCTGCAAAGATACCTTTTAAACTAAGATTTACACAGAAACATTTAGAAAACATGAGGATAGTCCTTTATTTTCTGTTAAATGTCACGGGGTAGCCATTGTTGCGTCAGAATGGGGGAAAATGCATTTCAAATACACTAGGTTATCGCGGATAGTTCAATCGGTAGAATCGCGGGACTATAACGTCGAAAGTCTCACGTTCGAATCTAAGCGAAGGCAAATGTTTCTTTGATGTCCCCCCGTAAGAATAGATAATCATGCATTAATGATTTTTCTTTTTAAGATATGGCCTGCTTTTGTTTTTAGCTCACCTGAGCACTTAGGTGAGGTATTGTGATCAGTCGTTGTCCGGCGTCCATCTGTCCGTCCGCCCGTCTGTCCGTATGTCCACAATTTCTTTAAACATCTCCTCCTAAACCGGTGGGCCAATCATGTTGAAACTTGGCAGGCATGTTCCTTGGGTGAAGCTCTACCAAAGCTGTTAAAAGAATTAAGTTAACCCATTAACTCTGGTTGCAACTGCAACAAAAAAGGGGAAATTTACAACATCTTTAAAAATCTTCTTGCCTGGAACCGGAAAGCCCAGTGCTTTGATATTTAGTATGTAGTATCTTCTAGTAGTCCTCTACCAAGTTTGTTCAAATGATGCCCCTGGGGTCAAAATTGGCCGGGCCCCAGGGGTCACAAATTTGGGCAAAATCATATATAGAGCAAACTTTGAAAATCTTCTTGTCTGAAACTAGAAGGCTTAGAGTTTTGATAATTTATATAGATCATCTCCTGGTAAACCTCTACCAAGTTTTTTTAAATGATGCCCCTGGGGTCAAAATCAGCCCTGCCCTAGGGGTCACAAAGTAGGACATAAAGGTATATAGAGTGAACTTTTGTTTTGACTCATATCTTAAAAACTATACAGACCGTTTAGATCGAACTTGTAACATCTATCAACCACATTTGGAAATGCAGGACAACAAGTTTCACCCAGACTGACCATGCAACACCACAGTTATATACCTTTGTTTTTAGCTCACCTGAGCACAAAGTGCTCAAGGGGAGCTTTTAGGATCAACTGGTGTCCGTCGTTCGTCGTGCGTCGTTCGTCTTTAAACATCATCTCCTCCTAAACCACTGGGCCAATTTGGACCAAACATGGCAGGAATGTTCTTTGGGAGGTCCTCTTTAAAAATCGTTCACAAAATTTGATTCCATCTAAAACTCTGGTTGCCACGGCAATGAAATGGAATTTTCTAAGAAATTCTTTAAAAATCTTCTCCTCTGAAACCGCTGGTCAGATTTTGAAATAATTTCACAGGAATGTTCCTTGGGTGACCCTTTTCAAAAACTGTTCGTGAAATTTTGATCTGTCGAAAAAACATGGCTCTGGTGAATGGGGGCTACTTGCACTATACTGATATGAAGAAATTCTTAAAAATTCTTCTTCTCTGAAACAGTCGGTCAGATTGTAAAATAATTTCACAGAGATGCTCCTTGGGTGACCCTTTTCGCAAATTGTTCGAGAAATTTTGATCCGTCAAGAAACATGGCTCTGATGGCTGTGGACTACTTACACTAAACGGACAAGAAGAAATTCTTAAAATTCTTCTTCTCTGAAACTGCTGGTCAGATTTTGAAATAATTTCACAGAAATGTTCCATGGGTGACTCTTTTCAAAAACTGTTCGCAAAATTGTGATCTGTCAAGAAACATGGCTCTGATTGGGGAGGGGCGGGGGGCTACTTGCACTATAGGGACATGAAGAGGAATTTCTTTATTCTTCTTCTTTGGAATGGCTGGTCAGATTTTGAAATAAATATGCTCATGGTGAGCTATTGTGATCGTGCTGTGTCCGGCGTACGTCGTCCGTCGTCAACTTTTTACCTTGTGTACGCTTTAGAGGCCACATTTTCTGGTCCAATCCTCATGAAACTTGGTCAGAATGTTTGTCTTGATAAAATCTCGGACGAGTTGGAAATTGGGGTCAAAAACTAGGTCACTAGGTCAAATCTTAGAAAAACCTTGTGTGCGCTCTAGAGGCCACATTTTCAGTCAGATACTCGTGAAACTTGGTCAGAATGTTTGTCTTGATAAAATCTCAGACGAGTTCGAAATTGGTACATGTGGGGTCAAAAACTAGGTCACTAGGTCACATCTAAGAAAAACATTGTGTGCACTCTAGAGGACACATTTTCAGTCAGATACTCTTGAAACTTGGTCAGAATGTTTGTCTTGATAAATTTTCGGACGAGTTCGAAATTGGGTCATGTGGGGTCACAAACTAGGTCACTAGGTCAAATCTTAGAAAAACCTTCTGTGCGCTCTATCTAGTCTTGATAAAATCTTGGACAAGTTCGAAATTGGATCATGTGCGGGCTAAAACTAAGTCACTAGGTCAAATCTTAGAAAAACCTTGTGTGCGCTCTAGAGGCCACATTTTCAGTCTGGTAACCATGAAACTTGGTCAGAATGTTTGTCTTGATAAAAACTCGGATGAGTTCGAAATTAGGTCATGTGGGGTCAAAAACTAGGTGACTAGGTCAAATTAAAGATATACCTTGATATACCTTGTGGGCACTCTAGAGGCCATATTTTTCGCTCAATTGACTTGAACATTGGTCAGAATGTGTTTCTTTATTAAATCTCAGATAACTTCGAAATTGGGTCACCTGGGTTCATAAAGTAGGTCACTAGGTCAAATTAACTCTTTACCAAACGATAAAAATTTAGACTGGTCAGAATTGAAAGCATTTGCAGACGACAAAATAAATGTAATTGAAAAATTGAAAATTATTTTGGGTAGGATAGAAAACGTGATTGAAAAATTGAAAATTGTTTTGGGTAGGATAGAAAACATTGTGAAAAAAAGAGAAAATACTGATTACCAGCATTTTCTCCTTTTCCCACAAGGTTTTCAAAGGACTTCTTTCACAGGGTCGTAAAAAGTCGGGATTGTGTGGTAAAGAGTTAAAGAAATACCTTGTGGACACTCTAGAGGCCACATTTTTCGCTCAATTGACTTGAAAATTGGTCAAAACGTTTGTCATAATTAAATCTTGGATGAGTTTGAAATTTGGTCACTTGGGGTCATAAACTAGGTCTCTAGGTCAAATTAAAGAAATACCTTGTGGACACTCTAGATACCACATTTCTTACTCAATTGACCTGAAAATTGGTCAGAATGTTTGTCTTGATAAAATCTTGGATGAGTTCGAATTTGGGTCACTTAGGGTCATAAACTAAATCACTAAGGTCAAATAAAAGCAATACCTTGTGGGCACTCTAGAGGCCACATTTTTTGCTTAATTGACTTGAAAATTTATCAGAATGTTTGCCTTAATTAAATCTTGGATGAGATTGAAATTGGGTCATATGGGGTCATAAAGTAGGTCACTAGGTCAAATTAAAGAAATACCTTGCACTCTAGAGGCCACATTTTTTGTCTTGATGATATCTCAGAGGAGTTCAAAATTGGGTCACATAGGGTCATTAACAATGCCACTGGGTCACATGGAAGAAATACCTTGTGGGCACTCTAGAGGCCACAATTCTAGCTAAACTGACCTGAAAATTGGTCTACATATTTGACTTGATGATATCTCGGATCAGTTAGAAATTGGGTCTCATAGGGTCATAAACTAGGTCAATGGGTCAAGTTAAAGAAATGTATTGTGGGCACTGTAGAGGCCACAGTTTTTGCTCAACTGACCTGAAAATTTGTCAGCATGTTTGACTTGATGATATCTTAAATTGATTTGAAATTGGGTCACATAGGGTCATAATCTAGGTCACTAGGTCAAATTACAGAAATACCTTGTGGGCACTCTAGAGGTGGCAGTTCTTGCCCAATTCACCTGAATCTTGGTCAACAAGTTTGTTTTGATATCTCGGATGAGTTTGAAATATGGTCACATAGGGTCATAAACTAGGTCACTAGGTCAAATTGAAGAAAGACATGTTGGACACTCCAGAGGCCACATTTTCAGCTCAATTGACCTGACCATTGGTCAGAATGTTTGTTTTAATAATATCTCAGATGAGTTTTAAATTGGGTCAATATGACCCTGGGGTGAAATTTCGCCTATTGACTCAGGTGAGCGATCCAGGGCCATCATGGCCCTCTTGTTTAAAAAAAGGCGTAGATTTTTGTCAAAATCTAGTTCTTTGTAGCTTTAATGTCAGAATAGTAATTAAGCATATTTCATTTTTTGATTTTCATAGGAAAATATCAAAAGGTTACGTATTACTTTACGTATTCCCAAAACTATAAATAAATGTGATTGTTCCTACAGCACCCAATACAAATTTGAAAACATTTCCATGTAACTTTAATTCACAAAAGTTAGTGGATGGTACATTCTTTCATGTGCACTAAAGACGTGAACCGACTAGATACAAATTGGAATATTGCAAGTGAGAGTCAGATTTTGACGAAAGAGCTTGATATCTCACTTTACGTATCATGAGTCACGCTCTGACTGAACAGGCTGTTTAATGCAAATGCAAAAATTATCGATCCTGCGGACTGTGCAGGCTGACATGAGTTGAAGCGTTTTGCTGTTTTTAGCTCACCTGAGCACAAAGTGCTCAAGGTGAGTTTTTGTGATCGGGCTGTATCCATCCTCCGTCGTGCATCGTCTGTCGTGTGGTCGTCAACATTTACCTTGGGTGCACTCTACAGGCCACATTTTCGGCCAGATCCTCATGAAACTTGCTCAGAATGTTTGTCTTGATTAAATCTCGGACGACCTCGAAATTGGGTCATGTCAGGTCAGAAAGTAGGTCAAGGGGCCAAATCTTAGAAAAACCTTGTGCGCACTCTAGAGGCCACATTTTCAGCCCGATACTCTTGAAACTTTATCGGATTGTTTGTCTTGATGAAATCTCGGACATGTTTGAAATTGGGTCACATAGGGTGAAAAAGGAGGTCACAGAGTCAAATCTAAGAAAAACCGTGCCTGCACTCTAGAGGCTACATTTTCAGCCAGATCTTCATGAAACTTGGTCAGAATGTTTGTCTTGATGAAATCTCGGACACGATTGAAATTGGGTCTTATCAGGTGAAAAAGTAGGTTACAGGGCCAAGTCTTAGAAAAACCTTGTGTGCACTCTAAAGGCCACAATTTCAGCTTGATACTCATGAAACTTAGTCGTAATGTTTGTCTGGATAAAATCTCAGATATCTTCGAAATTGGGTCACATCGGGTCAAAAGGTAGGTCAGAGGGGAAAAAAAAAAAAAAAAACCTTGTGTGCATTCTAGAGTCTACACTTTTGGTCTGATACTCATGAAACTAGGTCAGATGATATGTCTTGATGTTATTCTTTAACAAGTCTGAAATCGGGCCATGCCGGGTCAAAAAGTAGGTCACTGGACCAAATTTTAGAAAAACCTTGTGTGCACTCTAGAGGCCACATTTTCAGCCTGATGCTCGGGAAACTTAGAATGTTTGTCTAGATGAAATCTTAGACAAATTCAAAATTGGGTCATGTGGGGTCAAAAATGAGGTCAAGGGGCCAAATCTTAGAAAAACCTTGTGTGCACTCTAGAGGCCACATTTTCAGCTTGATACTTTTGAAACTTGGTCAGAATATTTGTCTTGACAAAAACTCAGACAGTTTCGAAATTGGGTCACGTTGGGTGAAAAAGTAGGTCACTGTGCCAAATCTTAGAAGAACTGTATGCGCACTCCAAAGGCCACATTTTCAGCCTAAAACTCACAAAACTCGGTCAGAATGTTTGTCTGGATGAACACTGGGACAAGTTCGAAATTCAGTCACGTCAGGTCTAAAAGTAGGTCAAGGGGCCAAATCTTAGGAAAACCTTGTGTGCACTCTAGAGGCCACATTTTCATCTTTATACCCATGAAACTTGATCAGAATGTTTGTTTAGATAAAATCTCCGAAAAGTTCGAAATTTGGTCACATCAGGCTAAAACGAGGTCACAGGGCCAAAGTTTTGAAAACACTTGTGTGTACTCTAGAGGCCACGTTTTCTGCCTGATACTTATGAAACTTAGAATGTTTGTCTTGATAAAGTCTTGGACTTGAAGAATTTCGGGTCACGTCGAGTCAAAAAGTAGGCCATGGTGTCAAATTTTAGAAAAACCTTGTGTGCACTCTAAATGCCACATTTTCAGCCTGATACTCATAAAACTTGGACAAAATGTTTGTCTTGAAGATATCTTGGACAAGTACGAAGTGGGCCATGTCGGGTCAAAAAGTAGGTCACTTTCATTCATTTGTTTAACATCATTAAAAGCGGGATCTCTTCAACTTTACTCAGGTGAGTGCTTTAGGGCCAATGGCGCTCTTGTTAAATTTTCTGCATGACCATGGACCATGCCACCTCATGATTTAGTAGATTGTTGTACAAAATGGATTTTATGAGTCATAGTACTTAATGTGATGTCGTGCTTGTAAAATGCATCGAAGACCCCCTGTTGCCAGAGCACGTTTCATATATTTCGAGCTTTAGATGAAAGGGAAAAGTTCTTACATTTTATAAGCAGTTAAAATTGAGGTATTTACCCACGATTAAATACATATCCGTTTGATAAAGTCACCTTTATAGCAACAATACCCTTACTCTGGTATGTTCGTGGAAGAAAAAACGTGAAAAATGAATGAATGTATGGCGTTTTATGGCGCATCGACATCTAGGGTCATTTAGCGCGCAAATAATAAAAGGTAGTGAAAGGTTTTTTTTTAAAAGAATAGCTAGTAATCGTAGGAATAAAGAGTATATGATGAAAGATCTGTTATGAAATTGATTCTGCACTTAGGATATAATGATTGTTTGATTGATTGTATGGTGTTTAACGCCGTTTTCAACATTTTTTTCAGTTATATCGCGGCGGCCAGTGCACCTATCCCTGCTTTCCTGGATTCTTATACCAGAACTACGCACAACATTCTTTCCAAGCCACTGGCTGCTTTCCCACATAGCCATCGTCGAAACAAAGGTCACCGGTGAGAGAGGAATGGATCCTGTCGCAATGACTATCATCAATCCTCGGACAGAAATTGGCCAGCGACCTCCTGTTCTCAAGTCCTGTCGCTACTTAGGATATAATAAAATAGATATATAACGATAATAATAAAATAGTCTGAATAGGGAAAAAAATCAAAACAATATCACAGTTTTGTGTAAGGTCCAATCTCCTTGAGGAAAGCATGTCCCTGAATAGATCGACAGCCTTTCTGGTATGCCTTGATAAGTCATTGGCGACTGTTTTGCTGGAATTATTTTAAATTTTATTTGATTGTTTGATTAATAATTATTGTAAATAATATACAGGTGAAATTTTCAAACATACGGATCTTGTATTCGCAATACCAGCAACTAAAATAAAGTTACCTTTAGTAGAATTATTTATGTTCATGTATATCAAAGGACATTTATCATGCGAGATATAATATTAAAATGGATAAATTATATAAAAAGAAAATAAACTAGATATACATTGATACCATAGTTGATAAAAGAAATACAGGGGACTTTGAAAGATACATGGTGATTAGGATTTAACAACTTTGGTGTCAGGGCGACAAGTGGACCGAGCTTCAATGTCCTTGTTAGTCTCATCGGAGGCATGGACAAGATCATCCAAGAGCTTGGCCAGCCTCCATAGCTTCCAGATCCTGAAACCTATTAGTGGTTGGGATCTGAGGTAGAGATGCATCCTCTATGGAAGGCTTGAGTTTTGGTTGCCTTCGAGGCGCAGCAGATGGTTTTTGAGTCGCCTGGTTGCGTAGCAACCAGGCTCTCATTGTTATCACCTTGATCCATGGGGCGACGTAAGCATACCTCCGGCCTTGTACTGCTTCCTGTCCCACTTCCGGTTTGCGAGACGTAACCTAGATCTGTAATTATTCGGTGAACAAACAAGTTTTTTTCCATTGTAAAATTCATAGCTCAGAAATGGTGCGTTTTGTGATCATGAGTATGTCTTTATAAACTGAACTATTCAACAGTTCGAATCTTCAAAACAATCATGTCGTCCACTTGGATATACGATAACCAATCGTTTACACAAGCATCTAGTATCATTTGCATATCGTCTCCCTGGAGCAAAAAGGTACCAGGAGACATTTTGGGCAAAAATGACTTTTTTGCGTAAATGAATGTGTCTTAATGCTATCTTTAATGTGTAGAAATTTCTAGGCAGTAAGTCTTCAAATACCAACAATATAGAGTAATGTCAAAAGGTACCACAAAGAAATCAGTGTTTTTTTTATTTGTAATAAGGTACCACGTGACATACAGTTTGTGCAAAAAGGTACCTTTTCTAAAATAGTACCTTTTTGCTCAGAGAAAATTTGAGGAAGGAGTTGTTATTCTTTATCAAATAAGTCAAGTGGTACCTTTTAGCACTGTACTGGATACACAAACCATATGCTGATAAGCTAATTTGATATCTTTATAATTAGTTGTTTGTTGAGACACCACAATATCCTAGTGCATTCATTTCAAGATTGTCTTCGAGACAATGATCAAGTGTTAATTTGTATGAAAAGAGGATTTTAGAGGATGAACATGGAGCCTGATAGTGTGACTCTAAGTATTTTTGTATGATTAACTATTTTTTCTCCAATAAGTCATTAATCCTTGATTACTTTTTAGGCACTAATTTAATTTTTGGTATGTGCATTGTTACCAAAACAAGTAAGTATAGTTCAAATTGTCCACTCTAATTCTACAATTAGCAGATAATTTGTTTTCATTATCTCCTCTGTACAATATCAATTAACAACATTATTGTAAAGAAAGGAATTTCATCTGTATTATGAAGGTTTTATAGGCAAAGAAAGTTGCAAATGTTTTGTAATTCTGTTTAATATCGAACATATCTATTATTTACCTTCAATAGTTGAGATTGTGTTCCATTTACAGGCAGAAGAATGGTCAGATGATGATATTTGTTATGCACATCCGATGATGGCAGACATACAAAATGTGCAAAGTGATACATTGGTTGAGAAACATGGGGGTGATGGAGATACAACTGATTCTGATAACATCCCTCTTGCTCAGCTTGGAAAAAGAACGAAACATTCTGTGAGAAGGAAATTAATTGAGAGTTGTAACGAGCCAGACCATGATGACAGCGATGCTGATGTCAGTTATGTACCAACAAAAGATGACATAAATTTAAGTGATTCGGAGTATGAAACTTTGTGTAAAAGGAAGAAGAAACGACAAAAGATATCACCAGCCGAGTCAACAAATCAAGACAATGATAAAACGAAAAGGAAAGCAACAAAAATTAAACCAGTAAAGGAAATAAGAGTGACAAAGTAAAGATCTATTGATCTAGCAAAGAAACTCAGAGGAAAAACTTACTATTTTACAAAACAGACGTAAGAAAAGGGCTTCTTTGAGTGACATGGACAAAGCAAAACAGATAAGCAAAAAACTTCATACCATTAAAACTATTGTACTACGGTCTCATTTATCAAGACTTGATACTCTTTTGGTAAATAATGAGCTCTGCAGAGTCAGTATCACTGGAGATGGTAACTGTTTTTTCCAATCAGTGATTAACAGTGGAAATATTGATGAAAATCATACTGAATTAAGAACCAATGCGTGTGACTTTATGGCCTCAGAAGCTGACAAATACATGTCATTTTGTGCTAGTAAAGATGTTCACAACAAAGAACAATTCCTGAGCAGGTTGAATGAGTTAAAAATTGGTGGAAAATGGAACGATGACATAGCTGACATCGTTCCTTTAGCAATAGCTAATTATTACAAATATACATTGAGGATATATTCTAGCTCAATATCAACACCGTTTTTGACATTAAACCTGAAGAGGCAACAGAAAAAGTCATTAATCTTGCTTATACTGCAATGAAGGGCCAAGAACACTATGATGCAACAAAGACTATTTCAAATTTCTCTCCTGCAAAGCCGAATGTACTAAATATTGTGACAAGTAAAGACAGCAGCTCAAACTCCATGGAAAAGGCATTATCAACAGGCACGACGACTTCTAATGACCAGTGCACACTCCATAAGAGGGCATCATATAAAAGTCCAATGAAGAAACTGTCAAGTCGGAAGAAAGGAAAGAATCTTGAAAAATGGAAGAGAAGAATAAGAAAACAACAAAAGAATGAAGGAAAGGAATTCTGGAAAAGCCATGTCAGCGAGAAAGCTCCAAGAACACACTTGCAGCAAATGCCAATTTAAATGTGGCGAAAAATTTACAGAAGACCAACGAAGAGAAATATTTGAATTATACTACAGCTTGGGAAACTTTTAGCGCCAAAGACAATTCATTTGTGATATGGTTGAAAGAGTTCCACCTACTCGGGAGGGAAAGGGAAGGAGAAAGTATTCACAGGAATTTTATCTTACGTACAATGAGAGAAAGGAACGGGTATGCAGAAACTTCTTTACACGCACATTAGATATTGGAAGAAAAACAGTTGATTACACTCTTTCCAAAAAGAAACATGGAGCTTACAGTGGAAAAGATATGAGAGGGAAGGCACCATCTGCCAATAAGATAGATCAAGAGACAGTCAACTTCATAAAGAGTCACATTGAATCTTTTCCAAAAATGGAATATCACTATGCTAGGAAATCTTCCAAAAAAGAGTACTTATCCCATGATTTAAACATCAAAGAGATATAAAAGTGAATGTGAGAAGAAAGGAAAACCATTTGCTAAAGAATCATTGTATCGAAAGGTTTTCTGTGAGAAATTCAATCTCGCCTTTTATAAGCCGAAGAAAGACCAGTGCTCAATGTGCACTTTGTACAATAGGAGAAAAGCTGCTGGATCACTTACTGAAACATTTCAACATTAGTACGATATACACCAGTTGAATAAAGAAAGGGCTCGAGAGGAAAAATCGAAAGACAAGGAAAGAGCTAAAACTGACCACAGCTTGTATGTAGCAACTTTTGATCTACAGGCTGTCCTAACAACACCATGTTCTCTTGTCAGTGAACTTTACTACTCCAGAAAATTGTGCTGTTCTAATTTGACAATATACTCTCTTGGTGACAAGCAAGTTTTTTTGTCATGTTTGGGATGAAACACAGTGTAAACGTGGTTCATGTGAAATAGCAACTTGTTTATTAAAGAATACACTGTCAGTTTGTCAAAGGCAAAATATCCAGGAAATAATATACTTTTCTGACTCTTGCGGAGGACAAAACAGAAACAAATATGTAACTACATCGCTTTTGTATACTTTGTCACAGGTACCCAACTTAAAGAAAATCAGTCACAAATTTCTTGTCTCTGGCCATTCACAGATGGAGTGTGATTCTGTTCACTCTACTACTGAAGGGGCCAAGAAGATAACACCAGTATATGTTCCATCACAGTGGTGCACTTTAATTACTCTTGCAAGAAAATCTCAGCCATACATCGCTGTTCCTATGAAGTTTAACCATGTTACTGATTTTAAGGATTTTGCAACCATGTTATTGATTTTAAGGATTTTGCAAAGAAGCACTGTCCGAATCTTAAGACAACAGTTACAGGACAAAGAGTAAACTGGCTAAATGTAAAATGGATCCAAGTTCGAAAGGACAACCCCAGATCTGTATTTGTAAACTACAGTTTTGAAACTGTTGCAAAGAAAGCTGACTTGTTTGGATTATGCACAAAGGAAATAATACCAGAAGAATTGTGATTATATTAAAATTTAATGCATAAATCTAAATGATTTACAAGGAAAACATTTTTTAAGTGAAAAATTATGTGAACAGATACATTTTTTTTGTGTGTGTTAGATTAAAAGTAATTCTAGTAAAACAAATTGATACTTTCAAATAATTTTTTAGGCATGAAGGATAATGTTATAAGGTACTTTTTAACTTAATATTTAACTGCATACAGCGAATTTGATAAATGCGAAAAGGTACCCTTTCATCACATGGTTCCTTATTGACACTAAAAATATTCAACAATACTTACTGCAAAAAGGTACCAAAATATAAAATCAATCAAATATTGCTTACTGATGAAGGGATTTGTTTGTCAAATTTAGTGTATTCAGGTAATGGTCATTTCTATGTACATACCAAATAAGAGACTCTGATTAAAAACCTGATTTGATACAGCTGTCTGAATCTTAAAACTCAATTTTCTCAAAAGTATAAAAAAAAAAAAGTCATTTGGTACCTTCTTGCTCCAATGAGGGCGATATATCTATGTATGTGGCAGCCGTGAAACAGTTTCCGGATACGCCTAAAAAGAAGTACTCTACGACTGAAACCGTCTCTTCTACGGCACGCTTCCATCTGTGGAAGAATTGTAAACTTCTACACAATTTTTTTATATTCTAGACTTTACAATACTTCCTTGCACTAGCATATTTTGGCTGAACTGAAACACTGTGCTCTACAAGTGCCGTATGTAATGTGAACGGCTCTTGGCTGCACTAAATCCCGCTCAGCAGGTGCTTCTAAAGATGGAATGTATAGTTGAACAGCGATACTGTATCACTTGTTTAGGATATACGAAATGTCTTTTTCGATTGAAATGAATGGTAAAAAAAAATCTTAAAAACAATAATCTACATTCCTGCATAAACATATACAATAGTTTCAAAATTTATAATAACCGTTCAATGTTGTTTGTTTAGATTTCGTGCATGTATATAAGTGACATGACATAGAGTCGGCGTTTAACTATAACTGTGGGACAAATATAGATATTGTGATCACGTGACATGATGTCATGTGTACCAGAGATTCTTCATAAATTTATATATTTATGAACCAATCGCTGCTATTGGCGTTGTCCCTCATCGGCCTTTGAGTTTGAGTGAATTCGGAATTTAAGTGGAAATTGCGCAGTTCTTACAACCCGCAATCTGATGGCTTGATTCTTCACTCCATCATAATTCAAATACCCCAAAATAGATCTACAATTTCAACAACCCACACAAATTACATCTTCTTTGTTGCAGTGTTTGTAAAAGGTGTAACGTCACGTAGTTGTGAATCGCGAATATTTAGTTTATACCGAAGTAATACATAGATCGCCAGCTTTCAACTGATGTAAACGCAGTTCTAAATCCTACTAATTAATGATTGTGGCGGTCCAACATTACGCCCAGGCCCCGTACTTATAAAACTTGTTTGAGCTCCATCTCATGCTGAAGGAGCGGATTCTTGCTCGTCAATAGTGTTCTGTTTTTAAAAGGGAGTTGATTGGCTGTCATGTAAACACTACGTTTTAAGGTTAGTGGCTACTTCTGTAATCAGTACATTTTAAGGTAGGGGCTTACTAATTTCAAGAAAATACCATTGAAGCTAGTGTTTGTGCTGATTTCGTTATTAAAGCTGCTAATATCTACGATAATTTTCCCCCAAAATTCGGGTAGACAGTTACAACCTGTTTTGTAACAAAACCCCGTTTTGTAACAATTTATTACAAAACAGGCTGCGAGAACATTATTACAATTCGGGTTGACAGTGACAACCTGTTTTGTAATAAAAACCCAAATTGTTATAAAACAGTAAGTTACAACCCGTTTTGTAACAAAAGCCCGTTTTGTAACAAAAACCCGTTTTGTAACAATTTATTAAAAAACGGGTTGCAAGAACAGTATTACAATTTGGGTAGACAGTTACAACCTGTTTTGTAACAAAACTCTGTTTTGAAACAAAACCCCATTTTGTAACAATTTATTACAAAACGGGTTGCGAGAACATTATTGCAATTTGGGTTGACAGTGACAACCCGTTTTGTAAAAAAAACCCGAAATGTGATAAATCATTAAGTTTGCAACGATAAAAGAAAATCTATCATTCTCAATGGAATTGGGCAAGTTATACACTTATACATTTTATTTTAGAATTATGAAATTGATCTAAATACAACAGTCTTCAAGACACTGATAGATGGGAGTGTGTTTTTTCAACGGAATATATCAAATTATTGTAATGGAAAAAGTTGACTAACATTATGGTGATAAAACTATTACAAAACGGGTTGGGACAACATTATTACAATTCGGGTAGACAGTTACAACCCGTTTTGTAATAAAACCCGTTTTATTATAATTTATTTTAAAACTGGTTGGGAGAACATTATTACAATTCGGGTAGACAGTTACAACCCGTTTTGTAATACTATTAAAGGTGGACCTTCAGATTTTGGGACGAAAATTTTACAAAAGTGCAAAAAAATCATCCTTATATACTCCCAAAGCCTTTTAATTTTCATTCATAACACCCCAGTAGTCGAAAACCGTCCGAGTACTAAGCAGTAAAGGTCTACAATGAAGATTAATACCAAATATCAAAGTTCAAGGCCAAATAATTCTGACAGGGTATGTAACTGTGCAAGAAGCATTTTCTTCTTTTTCGAAAATGCTTTCACAACCTTTCTTATTCAGGGTCATTGAAAGTCAGGATTGTATGGTAAGGATTGAATTAACTTGGAAGGCCAGGCATTAATTTCCTGGTCAAAATGGTGGTCGAATGACAGATTAAAACATCATTCGCTCATTGGTAAGACACAAATGAGACTTGTCTCAGTAACTTTTGATCAAATGTCAAAGGATGTTGGCTGAGACAGTAATCAAGCCAATGCAAACTGGGAACCCTAGACTAACAGCTCGCAACATTTCTTGACTGATCTATCAGGGCTCAACAAGTCTAGTATGTGAAAGGTAACCCCTTTTTCTGTGACACATCTTACAGAAGAAAATTGTATCAAAAAGACTATCCTAAGGAAAACATGTTTGAAGTTTCATAAATGCAAAGGACTTTAGAATATATCCGTCAAGGTGGATGGATGGGCAAACTGACTGTAATTGGTCCATAATGATTGGTCCATATTGAAAATTTACACCAAGCCCCCTTTTTCAATGACATGACATTTAATGAAAAAAAGGTAAAATATTGTTATTGGAAGACTATCATAAGGAACACACGTACGAAGTTTCCATCTTCTTTCAGAACAGAGGAATTTCAAAGTTTTCCTTCTTTGTTCCGACGTTCGAATTTGTGACCACCAGGGCAGGGCCAGTTTGGACTCCAGGATCATCGTATCGTGTTTGGTTGAGGTCCACTAGAAGGTGCTACATATGAAATATCAAAGCTCTACGACTTCAAGTTTCAGAGATTTTTTTTTTTTAAGTTTTCCTTCTTTGTTCCTGTGTTTTGAACTCGTGACCCCAGGGATATCATTTGACCAACCTTGGTAGAGTTCAACTAGCAGATGCTACATACCAAATATCAAAGGTCTATTCCTTCTTGTTTCAGAGAAGAAGAATTTTAAAGTTTTCCTTCTTTGTTCCTTGTGACCCTCGGAGCGGGGCCAGTTTTGACCCCAGGGGCATCATATGAACAATCTTGTTAGAGGTCCACTAGGAGATGCTACATACCAAATATCAAAGCTCTGCACCTTCTAGTTTCAGAGAAGAAGAATTTTAAAGTCTTCCTTCTTTGTACCTATAATACAAACTTGTGACCCCCGGAGCGAGGACAGTTTTGACCCCAGGGGCATCATATGAACAATCTTGGTAGATGTCAACTAGGAGATGCTACATACCAAATGTCAAAGCTCTGCACCTTCTAGTTTCAGAGAAGAAGAATTTTAAAGTTTTCCATCTTTGTTCCTATGTTTCAAACTTGTGACCCTCGGGGCGGGGCCAGTTTTGACCCCAGGGGCATCATATGAACAATCTTGGTAGAGGTCCACTAGGAGATGCTACATACCATATGTAAAAGCTCTGCACCTTCTAGTTTCAGAGAAGAAGATTTCTAAAGTTTTCATTCTTTGTTCCTATGTTTCAAACTTGTGACCCCCGGGGCAGGGCCAGTTTTGACCCCAGGGGCATCATATGGAAAATCTTAGTAGAGGTCTACTTAGGAGATGCTACATACCAAATATCAAAGCTCTACGCCTTCTAGTTTCAGAGAAGAAGGTTTTCAAAGATTTTGCTATTTTTTCCTTTTGGTTGCCATGGCAACCAGAGTTGTGGCTGGAATTCAATCTCTTGAACAAGTTTGGTAGAGCTTTAGCCAAGGAACATCCCTGCCAAGTTTCATCAAGATTGGCCCAGTGGTTTAGGAGGAGAAGATGTTTAAAGAAATTGTGGACGACGCAAGACCCACGACGGACGACGCACGACGGGCGACAGACATTGGGCGATCACAAAAGCTCACCATGAGCACTTCGTGCTCAGGTGAGCTAAAAATGCTCAGAAGGGGTTCAAAACTAAGAAGTATAATACTCGAGAAGTAAAACTACTGTAAATAAAATCAAACACATCCCCTTTTTCAAAAAGAAGAAGAAAGAAAATAATAATACTGAAATCAAACATAAAATAAAAGAATAATGACAATGGACTAAATATGTTTGTTAAACCACAATGTCGACGTAAGTGCAAATTTTCAAAAAATGTGACCTTGATATTGAACCTTGACCTTGATAGCTGACCTTGACCTTATCAACAGATGACGGGTCTTATCAAAAACAATCCACATGTGTAAATGACTTCCCCAGCTTTATCATCATTCAATAGTTATGCAATTTAGAATGTTTTGCCAACAAATGACCTTGAGATGTGACCTTGATCTTGACAGAGGACGTTGACTTTTGTATCAAATAAAAGGGCTTACCAAGAGCAATAAACATATGAAATATGAATGCCCTGTCATTTAGCATTCAAAAGTTATGCCCAATGTTAAAATTTTTTGCCTATACGTGACCTTGAAATGTGGCCTTGACACTGAAAGATGACATTGGCTTTGTATTCAAATCAAAGTTTTACCTAGAGCAATGCATGTGAAATATGAGGTTTCTGGCACTTAAAGGTGGCCCTTCAGAGTTTGGGACGAAATTAAAAAAAAAAAAATACAGAAAAATCATCCTTATACTCCCAAAGCCTTTTAATTTTCATTAATAAAACCCAAGTAGTAGAGAGCCATCCGACAACAAGAGAAATTAGAGATTTACTGCAGCCCAGGTCGACATCGACGGGAAACACAGTCTATCTTTATATGAGCAACTCCCTCATTTACATACCTGAAAACACAAACCAAGCTTCAAACATAGCGTCCAAAGAGGACATTATGGAAAATAATTACATGTTTGTTATGTTGTGGAATTTTAGCGTCATTAGTCACGTGCCAGTCACTTAACAGTCCCAGAATGCTTGTTTTTATTTTTGGCACGAAATCTAAAAATAGCTTAAGAGGCTACGTAGCCTTTAAAGGGAATGCCATCAAAAAAAATTTTTTTTAAAGTTATGATTCTTAATTATTGATGATTTGTATTGTTTTTTCGTATAAATTTCAGTAATATATATATATTTTAATATAATGAGATGTGAAAAATCTAGATACCCGCCTTTAAAGGTAGGTATTTTCACATCTCACCAAATTAAAAAAATATATATATCACTGAAATTTATATGGAAAAACAATACAAATCATCAATAAGTAAGAACCATAAAATCACCCAAATTTTGTTTTGATGGTGTTCCCTTAAAAGGCTACGTAGCCTCTGAAGGCATTTTTTAGATTTCGCGCCAGAAATCAAAAAAGCATTTTGGGAATATCAAGTGACGGGCACGTGACTAATGACGCTTAAATTGATAAATTTCATAACATAACAAACATATTATTTTCCATAATGACCTCTTCGGACGCTAAGTTTGAAGCTTTGTCTGTGTATACATGAAATTTATTACAGACACACGGACAGAAGGACAATCGACTATACCGAACTGCTTTGAAAATGCGTCACCTAATTTTTATGCTAACAAAGTTGTAGTCATGTTGAAAATGGATATTTTTCCTTTAGTTTAGTTTAAACATTTATTTTACATCGATTGAGAGACAAGTTCTAACAACTTATGCTAATCTCTCTCGATTCTGCTTCGTGGGAACTACACCAGTTCTCTCGCCGAATGTGTGGGCCGATGAAAAATCCCGAATTTAACACCCACTCCCGAGTATCGAACTCAGGATCTTTAGGTTACGAGGCCGACGCACTACCTCACCACGGACACCTTTATTAAGGCTTGAATCATACTGTGTTTAAAATTTTGGAAGTGAAATAAGGTGATCGCAGTTTCGAGATGGTGATAAAAATCAAAATATTGTGATAAAAGAAGATCATTTTATGGCCCTTTTTTCATTCTTATTATACAGCCGGTGTAATGCAGAGAAATGACCATCCCCTACAAAATGACCCATTGGTCATTTCACTACTTGGAGGAATGACCCGGGCCATAATTATACGTAGAGAAATGACCCCAGAGGATTATTTCTCTACGTAGAATTATGACCCGGCTCACTTCTCTACGGAGTGAAATGACCCATGGGTCATTTCTGTACGGAGAGAAATGACCCATGGATGATTTCTCTTCCTAGAGAAATGACCTATAGGTCATTTTGTAGGGGAGGATCATTTCTCTGCATTACACCGGCGACACCTTATACCCCTAGCTTTCAAGCGATGTCAAACTTTTGAGTCTTCTGTGAACACTACATTTCTCTGGCGACGTAAAAAAAAGCTGTCTTAAAGAGATTATGAATACTTGCAACGGTCCTGGTTAGCCGTTGTATTGCGTCTCTGGCCGGGACGAGGACGATCACTGGTGCTTCTAGCCGCCCGAAAGTCATCAACAAAATGATGTATCGTATCAACACGAGCTATCAAAATCTTGCAGCAACCTGCTGTCGCAAAGTGTCGTTGTCAAGCACGCCCATTACACACACTCTCCATTTTCTTGTTGAAGACATGACATTTCAATAGCAGCTGAAGTTTCATTTTTTCGATGCTTTTCTATACAATATCGTTAGATAAACATGTACACATGCAACTAACATCTACTGTAATTCAAAAGGGTCGGCAATTTGCTAATGTGATATTCTTGACAAGTTTGAGTCCCCTGAAGAGCGCTTTTCATACCGCATGAATAAGACTATCATTGTGTTAAAAGCAGATACAAAGAAGGATACCATGGCAATTCTTAACTATGTGTTTATATGTACGTGAAAAATCATGAAATAAACATATACTTGTTGCTATAACATCTTGTGTTTATGCAATAAATGAATAAATAAAAAAACTGAAATGGTTGAAATGGTTTAATTTGCTAAATTCTATAGGGGGATGACAGATTTTCTCTTTTTAATGTGCAATTAATGTTTTATTGCAATTCGGGTATTTTTTACAAATTAGGTTTTAACTGTTAGCCCGATTTGTAATAATGTTCTCCCAACCCGTTTTGTAATAATTGTATCACCATCATGTTAGTCAACTTGTTGTATTACAATAATTTGATAAGCCATTAAAAAAATACACTCCCATCTATCAGTGTCTTGAAGGCTGTTTTATTTAGATCAATTTTATAATTGTAAAATACAATGTATAAGTGTATAACTTCCCCAAAATTCTATTGAGAATGATAGATTTTCTCCTATCATTGCAAACTTAATGTTTCATTACAGTTCGGACTTGTATTACAAAACAGGTTGTAACTATCCACCCGAATTGTAATAATGTTATCACAACCCGTTTTGTAATAAATTATTACAAAATGGGGTTTTGTTACAAAACGGGTTGTAACTGTCTACCCAAACTGTTATGATGTTCTCGCAACCCGTTTTGTAATGAATTGTTACAAAACCGGGTTTTGTTACAAAACAGGTTGTAACTGTCTACCCAAATTGCAATCATGTTTCTGTTAACCATTTTGTAATAAACAGTTACAAAACGGGGTTTGTTACAAAACGGAGTTTTGTTACAAAACGGGTTGTAACTGTCTACCCGAATTGTAATAATGTTCTCCCAACCCGTTTTGTAATAATTGTATCAACACCATGCTAGTCATTTTGTTGCAATACAATAATTTGATAAATTCTGTTCAAAAAAGAAACACATTCCATTCTATAGTGTCTTGAAGCCTGCTGTGTTAAGATCAAATTCATAATTGTAAAATAAGATGGACAAGTGTATAACTTTCCCAATTCTATTGAGATTGATATATTTTCAGTGCGAATTTAATGTTTTATTTTGTTTTTGATACAAATGGGTTGTAATTGTCTACCCGAATTGTAAAAATGTTCTCCAAACCCATTTTGTAATAATTGTATCACAATTATGTTAGTTGTTTTGTAGCATTATAGTACTGTTGTGCTTAGATCAATTTCATAATGGTAAAATACAATGTATGAGTTTATAACTTGCCAAATTCTATTGAGAATGATAGATTTTCTCTTTTTGCTGTGAACTAAATGTTTTATTACAAAACGGGTTGTAACTGTTGACCGGAATTGTAATAATGTTCTCCCAACCCGTTTTGTAATAAGTTATTACAAAACGGGTTTTTGTTACAAAACGGATTGTAACTGTCAACCCGAATTGTAATAATGTTCTCCCAACCCGTTTTGTAATAAATTATTACAAAACGGGTTTTTAGTATAAAACAGGTTGTAACTGTCTACCCGAATTGTAATAATGTTCTCCCAACCCGTTTTGTAATAATTTTATCACCAGTATGTTAGTCAACTTTTTCCATTACAATAATTTGATAAATTCTGTTGAAAAAATACTCTCATTTATCAGTGTTTTGAAGACTGTTGTATTTAGATCAATTTCATAATTGTAAAATACAATGTATAAGTGTATAACTTGCCCAATTCCATTGAGAATGATAGATTTTCTATTATCATTGCGAACTTACTGTTTTATTACAATTCAGGTTTTTATTACAAAACTGGTTGTCACTGTCAACCAGAATTGTAATAACGTTCTCGCAACTCGTTTTGTAATAAATTGTAACAAAACAGGGTTATGTTACAAAATGGGTTGAAACTGTCTACCTGAATTGTTACAATGTTCTCCCAACCCGTTTTGTAATAATTGTATCAACACCATGTTAGTCATTTTGTTGGAATACAATAATTTGATAAATTCTGTTCAAAAAGAAATACACTCCATTCTATAGTGTCTTGAAGCCTGTTGTGTTTAGATCAATTTCATAACCATAGAATAAGCTGCACAAGTGTATAACTTGACCAGTTCTATTGAGAATGATAATTTTTCTCTTTCCATTGCGAACTGTTTTATTACAATTCGTGTTTTTGTTACAAAATGGGTCGTTATTTTCTACTCAAATTGTAAAAATGTTCTCCCAACCCATTTTGTAATAATTGTATCACCATTATGTCTGTAATTTTGTATCATTATATTAATTTGATTCTGATGAAAACAAAAATACACTCCGATCAAAAATGTCTTGAAAACTGTGGTGTTTAGATCAATTTCATAATGGTAAAATACAATGTAAAAGTTTATAACTTGCCCAATTCTATTGAGAATGATAGATTTTCTCTTTTCATTGTAAACTTAATGTTTTATTACAATTCGGGGGTTTTATTACAAAACGGGTTGTAACTGTCTACCCAAATTGTAATAATGTTCTCCCAACCCGTTTTGTAATAAATTGTTACAAAACAGGGTTTTATTACGAAATGGGTTGTAACTGTCTACCTGAATTGTTATAATGTTCTCCCAATCCGTTTTGTAATAATTGTATTAACACCATATTAGTCATTTTGTTGGAATACAATAATTTGATAAATTTTGTTCAAAAAGAAATACACTCCATTCTATAGTGTCTGGAAGCCTGTTGTGTTTAGATCAATTTCATAATCATAAAATAAGATGGACAAGTGTATAACTTGAACAATTCTATTGAGAATGATATTTTTTCTCTTTCCATTGCGAACAATTCGTGTTTTTGTTACAAAATGGGTCGTTATTTTCTACCTTAATTGTAAAAATGTTCTCCCAACCCATTTTGTAATAATTGTATCACCATTATGTCTGTAATTTTGTAGCATTATATTAATTTGATTCTGATGAAAACAAAAATACACTCCGATCAAAAATGTCTTGAAAACTGTTGTGTTTAGATCATGTTCATGATGGTAAAATACAATGTAAAAGTTTATAACTTGCCCAATTCTACTGGGAATGATAGATTTTCTCTTTTCATTGCAAACTTAATGTTTTATTACAATTCGGGGTTTTATTACAAAACGGGTTGTAACTGTCTACCCGAATAGTAATAATGTTCTCCCAACCCATTTTGTAATAAATTATTACAAACGGGTTTTTATTACAAAATGGGTTGTAACAAACGTGCCATTTTCCGAACCTATAGTATGTACCATAAATCATGACAAACATAATCATAATTAGGAAAAGTAATTGGGCCAAATCTTCTCTTTTTCGGGACCGAACTTTCAGAATTTTTGAGCCGAGTCTTCTCTAAAAACGTGGTTGGACATAGGCCATGGCCGAATCTTCCAGTATCGGCTATTTTTAGATGTTTGGTCGCTGACGTTTGTGAACGAATTTTTAGTGCATACTGAGCTCAGATGAAAACGTTCTCAAGCAATGAGTATAAGCTTTGTCTGAGTTCAAAACTCCCATGAGCAAAACTCAGGCCTGAGATGGGGGGGCGCAGAATAAATATATCAACATTTTTTATTACTCTCAAAATTGTATTTATTCATTTCAGTATGTCAAAACCATGAAGTAGACCGGCGTAGTCAACTACGCTGATGAAAGTTATGGTCACTGTATAGTAGTGTCTCACTGTATAGTAGAGTCTCCAGTCCAACAGACATTAAACTTGGTGGAAATGTTTATTCTGATTATACTGCACATGTTGGAAATTGTTTGCCGCTGGTAAAACTGTGGCTCACTAAGCTAGACATAAAAAGAAAGGTTGTGTGGGCTCAGAGGCCGATAGTCACGTTACTGGGCCATATTGTTTGGCTTGTGCTGTAACAGTCACATTTCTAGTCAAATATTTGTGTGCGCTCGGGCGGCTTCCTTTCAATCCAATGTTCATGAATTTGACCGGATATTTGTCTCCAGAATATTTTTGACAAAACTGAACATAGGTCATCTGGGGGTCAAAAAAGGTGGCCATTATGTTGAATCAGACAAAACTTTGATAGTGCTGTGGAACCCATTTATTTTCAGTCGAATATTCATGAAACTTTGTCACACTGCTTAAATTAGATATTGATGAGTTGCAAAAGGGTTTTAATATAAAAGTATTTCACTAAACACTACAAGCCAAATTTTAATTGAACGCCATGCAGATGTTCCCTTAATGACCTCCTTGCAAAATTAACCAAACGGTTCTGCTCTTTTTCTGAAAATTTCACAGAAGCTTAAAAAGAAAGTATTAACATTTAAAAATCACATCATCAGGCGACACGGGTCGCAGCCCACGGCAAACAGGCAGGTCCCATTCGTTGGGGTTGTACCACTCTGCAGGACTGCAACTGGGATTTTTTCTGTGCCCCTTACTCGGCTGGGGTAGAAACGTGAAAAAACTGCTTTGATTTAAAACGGATGTAAAACCGAATTAGCAGTAAATTTATAATGTAATGGTTTCAAACATACTATTGCGTAGTAGATAAAACAGATTTTTAGAAGGTGATGACCTTTCAGGTCTCACCTTCTAATGAAACGTCATCACCTTCTAAAGTCAACCGTTAAACTGAAATCCTGTGACGACGGATCACTCCTCTGTTTCAAGAAAAATAGGTCAATGAACAGACACGTCTTTGTCATTTGATATGTGAAAATAACTTGCGGATGAACAAACCTGTGTAAGCCAATTACACAAACAATGAACTTCGAAGATAAATATAATAGAATTAGCTCGATGTAGATTTGAAATTGGCCACGTTTCGCAGCTTTGACATGATCTAGTTTATAAAGTCTACGTCGCAGATGAATAAGTAAGAGACACACACCCACTACAACCCAAACCACTGTCATTACACCCCAAAAAACTTTCCTAATACCTAAAACCGGATGTAAAATGCTTAGATACACGATTCAAAGGAACACAGTCATGTAATATTGTTATCAGTCGTAGAAAAAATAATGCTGTCAACCGTCAAATCAATGAACTTCTGATGAAATGGTCCACTGTTAAAGCCCGATTGCTAGCTAATTTTTACCATAAGCTTTTATTAGTAATTTCAGCACTTTGATTCTGTAATCCAGACTACAGCGTGTAGGCTACATGTTGATCTATGATTTGTTTGTGTCTTATATCTGTCAAATGGCTGTTATGCTTTACTTTGAGATTATTACTCTTTTTTTTTTTCTTTAGATCGTATACCCCCCAATTGTATGGATTGAAATACGTGTACGTGTGTAGTTTCTACATCGCTACAGCTCTTGAATCTTTGAATTCAGTAGATGTCGAAGGTTATGTCACTTACCTCCGAAACTGTCAAGGTGAGCTTTGTACTATCAGGGCCTTGTTAACCGTCCATTCTAAATGAGCTGTGCTCTGTGAAAAGGGGGATTAATGCATCTACAAAAAGTATTGACCCAGGTCAGCCTGTGCAGTCCGCGCAGGCTTACCTGCGTCGAAGCTTTTTGCTATTGGTCAATTACCTCCATTTCTAAGGACCATTCTATCCCATGATTTAGTCGGTTGTTATACGAAATGGATTTTTATGGATCCATGATTAGGTGATGACTTGCTGGGTATAATGCATCATGGAGATTCATTAAACCCCCTTTTGCCAGGACATGGCTCAAATATTGTTTCTTGACACTAGATAACAACACCAGCCCTCTACCGGGCCAAGCAAAAAAATTTGTGTCGAAGGATCAGAAGGTACTTTTAGGAAGGTATTCGAACTAAAAATTAGAAATTAATTTATCAAAAAGATCCAAAATTTTCCCCGCGGATTTTGTGAATTACTTCCGAATTATTTGCACTTTAACACCTTTGGGAGTTTTGCTCAATTCTCATTTTCGAAAAGCGCGTCTGAACGAAATGAACTCCTGTAATTTCTGTTGTATTCAGAATAATTAATGTAAAGCAGCTAAGACTGTTCCATTTTACATCCAGAAAAAAAGGTGTTTTTTTTTTTCTTTTATCTAAAAATGGGTTAGTGTAACATGTACGAGACATAAATTTCACAAGCTGCTATCCTGCAACAAGGACCGGTGCCACATTGTGTGTGTGTGTGTGTGTGTGTGTGTGAAATGGTTAAATGCTTTTATAACGTCGTCAAAGGCAAAACATGTACAAACAGAAATAAGCCCAACTTGACTACTATGTACATCACCAGTATTGCGCCGTAAGTATTGAAAACATAGGTTACATGATAATTGTTTGATATTCCCAGTCCATGTTGTTTTACAGAAGTTGGATCATTATAATTCGGACGCAAATACTAAAGTCTGAACATTAAGCTGTCTGGGGATTTTATAATTTTGAAGCACTTATCCATGATTCCTACTTTCCGTATAAAATATATGTAGGATAACCACCAATATGCAATTGATGGCATTGTTGAAACGCTTCTGTTTTGCCCGAGGCTTCTTATGAATTGTACGTCAGCCTACTTGTGCAATCCCTACATCTGTGAACAATTAAACATTAGTAGACTAATCAGGGCGGAATCGTTCTAAAAAAAAACACCGCCTTTTTCGGCGTAGCTGAATGCGTTTGTTTTGTCCTACTTCTTCGTATTGATAAAATCAAATAAAAAAATTAGATGGTATTTTACGATTGATAATCAAAGTACTGAAAGACTGACAGACTAGCGAAATTTAATTGATTGATTGATTGTATGGTGTTTATCCCTGTTTTCAACATTATCTCAGTTATGTAGTGATGGCCAGTGCACATAGCTATGCTTTCCTGGTGTTTCTTTTACCAGTGTTTTGCACAATATTCTTTCCAAGCCACTGGCTACTTTCCCACATAACCATCGACGAAATGTGAGAGAGAATGAATACTGTCGCAATGACTATAATCAATCGTCAGAAAGAAATTTTCCAAGTCGGGTATCGAACCAGCGACCTCCTGTTCTCAAGTCCTGTACGCTACCGACTGACCTGCCGGGGCTATGCGTGCGACTGGTTAACTATAATCCAATTTAAGTTTAACCCTTAATCTGCTACAAGATGTTAAATGAAACTTTCAAGCCGATGGTAAACACGTGAATATTGCTATTTCAGAGTTACATTTTGGAGAAAATACATCTTCTTATCTGACAGTATAGATCCAAGATCAGACTGCACTCTCTGTGCAGTATCAGTGTAATCCACACTGTCCGCAAAAGGTGATTGAATCGCGGTAGTGCTGGTGAAAGAAACTTCAGGAAAGCATGGATTGGTGCTTTGGCCTCCGCAATATCACTAAAGGACTGTTGAAAACGGCGTTAAAAAACCATGCAGTCAATTAGTCAATATCTAATGGCACAAGATGTAGTTAACTATTTAACTCTCCTTACAAAACGAAAAATTTTACACATGTCCAAATTCAAAGCTGTTGCAGACCATAGATTAAATGTGGTTGAACTGATGAAACCTGATTCCAAACGGGCGGAAAACAATGTGGGAAAAGGAGAAAATGATGGTTACCAGCAGTTTCTCCTTTTCCTGCAATGTTTTCATGAGGATTATTCCCCAGTGTCGTTAAAACTTGTGACTGTTTGGTAAAGGGTTAAGACATTGAACAGCAGTTTAGCATAACAGTTTAACGGTACACAATGATCTAAATAATGAATGAATGAAGGAATGACAAGGGTTCCCTGTCCAGTGAGTGTTAACATAGCTGGGATTTACTACAAGTTAACTAGGTGTATCTATTAATAGATTCATTCATAATGTTACAGTGGTGTAGAAATAAGTGATTCTCTGCTGTACATAGGTCCTTTAATTTACATATAAGCAAAGATCTTGTACCTTATAAATGATATCCTGTTCAGTTTATTACTTTGTAAGACGACATGTTCAAATTGGAGTGTTAGAGATTTAGTAGTTTTTGTCAAAATTGTCATATATAACAGAATTAAAGATTTCTAACAGAAAGAAGTACTTTCTGTGAGGCAGTATTTGGCAACTGTAGGGTTTTTTGTTTACTTTGACTCTAGGTCAGTCTTGATGCTTACAGACTAGCTTCGCTAGTCTAAAAATTAAGCTTATGTTTATTCGGCGGATCCCTGCTGGCTTATTTGTGCGAACATTTATGAAACGAACATGCAAATTAATATGATAGGGGATGATCCTTTTCTTGCACTATTTGGTAATTTGTTTTGTTTCTAAGCGTTACCTTATATCTCAGTACTATAAGCCTATACAAGTATGTTTCGGCCAACTTTCCAGGGCGACATTGGCAGTGAAAGACTTAATTCACGATAATTTAAGGTTTACATGTAGGAGTTGCCATACACAACTACAATTTCTGTTTCAGACATCGACCAGGGCGGATTATTGCCGTTTTATCTGACTGCTGGACAATGTAACCAAGGTGAACTGTTAAGTGAGAGTCAACAAGCATGCTTTGTGGGTAAGGCCTATACAGTGAAATCTTTACAACCCGAAACATTTGGTCGTTGGAATGTATTGGTTAAGTAGAGGTATCGGAAAGGAAAACTTTTGAAACCATCGTGGGAAAAGGAAAAAATGTTGGAAATCAACAATCTTTCCTTTTCCCACGATGTTTTTTACCCTTACCAAACAATCTTTTTCGAATGTCCATCATGCCGAAGCGACGTTTCGCCGAAAATGACCAAACTTTGATCCTAAGTACGACATTTGGTCGAAAAATATTTATGTCCATCAACTTTTTTATTTTCTCCCTTAACCATTAGAGACTCTTCTCTAATGTTTACTGTTACTAATTGTGTACATTTGTTTATGTATCTTCTATGTGCGATGAACTATTGAAGGGGGATTGCTCGTAACATTTGAAGAAAAAATCTGTAATTTTTCATTAAGAACAAATGCAATTTTGAAAATCTTTAAATGTGTTTTAATGTGGTTTAATTTGGCATTGTTTGGCAGTTTAAAGGTTAATACCGTCACATACATAAATTGATCATTATATACTAACAAAAGATTAAGCACTTACCGATTTTAAAGCAAATGACTAGCACAAACACAACTGACTGGTGGAATTGTGCCCAAAACAAAACAGATCACTTAAAAAAATATGATATCGCAAAATTTTGCAAACTTTTGTGCAAATTGACCTTTCTGCTGAATTCATTAATTAGCCAATTAAAACGCAGTCCAGAGCTTCATGTAAACAAAAGTATAGACTAGTAGCCTGAGGCCGATCTTCGTATACGTGTACATAGATAGCCTGGGTTCCAGTGCGATCATTGTTTTTTCCTTTTACGTATATATTCTGACGTCACCTTGTCAAAAATAGATAATTACGGAACCGATAAACAGTTTTGTCACACATCTGTACAGGCCGTGAAAGGAGACCGCGAAAGGGAGTGAATGAAAACTTATTACCGTTTGGACCCAGGATAAAGGATAGAACTAGGCTCTACACACATTTGAAATTTTAATCTTGCGAGTCATGTGGTACGGCATTTAGGCGAATCTATAGCAATGCTGGGGCATCACACTGGGAGCGTCAATTTCTTTCAATACAAAAAATCTGAAAATCTGCCCAGTAATGATAAGTTTGCGGATGCCAAAATTTGCGCGGCGTTGCACGTAACATCTATGACATTAATGACGTCATATTCCAAAACTACTCGTACATTGTCGTACACGTAACCGTTTGTTCAAAACGATAAACAAGACCTTGTCAAGTGTAAACAGCAATGAATTGTTGGTCTTCGTAATGGCAGTCAATGTTTTGGATCTCGACAAAAATTTGTAGAAAACAGTTAAAAATGGGAGTAGACCTCATCACTTACAGAGTTAGAAGTGGTCAGTTTTGTTTGCCGGGAAAAGGTACGAACAGATTAGAGACAATTTGTATATCCAGGAGCATTGTTAGTTTTCATTCTCCGTTGGACATTGTTCTTATCATTGCTTTTGACCTTGGGTGGGGATGTGGAAACAAACCCAGGACCTCCAAAATCCTAGAGACAAAAAACCTTATCATTTCCCGAAGCATTTACATCACCAGCCTCCTCACCCCCTGTATCTAGGTCTAGACGTAACCAGGAGAGTCAGGATAGTGAGATTATGGCATTTTTGAGTAAAATGAGAGGTGACCTGAAATCGGACATGAAGACCCTTAACACCAAAATTGATGGAATTGAACGCACTGAACTCAGGACTGAGAATGAACGTTTATGTGCCGAAAATAGGAAATTAAGATCAAGACTTGGACAAGATCAATGTTAACCTAGATACATTTGAGGCACATTCCTGGCGTAACAATCTAAGGTTCTACGGTTTGCAGGAAAACGGAAAAGAGTCGTGGCGGAATCGGAACAAAGGGTACGTGATTTTATAGTGGTTACTATGAATATGAAAGATTATAGCCAAGTTGAAATTGAAGGATCACATGGACACGGTAGTATTCATTCCAATTCCAGGCTTATCATCGTTAAATTTAGCAGATACAAAGATACGGAAAAGATCTTGTTTAGGGCTAGAGAGCTGTTTAATGCAGATTCCGATTTAAGCGTTTAGGAGGATTTCACAGACCGTATACAAAAACATGGAAGGGAATTGGGTAAGCGTTTGATGGAAGAAAGAGCGAAGGGTAAAAGTGCACGTTTGAAGTATGACAAACTTATAATTGACCTTTCTGTCGATTTTGATTGACAGGTCATATCAGCCAATCAAAACGCAGTACATCGCAACATGTAAACAAAAGGGTCAGACAAAGTGATAGACTTTACTATTGACAGATAATGTTATTGTTTAAACCATAGAAGACTGGATTATAAAATAATTACTTCGCTATGGATTAGAGTCTAGTCAAAGTCAAATACTTTATTTGGCAAAAAACATTTTTGTCATGTTTTATTGCCTTGTGGAAGGCAGAACATGAATATAGATGGTACAATATCACTTCCGAGAAAAGTATAATAGACAAGTGGAAAAGAGAAGATACTTGTATCAATACAATCATAAATATGAAATTTCAATATACGGCTGGACGGAGATCAAAAGCAATGTAAACGAATTTAGCCAATTTGTTAAGCAGTACAGTCGATGCACTGGATAACAAGTGGATAAATTTGTATTTTGTAGGCCATCTACAGTAATACTTGGGAAATATTTCCGACCTCAGTTGGCGATAAAATGGACAAACTAAAACGAAATGATATTCGTCTTCAACAGCATTCATATTACAATTTGTGCATACTCTTTCATTACGTGGAATACCATAACGGCGTCCAACCTCTATAGCCAAGTTGTGATCAGAGCAGCTCAATTTGTGCCTGGCTGTGCTTTGTATTAGAAGCACAGGCTAAATATTGTTCAAATAAATTCTTTTTAAAAAGTACATAAGAAATAAGTTTGCTGGACGCTTGTATTTCTCCAAAATGCTGTTGTACATATTGATCATATATTAGCTGTTATATGAGCACTATTCACATCAGTACTACGCCACAGGTATTGGAAACCAAGGATACATAATAACTGTTTAATATTGCCAGCCTATGTTTTACAGAAATGTAGATCATTGTCATTAGTCCATCTATACGAAAGTTTAAACATCAAACTGTCCGAAGACTGGACTATTTTGAACCAGTAATTAATAATTCTAACTTTTCGTATAACATATAAAGGAAAACGACCAAACTCTTCATAAATAGCGGGGATTGAAACGCTTCGGTTTAGCTGGAGAAGACTTCTCATAAATTTTAAATATACTTTCTCTACATCAGGTGACTTATGAAAACCCCATACTTCAGAACCATAAAATATTATAGGACTTATCATAGAATCAAATAACTTAAGCTTATCTCTAATGTCCAAAGAATAAATTGCTTTATTGGCTTGTTCTGATAGATACTTTTGTGCTTGGTAAAAACTTTCGTTGCACGATAAGATTACATCTAAGTAGGAAATTTTGGAAACATTGCTCAAACGTCTACCGTTATAATAAAAATGTACATTTTCCTGTCGAAATCCCGTTTTAAATATCATCACTACCGTTTTCTCAACATTGACGCTAATGCCCCATTTGTCACAATAATCATGTAATTGATTTAAAAGACTTTATAAACCCTCTGAGGTGTATGATAACAGAAATGTGTCGTCTGCAAAGAGTAGTATAAAAATCTTTAAGTCCTCTATTGTAAAAGCATCTTCGCCTTGTATCACGATGTTTTCATACATATCGTTTATGAATAAAATGAACAAAAATGGTGACAAAGGTTCACCTTGCTTAACACCTGCATTAATTGCGAAGAAATCCGAATAGCTACCATTAAATTTTGACCGTACGCAAGACTCCACTCTATGATAAATGGCCCTTAACATCGTTTTGAAAATCAATAAAGGAGCAGTACAGTTTTCTTTTTTACATAATAATACAATAATATGATAATGCAATACAATATTTCATTCAAAGTATAAAAGCCTCCGGTCCATAATACTAATGACATACATATCTAGATACATACAAACATTTTGAGTGATTTACCTATTAAAGATACATCCTTACACCAAGAAAGAAAACTGCGTTTAAAACATGATAGACTGTAGTATTTACATTTTAATACAAGGTTTAAACCGTCAAGGGACTTTACCCCCCAAAATCAGAGTCAGTCGGTTATTCGGAGCTATGTCTGGAACGATGATAAAAAGCCATTGTTTGTATCAACTTTTATGCTTAAGTTCAATATCAAGTATGACAATCTCCATACCCTTCTTAATGAAAATGTGAATGAATTAGTGTTATCCCTAAATGAAATTTACACTTCAACAGCGGATGAGTTAGGGCTACGTGTTAGCCGCAAACAGGTTTGTCGTAATACTTCTCGACCAGAGTGGTGGGATGCTGAACTAGATTCTCTTAAAAAATTGAAAACATCAACATTACATACGTTCAGGAAAAGCAATGATAACCATGATTTACTGATTTATCTCGAAGCAAAGAGGAAATTTAGAACCAAGGTCAAAGTAAAAAAGAATCTGATATTATCTGCAAGAAAAAAGAAATTAATTGATGCAAGAAAAAATCCAAAACTCTTTTGGAAAATTTTAAGAAATAAAGAAAAGATATCTCCTCAAAATAATATACCGAAATCGGAATGGCACAAGTATTTTTCTAGTTTATTTGATGTACAGGAACGTTTTAGCTATAACATCGGTGATTTAATTTACAATGATTCTGATCACATAGAAATACTGAACTCTAATATTACGGAAAATGAGACGTTAATTGCGGTAAATAAAATAAAACCAAGTAAGGCACCTGGCCCCGATGGTATTCTTGGTAACTTTATCTTAAGTACAAAAGCCATTATTGTACCAATAATCACAAAATTATTTAACCGAATCTTTAGTTCTGATGAATACCCAGAAGCGTGGGCACACAACATTATCTGTCCTATACATAAATCTGGATCTACAAATGATGTAAACAACTATAGAGGGATCTCATTATCTAATGTAATTTATAAGATTTTCTCAACTATTCTCAATGCTCGTTTGTGTAAATGGAATGAAATGAATCAAATTATAAATGAAGCACAGGCTGGATTTAGAAATGGATATTGTACTACTGATAATATGTTCACTCTTCATGCATTAATACAGAAATATCTTTCAAAGAAAAAAGGTCGTCTATATGTACTATTTATTGATTTTGAAAAAGCCTTTGATAATATCTGTCATAAAACATTATTTGAATCTTTGTCTTCTATTGGAATAAACGGTAGATTTCTGAAATGTTTAATGAAGATTTACAAGAACAATAAATCTTGTGTAAAAGTTGGCGAATCATACACGAATTGTTTCCCTTGCCTCAAAGGTACAAAGCAAGGTGATCAGTGCAGTCCTCAAATTTTCAATTTATTTATTAATGATATTTGTTCATATTTAAACAATCAGAAGAATTGTGGAATATTTGTTTCTAATAATATCCCAAATATCAGCAGTTTATTGTATGCTGATGATGTTGCTAGTCCAGCTGATACAGTGATACAACTTCAAAGACAGATAAACTCAGTGGAAAACTTTTGCCAAGTTTCTGGTATGAAAATAAATTCTAAAAAGACGCAAATTGTCGTTTTCAGAAATGGTGGCCGGACACGAAATGCAGAAAAATGGAAATTAGATAATAAAGACATATCTGTTGTAAGCTTTTATAAATATATGGGTCTACTCTTCACTCCAAAACTTAAATGGACCAAGGCCTTATCTGTGCTTGCAGCTCAAGCAACAAAGTCCTTAAGTGCTTTTAGATCTTTTAGTCAGAGGTTTGGGTCTTTAAATCATTATGAGTTTTTCAAAATATTTGATACAATGGTTAAGCCAATACTTCTATATGGTGGGGAACTATGGGGGTACACTTATAGAGAATCTGTAGAAAGAATTCATATCCTAGCTTGCAAACAATTTCTTGGAGTAGGTAAATACACTAACAATTATATGGCTTTAGGTGAATGCGGAAGGTATCCACTCTGTCTAGATTATTTTGTGAAATTTCTGAAGTATTGGTGCAAAATAATTCAAATGCCCGAACACAGATATCCAAAGCAATGTTACTTAATGTTAAAAAATCTGGATGATATTGATAAACATACATATGCAACTAATGTTAGAAATCTTTTATTTTCATACGGTTTTGGTTTTGTATGGATATCACAAGATGTGGGTAATATTGATCTCTTTATCTCTCATGTCAAATTAAGGTTAAAAGATATTCTGCAGCAAGAGTGGCATGGTCAATTAAGCATTTCTTCTAAAGGACAAAAGTATTTGCAATATAAATCCCTTCTAAATGTTGAATGTTATATATCATATAACTTTCCATTTTATCTAAGGAAAGCTTTTGCAAAATTCAGGTGTTCGAACCATAGATTAAATATCGAACTTGGTCGTCACAATAATATAGTAAAAGAAGAACGGATTTGTACTTTCTGTTATGAACGATCATTCATTGAAATAATAGACGATGAATTTCATGTATTTTTTTAATGTAAACAATTCGAATATTATAGAAGTATCTATATTGGAAAACGCAATATTGAAAACATTGAATCGTTCCATAGATTTATTTCAGAACAAAATGAAGCTAAATTATTAAATATCTGCAAATTTGTGCATAAAATTCTCCAAATCCGGAATTAATAGCAGCTGATTTATTACGTATTTATTTCTTTTACTCAATAACACTTTTGTAATACTGCAATCCATTGGTCACTAGCGTGACGTAAAAATTTTTGCATATGGTGCACTTCAAGATCAGACAGCACAATATGTGCAGTCTGATCTGATAACCACCCTGTCTGAATTGGTACTTTTCTTTGTGAATTCAACCTTAATTTTTTTTTTTTTTTTTTTTTTTTTCGCAGTATTTGAAAAAAATTGTTTTACTAATTTTGTGGTTATGAGTCAATAATTATCGGATACTCTCTTGACGAAAAAAAAAAAAAAAAAAATTCGCAGTTTTTGGACAACACTGTTTCATTCATTTTGTACTTATGAGCCTACAATTACCGGATACTCTCTTTTTATGTTTGTAGCATCTTAAATACATTTAGCTTATACTAAAATTAATGTCGGTTAGTGTTGATCGAGATAAAGATGTTAAGTGAATTTCACTCGAACACAAAATTATTATTATTATTTTTTTTCCAAGTAGCCATAACAATGTACATGTATGTTATTGTTGTTTTGTATACTGGGCCAACGGCCTATATTACTATAATAAATGCATTTGAGTATGGTTCAGAATTAATTAGCTGTATAAACATAGAAAAGTTACCGATATATACAGTGTATGGGACAAATACATCTATCGGAAATCTTTGATTTAAAACAGAAAAAGTCACTGCTGTGATTTCTTGGAAGGCCTTCAGAAAATGAGATGCATTTTCTATCCATCATAACTAATGCAACACTTAGCATAAAGCCACAAGACTGATTACAGCTTAATAAAATACATATGAAATGACTTAAAATCTGGTTGAAACGAATATGGATGTATGTGTAACTGTAGAAACATGTGAATTTATATTCTAGTAACTAGTAATTCTGTGTTATTGGTGAAAGATTAGACTCAGATCATACTGCCCATGTTGCGCTGTCTGATCTTGCTGTAGTCATCTAGCAACAGCAAACAAACTGAGCTTGGATACTTTAACGATACAAATGACTTAGTATTACTAGGTCCATATATGCACACAGACGTTAAGGGCTTTTAGAATCTACGGGATATACTTGTGAATTACCTTGCAGAGGGGCTGATGCACTTAAGTGTCACCCATTATAATTACGGACAGTAAAGATCCAAGGTCAGACTGCACATTTTGTACATTTTGTGCTGTCTGATCCCGGTCCAAACTGACGGCATTGACAATGAGAATAAACATACACATACATTTTGGGTTTTAGGGTAACAATAAGCTACTGTGTATACGGGTTGATTCACCCCATTGGCATCCTCGATGACTGTTTGTAATGACAATAAAAATACATATACACATATATATGAGCTTTAAAAATCTACAGATATAGCATTTAATTGTCGTGTAAAGGGGTAAACTCACTATAGTACAATCCTTCATGTTGGCTAGTCACGATTAAAGATCTGATCGAAGCTTTTTTACAGTCTGATTCCGATTCAAACTGTCCGAAATAAAAATGCAAATACATATACACATAAATTCTGGACTTTAGAATCTACAGGATATAAACAGGTTGATTCACTTTGGTGCAGTTCTCAATGATGGGCAGCCAAGACCCAAGATCAGACTGAACTTTTTGTGCGGTCTGATGCAGTTCCAAACTGTCCACAATGACTATAACAATATTTTATTCAAACCGTAAAACCTCTGGCTCACAATATTAATAACAATCACATATGAATATATAGACAGACATAGACTGATTCGCCTTTTAACTTTTAAGTAGCATATGAACGTATGGTGATACTTTATTTAATTTGTCATAGTTTGTTGTTTGTAGTAGATCATAAAAGTTTCTTGTATCTGTACCTGATTTATACCAACTGAAAAGTTAGTGATTTCTTATCTCGTCATGTTTAGAACAATGGAAAAATACATGATATTCACATTCGATTACTCTTTTACCTGACTTTTGGAAACAATGCAAGCATATTCTGTTCTCACGAGGTATATTTGCATGACGCCCAGTTTTAATACCAAACTTGTGATTAAAACATCTAAATCTTGCAAGTGCAGGTCTGTATCTATATGGTAAATCTAAAATCAGGTATTTTTCGGGGTTTAACTGAGACCTAAAGTGTTTGTAATGAAAGCAAGGACTCGATTCATTTATAGAAGAATGCCAATTTTGCTTAAAGCAGTCAATAATACGTTGCTTAAATACTTTTAGAAAAATATTTACATCCCCTATCTCTTGTGACACCCGAACATATCCAAATCCATGTGAAAACAGGAGATTTTTAACGTCCGTTACCCAATTCCTTCGTCCTACATCATCTAAAGATTTTAACATTAAATAACAATTACGAGGGTGTCTTCTATTTGACATTTCCAATAATTTACACCAGTATTTTATGCAATTGAGGTAATAATCTATGAAAAGGGGATATCTTCCACATTCACCCAAAACTACCATATTATTTGATGTATATTCACTTTCAGATATCTATATTCCTACAGAATTCAAAATGTACTGATTCTATAATATTAGAGTAAGTGTATCCCCATATCTGGGCTCCGTAACAAAGTATAGTTTTAACAATAGAATCAAATAACTTAAGATGGTTTTTATTGGGGAAATAACCAAAAGATCTCTGATCGTTATAAATGGACAGCATTGCTTTCTTTGCCTGAGCTGCAAGTTTCTCTTGTGCAGAGGACCATGACAACATAAGGGTGAAATACAGACCCATATCTTTATATCAAGAAGTTGTTCGAATTTGCTTATCACCAAAATACCATATTTCATTTGCTCTTAGTGGGCCGCCATTTCTGAAAACTATGATTTCAGTCTTATTTAGATTTATCTCCATGCCTGTGTCAGAGCAAAATTTATTAATAATGTTGAGTTTTTTTAGCTCACCTGAGCACGAAGTGCTAAGGTGAGGTATTGTGATGGGTCATTGTCCGGCGTCCATCTGCCCGTCTGTCCGTCTGTCCACAATTCCTTTAAACATCTTCTCCTCCTAAATCGCTGGGCCAATCTTGATGAAACTTTGCAGGGATGTTCCTTGGGTGAAGCTCTACCAAAGTTGTTCAAGAGATTGAATTCCACCCATAACTCTGGTTGCCATGGCAACAGAAAGGAAAAAAAATAGCAAAATCTTTGAAAATCTTCTTCTCTGATTCTAGAAGGCGTAGAGCTTTGATATTTGGTATGTAGCATCTCCTAGTAGACCTCTACCAAGTTTGTTCATATGATGCCCCTGGGGTCAAAACTGGCCCCGCCCCGGGGGTCACAAGTTCGAACATAGGAACAAAGAAGGAAAACCGTAAAATTCTTCTTCTCTGAAACTGGAAGGCGTGGAGCTTTGATATTTGGTATGTAGCATCTCCTAGTAGACCTCTACCAAGTTTGTTCATATGATGCCCCTGGGGTCAAAACTGGCCCCGCCCCGGGGGTCACAAGTTTTGAACATAGGAACAAAGAAGGAAAACTTTAAAATTCTTCTTCTCTGAAAGCGGAAGGGTAGAGCTTTGATATTTGGTATGTAGCATCTCCTAGTGGACCTCTACCAAGTTTGTTCATACGATGCCCCTAGGGTCAAAACTGGCCCCGCCGCGGGGATCACAAGTTTCGAACATAGGAACAAAGAAGGAAAACTTTAAAATTCTTCTTCTCTGAAACTGGAAGGCATAGAGCTTAGATATTTGGCACCTAGCATCTCCTAGTGGACCTCTAACAAATTTGTTCATATGATCCCCCTGGGGTCAAAACAGTCCCTGCCCCGGGGGTCACAAGTTCGAACATAGGAACAAAGAAGGAAAATTTTAAAATTCTTCTTCTCTCAAACTGGAAGGCGTAGAGCTTTGATATTTGGTATGTAGCATCTCCTGGTGGACCTGTACAAAGTTTGTTCATACGATGCCCCTGGGGTCAAAACTGGCCCCGCCCCGGGGGTCACAAGTTTCGAACATAGGAACAAAGAAGGAAAACTTTAAAATTCTTCTTCTCTAAAACTGGAAGGCGTAGAGCTTTGATATTTGGCATCTAGCATCTCTTAGTAGACCTCTACCAAATTTGTTCATATGATCCCCCTGGGGTCAAAACTGGCCTTGCCCCGGGGGTCACAAGTTCGAACATAGGAACAAAGAAGGAAAACTTTAAAATTCTTCTTTTCTAAACCTTGAAGGCATAGAGCTTCGTTATTTGGTATGTAGTGAACCTGTTCTAAGTTTGTTAGCCCCCCTGAGCACAACATGTTCAGTCAGTTTGAAATTGGGTCACCTGGGATCATAAACTAGGTCACTAGGTCAAATTAAATAAATACCTTGTGGGCTCTCTAGAGGCCACATTTATTGCGCTCAAATGACCTGAAATTTGGTCAGAATGTTTGTCTTGATAAAATCTCGGATGAGTTCGGATTTGGGTCACCTTGGATCATAAACTAGGTCACTAGTTCAAATTAAAGTAATACCTTGTGGGCACTCTAGAGGCTACATTTTTGGCTCAATTGACTTGAAAATTGGTCAGAACGTTTGTCTTGATAAAATCTCACATGAGTCCGAATTTGGGTCATGTGGGGTCTTAAATTAGGTCACTAGGTCAAATTAAAGAAATACCTTGCGTGCACTATAGAGGCCACATTTATTGTTCAATTGATTTGAAAATTGGTAAAAATGTTTCTATTGATGAAATCTATGATGAGTTCAAAAGTAGGTCACCTTGGGTCATAATCTAGGTCACTAGGTCAAATTAAAAGAAATACCTTGAGGGCAGTCTAGAAGCTACATTTCTTGCTGAATTGACTTGAAAATTGGTCAGAATGTTTGTCTTAATGAAATATTGGATGAGTTTGATATTGGGTCACCTGGGGCCATAAATTAGGTCACTTGGTCAAGTTAAAGAAATACCGTGTGGGCACTGTAGAGGCCACATTTATTGCTCAAATGACCTGAAATTTGGTCAGAATGTTTGTCTTGATAAAATCTCGAATGGGTTTGGATTTGGGTTACCTGGGATCATAAACTAGGTCACTAGGTAAAATTAAAGAAATACCTTGTGGGCACTCTAGCGGCCAAATTTTTCGCTCAATTGACTCGAAAATTGGTCAGAATGTTTGTCTTAATAAAATCTCACATGAGTTCAAATTTGGGTCAACTGGGATCATAAACTAGATCACTTGGTCAAATTAAAGAAATACCTTGTGGGCACTCTAGAGGCCACATTTTTTTGCTCAATTGACTTGAAAATTGTTCAGAATGCTTGTCTTGATAAAATCTCTTGAAAAAATCTAGGATGAGTTCAAAATTGGGTCACCTGGGGTCATAAACTAGGTTACTTGGTCAAATTGAAAAAATACCTTGTGGTCAGTCTTTAGGCCACATATCTTGCTCAACTGACTTGAAAATTGGTCAGAATCTTTGTCTTGATGAGATATCGGATGAGTTTGAAATTGGGTCACCTTGGGTCATAAACTAGGTCACTTGGTCAAACTTAAGAAATATCTTGTGGGCACTCTAGAGGACACATTTATTGCACAATTGACTTGAAAATTGGTCAGAGTGTATGTCTTGATTAAACCCTACATGAATCTGAATTTGGGTCATGTGGGGTCTTAAATTAGGTCACTAGGTCAAATTAAAGAAATACCTTCTGGGCACTCTAGAGGCCACATTTATCGTTGAATTGAGTTGAAAATTGGTCAGAATGTTTGTCTTGATAAAATCTAGGATGAGTTCAAAATTGGGTCACCTGGGGTCATAATCTAGGTCACTAGGTCAAATTAAAGAAATACCTTTAGGGCACTCTAGAGGTCACATTTCTTGCTCAATTGACTTGAAAATTTGTCAGAATGTTTGTCTTGATAAAATATCGCATGAGTTTGAAATTGGGTCAGCTGGGATCATAAACTAGGTCTTTTGGTCAAATTAAAGAAATACCTTGTGCTCACTCTGGAGGTCACATTTAT
Source organism: Tridacna gigas (assembly GCA_945859785.2). Taxonomy (NCBI): domain Eukaryota; kingdom Metazoa; phylum Mollusca; class Bivalvia; order Cardiida; family Cardiidae; genus Tridacna; species Tridacna gigas. The sequence continues at coordinate 36,302,901 of OX244036.2, read as the reverse complement.
TGCTCAAATGACTTGAAAATTATTCAGAATGTTTTTCTTTTAGATTAGTTCTAAATTGGGTCAACTGGGGTCATAATCTAGGTCACTAGGTCAAATTAAAGAAATACCTTTTAGGCGCTCTAGAGGTCACATTTCTTGCTCAATTGACTTGAAAATTGGTCAGAATGTTTGTCTTGATGAAATCTCACATGAGTCTGAATTTTGGTCAGCTGGGATCATAAATTAGGTCACTAGGTCAAATTAAAGAAATACCTTTGGGGCACTCTAGAGGCCACATTTTGTGCTCAAATGACTTGAAAATTGTTCATAATGTTTGTTTTGATAAATTTTCAGATCAGTTAAAACTGTTTTAAATTGGGATAAAACTGTTTTAAATTGGAGTCATAAACTAGGTCACTAGGTCAAATTAAAGAAATACTTTGTGGGCACTCTAGAGGCCACATTTATAGTTCAATTGATTTGAAAATTGGTTCAAATATTTGTCTTGATGAATTCTAGGATTAGTTCAAAATTTGGTCCCCTGGGCTCATAATCTAGGTCACTAGGTCTAATTAAAGAAATACCTTTAGGGCACTCTAGAGGTCACATTTCTTGCTCAGAATGTTTGTCTTGATGAAATATTGGGTGAGTTTGAAATTGGGTCAGCTGGGGTCATAAACTAGGTTACTAGGTCAAATTTAAGAAACACTTTATGGGCACTCTAGAGGCCACATTTATTGCTCAATTAACTTGAAAACTGTTCAGAATGTTTGTCTTGATAAATTTTATGATGAGTTCTAAATTGGGTCACGTGGGGTGATAAATTAGGTCACTAGGTCAACTTACGGAAATTCCTTGTGGACGCACTAAAGGCCACATTTTAAGCTCAATTTACCTGACAATTGGTCAGAAATTGAATTATGCACGTTTAGTGAATTTCGCCTATTGACTCAGGTGAGCGATATAGGGCCATCATGGCCCTCTTGTTTTTGTAAATTTATGACTGTATCAGAACAATTGGCGATATCGTCTGCAAACATTAGACATACTATATCTGGTATATTATCACTGATATAAATTCCATTTCCACACCCCTCTCTCGGCCTGGTATATAACTGGTTAATGAATAAAGAAAACATTGTTGTACTATCACCCTGACGGGTACCTACATTACACTTGAAAAATTCTGTCAGTCCTTTATCAGTTTTTATACATGATAAGATATTTGAATACATAGCTACTAATGTTTTCAAAAAGTTTCCATGAATGCCTAAATGTTTTAAACAGTCGAACAAAATGTTGTGATTAACTCTGTCAAAAGCCTTACTGAAATCTACATATAAGCAATAGAAACGCCCACCTTATTTTGACAAGTACTTTTGAATCATAACTTGCAATGAGAATAAGCTATCAACAGTTGAGTAGTTACGTCTAAACCCAGACTGTGACTCGTGTATTTTCTGATTGGACTCCGCGCATTTTACAGTCGATTATTGATGATACAAGAAAAAAAATTATACATAACCATAGTAATAGAAATTCCGCGGTAATTTGCTGGATTGTTTTTAATGTCCGACTTGAAAATTGGACAGATAATAGATTGCAACCAAAGAGTAGGTAAATTTCCCGTAGAGAATACAGCATTGAACAATTTATGTAAAACAGGCAAAATTTCTGGCATAGTATTTGTGTAAAACTCAGACGGTATTGCATCAATTCCAGCACTTTTACAGTTTGGAAGTCTCTTAATCACACCAGAAATTTCACTAACTAAAATTTCAGAATTTAAGATATCTGCGTCTGGACTAGCAAATTCTGTATTATCCCCAAGACGCAAAGGGGGGAAGCTGAGTATCACTTAAAAGGGACTTAAAGTAATTATACCATTCCCTAGCACTGGTGGCTGATGGCACTATAGAACAAATAGAAACATTACTGTTCTTTATCATTCTAATTTTGGGTTGGATCTACTTTCTACCAATGAATTTCGTTTGATTTTTTCGTGAGAAAGGCGTCTTTTAAAATTGCAGCTTTAAATTTATTTCTCGCAGTAATATAGTCTCTGTAATGATGTTGATTATTAGTTTTTCGGAATTTACGAAGGCATCTGCACTTAAAGTGTTTCAGTTGATCACATTCCGTATCCTACCATAACGGCTGAGCCAAGTTTTTTTATTTTTGAGCGATATTTTTACGCATATTCTTCTCAGAGTTGTGGTGAAGGGAGATAATCCCGTTTACTGCTACATTTACATCGTGATCAATGGCGTCAATTATTGTACGCTTACTGCTTTGTAATAAATCATAGAATTTATCAACAAATATGTTTTTGTGATTTTCACTCCACTTGCTTAATAACTTTATTTACAATTGAACTAAGAATAAAAATGAGATCGACTGTACTACGCTTTTGACGAAAACCGTATTGACAGTCATTGGAGAGGTCATCAGACCTCCCCAACAGTGGTGAGTTTAAAAGGCAGACTGACTCAGAAATTGCAATCTAAATCCACGTTTTTTGCTAAATTGTTCTGATACACAGTCTATTTCGTCATGGTTTTATAAAGAAACAGGGCTTACATCGTTAGATCTCATTTTTTTAATTTCTCTCCAAAATTTTTGCGGACTATCGCGTGACAAATTGTGCAGGGTACGGTTCTTTTCAGCACGGTATTTACGTTTTGCAAGCTTTATGACATTACGATAGTTATTGCGACAATTTAACATCACTTGTCTTTTCCTAGAAGATTTGCATTTTTTATGTGCACGGCGCCGTTAAACCACGGACTACCGAATTTTCGACTAGGACTGTTCACACAAGGACCAGTACCGCCCATTTTACCAAATATGTTAAAAGCACAGTTATAGATGAGATCAGACAGCTCTTCAATACCCACTTTATACCTGTGTTATCATACTGCGAATAACTTTGGGCACTGGAGTTGACGCTATTATTCCCAATATGATACACATTGAGAATTAATTGAATAGGTGTATGAGATGAACAAGACTGAAAATCGTGTACAATGAAAATGCTAATATATGGAAATAAATTACAAGGGAATACAACATATTCGATTAGGCTACAGCCCAAAGTGGACATATACGTATAATTTCCAATGGCCGAGTCATCACCTACGCGACCGTTAACGATTCTTAAATTTGTGTTTTTACACAACTGCAGAAGTTTTATTCCCGATGCGTTTACTGTTTTATCTAAGCTACATCTGTGCAGTTTGTCGTTCGGTAACATACAAGTTTCATTATTTTCAAAATATTCCTCTAAAACGGACACGTCCTCTAAATAGTCTAATCTCTCACCGCATCGAGCGTTCAAACCACCAATAATGCAAAAATTGCCATAATGGATTAAAGTTACACGTAAGAATCCTGTTGTAAGTTAATTGTTAAATCATATACCCTGAAAGAAAAACTAAATTTATCCATTCCAAAAAACCTAGATCTACGTAAAATGTTGCCGGTAGATTCAACCAGGATTCCGAAAAAAACAGCCACTCTACCAAATAACAGAATAACAGGGTTTCTTTTTTATTCAGTCTTTGGGGAAAGAGTGATTATGCCAAAGTGTATCGTTATACTACCTGTATTGAAATCTGACTGAACGAACATCTTTCAAATTCCACACCATAACTCAAGACCGTCGTTACATATATACGAAACGGAAGACGGATATCTTATTGAAAGTCACTCGTCACCCTGTTTCATAAATAAGTTGACATTGCAAACGTTATCATATGATTCTTGTTGAAATACTTTAGAGAGCATTCATATTTTATTCCTGATTCACAAAGACGATTGCATGTGACTGTTAATGGCACTTTCCGCCTGGTTCGAACGATTGTTTGTTTTCCCCACGATCGTCGCATAATTGACAAATGCACGTCTATTCCAAATCAGTAAAATCCATATAATCACCCCAATTGACCAAACATACCCCCAGTTTAAAAGTTTTTACCATATATCTGTTAAAAATACGACAAACCACCTAATTGATCACTTACACTAAAACGTTACTGATTTCCACTCAAACAGGTGTTAGAGGTGTTAATTAAATCTTTACCGGACAACAAAAGATTAGATTCGTTTACTTTGAAAACGTGCTGTCGACACATGATACGTCGCTCCAATGATGGCATTTGTCTTTGAAAGGGTAAAAAACAACTAAGGAAAAAGAGAATTTTTTTCAGAAATCTCCTCCTTCAAGGTTAAAGCACGGGATTGTGTGGTAAAGGGTTAAATTGTAAATCCTTTTTTCATATTGTATACTGTCAAACTGACATGTTACATACTGACGGAATGTCTTAAAAACTTATGCCCCCTATATTGTGGATAATGCCGACGACAATCGAATCGATCTATTTTGAGTTTAAATGCTGTGACCAAACACGGAATTACGAACATATTTGCGCTATTTTCATTTTTCAATTTCTCATAAACATGACATTTATCAAACTATCTTAACTTGTTACTTTGCCGATTTAGTTCGAACTGTTGTCACTGTGCAAAAAAAGCAGTTGTTGTATTTTAAACGGCCGCTTTGATGATGGTAGATGTACATATCATTCTATTTATAAAAACAGTCCCGTTTCAAGCACGGTTGACTGTTATTTCGGATTTGAATTCTGTGCACCTAGTCAGTAGTATGACTGTTTTAGAATAACCGAATTTTCTGACCATTCGCCAGTTAATTATGCCCCCCTTCAACGAAGTGGGGGTATATTGCTTTGCACATGTCGGTCGGTTGGTCTGTCGGTCCGTCGGTCGGTAGACCTTACCTTGTCCGGACAATAACTAGACACAGATTTGACCTAGGTTCGTTAAATTTGGCACAGACATGCGTCTTGGAGTGTAGATGATCCCTATTGATTTTGAGGTCAATCGGTCAAATATCAAGGTCACAACGACCGTCAACATGTTGATATATAGACCAAAACTTGTCTAGATGATAACTCGACACAGAATTGACCTAAGTTCGTCAAATTTGGTACAGACATTTGTCTCCGAGTGTAAATGATCCCTATTGATTTTGAGGTCAATCGGTCAAATGTCAAGGTCACAGTGACCGTTAACATGTTGATATATAGACCAAACCTTGTCCGGATGATAACTAGACATAGAATTGACCTAGGTTCGTCAAATTTGGCACAGACATTTGTCTTGGAGTGTAGACGATCCCTATCGATTTAGAGATTAATCCATCTAAGGTCAAGGTCACAGTGGCCTTCAACTTAATGATTTATAGACCAAAACTTGTCCAGGTGATAACTAGATACAGAATTGACATAGGTTCTTCAAATTCTGTACAGATATTCATCTTGGAGTGTAAATGATCCGTATCGATTTTGAGATTAATCCATCAAAGGTCAAGGTCACAGTGGCCTTCCACTTAATGATATATAGACCAAACCTTGTCCAGATGATAACTACACACAGAATTAACCTAGGTCCTTTAAATTCTGTACAGATATTCATCTTGGAGTGTAAGACCAAACCTTGTCCGGATGATAACTAGACATAGAATTGACCTAGGTTTGTCAAATTTGGCACAGACATTTGTCTTGGAGTGTAGACGATCCCTATCGATTTTAAGGTTAATCCGTGAAAGGTCAAGGTCACAGTGACCACCAGATGATTCAGGGCCCGCGCTGCCGTTCGCCACTTGAGCCATTTACTCAAAAAAAAAAAAATAAAGTGTCTCAAAAATCATCATATGTGGCTCAACTTGTGGCTCCAACATTTTATTCGCGTATTATCGGTGACGTAGTAAGCATCGAAGTCGACTAGGAAAAAGCGGAAGTCGAACGCGCGTGCCGAGAAGAAAATCGATAACCCAGTCTGTGTATCGGCGACTGTTTACGATCTTTTGTGTATACACACGGCGGTGTGTATAATTATGCGAACTGTTGACAGATTATCACGTTTAACAATTGAAGTGGGCTATAAATCAGACAAGTAAAGCATGTTAATTAGTTGATTAGCGATTATTGCTGACGCATGTCGGTACTTTGACCCATCTCCAATTTAAGATGGAAGATCCTCCAAAGACCATCACTATCTTTAGTATTTAAGGTACAATGTACTATTTTTCTACTAAATATGATACTCTTTAATGCTTTGTCTTAACTCTTGCCATCCAGATGTCGACTCAAATAGTAGTTGCAAACAGTGTACACAATGATTTTTTCACATGTATACATGCAGTTTAATCAGGGTCTACACTGACTTTTCTCCTATAAACTTAAATACCTAGAACTAATGCACACAGATTCTAGCTTCACTTACATTTACCTTAATCCCTTCCTGAGATGACATCGACATTTCCCAATCAGTTCTTTTGATATCAGTTTATGAACTGTGCCACTTCCTGTATCAATGTGGCAGTAGGGGGCATGACTGTTTTACAAACAGACATCTTGTTTTAATTTGAGATGCAAACCTATTGAAGTGAAGAAGATCGGGGCTACTTCATTTGATAGTATCAAATGGGATCGCAACGATCTGAATCACTTTCATGAGTTGTTGCACCTTAACTCTTCAAATTTTGAGAATCTAACTCAGCAGTTGGTTTCAAATGAAATTGGAATTAACGAATTTGTTGGATTTTTTACCTCTTTAGTACATAATATATCGTTTTCATGTTTTGGTAGGCGGGTGCGTATTCCTTCTAGAGGAACAATAACCTCTAACAAATGTGATTTGTTTGATAGCGAATGCAAAGAAGCCAAGGCTTGTTTTTATCGTGCAAAGAGGAGATATTCTCGGAGCAGATCTCATGCAGATAAACTTTTGTTTTTACAAGAGCGATCTCGTTTTTGCAGAATTAAGAGGAATGCCAAATTTCGATATCAAAACGCCTAAAAACAAAAATTGTCCAATTTCAGAAAGAATTCTCCAAGTAAATTTTGGTTCTATATTAGTCAGAGCCACAGATAATTTTTTGAGCCAAGGAGTATTTAAGCATCAATTTTTTAATGATGGGGTAAAATGAAATTACTTTGCTTATGCAGCAAATTTTTAAGCAAGAAAATTCTAATGGTAGCGTAAAAATCGAGTTTTTACTCCATAACTGAAACAACTGAACAATCGATTGGTCTTTCTTTCACCGGCGTTTGTGTCGCCATTTTAAGTTATGGTCATGTGACGAAAATATCATGTGATGACGGACTACTTTCTGAGCCAACTACAGAGGTGAATGAGAATGACCCGTAGTGCAAGAGAGTGGGTGGGCGTGCCAAAGTCGAGTTTGCAGAAAGGTCAGTTGATCTTTCTGCAAACGCGAGTTTGCACGCCCACCCTAGTAACGCGGTATTTCGGTCGTTATGCCCGACAAACAAACCAGAAAATGGCGTCGAATACATAGAGAAAGAGAGATTATTTCAGTTTTATTCTAGCTTATGTTTCGCACTAATTAAAGCACCGTTAGTTTTTTCCCAACTGTAAAGAATGGCATTTATCAGTCATGCGACGTTGGGAAAACAAACAATCGTTTGAACCAGGCAAAAGAGACACTAACAGTCACACGCAATCGTCTTTATGAAACAAGAATAAAATATGAATACTCTCTAAAGTATTACAACAAGAATCATATGATGACGTTTGCAATGTCAACTGTTTTTGAAACAGGGTGACGAGTGGCTGTCAATAAAATATCCCTCTTCCTGTCGCTCGTTTCGTATGGAACGATTACGGCTGTCTAAGAGTAATGGTTTGGAATTTGAAAGATACACGTGCAGTTAGATTTCAATACAGGTAGTTTAACAAAACAGTTTGGCATAACCGTTCTTTCTTTCCCGAAAGACTGGAAAAAAAAACTCTTTTTTGTCGTTTGGTAAAGTGTCTGGTGTTTCGGAATCCTGGTTAAATCTACCAGCGACTAGGTTTTTGGAATGGATAAATTTACTTTTCCTTTCAAGGTATATAATTTAACAATTACCTTACCGCATGATTCTTACGTGTAACTTTAATCCATTTTGAAATAATTATTGTATAATCCAGTCTTAGAACTATGGTTTAAACAAAAAGAAAACAATTACATTGTCAGTAGTAAAGTCTAACGCTTTGTCAGACCCGTGTGTTTACATGATGCGCTATACTGCGTTTTGATTGGCTGATAGGACCTATCAATCAAAATCGGCAGAAAGGTCATTAGGGCGACAGGTATACAGATATGACGAGCGCACCAATCAGATCGTTTGTATCGAGGGTCAAGGAGGTCAGCATGAGCAAATCGGGGTAGACACAGGTAATCAGCACGATGACGAAACAACCGCTTACCAATCAGATTATGACAACATGACACAGTCCAGTGCGGTAGGCGAAGATGTTTAGCAAATCGGCCAGGCCCAAATCAAAATATAAGCATTGTCACGTGGAATATCCGAGGTTATAAGAAATTTATAAACGATGATATTCTATTGTCTTATTTGAGTAACTTTGATATAATTGGCTTATTAGAGACATGGAGTGACTCAGCTGGTGAATTTTCAGAAACTTTGCAGGGTTATGTTTACTTTGATTCAGTCAGGAAAAGAACAAAAAGGTCCATTAGAAATAGCGGCGGTGTAGGAGTATTTGTGAAAAAGTCTTTGATGGAAAATGTGTTTGTTGAAAATTTAAACTGCAAATTTGAAGACAGTGTCGTATTGTACATTAAATCAGGTATTTTCGATTTAATGCAGGATATGATACTGTACATCACTTACGTCTCTCCAGAAGGATCTACCATTTATCATAATAAGGAAATAAAAAATGGCATTACCATCCTTGAAAACAGTGTTTCATATATTAGACAGAAATACCTATCTTGTTATCTGTACATTGCGGGAGATTTTAACGCACGTACCAAGAATTTATGTGATTTTATTATTGATGATTCTTTAGATTATGTCTTTAACACTTCCGTTGAATATGATTCGGATAATTTTTCTATTCCTAATATTAATAAAGATTCCGGGCGTTTTAACACTTTCGGCAAATCACTTGTAGAATTTTGTTGCGTAAATACTTATAGTGTACATATTTTGAATGGTAGGAGAATTTACCTTTCTGTCCGAAAATGGTACAAGCGTAGTTGATTATCATATTGTGTCTTCCCCACTTTTCCAGTTTGTAACGTATTTTAATGTTCTAGAAAAAGATGAATCCGACCATTTACCTATACACAGTAAATTAAGTTTTACCACAAAATGCAAGATTTACAAAAGTCAGAACAGTTAGTTAGTAATGAAAATACGATTGGACATAATCGTATATTTCATAAATATATATGGAATGATGTACACGAGGAGAATTTTCTCAACTTTTTTACCCTTAAAATCGCTGAATATTTATATTTACTGGCCAATCTAGCAGAAAATGAGGTAAACCTAGCTGTTTCCTTAATAGCTAATATTTATCAAACGTCGGGTGCAAAAATGATAGTTAAACAATCTAATCAAACGCGGCAAGCAAAAAATCAACCATGGTGAGATAGCAAATGCGATGAAGCAAAGTACTTAAAATACTCAGCTTTACGACATTTCGACTTGAAAATAAACAGTGTGACTATAATACGACATTTCCGACTTGAAAATAAGCAGTGTGACTGTACGAGATAAAAGTGCTCGAAATAAATTCAAATCGCTAGGCGCACAAAAAAGAAATAATATCAGTTCGAAAGTCTACAAAAATTACCATCTTTTAAAAACGACCTTAAGAACATTTGGTCGTTGCTAAAACAAAATATCCGAGATTCAAAAATTAGTTTACCAAAAATTGTTGTAGAAAACTGGAGGCAGTATTTCGGAAATCTATTGTCAAAAAGTGATCTGTTAACAGACCAATGAAAATTCTTCAATTTTAAATTACCCGATCGATCTACTTGAAGTTGTACAATGCATTAAGAAGCTTAAAACGGGAAAATCTTAAGGTACCGTCGGCATAGGGGCTGAGTTCTATAAAGCTACATGTAATGATATTGCACCTATTCTACGTTCACTATTGAATACAGTTTTAACTTGTGGTGTATTCCCAGACATGTGGCGGGAAAGCATTATCGTTCCTGTATATAAATCGGGATCTAGAGAAGACCGTTCTAACTACAGAGGTATATCGCTTGTTAACGTTACGTATAAAATCTTCTCTACTATTCTACATGATAGACTGGTTAAATGGTCTGATAGTCTTAATAAAATAGACGAAGCCCAAGCTGGTTTTCGTGCCGGGCACTCCACTACCGATAATTTGTTCACTCTGCAAAGCATGATTCAAAAATATATATGCAAGCCAGAGGGGGAGATTTTATGTTTTACACGTTGATTTTAAGAAGGCATTTGATTCAATAGTGCATTATAATCCTTTTCAGTGTTTACAGAACAACGGTATCAATGGAAATAATTTTAAAAATATTATTAAAGTCTATGTATTCGGATATCCGTGGATATATATTTGCATAAACGACATTGTAACGAGTCCAATTACAAGACAAGGGGACGTAACTGGAACGATCCTGTTTAATCTGTACATTAATGAGCTATGTGCCTTCTTAAGGCAAAAGGGGCACAGGGGTATTTTTGTTATGGAAAACATTCCAGAAATTATTTGTATTTTGTTCGCTGATGACGTGGCAAATTGTTCTGAAACAGCTGTAAATTTACAGCTCCAGTTAAATTCTATCTCAGAATTCTGTAAAAATACAGGCATGAGTATAAATCAGTCTAAGACTGACATCATGGTTTTCCGTAATGCTGGGCCATTAAGAAGCTATGAGCGCTGGACTTAGAATGAAACCCCAGTAAATGTTACTTCAGTTTATAAATATATGGGCCTACTTGATACCCAAACTCTGTTGTGGAAATCTGCAAAACTCAAACTTGTAACGCAGGCAAAAAAGTCTATATTTTATATTAAATCATATCAGCAAAACTTTGGACGCTTTTCACTCTCTGATTACTTTAAGTTATTTGATTCAATGGTTAAGCCCATTCTTCTGCACGGTGCTGAGATTTAGGGTTTCGAGTTCTCAGATGACATCGAAAGGGTTCAATATAAATTCTGTAGAGAGTTATTAGATGTTAGTATGTCTACAAACAATTGCATGGCTTTAGGAGAGTGAGAGGACACAGTTATGTGTTGATTACTGTATTATACAAAATGTATTAGATATTGGTTAAACTTAATGCATATGCCTGATTATCGTTTTCCCAAAAATTGTCATATAATGTTAAAAAGCTTAGATGATACTGATAGACGAACATAGGCTTCAAACATAAAACATTTATTATATATCTATGGCTTTGTGCATGTTTGGTTGTCCCAAACAGTTGGTAACACAGATCTATTTCTAAGTACTTTTAAACAACAAATTAGAGCCCGTATGAAGCAAAATTGGAATGATTCTTTCAATACAGACTCTCGTTGTTCAGCATAAAAGCTTTTCTAATCAGTGTTAAATCCTGAAAAATATTTGTTTATTAACTTATCTGTTTCCTTGAAAAATATCTCTTGCAAGATTCAGGTGTTCGAATCATAAATTCAATATAGAACTTGGTAGGCATACAGGTGTAGGAAAAGCTGACAGAATATGTAACTTTTGCAGACAGAACTATAATCTGTCATGTATAGAAGATAAGCACCATGCTTTTCGAATGTTTTCAAGATAGGGTAGAGAGACAACGATTCCTTTTTAATTGGTATACAGGTAATATAAGTAAAGAATGTTTCTACAGTCTCATGCAAAATTCAATAGAGTCTACTGTCAAAAAATTAGCAATATACATTAATGGAGTATATCATAAATGTTCACGCGCATCCATACTGCGCATGTGTTTATGTCACGGGTAGTAAATCTATAACGGTGTACCTGTGTATTTTTCGCACTAATGGCAATACTAACGTTGTAGCGATAGAAGTAGCATTTTTAGCTCCACTGGCCGAAGGCCAGCGGGCTTATGTCATGGCCCGGTGTCCGTCATGCGTCCGTCCGTCCGTCCGTGCGTCGGTCAGTCCGTCCGTGCGTTAACTTTTATTTCAAACATCTTCTTCTCTGAAACTACCCATCCAATTTTCATGAAACTTCACAGAAATGATCCTGCCATGGTCCTCTTCAGAATTTCTTGAAAGAATTTGATTCCTTCAAAAACTCTGGTTGCCATGGCAACAAAACTGAAAAATATTGGAAATCTTTAAAAATCTTCTTGTCTGAAACCATAAGGCATAGGGCTACCAAATTTGGCATGTAGCTTTATGTAGTAGACCTCTATCATGTGTCTTGAAATTATAGCCCTGGGGTCAAAATTGGCTCTGCCCCAGGGGTCACAAGTTTTACATAGGCTTATATAGAGAAAACTTTAAAAATCTTCTTGTCTGAAACCATAAGGCATAGGGCTACCAAATTTGGCATGTAGCTTTATGTAGTAGACCTCTATCATGTTTCTTGAAATTATAGCCCTGGGGTCAAAATTGGCTCTGCCCCAGGGGTCACAAGTTTTACATAGGCTTATATAGAGAAAACTTTAAAAATCTTCTTGTCTGAAACCATAAGGCATAGGGCTACCAAATTTGGCATGTAGCTTTATGTAGTAGACCTCTATCATGTTTCTTGAAATTATAGCCCTTGGGTCAAAATTGGTTCTGCCCCAGGGGTCACAAGTTTTACAAAGGCTTATATAGAGAAAACTTTAAAAATCTTCCCGTACCTAGCCATAAGGCCTAGAGCTACCAAATTTTGCATTTAGCTTGATCTAGTTGGGGTCTACCAAAAGTGCCCAAAGTATAGTCCTGGGGTCAATTTGGCCTCATGCTGGGGGGGGGGGGGGGGGGGGGGGTTTCATAAGATTTACATGGGCTTACATAGGGAAAACTTTTAAATCTTGGTGTACATAGCCATAAGGCTTAGGCTACCAAATTTTGCATAATTATAGCATTATCTAGTGGACAATTACAAAGAGGGCCCAAGTTACAACCCTAGGATCAAGTTTGGCCCTGCACCAGGGGTCACAAGTTTTACATGGGTTTATGGACTGAAAAGTTCAGAAACCCTCTTGTTACTAGCCATAAGGCCAAAAACTCCCAAATTTGGCATGTTATTCTTCTAATACACATATTCCCCATTTAGTCCGACTGTAGCCCTGGGGTCAAAGTTATATAAGGGTTTATATAGTGAAGACTTTTCTTCATGGTTTATATTTATAAGCCAGTGGAGCGATACAGGGCCACCATGGCCCTCTTGTTTTTTTTCGGATAATAACTGGCTCGCCATTGTAAGGGTGATAGGTCAAATACTGGTTGAAACAAGATTCCAGGCAAAAATGGATCTGCAAACGGTCACCATGAATTATCACAATACTGTTGACAGCGTTACACACCAAATAAGCAAACAAAGGCAGTAAATTTGAAGCTGTAGATGCATAGCTATTTCTTCTTTCGAAAAAGATTGCGGGATAAGGAGAAATTGAGCCTAATGAGCAATGTCTCGTTTCCCAACCATGTCTTCTGACCTTCTACTTATCCTATTTTTCCCAGATGTTTCGTTGTATTTGTCTGAGTCGTATTATTTTCAAAAAAGTACTAGATAAGGGTAGCTAAGATTTTGAGGTGTATAAGCCATGTTTTTGAAGCCCACCCCAGATAAGATAAAACTAGGAATCGAATGTCAAAAAACATTGCTTGTATGTGCGGTATTAAAAAGCCAGGAAAGTAAACTCTGCGCTGGACCTCAGAAATTGCTATTTACAAAATATTTTTCCTTTACTCACAATATTTTCTGTCATAAAATCAACTTCCGTATCCCCTGTCTAGGGTTTGGGTTAAAACATTGTGGATAAAAAAAGCTATTTCTCCTACAAATATTGACAAAGACTAAGTGAATGGAACACAGTTGTACTAAAATATCAAAGTCCAAACCGAACATGAGTCAATATGCTTTTGAAAACAAATTGTAAGATATATCGTTGCCTATATGAGAAAGGACTTCTTTTGTCACAATGTTTTCCACTCTAAACCGAAGTGGAACTGGAGCAGAACTGCCAAAATATTGCTTTCTCAGAGGTTGGGCACTGAAACCTTTGAAAACATTGTGGACAAAGAAGTCACCGTTCACGTGGGCAATAGCTTTTGGTTTTTTTTTTTTTTTGCACAATATGTTCCAGTTTTGTGTCAAAAAAGATAGTTGGCCGAATTGCTACAAATTCTTATATTCGGTTGTCGCTCATTAGGCTAAGAATCGTCTAAAGTACGATTTTTTTTAAGAGTGAGTCTTAATTTTCCTTGAAAAATAAACTTTCACAGTGAATTTCATCACTGTTTTCTGAAGAAATAAGCACGGATAGATACCAATTTTATTTCTTGGTATTGTTCAGAATTATAGATACTGCAACTGTGGCATTTTTAAGAAAAATCTATCCGTAAGAAAGTATATATTTTAAAGAATTAACCCTTAATTCGGTCAAATTATCTCCCTTTTTTACTCAATGGTCTGTATATAACATGCATATCTGTGCATTTAACATGCTCAAAACCATGCTTTTAAATATTTTTTGTGCACAAGTAAATGAATTTTCATTGAAATGATGTATGCTTGTATATTTTTCTGGATATTTTTCTGCTTAATTGAATGTTACAGAAAGGTGGGTAAAATGTAATACATGTATATGTTGAATTTTGGACCTGTATATACCTTTTTCAAAAGCAAATTTCTCAGAAATGAACTCGGTGACCCATAATTTTGTTTACTGTAATCTCCTAGAGACATGATAGGCTGTGTATGTACAAAGTTTTTAAAAAAAATCTGTCTGTTAGAAAAATTATTGATATACTCCATTAATGCAGTCATGAAGATAAAAGACGCTGAAATAAACTCTAATACATAGTTTCAAGATCTAATTACATTATTGATCATTCTCTTCTTAACCATTTACCAAACAATCTCGGGTTTTAACGACCCTAGAAAAGCACCTTTTTGAAAACATCGTGGGAAAAGGAGAAAACCCTGGTAGCCGGTGTTTTCTCCTCCCACAGTGTTTTCTACTCTATCAAGGATAAATTCTTCCATTTCAGCTGTCCTTAATTTGAAGTCTGCAAATGCTTTCAATTTGGACCGGACTATGTATTTGTAGTTTGGCAAGGAGTTAAATTTATCCGACAACTGTAAATATTTATTTATATATATTGTTTTGTATCTTGGGCCAGTGGCCTATATGTACAATAAAGAAGAATTAAATTGAATGGCGCCAATGGAATCTCTTGCAGTTCGCGCTATTATTAAATTCTGCTATCAGGTCGGATATTCGCCGATGAAAACATATAAAAGGCTCCAACATACATTTTCTGGACATACATAGTCTCGGACACAAGTGTTGAGTGGCATCGACACATATAAAAGGCTCCAACATACATTTTCTGGACATACATAGTCTCGGACACAAGTGTTGAGTGGCATCGACGATTCAGTGCAGCGTTTGTACAATGTGGAACATGTACTGTTTTGTGCGTTTACACCAGCAATATTTAAAAAACGTAATTATTTCCTTATTTATTTAATGCTTTACTGGTTTGTTTACATGAACCAAAATATATTGAAATTAAAAGCCAATAAACTATTTGAAAACACTGACGCTGACCTCTCCTGACTTCTTTTTTAAAGAAACCAACTTGCTTAACGCAAAGTTCGGGTTTCACGTGCACGTAAGGGATGGACATTTTCCGATCCACGTTTTGATTAGAAACATCAATGCCAGTAATTCTGGAAAATTTACGGAGAAAGCCTTGGGCGATTCGAGGCTGGGCTTCGTGCTACAAAGATTGCAGCTCGTGTTGGTACATCCATTTAAGCAGTCAGGAGCCTTCGGCGGCGATTTGCACAGAATGAGCGTACAAGAGACCTACCACGGAGCGGCAGAGCGCGCGTGATGACTCAAGTCCAAGACCGCTATATCGTTAACCAGCACCTACGAGATCACTTCCGAACGGCAACAGCTACAGCTATTGTTACCTTTCCACTCCCCGGTACTCGCAACGATCGGATTTCCGCCCAGACAGTGCGGAATCGTTTAGTGGATAACGGTTTGCATGGACGTCGCCCATATGTCGGTTCGGTTGTGCTGCTCCACCATTGTAATAATGAAATGTAATGGGCCGTGGGACACATTAAATGGACAAAACAGCATTGGCGGACAATGTCTTTTTACTGATGGGTCAAGGTTTGTATTTTCTCGAGCTGATGACCTTGTACGATTGCTCTGACGGAGGAATAAACGTTATGCCGACGGTTGTGTACTGCAACGCGATCGTTTTGGGGGCGGGGGTGTTAGTGATAGTGTGGGGCGGTATTGCTTACGGGTATCGCACCCCACTCGTCCATACTGAGGGAAATTTAAATGCTCAACAAAGTAGAGAAATTATTCTAGACCTTCATGTTGTCCCTCTGCTTTAAAGCAATGATGTTATAACGACATTACAACAGGATACCGCCTGACCCCATGTTGCTTGTGTCAGTATCAAGTTTTTACATTATCATAACTTTGATCTCTTCGTCATCTAACCCTCAAAAAAGCCCGGATTTGAACTCAATAGAACATCTAAAAATGGGATGATCTTGCTCGACACGTACGTCGACGTCAGAATCCCTCGAACAACGTCAATAACCTACGAGCAGCACTGCATGAAGGATGGCATAACATCCCACACGCTTACATAAACAAGCTTGTGCTGTCAATGCGACGTCACTGTCATGCAGTCAGCAATGCACGCGGTGGTCACACACGCTACTGATTACTGACTTTCAAAATCGGCCACTTCCTTATTTTAATGCTTATCAAATATTAGATTTTTATACTTTCTGTCCAATATGCTGATATCAAAGGATTCAGGATGCATTCTTTTACAAAATGCATTCTTTTACAAAATATGCTTTAATAAATAAAGCAAAAGATTTCAGCCAAATCTGTCGAAATGTTAGAAAGGTATCTATATTAAAACTTACGGATAGCTGCTTTTTTGTTTCAATGTATATTTGTATTACATGAAAAGAAAATGAAGAGGCCGAATTAGCCATGAACAGTGGCATAACGTCTTCGGGGATTTTGATTAAACTCATTACCAGACGACAAAATTTTAGACTGGCCCAAATTCAAAGCATTTCCAGACGACAAATTGAATGTAGCTCAAATGATAGGGTTTGTTTCCAAAAGGTTAGAAAATATTGTGGGAAAAGGAGAAAATGCTGTTTACCACGATGTTTTCAAAAGTCTAATTTCCCATAGGCGTTGAAACTCGTCATTGTGTGATTAAAGGGTTTAAAAAAATAATAAGAGAGATTGCACGAAGAAAGAGGATCTGTATAAATGTACAAAATGATGATGAAGACATTTTAGACTTCGAGCCTAGACCATAAAAATAAGCTGACATAAAATTTAAATGTGCATGAGATGCATTAAGCCCCCTTTCGTCAGAGTATGGTTCAATTTTATTTTCTTTCTTTTCTGATCTTCTGTCAATGTAGTATTGTATTGCTATCGCAGGGCGTCGGTATATATCTCATGAACACCATATGATGCCATGAATACCCTTGAGTATGCCATTCAAGATGCTTTCAGTCGACCCTTACGAGTACAGTTTCCTCCCAGATTTTTATTTTCTGATTTGTACATTTTTGTTCTTTTTTTTTTACATATAATTAATAAGTCAATGTAATGAATGTCAAGGCAGAAGTTCGGGTCTGAAAAGAGAAAATGTGTATGGCTACTCGTTAGGAGCGCCTGAATGAGACGGTTCTATCAAGCTTCAAGAATCTGTATTTGGATGAAAAATTATCGCAAATCATGAAAGAAAGAAAGCATTTTATTGCATTAATGTATTTACATAATAAGGCTACACTATACCAGTTGCAAAAGTCCTCACAATCCCCTCATCTGTATGGAATCTTGGTGTTCGCGGTGTACACACGTCGCCACAACTTGCATAAATCATTCGATGCTGACCATACCTAATATTGGAAATACATGTATACCCGCAGTAACCCTACTTTTCACTAGATAAAGTGTGGCTTTAAGGGCACGCACTTTATGTGTATTTTATCAAAGGTCCAATAGCGGCCGAATGATCAAAGCAGGTGTCAAAATGCATTTGATTTTAAATCATATCATTTAAAAGTGTTGAAAATATTGTGAAGATGGCAATCTATTATTTTGTGGTAGATCCAAATGTTAGTCTCTGGCAGACAAGTGAATTTTAAAATCAGGCAAAAAGTAAACGAGAGATAGAGTGACCTGACAGGTTTTAACCTGGTTTTGAAATTAATTTCTCTGCTAGCGACTAACACTGGGACCGACCATACAATAACAGATTGTCATCTTCACAATAATTCTCATACTTTTAAACTATATGATTTAAATTGAAATGCATTTTAACACCCGCTTTGTGTACTTTGCAGCTATTGTTACTTTAACGTTGGTGTATCAGTATTCTTTCTTTACGATGAATGTTTACACCAGCAGAGGAAGGTAAATTCTCTCCAGAAGAAATCATCTTCAAGTTCAAAGATTAGACAAAAGTTCATCACCCAGATGCATTAAAACCCCTGTTTCATGGCTCATATCTTTTGAAACGAGAAACGACACGTTTCTCTTGTAGCTCTGACTGTTCATTACCACGAAAAGCTGTTCAATGTTCCCATTTTTCATATTATTTTCAGGGCTTTCCGTATTTTGCCTAGATATTTTACCAAATTTCTATATTTTTGAAAATGCTGCAGATTTCAGTTCACGGATTTTAACTCTTTACCACAAATCCCGAGTTTTAATGACCCTGAAAAAGAAGGCTTTTGAAAGCATTGAAACATTTACCATAATTCTTTTCCCATAACCCTATCAAAGACAAATTGCATCATTTAAGCTACAGTCTCTCTCTCTCTCTCTCTCTCTCTCTCTCTCGTACGATATGGAGTAAAAAAGAGAGATACATTGATGGGACTGGATGACTCGGATCAGTTTTTACTCTAACAGACAATATCAACCGGGGTTGAGGCGTGTACAGCTGTGTACATATGTACAGTGTCAAACATTAGACTGATTGCTTCTGCAGGTAATTCAGTGTTTCTACGTATTAAAAGATGCCATTCCAAGGAGAGAAGATTTCAAAAAAAATCTTAAAAAGCTTAAAGTGTTCAATATTAAAAATCAACGTTCAAATTGATATCTGGAACGTTTGAAGAGATAATGTTCACCATCTTCTCGTTCATCACAAAAGGCACAGCAATTTTCATTAGTTCTAATATGATTAAGATAGGGATGGTTTTCCTATCGTTTCGTATTCGTGTCTGAATTGCTGAAAGGTATCGTGTTCCATACCAAAAAAATATGACGGGACGATGTTAGTTCGAAACATATTCATGCGATCAGAGACTTGAACCTCTCAAGTTCTGTGGCAGATGATTCCAGATGGAAATTAAAGAGGAACACACAAGTTTTCGAACAAAGTAGTGTGGCATGAAAGTAACACAAAATCATCATTTTTCTCATATTATAATTGACAGAGTTACCAACATTTTGTGGAAAAAGTGAACTTAAGTATTGTGAGAACCAAATTATGTGTGATTTTGCTGGCTTTTGATATTTAGATCTATGTCTCTTTCATAATGTTAGCCAACCCAGTTTATGAAAAAAAAAAAAATGGTTTAGCACGTCTGTCCAGTAACAATTCTTTTAGCTCATGCAAAGGCTTCAGATGTCTTTCCACCAGCATGGCCTCCTCTGCATGATCTTTATGGAAAGATCCGAGCACGAATCAATCTGTGTGGTGATTTCATCGATGTCAGGGCGTCTGTAGACTTCTTGCCTTCATCTGCCACTAGTTTGCGCAGATTCGGATTGTCTTGCAAACAAACGTCTGTTGATGGTCCTGCAGGCATATTGCTGTCAACTCTTTGGCTGAGGCACAGGTTTAATGTTGTCAGCTACACACTTGTTATCATGGAACTGCAACTCTTGGGCATCGTTGGCGACGACTTGGGGCCAGTTCTTTGACCTTGGCAAAGACTTCGCCAGCTTGACATGCCCAAGAAGTGTATTCACCTGTTCCTGGAGGGCCGTGTCCGTAAGCATTATGTTACGAACTAACCCTTTGGCCGATAGCACTTCGCCAGTTTCATTTGCCTGCAGAAGCTTTTGGTAAGTCAACATGTTGATGCTGAAGAAGAAAAGATATAAAATGATTATAAGATTGGGAACAGTGATAACATTAGACGAAACAGGAACCACAAAAGTACTTGTCAATATCTAAAGCTTCAGATGTATTGATATTGACACAAGATCCGTGAAACCACTCATCGCAGCCATCACACTGAATCATGAACATTCTATTCCAGGGTTTACGACATAGACAATATACTGAATCCCCTGTGTCAGTTTCGGGATCATCACCCAATAAAAGCTGGAAAGCCATTTAGTAATTCATGCTGGAAGAACTCTATCTCTGCATTTCCTCATTCTATCATGATTCACCACAAAAATTGATTTTTCGTAGCTTAACCTGATCGAGAAAAGCATATATCTTCTTCACCACATCGGCAGGGGCTTTCCAGGGCAAAGTTTTTGGCATGTCCCTTACTTTGCAGCTGTATCTAAGAGATACACAACATCTCCTGCATTAAATTGCTTTTCCAAAATCCATACATCATAATTCCCTTTCATTCGACGTAAGGATGTCTGTAGACATTCCCTAGCTGCAGTGTAGGCCGCCTGAATGTTGCACATCAGCTTAGCCACATACTGTTCCGCCGTGATGGGCTGGTTAACTTTGGGAACATAAGATATGCCGGAGAGTTTACTTCCCTCCCTAACATAAGCTTATTTGCAGTGAAACATGTAATACAGTAAACTGCACTGCCCAAGCAATCTGTTGTAGGTGCACATCCCACTGATCCTGAGAATCTTCAATGTAGCATCTAATCGCATCCATGAGGGTACGATTAATAAAGCGTTCTACCTGACCATTGCACGAAGGCCTTTAGGGTGTAGTTCGTGCTTTGTGGATTTTCGAAACCTCACATGATGCTGTGAACATTTTAGAATCAAATTACTCCCTTGATCACAAAAAATCTGTAAAGGGTAACCAAAGCGAGAAAAAAAGCCATCTACCACTGCCTTCGCAGTCACTTCTGCCTCTATGAAGACAGACGGATGCATTCCACCCATTTGGTGAACTGGTCCACCATCGTAAGAATATAACAATTGCCTCTGGGTGGTTCTGGTAATGGCAACAGAAAATCTAGGTGCTCTCTTTTCATCGGAGTTCTACCTTGGTAGTGACCCAGCTGCCCAATTTTCTTGCTTGCGCTGCAAATTTCACAAGGTGCAACCGACTTTCCAATATCATCTCCCATACCACGCCAGTAGAATTTTTCCATAACTTGTACGAGCCACCCCCGATGACCTGCTGTCGGTAAACCATGGTTTAACCTGAATGCCTCAAATTTGAGACTCTTAGGTATAGCCAAATCTTTTTCCAAGTCCTTTGGCCTTGTATGGTACAGGAAATCATCTAGCGAAACAAACTGCCCTTTATTAAGCCAATAAGCTTCATCAGTTGGGCTTGCCAAAAATAATTCTTTTTCGTTTGGTACCGCTGCCTTTTTCAAGCAATCTAACGCCAAAGCCATATCCAACTCAGCCCTTTGTGCTTTCTTCACCTCAGATACACCCAGACCCCAACATGTCCATACCGCAGCCGACTGCGATTATACCGCAAACTTTTACGGAATAGCCACCAGCATCACTCACTATTTCAACGAAAGTGTCTAGAACATTAGCTGATTCAATCCATGGCTTGTCCACAGTTGCATTGTTGATTTTAACCTTGCTGCCCCGAGCCCGATATACGGCCTACATACTCCGTGACGGTGAGAGAGTATCAGCACCTACCCTCCGGATGGTTGGAGCAACTAGTTCCTCCTTATCGCTATGATCGATGTTACCAACAACCAAATGGGATGCGCGTTTCCTTACATGACTATCACCTCCCGTAACTTTACCTGCGGCAGAGCGATCGCCCCTGATCCTAGTCACTCTCTGTGGTGTCAAAAGAATCGCATCATCGACTTCCCTCATGAAAGTTCCCCACTGCCTGTAGATACCACACCTGAACCTAGCCTCATGGATAGAGCATCTGCATTACCATGCTTAACACCAGCACGATGAATTAGCTTCGTGTTGCACTTAGACAACTCTTCCAACCACCTGGCCAGCTGATCCTGTAGCTCTTTGAAATTAAGCAACCATGTCAAACTTGAATGATCGGTTCTGACGGTGAAAGGTCGACCCAGCAAATAGTGTCTATTCTGGCAAGTAAAGCGCATTATAGCCAATAACTCTTTTCTTGTGGTAAATACCTACGTTGGTCTTTAGTGAGAAAATAGCTTCCATTTGCTATCACTCTTTCTACACCATCCTGAATTTGTATCAGTTCTGCTCCTATTGCAGACTCTCAAGCATTAGCATACAGAGTAAATTCCGCTGCTTGTCGAAGTAGTGCCAACACTGGTGAATTCACAAGAGCTTCTTTTAGCGCTTTGAGTGCCTGTTTCTGCTCATCTTCCCACTTGAAGTTGTTTTTTTAGCTCACCTTAGCACAACGTGCTAAAGGTGAGCTATTGTGATCGCCCTATGTCCGGCGTCCATCGTCCGTCGTCCGTCAACAATTTCTTTAAACATCTTCTTCTCCTAAACCACTGGGCCAATCTTGATGAAACTTGGCAGGGATGGTCCTTGGGTGAAGCTCTACCAAAATTGTTCAAAGAATTGAATTCCACCCACAACTCTGGTTGCCATGGCAACAAAAAGGAAAAAAAAAGCAAAATCTTTGAAAATCTTCTTCTCTGAACTAGAAGGCTCAGAGCTTTGATATTTGGTATGTAGCATCTCCTAGTGGACCTCTACCAAGTTTGTTCATTTGATGCCCCTGGGGTCAAAACTGGCCCCGCCCCGGGGGTCACAAGTTTGAGCATAGTCATAAAGAAGGAAAACTTTAAAAATCTTCTTCTCTAAAACTTGAAGGCGTAGAGCTTTGATATTTGGCATGTAGCATCTCCTAGTGGACCTCTACCAAGTTTGTTCATATGATGCCCCTGGGGTCAAAACTGGCCCCGCCCCGGGGGTCACAATTTCCAACATAGGAACAAAGAAGGAAAACTTTAAAAATCTTCTTCTCTAAAACTAGAAGGCATAGAGCTTTGATATTTGGCATGAAGCATCTCCTAGTGGATCTCTACCAAGTTTGTTCATATGATGCCCTTGGGGTCAAAACTGGCCCTGCCCCGGGGGTCACAAGTTCGAACATAGGAACAAAGAGGGGAAACTTTAAAAACCATCTTCTCTGAAACTGGAAGGCATAGAGCTTTGATATTTGGTATGTAGCATTGCCTAGTAGACCTCTACCAAGTTTGTTCATATGATGCCCCTGGGGTCAAAACTGGCCCCGCCCCGGGGGTCACAAGTTTGAGCATAGTAACAGAGAAGGAAAACTTTAAAAATCTTCTTCTCTGAAACTTGAAGGCGTAGAACTTTGATATTTGGCATGTAGCATCTCCTAGTGGACCTCTACCAACTTTGTTCATATGATGCCCCTGGGGTCAAAACTGGCCCCGCCGTGGGGGTCACAATTTCCAACATAGGAACAAAGAAGGAAAACTTTAAAAAATCTTCTTCTCTAAAACTAGAAGGCATAGAGCTTTGATATTTGGCATGAAGCATCTCCTAGTAGACCTCTACCAAGTTTGTTCATATGATGCCCTTGGGGTCAAAACTGGCCCTGCTCCGGGGGTCACAAGTTCGAACATAGGAACAAAGAGGGGAAACTTTAAAAATCATCATCTCTGAAACTGGAAGGCGTATAGCTTTGATATTTTGGTATGTTGCATTGCCTAGTGGACCTCTACCAAGTTTGTTCATATGATGCCCCTGGGGTCAAAACTGGCCCCGCCCCGGGGGTCACAAGTTTGAGCATAGTAACAAAGAAGGAAAACTTTAAAAATCTTCTTCTCTAAAACTTGAAGGCGTAGAGCTTTGATATTTGGCATGTAGCATCTCCTAGTGGACCTCTACCAAGTTTGTTCATATGATGCCCCTGGGGTCAAAACTGGCCCCGCCCCGGGGGTCGCAATTTCCAACATAGGAACAAAGAAGGAAAACTTTAAAAATCTTTTTCTCTGAAACAGGAAGGCATGGAGCTATGATATTTGGTATGTAGCATCTTCTAGTGGATCTCTACCAAGCTTGTTCATATGATGCCCTTGGGGTCAAAATTGGCCCTGCCCCGGGGGTCACAAATTCTAACATAGGAACAAAGAAGGAAAACTTTAAAAATCTTTTTCTCTGAAACAGGAAGGCATGGAGCTATGATATTTGGTATGTAGCATCTTCTAGTGGATCTCTACCGAGCTTGTTCATATGATGCCCTTGGGGTCAAAATTGGCCCTGCCCCGGGGGTCACAAGTTCTAACATAGGAACAAAGAAGGAAAACTTTAATTTTTTTTCTCCTAAATGGGAAGGCATAGAGCTTTGATATTTGGTATGTAGCATCTCCTAGTGGACTTCTACCAAGTTTGTTCCAAGGATGCTGCTTTGGTCAAAACTGGCCCAGCCCCTGGGGTCACAAGTTCGAACATAGGAACAAAGAAGGAAAACTTTAAAATTCTTCTTTTCTGAAAGCGAAAGGTGTGGTGCTTTGATATTTGGTATGTTGCATCTCAGAGTGGACCTCTACCAATTTGTTCATATGACGCCCCTGGGTCAAAACTGGCCCCGCCCCGGGGGTCACAAGTTCGAACATAGGAACAAAAAAGGAAATCTTTTTCTCTTAAACGGGAAGGTTTAGAGCTTTGATCTTTGGTATGTAGCATTTCCTAGTGGACCTCTACCAAGTTTGTTCATATGATGCCCCTGGGTCAAAACTGGCCCAGCCCCGGCGGTCACAAGTTCGAACATAGGAACAAAAAAGGAAATCTTTAAAATTCTTCTTTAAAACTGGAAGGCGTAGAGCTTTGATATTTGGTATGTAGTGATTCTCTTCTAAGTTTGTTTGCCCATCTAAGCGCAACAAGTTCATTGAGTTCAAAATTGGGTCATAAACTAGGTCACTAGGTCAAATTAAAGAAATACCTTGTTGGCACTTGAGGCCACATTATTTGCGCAATTGCCTTGAAAATTAGTTAGAAAGTTTGTCTTTATAAAGTCTCACATAAGATTAATTTGGGTCAACTTGGTTCATAAACTAGTTCACTGGGTCAAATTAAAGAAATACCTTGTTTGCACTCTGGAGGCCACATTTATTGCTCAAATGACCTGAAATTTGGCCAGAATGTTTGTCTTGATGAAATACCAGATGAGTTTGGATTTGGGTCACCTGGAACCATAAACTAGGTCACTAGATGTTTGTCTTTGTAAAATCTCACATGAGTCTGAATTTGGGTCAACTGGGGTCATAAACTAGTTCACTTGGTCAAATTAAAGAAATAGCTAGTGGGCACTCTAGAGGCCA
Source organism: Tridacna gigas (assembly GCA_945859785.2). Taxonomy (NCBI): domain Eukaryota; kingdom Metazoa; phylum Mollusca; class Bivalvia; order Cardiida; family Cardiidae; genus Tridacna; species Tridacna gigas. The sequence continues at coordinate 36,277,394 of OX244036.2, read as the reverse complement.
CATTTATTATTCATTTGATTTGAAAATTGGTAAAAATGTTTCTTTTGATATAACCAATGATCTGTTCAAATTTGGGTCACCTGGGGTCATAATCTAGGTCACTAGGTCAAATTAAAGAAATATCTTTAGGGCACTCGAGGCCACATTTTTTGCTCAATTGACTTGAAAATTTGTCAGAATGTTTGTCTTCATGAAATATGAGTTTGAAATTGGGTCACCTGCGGTCAAAAACTAGGTCACATGGTCAAATCAAAGAAAAACCTTTAAGGCACTCTACTAAGGTGAGCGACCCAGGGCCATCATGGCCCTCTTGTTTTTTTTTTTTTTCCACCACTTTATATAATGGTGCCCCCAAGCGAGAAAAGTCCTTGATGAAGTTACGATGATTTGCTAATCCCATACAACGTTCCACATCTTTGGAACATTTCGGTTCTGGCCAACTAGCCACTGCCTCAATGTCTGTTGGTGCAAGAGCCAGTGTGTCTCCGCTTACCACTCTACTTCACCCAAATTGTTCTGGTGTGACTCAAAGTCATTTCCAAGGACAAGGATGTCAGCTAAGAACGCCAGTACTATGTTCCAGCTTAAACCCTTTAGATCCAAGTTCATTACTCTAACAAATGTAGCCGGAGTATTACAAGGGCCAAATCCCGTTTTTACAAATAGCCAGGATTGATAATAAAAGCTGTTTTTCTTCGATCCTCTGGCCTCACACTGACCTGCAAATAGGCTGAACTGGCGTCTAGCTTGGAAAACCATAAATTGCCTGCAAGTGTATCAAGGCAATCATCTACCATAGGTAATGGAAAAACGTTCTCCACTGCCACTGTTCAGTGCACGATAGTCGATGCATCACCGTACACTGCTATATCTCTTTCGAATTAGTACTGGTGAGGATGCCCATTCAGAGGTTGATTCTTGAATCACTCCAGCATCAAACATTTTCTTTTCATGAGCTTCTTCTTCATTAGCGAAGCCTAAAGGAGTATGTCTAAGCCTCTGCTTGATTAGCTTATCATCCCAAGTGTCTATCGAGTGCCCGATCACAGTAAATGAACCAAGATCGAACCCATATCTGGCGAAAACATCTGGACAAGAGTTTAGCTTTTGTACCAATCTCTATTGTTCTTCTGCTGAGAAGTGCCCATATAGACTACTAAAACCGCATCCTTAAGGTGTAACCCAGCTTTGCTCACTGACCGGAGAGATCTTTTCTCACATGTGTCCATTGTGGATACAAATGAATCCACAAGGTATTCTCTTCTGACTTCACGACCCTTTCTCAAGGTCACATAATGGTCGGTTGTGTTCACTATGCACATTACTGGCATAGTTCCAGCCCCCTAACCACTCTTGGACCCAACACCTTTGCGTCAAGGCATGGCTGAATTACATAGTCTTGCAAGGTTTCTTTCATTGTGCATTTAACCTTCCTCGCAGATTGGGGTGGTTCTATACATTTCTTTGAAATATTCATCCTTGCAACCTATGGTTGACCATGTTCGCCTCCCATGGTCATGTTTTTTGGTTTTTTGTTTTTTGTCCCCTACCGGCGAAGCCGAAGGGGACTTTAGGTTTGCACTCCGTCCCTCCGTCTGTCTGTCTGTCCGTCAGTCCGGCAATTCAGTTTTCCGGACTTTTTTTCTAAACGCTGCTACATATAGAGCTGATTTTTGGTGTGTACATCAACCACCATGACTTACACATCAAGTTCGAGTTTCGTCCCGGTCCACTGCTTTTTGGCGCATTTACGGGCCTTAGACTTAAAAGATTTCACTGATAAGTCAATTTTCCGGACCTTTTTCCTAAACGCTGGTAGGTATTGATCTCAGATTTGCTGTGTAACTCAACCACCATGACTTAAAGATCAAGTTTGACTTTCGTTCCGGTCCACTGGTTTTTTCACGGATTACGGGCCTTGGAATTACAAAATTTCACTGATAAATCAGTTTTCCGGACTTTTTTTTCTAAATGCTGGTAGATATTCACCTGTCTTTTGCTGTGTAAGTCAACCAGCATGACTTACAGATCAAGTCCGAGTTTCGTCCCGCACCACTGCTTCTTTATTTACGGGCCTTGGACTTACAAAATTTCACTGATAAAACATTTTTCCGCACTTTTTTTTCTAAACGCTGCTACATATAGAGCTGATTTTTGGTGTGTACATCAACCACCGTGACTTACACATCAGGTTCGAGTTTCGTCCCGCTCCACTGCTTTTTGACGCATTTACGGGCCTTGGACTTACAAAATTTCACTGATAAAACATTTTTCCGCACTTTTTTTCTAAACGCTGCTACATATAGAGCTGATTTTTGGTGTGTACATCAACCACCATGACTTACACATCAGGTTCGAGTTTCGTCCCGCTCCACTGCTTTTTGACGCATTTACGGGCCGTGGACTTAAAAAATTTCACTGACATGCCAGCGATACATACGGCCGGTAGGGGACTGGGTATTGCTATGCAATTCTATCAGAATGCTTGTTTTTTTTTAATGTGTGTGTGGGGGGGGGGGGGTCTGTGTGTGTGTGTGTGTGTGTGTGTGTGTGGTTTTTCTTTTTTTACAACCATTATACACGAGAGTTCCTTTCCCCATGTTAAGAATGACTGATCCCTTAATCAAGAGATCAGTTCCAAAAAGTAGGTCTTGCTCAATGGGTGCAACATGTATTCGACCATTATAGCAGATTCTACACTTTAACTGTATGGAATAGCTACTTCATGGGGAATTGAATTTAAAACTTCATACGAAATCAGGACCTGCAGCTTTTTTCAGCATCAATAACCTCAATCGTTTTTTTTTTTTTTTCAACTTCTTGATGTTCTACTTGAATTGGTACAAGGACGCTTCAACCTTATACTCGAAAGGAGGGAAGTTTGTATAAGAGCCAGCAATATTTGAAACAGAAGTGAAATATTCGTTTAAAAACTTAGCCTTCTCTTCGATAAAAGAAAAGCTGGTGACTATAGATAGTGATTAACCCTTTAAAAGATTATAAAATTTAGACTTGCTCAGCTGAAAGCATTCACAAGTGACTGACTAAATGTTGGTCTAAATATGAGATTTGTATGTAAAAGGTAGAAAGCATTGTGGGAAAGAGAGAAATACTGAAAACCATTTTCTCCTTTTGCTATAATGTTTTCAAAAGCCTCGGGATTGTGTGGTAAGGGTTTAAAAGGGCCAGCTGTAAGGGAAGGTGGAGACTTGTTCCAGAACCAACAGTCTGATTGAAACAGTGGCCAGCCATCTGACCAAGGAGCAATCTATAAATAGATTGTTGCGTTTTGATTTTAATCTGTTTAGAGCTTGGAGTTAAAGCATTTATAAAAGAAATGCTATTGTGAAATTCCCTTTATTTTTCACTTAAACTTAATTTGACAATATTCTTATATTTTCTCTTTTATCCCTTATATTTTGCCTGACTTCCCTATTTCCTAATATATATGAGCCATGCTCTGTGAAAGTGAGCTTAATGCATCTGCTAAAAAGTGTCGACCCAGGTTAGCCTACGTAGCCCGCGCTGGCTGACCTGGATCGACACTTTTTGCCAATGGTTAATTTTCTGAATGTCAAAGGACCAATTTACCTCATGATTCAATCGGTTGTAAGACACAATGGATTAATTTTATGTATCTATAATTATATAATGTCTTGCTTTGTATCATGCATCACGGAGATGCATCAAACCCTTTTGCAGAGCACGGCTCATAAATGTTGCACCAAAAGGTACTGGGCAGCCCGTGACGACAGTTTGGGTTACCGATCGAACCTACCACTGAACAAAGAGTGTCGATAATAACAAGATTGTATCATTACAGAATGTAATCAGATATCTCACACCTTTCAACTCATTGATAATTATGGTATCGACACAGAGAAGGCAGACGAAACCGAGATATTTAGAGTGTCACACCAACTCGAGGAAGATCATTTCATGGACTGCTTAGCTGGCTGTGTGGAATATCGAAATTGTGCATTTGTGTAAGTTTATACTTGTACACGCTTCGTCCGTCATTTACATCAAGTGTTTGAATTTTGTGTGTGTGTGTCGCTTACAACAGCATTTCACAGTCCATGCTCTTGTCAGTACGGCCCAGGGCCCCAACAATAGGCCAGTTTAACAATCGTAAGTTTTTGCCGCTCTCACGCTTAGTCTTATTATAAATGTAGAAAGTAAAACAATTTCTGATTGGCTGGGGCATTTGGTTTAGTCAAACAGAAAATGCGTTACTTTAAAATTTCGAAAATGCGTCTGAACCCTGGAGTTTCTCTGTCTGGTGGTATACCGCACAGCACCATATCCAAATCTTTGGCTGCTTCCAATGGTAAACAATCTTTATCGGACAGAGACCGACAGACAGACAGACAAAGGGAAAGAGAGAGAGAGATGAATGATGTCGCAAGGACTTTCATCAATCCTAGGAAGAACGCTAAGGTTGAGCCGGTATTCGAAGTTACAGTTATCACCCATTCCACACTGTCCTGTAATACACTAATTGTGTTCGGGTTCTGTAATAGTTTTGCTTCGTCCGTTATACTGTAAAGTCGCCCGAGTTTCTATTTTTTGTCCAATATACAACCCATTCACGAAATTTAACTTCGCGCGACCTGAGACTACTTTTTCGCTGTGGGATAGTGAAATGTGTCGCGTCAGCACATGGCAATCCGAAAAAGCCTGAATCTTTTAGAATTTCTGGATTTCAGCGCCAATGCATGTTTGCAAAGATCAACTGACACCTTCTTAGGTCAGGGATTATTAAAAATGATTTCTAACGCCATCCATGCTGCGCGCCTAGGCCCGTATTCACCAACCATTCTTAAATGGCCCGCAACATGCGAAATGAGACCTTCGGACATTTGCGTGAACATTCGGCATACCTCGGGTGATCCGGTGATCAAATCCCTCGGCTGTATCACGTAGCTTGATATGCACCTACACGGTACATTTCGCACATCTCCGGAAGGACGCCGCTTTACCGTTATTAGTCCCCTACCGGCGAAGCCGAAGGGGACTTCAGGTTTGAACTCCGTCCGTCCGTCTGTCCGTCTGTCCATCTGTCCGGCAATTCAGTTTTCCGGACTTTTTTTCTAAACGCTGGTACATATTGAGCTGAGCTTTGGTGTGTAAGTCACCCACCATCACTTACAGATCAAGTTCGACTTTCGTTCCGGTCCACTGCTTTTTGGCGCATTTACGGGCCTTGGACTTACAAAATTTCACTGATAAGTCAGTTTTCCGGACTTTTTATCTAAACGCTGGTAGGTATTGATCTCAGATTTGCTGTGTAACTCAACCACCATGACTTACAGATCAAGTTCGACTTTCGTTCAGGTCCACTGGTTTTTCACGGATTTACGGGCCTTGGACTTACAAAATTTCACTGATAAATCGGTTTTCCGGACTTTTTTTTCTAAATGCTGGTAGATATCCACCTGACTTTTGCTGTGTAAGTCAACCACCATGACTTACAGATCAAGTTCGAGTTTCGTCCCGCTCCACTGCTTTTTGACGCATTTACGGGCCTTGGACTTACAAAATTTCACTGATAAAACATTTTTCCGCACTTTTTTCTAAACGCTGCTACATATAGAGCTGATTTTTGGTGTGTACATCAACCACCATGACTTACACATCAAGTTCGAGTTTCGTCTCGGTCCACTGCTTTTTGACGCATTTACGGGCCTTGGACTTACAAAATTTCACTGATAAAACATCTTTCCGCACTTTTTTTCTAAACGCTGCTACATATAGAGCTGATTTTTGGTGTGTACATCAACCACCATGACTTACACATCAAGTTCGAGTTTCGTCCCGCTCCATTGCTTTTTGACGCATTTACGGGCCTGGGACTTACAAAATTTCACTGATAAAACATTTTTCCGCACTTTTTTTCTAAACGCTGCTACATATAGAGCTGATTTTTGGTGTGTACATCAACCACCATGACTTACACATCAAGTTCGAGTTTCGTCCCGCTCCACTGCTTTTGACGCATTTACGGGCCTTGGACTTAAAAAGCTTCACTGACATGCCAGCGATACATATGGCCGGTAGGGGACTGTGTATTGCTATGCAATAATATCAGAATGCTTGTTGAAATTGTGAGGCTCCTCTTTAAAAAGAACACATGAGTAAATTTTCTATCGTTATCTTTCTAAGAGTATTTTAGTCGGCAAACAGTTTGTACATTCAATTTTTAGCGTGGTTTATTAATTCCGTTAGAAGCTTTCATCGACAGATCGATAGAAGTGAATAACTTCACAGTGGTAGTTCATGTCGTTGCTAAGCGATCTACAGGGGCGCCGCCATGTTTAAGATATGTGATTGGTAGTTCAAAATGGAAGCCTCCTTTATACGGACGAGGTTAGATGTAGGTACGGAATCGGCCGAGTTGTGACGAGTGTTGCGTAAAGTGTCGTCTCGGATTAGCCTGCGCAGTCCGCGCAGGCTAATCCGAGACGGCACTTTACGACTGCATACGATTTTTTCATACAGCAGACTTTTGTGAAATAGAAAATCGCACAAAAAAGGGAGGTGTCGTCTCGGATTAGTCACAGACTGCACAGGCTGATCTGGGACGACGCACTTTTACGCGTATGTCCGAAAGCCCCAGTTCGTGTGTTGCTCGCCATTTAATGTAGTCTTCGTTTTGATGAGCACTGTAGTGCAGTCGGTAGCGTACTGGACTTGAAACCAGGGAACCGCTGGTTCGAATCTCAGCTTGGCCAGTTTCTTTCCAAGAATTGATGATAGTCATTAAGACAGGATTCAGTCTCTCTGACCGCTAATCATTGTTTCGACGATGGTTTTGTGGGAAAGCACCGGTAAAAGAAACTGCAGGGAAGCATGGATAGCTGCACGAGCCGCCGCGATATATTCGAAATAATGTCGAAAACGGCTTAAAACCTCATATAAACCAAACCGAACCATTTTTAGTCTTTTCTAGATGTAGAAAGTAACACTCTTTCTGATTGGCTAAACCTTTTAGCCAAACAGAAATTGCGTTATCTGAAATGTAGAAAATTCCTGAAAATTAGACGAAGAATGTAATTAAGAATGGTTGATGAATACGGGCCAAGGTGATTGTTTCCTTTTTCGGTAATAAATTCTGTTCCAAGGCACATGGATTCACCGAGTTTGTTCCACACCTCGAGTGGTGCGATAGAGACGCAGTTCTCCAAATGATGTAAAATTAAATATGATCCATGCTCTGGCAAAAGGAGGCTTAATGCATCTCCTTGATGCATGATTCCAAATGAGTTTTCACATAATTCGGGATCCATAAAATCCGTTTTGTTTAACAACCGACCAACTCACAAGTTACACTGGTCCTTTGGAATGCAGATAATTGACCGATAGCAAAATGTTTCGGTCCAGGTCAGCCTGCGCGGAATGCGCAGGCTGACCTGGGTCCATACTCCTGGCAAATGCATTAAGCCCCCTTTTTCACAGAGCACTGCGAATATGTTTAAACTATAGCTTAGGATATCGTATATCATGTAGCATTCTTCGACCAATGAAATTTCAGGCCCCTGCGAATAAACTGACCGCAACGATTGGTCACTTCAGACTTTTTAAAATGCTTAACCCCATTACCACACAATACCAAGTTTTAAGCGGCCCGCGGGAAATAAGACTTTTGAAAACATTGTGGGAAAAGGAGAAAATGTTGGTAACCAGCATTTTCTCCTTTTGCCACAATCATTTCAAACTTTACAGAAACAAATCCAATCATTTGAGCCATATTTAATTTGTCGTCAGCAAATGCTTTGAATTTCGACCAGTCAAAAATTGTGTCGTGTGGTAAAGAGTAAAGTGTAGTTTCTATACAGCGGTGATTGGTCAGTTCAATATCACGTCTTACTAGAAGAAAAACGTCGAGGTATTGTCATAGCTCTGTCATCGTCCGCGTTGTCGTTATTACTGAAAATAAAATTATCCCTTTACCACACAATCCCGTGTTTTGAAGAACATGAGTATAAAGCCTTTTGGAAACATTGTGGTAAAAGGAGACAATGCTGGTAACCAGCATTTTCTTCTCCCACAATATTTTCTACCCTATTAATGACAAATCCAATCATTTGAGCCGCATTTAATTTGTTGTCTTCAAATACTTTCGATTTGGACAAGTCAAAGATTTTGTCCTTTAGTAAAGGGTTCATTCAAACTTGGGCTAGATGTTAGCTATCAATGGGGTATCAAACACGAGAAGGGTAGGTAACCCTCAAACTATTTTTGACACAGTTATCTATCTCTGTTGACTAAAAATTTTTCACAGACAAAAAGCCCCAGCAGACATTCGTTGACACCTACATGCTGTGCTCTTGTTGGAGAGGTCATCAGACTTCTCCAACAGTGGTGAGTTTAAAAGGCAGACTGCCTCAGAAATTGCTGCCTAACTCCATGCTTTTCTGCGAAATGGTTCTGATACACAGTCTGTTTCGTCATGGTTTCATAAATAAACCGAAATCAAAAAACTGAAATAGGAAATAGACGCGTTTTGTTTTTATATGACGGATTTCGAAAAGGATTTGTTGTATTGATTTGATTTCAAATGATCATTCCAGTAGTTGCAACTTTTCATTAAACAAATAAAGCTACAAACACACACACAAAAAAAGAATTTCGTTAAAAAAGAGAACACCGCGGGAAAAGATCACGCGACTTGAAACGTGGGAAGAAGGTCACGTGTCTGTTATGTACTCGTAATGCATAAGAGATTTCTCATTTTTACACAGCGGCAAACATATAATGCCCTATTTCTTTGTTTACATGTACCAAAATATATTGAAATTAAATGCGATAAGCTATTTGAAAATATTGATGCTGACCTCTCCAGGCTTCTTTTTTTAAAGAAGCCAACTTGTAATTGAGCCATGCTTTGGCTAAAGGGGGGCTTAATGCATCTCCGTGATTCATTTAACCCTTTCCCAAACGACAAAATTTGGACTGGTCCAAATTGAAAGAGTTTGCAGACGACAGTATTAAATTTGATGAAAATGGTAGAAAGTTCTCAAAAAGGGTAGAAAACACTGTGGGAAAAGAAGAAATTGCTCGTTACGAGCAATTTCTCCTTTTCCCACATTGTTTTCAAAAGACTTGTGCTGTAGACACGTGAAAACCAGGGCTTGTTTGGGAAACTAACCGAGCCATCATACAATCATATATCAATAAAATCCATTTTGTCGAACAACCGACTGATTCTTGAGGTAGAATGGCCATTGGACATGCAAAAAATTGACCAATGGCAAAAAGTATCGACCCAGGTCAGCCTGTACTAACTGCGCAGTCTGACATGAGTCGATACTTTTTGCATATGCATGGCTCAATTTTTTCATGTAACCTGGATATTTCAGGGTTGTGAAGAGATTCCCTTACACGGTAGAATGTAATTTCTATGCTAAGGCCCAAAATTACAACGAACTATTGGTTCCCAGCATCACCCACAAAGTCTTCCTCCGTAACTGCGAGTAACCAGATGAAAGAAGCTTTCACAGCACAGAATGTTTATTGGTTTACTTTCAGAATAGACATAATTCTACGGACGGGGTGATATTGTAAAGCCAGGTGTTCGGCTTTTTTCAGTTTCCTTATTTTTTTTGTAGCAAAGATTGCTTAATTTGTTGTTAGTACTTGACCGATCGCCTAACTTTTGGAGTAGTCCAAATTGAAAGTTATTCAGACGACATCTAAGATGTCGCTCGAATGATGGGATTTGCCGCTCAATTATAGAAAATATTGTGAGAAAAGGAGAAAATGCTGGTTACCAGCTGGTTTCCTGTATTATTTTCATTTTTTTTTTTTTCAAAGGGTCGTTAAAACACAGAATTGTGGCACCAATAACGAATACAAATGACCCTTAGGAGAGATTATTATGTTGATCTTATATCTATAATTCAGCAATGTTTGTACATCATGTTAAAGGGGCATGCAACTAGATTTCATTTCGGAGATTAACTAGAAGAAAAAATGTGAGTAAAAGCTCATTACTTACAAACGCTTGCAAACATGCTGTCTTTTGTTAAAGAGGCACAAAGGGGAAAGAAAACTGATGTTCTGCATTCGCCTTCAAAGATACTTTTATGCTAAGGTTTTGACCAAAAGTATATATGAGCCATGCTCTGGCAAAAAAGGCGCTTAATGCATCTCTGTGATGATACCAATCAAGCCATCACATAATTATGGATGCGTAATAGCCACTTTTTTAACCACCAGCTTAATCATGAAGTAGACTGGTCCTTGAACATACAGAAAATTGACCAATAGCGAAAAGTTTCGGCCCAGGTCAGCCTGCGCGGACTGCGCAGGCTGACCTGGGTCGATACTTTTCGCAGATGGATTAAGCCCCCTTTTTCACAGAGTACGGTTCATATCTACAGAACAGAAGGAATGTCCCATATGTTCGTTTCTTTAAATACAGTCTTTAAGACGAAACTTTAGACTTTACCAAAGTCAACGCATTTGCAGAAGACAAATAAAATGTGGCTCAAATGAGGAACTTTAACTTTGCTAGAGAAGAAAAACTTTGTGGAAAAGGAGAAAATGATAGTAATAAACAATTTCTTCTTTTCCCACATTTTTACTCAAAAACCTTCTTTCTTTGAGTCGTTAAAACCCAGGTTTGTTATGGCCCTGCAATGAAAGGGGAGCATATAGTGTTACCCCTGTCCTTGCGCGTGCGTGCCTGCATGCTTGGTGTGTGGGCGGGTGCGTGCGTGTGTGTGTGCTTTCGGTAAATAGTGGTGGTCGTGTCCGGCCAATAACTTCCAGGTGCATAATATTTTAGCACAAATGATCACCATGGATAGATGACGTGTCGCGTGCAACATTTTTGTTTCCGGTTTAAAGGTCAAGGTCACAGCGCTTGGTGGAATAAAACTGTTGGGGAACTGGCTCTGAAAGTGTCTCGAAAACTTGTGTCTACTATTCCAATTAATTCCAAGCCCCTGATGAAGGGATTACGCCGAAAGCGTTTGGGTAAATTAATTATTTAAATACTGTTTGTGCACATTATATTTCTTACTTGTACATGTATCTAATGCAGCATTTGTGTTCTTGTAACCCTTCCGGCGGGATCCAGTTGTTTTTAGGGAAATTTGATGTTCTCTACAATTTTTCTCAAGTTTACACACACACACACACACACACACACACACATCGTCCGTTCACTTATGCCATAGATTTTGATCCAACAAGACCTGAAATCTGTCGTCACTCACAGATTAGATTTTTATATTTTAATTGAATTATAACTGCTTGTAACACCGTCATAGTGCATCTTATTAATTAAACTCTTTCGCTCTCAACTGAATTAATTTCGACTTTTTAGCTCACCTGAGCACGAAGTGCTAAGGGGGGTTGTGATCGTGCTGTGTCCGTCGTGCGTAGTGCATCGTCCGTCGTCAGCTTTTACCTTATGAACGCTCTAGAGGCCACATTTTCAATCCGATACACATTAAACTTCGTCAGAATATTTGTCTTGGTAATATCTCGGGCGAGTTAAAAAATGGGTCATGTAGGGGTCAAAACATAGGTCACTAGGTCAAATCTTAGAAAAACCTTGTGTACACTGTAGAGGCCACATTTCAGTCCGTTACTCTTGAAACTTTGTCCGAATGTTTGTCTTGATAATATCTTGGGAGAGCTTGAAAATGGGTCATGTCGGGTCAAAAACTAGGTCACTTTGTCAAATCTTTAAAAAATAAACCTTGGATACGCTCTAGAGGCCACATTTTCAGTCCAATACTCTTGAAAGCTTGTCAGAATGTTTATCTTGATAGTATCTCGGATGAGAACAAAAATGGGTTATGTCGGGTCAAAAATAGGTCACTAGGTCAATGCTAAGAAAAACCATGTGTACCCTCTAGAGGCCACATTTTCAGTCTGACACTATTAAAAGTTTGTCAGAATGTTTGGCATGATGATATCTCACGTGAGCCTGACAATTGGTCATGTAGGTTCAAAAACTAGGTCACTAGGTCAGATCTTAGAAAAACCCTGTGTACACTCTAGAGGCCACATTTTCAGTCCAATACTCTTGAAAGATTTTCAGAATGTTTGTCTTGATGATATCTCGGACGAGTTGCAAAATTGGTCATGTCGGGTCAAAAACTAGGTCACTAGGTCAAATCTTACAAAACCCTTGTGTACACAGTAGAGGCAAAATTTTCAGTCCGATACTCATGTAACTTCGTCAGAATGTTTGTCTTGATGATATCTTGGACGAATGTCAAAATGGGTCACGTCAGGTCAAAAACTAGGACACTATATCAAATCTATGGAAAACCTTTTGTACGATCTAGAAGCCACATTTTCAGTTAAATATTCTTGAAAGTCGGTCAGAATCTTCGTCTTGATGATATCTCAGACGACTTTGACGAGTTAGGTCATACCGGGTCAAAAACTAGGTCACCATGTCAAATCTTCGGAAAACCTTGTGTTCGCTCTAGATGCCAAATTTTCTATCCAATACTCATTAAAAATGGTAAGAATGTTTGCCATGATGACTTCTTTGATGAGTGGATGAAAATGGCTGATATCGGGTCAAAAACTAGGACACCGGATCAGATCTTCGGAAAACCTTCGGTACGCTCTAGATGCCACATTTTAGTCCAATAGTTATGAAAGTCAGTCAGAATGTTTGATTTGATGACATCTCAGATGAGTCGGAAAATGGGACATGTCTAGTCAAAAACTTGGTCACCGGGTCTAATCATTTAAAAACCTTGTGTGCCCTCTAGAGGCCATATTTTAGTCCAATACTCATGAAAGTTTGTTAGAATGTTTGTTATGTTATCTCGGAAGAGATTGGAAATGGGTCATGTTTGGTCAAAAAGCTCAGGTGAGCGACTTCAGGGCTGTCGTGACCCTCTTGTTTATCTCTGGTTCATTTCCATTATAGTTCAATATCTCTTTGGTCATAGTTTAGCATCAAGTAATGGACGATGTAGATCTAAGATCAGACTGCACGTTATGTGCAGTCTGATCTTGCTGTACGCCGTCCAAAACAAAAAATGTTTACGTCATCAATGGTAGCATTAGAAGTTATCATTATATCTCATCATAAAATTTCATTTGAATCATTCGCTTGCAAAACGGGCTTTAATGTATTTTCCAAGATGCATTATACCCAGCAAGTCATTGCTTAAATATGGATATTTTTTTTTTGTTTGATAAATGGCTGAATCATGTGGTAGAGTGGTCCATGCACATACAGAATATTGACCGATGGCAAAAGGTTTCGACCTAGGTCAGCTTTTTGCAGATGTATTTCACAGAGCACAGCTCATCTGTTATGTGTAATTTGTATTCAAGTAGATTGTTTTCATCATGGCCAACAAAACATTAGCCCTCCATACTGTTTCGTATAATATCAAAACAATGGTTTTTTTTTTTTTCTTGCAATATACTAACTAAAAAAAAAAATAAACCACTTTTTGGTCCCACTTTCTATCCGCTACTTTGTTGGCAGTGTATTTTCGTGTTAACCCTTAGGCTGCTAAGCGCGAGTCAATGACCTTTGCCGGACATTGTAGATCAAGATCAGACTGCACAGAACGTGCACCCTGGGCTTGGTTCTATACGATCTGCTTGTTTAGACTAGTATATAGGATAAACATCTTTCTGAGTTCGAATGGATTGAATTCTCAGTCATGGAAAGAGACAGAATTCATATGAGCCATGTTCTGTGAAAAGGGGGTTTAATCCATCTACGAAGAGTATCGACCCGGCTCAGCCTGCACAGCCCGCGCAGGCTGACCTGGGCCGAAACTTTTCGCTATTGGTCAACTTTCTGTTTGTCAAAGGACCAGTCTACCTCATGATTCAGTCAGTTGTTAGACAAAATGAACTTTATGGATCCATGATCCTGTAATGACCGCTTGGTATCATGCATCACGGAGATGCATTAAGCCCCTTTGTGCCAGAGCATGGTTCATCTATTTGGCGTTGAACGAGATAAAGATATGATGCATAACAGATTTTAATTATTTTCTTTATTCAATGATTGGTAGTAGTAGTTATAATGATAAGTACGTTTTTTATTCATTTTTGTCGTTAAATTTAGTCTACGTTTACGTGTGAAGCGCTTAACTCTTTACCACACAATCCCCAGTTATAACGACCCTGAAGAAGAAGGCTTTTGAAAACATTGTGGGAAAAGAAGAAAATGCTGGTAACCAGCATTTTCTTCTTTTTCCCACAATGTTTTCAACGATCTCAAAGACAGATAATGTCGTTTGTGCCCCATTTTATTCGTCGTCTGCAAACGCTTTCAATTTGGACTGGTCTAAAATTTTGTTGTGTGGTAAAGAGTTAAGTAATGAATCGACTTCTCCGATAAGGTAATACAGCCCAAATATTGGAGTATTAATGTTGTTTCAATGTTGTTTGCCAGATCATGTTATGAAATAACCGACTGTCCAGATCAAAGATCCGACTGTAGGTTTTGTTAAGTCTGATCATAATCTACATTGTCCGCAGAATTTGTGCATAGCCCTCTAAGGGTTTAAAGAATACATTTAAAAAAAAACCTATGTCTTTCAAACACGACTCTACTCTTTTGAGGACAATGTATATAAAAATCAGACTGCACTAAAGTTGCCGTCTGATCTTGGATCCACTCTTTTTGGCACGGTGAGATATTTCTGACCAAAAGATATCTGAAACCGCAATATTTAGGGTCGTCATAGAATAGTTCAAAGGTTAAAATAGGTAACTTCCGCTGAAAGGTTACACGATAAATCACTGCAGTTTGAAGGGTCAGTTGACTAGAGTTTCTCCAAGATAAGACGGTACATTCTGCGTAGTCTGATGTTGATCAACACTATGGGTATATGTACATAGAATGAACTTAAGAGTTTTGGAGAATAAAAAAGAAATAGGCCTCGTCTCAGCGAAATGCTATTATTGTACAAATTTCGTCATAACTACAGTAGTAAGGAAAATGTTTCTATTGTAAATCTGTAACTTTTCACAGTAATATACCTATAGTGATTCTTAGTGTTTGCTGCTTTTTTTTTTATCTAAATTGCTGAAATCATCATATTTGTCAATAATAAAGTGATTCTTAGTTTTGCTGTTATGCTTTGTTATCTAAATAGGAGAAATCATTTTATTTCACAACAATATATGATTCTTAGTTTTTGCTGTTATTTTTTCTTATCTAAATTGGTGAAAATCATTTTATTTCACAATAAAGGACACCCCAAGGGGACCAACGTCGCAGAACGATGGAACTAAGAACCCCAAGGCTACAAATCTAATGCGCTAGCCTTTAAGCAACAGAGTAGCCTTTTTCTCTTTCAGTTCCGTAGGCGAAAACAGAACTTTATTTCAAAATGACTTGAACTATGTTCATCGTCATTACAAAGCTTATACAAAAATATTAGAATAGCATATACATACATGTAACAATAACAGACACTGAATAAATAAGTATATATTGTATTTGCAGAAATCACTCTTGGTTGCAGCAGTTTTTCACAGTTTTCGACTTGCATGGATCAAGACCAACACACAAATTCTTGCATATTCATCTTGGTCTATGCACCCCGATGATGTTTCTGAATATGGATTTCTATCTATATATTGTGATACCAATCTATTTCTTTATTTCTAAAGCTTATTTTAGACCTGTCTTCGAAAAAGCATAGTATAGGCGATTTATCACACGTATAGATAGAGGGATGAGCTCTAACAGCTAATAATAGATTGAAGATAGAATAGGCTGAAAATTGACAATTTACATACGAGAACGGATAATAACAATAATAATAATAGTAATAATTAGTAGTGACAATAATTGTAATAGAACAAGCGCAAAACGTGGGGAAAATGTATATATTTATACATGTACTGTAGTATACAGACTACTCGAAAATCGAAATTTTATTTAACTTACAATTATGTAAAGTAAAGGCTGTCATCGAAACATAATATGTGTGAAAAGTCGAAAATGACGAAAACGCGAAAAGAAAATAGCAAACCGGTCACAAGTCTTGAAAGGAAAAGCCTTTCAAGGCTACCCCTCAAAATGAAAAAAGCAAACGTTTCTGCGGACGATGTTGATCAAGATTCGACCACACCAAATATGCAGTCCGATCCCGGATCACTTTCGTCCTAAATTTCTGGAATGAAAAGGCGAACAAGAGAATGCGGTACTTTGATTAGTCTTATCCGTTTTAGAACCGACTTTGAAAGCAAAGAAAAAAGTCTGAAGCCACGTTAGTTCTTTATCTTAACTCTTTACCAAAACGACAAAATTTCGGAATCGGCCAAATTGAATCATTTACAGAAGACAAAATAGGCGCACGTCAAATTAAAAAATAAAACCTTTTTCTTCTTAGGTCGTTAAAACTCGAAATTGTGTGGTATCGGGTTAACTGATGTAGTATTTAGTTGTTAGTGTTAAGGGTTTGACGCCTCTGTTCAAAAGCCTTGATACAAAAGATAGGAAGGTTGTTCAGAGTTTGGGCACTATAATTTTCTAGCAATTGTATAAACTTATATGTGCTGGGCCTAATGAAAAAGTATCTTTTTATGTAATTTTCTCTAAAAGTTTTGTAGAGAGGGCAAATAAGTATGAAGTGGTATTCGTCCTCAATTTCGTTCATGCTACAAAAAGTGCAAATTCTATACAATCTGTCTATGTTCCGGTGTCTACCAACTTCAATATTTACCTGATGTGAGGATAACCTTATTTTTGCAAGACAATTTCTATACTTAGAGTCGTACATTATGGTAAGGTAGTTCGAAAGTTCTAGAACAGATTTTAAACTCCTGAATAGCGTCAGAGAAGTTTTGTTTTGTATATCCATATGCCAATCAGTAACGAAGAAATCCATTGATCTTCTTTTGAAAATTGGTAAAAAGATTTCCATTTTTACAGATGCTGGGAAAAGCCATATTTCATGAAAGCCGCAGCGTTCTAAAAGATGTTTCACTTTCGAGGCCTAGTTCGGTTTTGAAATCTTGTCGATATTTTCGTACTGTAATTAATTTCAAAAACTTTCTGTGCACTCTTTCAGCAATTTCCGTTGTAGTAAAACCCTATACTTCACTAGAGAAGGTAAGGATCGGCGATACAAAAGAGTCAAATAGAGAAAGCATGATTTTGATTGGGATATCTTTACCTTGAGTAATCGACAGTAATGCGTTCATTGCCCGGAGTGCTTTACCTGCGTACGTTTGTACAGCATTTATGAATGATCCGCTACTCGTGAAAACAACCCCTAGATAGTTGAACGATCTTACGGTCTCTATCTTAATGTTTGAATAAGTGAACGTAGGTTCATTACTTATTTTTCTCCCATTTTTGAATATCATTATCTTTGTTTTCTCAGTGTTAACAGTCAGTTTCCATTTTTTGAAATATAACTCGAATTTGTTTTTGATATATTGTAAGCCTTCGGCAGTTTCTGAGATCAATGCCGAGTCATCTGCAAAGAGTAATAGGTATATGTTAATTTGATCGATTGTTAATTCTGTATTTTTGTCATCCTGTAGAAACAGCTCAACATCATTTACAAATAGAGAGAATGAGATCGGTGAGCTTATCTCGCCCTGTAATAATCCGACATTGCAATCTAGGAGATCCGATATATTACCCAAATGTTTGACGCAAAGTTTTATGTCTTCATACATAGATCGCAAAAGGGCTAACCGCTAGCCATTTATTCCCTGCCTTAAAAGTTTACACCAGAGCGCATTTCGGAAATGGAATCAAAGCATTTGTGAGTCTACAAAACAGCAGTATAGTTTATCTTTATTTTGCAGTTGTTTTTCAATGAAAGCGTTGAGTAGGAAGACAGCATCGACAGTACTGTAATTTGCTTTGAAACCGAATTGTGCGTCCGTTATAACATCATTTTCAACAGACCATTTTTTTACACGTTCATTCAGAAGTCATAAATAATTTACAAAAGCAACTTATAAGGGTTATACCTCTGTAATTGTTTGGGTCTGATTTATCTCCCTTTTTAGCTCACCTTGGCACAACGTGCTAAAGGTGAGCTATTGTGATCGCCCTATGTCCGGCGTCCGTCGTCCGTCAACAATTTCTTTAAACATCTTCTTCTCCTAAACCACTGGGCCAATCTTGATGAAACTTGGCAGGGATGTTACTTGGGTGAAGCTCTACCAAAATTGTTCAAAGAATTGAATTCCACCCACAACTCTGGTTGCCATGGCAACAAAAAGGGAAAAGAAGCAAAATCTTTGAAAATCTTCTCTGAAACTAGAAGGCGCAGAGCTTTGATATTTGGTATGTAGCATCTCCTGGTGGACCTCTACCAAGTTTGTTCATTTGATGACCCTGGGGTCAAAACTGGCCCCGCCCCAGGGGTCACAAGTTTGAGCATAGTAACAAAGAAGGAAAAATTTAAAAATCTTCTTCTCTGAAACTTGAAGGCGTAGAGCTTTGATATTTGGCATGTAGCATCTCCTAGTGGACCTCTACCAAGTTTGTTCATATGATGCCCCTGGGGTCAAAACTGGCCCCGCCCCGGGGGTCACAATTTCTAACATAGGAACAAAAAAGGAAAACTTTAAAAATCTTCTTCTGTAAAACTAGAAGGCATAGAGCTTTGATATTTGGCATGAAGCATCTCCTAGTGGACCTCTACCAAGTTTGTTCATATGATGCCCTTGGGGTCAAAACTGGCCCTGCCCCGGGGGTCACAAGTTCGAACATAGGAACAAAGAGGGGAAACTTTAAAAATCATCTTCTCTGAAACTGTAAGGCGTAGAGCCTTGATATTTGGTATGTAGCATTGCCTAGTGGACCTCTACCAAGTTTGTTCATATGATGCTCCTGGGGTCAAAACTGGCCCCGCCCCGGGGGTCACAATTTCCAACATAGGAACAAAGAAGGAAAACTTTAAAAATCTTCTTCTGTAAAACTAGAAGGCATAGAGCTTTGATATTTGGCATGAAGCATCTACTAATGGACCTCTACCAAGTTTGTTCATATGATGCCCCTGGGTTCAAAACTGGCCCCTCCCCGGGGGTCACAATTTCCAACATAGGAACAAAAAAGGCAAACTTTAAAAATCTTCTGTAAAACTAGAAGGCATAGAGCTTTGATATTTGGTATGTAGCATCGCCTAGTAGACCTCTACTAAGTTTGTTCATATGATGCCCTTGGGGTCAAAATTGGCCCTGCCCCGGGGTCACAAGTTCAAACATAGGAACAAAGAAGGAAAGCTTTATTTTTTTTTTTTTTTTTTTTCCTCTTAAATGGGAAGGCATAGAGCTTTGATATTTGGTATGTAGCATCTCCTAGTGGACTTCTACCAAGTTTGTTCCAAGGATGCTGCTTGGGTAAAAACTGGCCCAGCCCCTGGGGTCACAAGTTCGAACATAGGAACAAAGAAGAAAAACTTTAAAATTCTTCTTTTCTGAAACCGAAAGGTGTGGAGCTTTGATATTTGGTATGTTGCATCTCAGAGTGGACCTCTACCAAGTTTGTTCATATGATGCCCCTGGGTCAAAGCTGGCCCCGCCCCGGGGGTCACAAGTTCAAACATAGGCACAAAGAAGGAAAACTTTAAATTTCTTTTTCTCTTAAACAGGAAGGTGTAGAGCTTTGATATTTCCTAGTGGACCTCTACCAAGTTTGTTCATATGATGCCCTTGGGGTCAAAACTGGCCCAGCCCCGGGGTTCACAAGTTCGAACATAGGAACAAAGAAGGAAAACTTTGAAATTCTTCTTTAAAACTGAAAGGCGTAGAGCTTTGATATTTGGTATGTAGTGATTCTCTTCTAAGTTTGTTTGCCCATCTAAGCGCAACAAGTTCATTGAGTTCAAAATTGGGTCATCTTGGGTCATAAACTAGGTCACTAGGTCAAATTAAAGAAATGTCTTGTTGGCACTCTCGAGGCCACATTATTTGCTCAATTGCCTTGAAAATTAGTTAGAAAGTTTGTCTTTATAAAGTCTCACATAAGATTAATTTGGGTCAACTTGGGTCATAAACTAATTTACTGGGTCAAATTAAAGAAATACCTTGTTTGCACTCTGGAGGCCACATTTATTGCTCAAATGACCTGAAATTTGGCCAGAATGTTTGTCTTGATGAAATACCAGGTGAGTTTGGATTTGGGTCACCTGGAACCATAAACTAGGTCACTAGGTCAAAATAAAGAAATACCTTGTGGGCACTCTAGAGGCCACATTCTTTGCTTAATTGCCTTGAAAATTGGTCAGAATGTTTGTCTTTGTAAAATCTCACATGAGTCTGAATTTGGGTCAACTGGGGTCATAAACTAGGTCACTTGGTCAAATTAAAGAAATAGCTAGTGGGCACTCTAGAGGCCACATTTATTATTCATTTGGTTTGAAAATTGGTTAAAATGTTTCTTTTGATATAGTCAAAGACCAGTTCAAATTTGGGTCACCTGGGGTCATAATCTAGGTCACTAGGTCAAATTAAAGAAATATCTTTAGGGCACTCGAGGCCACAATCTTTGCTCAATTGACTTGAAAATTGGTCAGAATGTTTGTCTTCATGAAATATGAGTTTGAAATTGGGTCACCTGCGGTCAAAAACTAGGTCACATGGTCAAATTAAAGAAAAACCTTAAAGGCACTCTACTAAGGTGAGCGACCCAGGGCCATCATGGCCCTCTTGTTAAAGACTGGGATAATTACACCACATGACCAAGATCGCGGGAAGGTTTGTTTATTGGAGAGGTCATCAGACCTTTCCAAGTGGTGAGTTTAAAAGGCAGACTGCCACAGAAATCGCTGTCTAAATCCATTTGTTTTTGCGAAATTGTTCTGATACACCGTCTGTTTCGTCATGGTTTTATAAACAAACCGAAATCAAAAAAACTGAAATAGGAAATAAACGTTTTCTTTTATATGACGGCTTTCCAAAAAGATTTATTATACTATATTGATAGTAAATGATCTCTCTAATAATTGCAATTTTTCATTAAACAAATAAATCTAAGCAGAGAGAACAAAAATTTGTTAAAAAAAAAAAAGAGAAAGAACACCGCGGGAAAAGATCACGCGACTTGATACTATCTGAAGAATTCGTACCCTGAAGAACTCGTACCCTAATCTCGAGAGCACGTGTTCTCTGGAGAACTCGTACCCCACAAATAGATAGAAATAGGTTGATCAGTATGTTTTCAAGTTCTATTTTTCAAAACTAACTAGATTCTAGCATTTTTCTGTTTTATTCAAAAAATTCTGTGGATTTATAATGATATAGATTTGATGAAATACCACACAGAGCTGCTTCTATTATGCGGGATTGCGAGAATCCTGCGAAAATCAACTTATAAGAGCGAAAGAAAGTCTTGCCTCTTCGCCCTACGTACCGCACACCTCAAAAGAGTCCGTGGTCCTTTGGTTTTGGGCGGATTGCGCAGGCTGACATGGGTCGATACTTTTTGCAGATGCATTAAGCGCCCTTTTCTCAGAGCATGGCTCATTTATCTACTTTCTTAAATTTTTAACGTTTAGACAAACAACCTCTTCATTTTACATGTCTGCAGCAGACAACTTTTCAAAATATTGTGGAAAGAGGAGAAGCTGTTAGTCACTGCAGTTTCTCCTATTGTCACAATGGTTTCCATCACATCAAAGCACCATCTTCCACATTAATTATCAAAGTTTAAATTGTCGTCTGCATGCTTTTTCTGTTTGGGACAGTCAAAAAATTGTTGTTTGTTAAAAGATTAAAAAATGTTACATTTATTTTTAACATCTCTGGTACTAGTATTATGTATAGGCCACCTTTATTTGTTGTTATCGGGTAAGATTTTTGCCTTCAGTGGAATTAGCATATTGTATCAAATTTTAATTGAACGATTTCTCCTTTCCAAAAAAAAAAAAAATTGGCTTATCTGAGCACACATTACAAACATTCATTAGAGGGTTGTTCCTTTTGAAAATGAGCTAAATTGGATAATAATCTTCGGTTTTGTGTCCTTTAATTTTGAAAAAAATATGCATTTCTGAGCATGTTAATAGCATATGGCCTCCAATTCCTTGAATATTATAACAATGTGGAACATGTACTGTTTTGTGCCTTTACACCAGCAAGATTGGAAAAAAAAATGTTTTTTTCACATTCATTTAATGCCTAACTTGTTTACTTCTACCAAAATATATTGAAATCAAAAGCCAATAAACTATTTGAAAACATCGATGCCGACCTCTCCTGGCTTCTTTTTTAAAGAAGCCAACTTGTCTAATATATAGTTAAAAAGTTTCTCCAGTGGTCCGCTTCTAAAATGTCTATCCCTACCTTGAAATATTCATAGATAACATCGTCTAAAGAACATTCAGAGTTCCACAAGCTTTCCTGATTTCCTCTATCGTTATTGGAGAATCTAAGTCTTCGAATGTACTTTGAAAATTTTGATCTAACGATTTGTACTGACCCAGCTGTTCGAGGCACTCTTCGTCCTCTTTGTGATTATTTTGTGAACCTAGATGACTATCATAGAATGTGGTTAAGCTTATATTTTCTGACTCATTGGTATTTTTATTATTTTTGAATAGGTTCCAGAAGTCCTTTGGATTTTTACTTTTGAGTTCTTTTAATGTTTTTGCAAATTGTATATCGTACGCCCTTTTTTTCTGTCTGTAGAGAGTCTCGTATTCCTTCTTTTTTGTTAAAAAATCATTTCTATTTTCCTCGGACATACAAATGTTATACTTTTTTAAAGCCTTCTCATAAGCATATTTACGTTTTCTACACTCAGAGTCAAGCCATTACTTATCCTCTTTGTTTGAATCGTTAAAATGATTATCTTTCACAACATGCGTTTTTTTTTAAAGTAATTATTTCCTCTACCTGTGAGATACTCACTGAAGATGTTCACTAGTGTATCTGTATCACAGTTAATGTTGTTTTGGATATCATTGCACAAAGAGTTAATATCTTTATTAATATCATATAAAAAAATATCTTTATGCGCTTCATTCCAAAAAAGTAAAAATAGCTACCTACTGTAAACAAAGCTGGTATTAGAATGCATATAGATTTAAACGGTATCGTTTAACAGTATGGAAATTATTGTGAAGATGACAATCTGTTATTATACGGTCGGTCTAAGTGTTAGCTGCTGGCAGAGAATTTAATTTCAAAAATAGGTTAGAAGTTGTTAGGTTACTTTATTTTTTTTGTTTACTTTTTGCCTGATTTTAAAGTTCATTTTTCTGCCAGCGACTAACATGTGGACCGACCACACAATGACAGATCCTCGTCTTCACAATATTTTATCATACTTTAGTTTGGTATGATTTTAATTTAAATGCATTTTAACACCTGCATTGTCTATTTGGCAGCTATTGGCCCTTAACTCTTTACCAAACGACAATTCTCTATAGCATTTGCAGACGATAAAATAAATGTACATATTTCTCAAATGCCGATTTGATTTTCTGTCATTGTAGGATGGTAAACAATGTGGAAAAGGTGAAAATGCTGGTTACTAGCATTTTCTCCTTTTTCCACTTTTTTTATTTTTTTTTTTAGGCCTGCTAAAACTCGGGATTGTGGGGTGAAGGGTTAAATAAACGAAATCAATGTTCTCATACAAATCACCCAAGTAATGGTACTTTTAACTTTTCTGTATATTAAAATTGTCTCGTTGTAGGGGACATAGTAGATCCAAGATCAGACTTCCCGTTTACTGCAGTTGCCGTCTGATCTTAATCTACACTTGCTGCAAGAGTAAGTCTAGTCGTTAAAAACGGTCAAAGGGAACTGAGTTAGATTTTCTCCCGGGAAATTCGAAACGAAACAAGCCATGCTCTAGCAAAACGAAGTTAACTCTTTACCAAACGACAAATTCTTAGACTAGTCCAAATTGAAAGCATGTGCAGGCGACAAAATAAATGTAACTCAAAAATTGAAATTTGTTTTGGGAAGGCTAGAAAACATTGTGGGAAAAGGAGAAAATGCTGGTTACCAGCATTTTCTCCTTTTCCCACAATGTTTTCAAAAGGCTTCTTTCTCAGGGTCATTAAAAGTCGGGATTGTGTGGTAAAGGGTTAATGCATCTCCGTGATGGCTATTACCACGCAAGTCATCACATAATTATGGATCTGTTATGGCATACTAGTAATATCAGTTTTGTCAAACAACCGACTGACTCTTGAGGTAGAATGGCCTTTGGACATCCAGAAAATTGACAGATAGCAAAAAGTTTCGACCCATGTCAACCTGCGCAGGCTGACAATGGGTCCATTTTTTTTTTTTTTTTTTCTTTTTTTGCAAATGCATCAAACCCCTTTTACACAGAGCACGGTTCAAATTTTTTTCATCCTTAACGAGAATTACAACGCAATGTTTTCCACATACAGTAAAAACAGTTTGTGAGCCAGATACATAAACTCACAAAATTCTTTCAAACCCACTGGCTGCATTGCAACACAGCATCGAAACTATGTCTAGTGGTGAGAGAGGAAAGCAATGGCTTTCAAAAATCATCGGAAAGAATTTTGGCGAAACTGAGATTCCAACATGCAAACCCCGGACTACAAGCCCTGTCTAAGGCTCGGTTTCTAACATTAGTGATAATAATAATATTTAACTCTTGACCACAAAATCCAGTTTTAACCACCTTGAAAAAGAGGGCTTTTGAAAACATAATGGGGAGAAGAAGAAAGTGCTGATTACCAGCATTTTCTTCTTTTTCCACAATGATTACTGTCCTATCAGAAGATTTAATTTCATTTGTATCAATTTTTAATTTCTCGTCTGCAGATGGTTTCAATTCGGTAGCGTCTAAAATGTTTGGTTTGGTAAATGATTACAGAAAAAAAGCACTTTGAAGAAATATATATATATGTAGGTGGAATTTGTTTATCAGTAAATTCAGTTTTGATAGGTCAAACAACTAATAAAATAATGATAAATCATTCTATCAATCTATCAGCTATGAATATATGTATGTACAGAAAAATAAACAGACAAACAGATGAAGAAAAATAAGCATTACATTATAAAGTTACTATTTAAACTACACAGCCTACCTTTGACGTCAGAACTGCGCAGATGGCGGTATTGAAGACTCATTGAGACGGATCAGGGAACTATCCGTTTTTATTCCAAACCTGTACAATGTACACGTCCGTTGTCCTTTCTGGCGCATCGATATTTCCCAAGCGAAGAGCTTCTTCAACAGCCAGAGCTCCAGATAGAGGGAGTGATTTTGATTTCAAAATTGAAAATATTAATCACTCTTCACAAAACCCTATGTTATGGGTACTCAATAGAATCGTCTCGATGAGACGATTCTAATGAGTACCCACAACATAGGGTTTGGAAGAGAAATAATAAATTTAGAATACTATCACTCCCTTTTTGTCTGGAGCTCAGAACAGCTATTGCGGAGAAGTGAGATCAGACAGCGGAAAATGAGATCAAACTGCAAGTTGCATTATTAAGTTTGTTAATCCCTTTACCACACAATCCCTACTTTTACCGACCCTGACAAAGAAAGCTTTTGAAAACACTGTGGGAATAGGAGAAAGTGCTAGCAACCAGCATTCTCCCCTTTTCCCACAATGTTTTCTACCCTTTCCGAAACAGATTTCAAATGCCGAGTTGCATTTTTTTGGTCGTCTGCAAATGCTTCCAAATTTTTGTCGTCTGGTAAAGAGCTATCCTTCTACCAGACGAAAAAAAGTTTTCAGATTCGTCCATATTGAAAGCATTTGCAGACGACAAATGAGATGTGGATCAAATAAGGGGATTGTACGTTAAAGGCTAAAATATGGGAAATAAAGGCGAAAACACATGCTCTGTGAAAAGGGGGCTTACTGTAATTGCAAAAAGTATTTTTATTACTCGAATACCCGGCAAATTCAACATTTTTAATCCGATTTGTTTAAAATTAGCCATTAGAGCGCCGAATAAATCGAAAGAAAAGTTCCAGTCCTGAGGCAGGAAACCTGATTAAGTGCAACTTCAATTTGCATTTTGTTCAAAATTTCCAGCAGAGCGGACAGCGAAGATCAAAGATCAGACGGCACATTTTACGCAGTCTGATTTCGATCCACAAAAGTTGCAAAGGCAATTAACAAGTTGTTAAAGACGCTTCAACCCTTTACCATACAATTTCTGTGTTCTGTGTTCTGACAAGAAAAGCTTTTGACAACAAAGAGGGGAAATATAGATGATGCTGGTGACCAGCGTTTTCTCTTTTTACTCTCACAATGTTTTCTACTCTATCAAAGACATAATTATTCCGTTATCTGAGCAACCCTGGATTTGTTGTCTGCAAATACTTCCAATGTGTACAAGTCTAAAACTTTGTCGTCTGGTAAACAATTAGGGGTTCACAGGTATTTTTCCATTCTTATGCGACCCACATACTATCTATATTATCATAAAAATACCTATCAAATAAGGTTGTATAATTCTGTTCTTTCCAACAAACGGAACAATCATATTGTTCATTTAAAGTACTATTCATTTACAGTTCGGCTGCTATTCGATAAAATTATTACCCAGGATCTTTCAGTAAATATGTGTGTTCCAAATATTCATCACTTTATTGCATAAGTCTTCAATATTGCCTATACACGTTCAATATGACCTATTATCCATCCAATTAACTACCTTTGCTTTCAATGTAGTAAAGCCATTTATTATCATTATCTTTATTTTCCCCATGAATGTAGATCTATTTCCTTTCATTTTAACTACTGAGTCATGATCTGTATTTACATTTATGATATCTGTACGGCTATTCAGTTGTATGTGACTTTATTAATACATGTATTTTATTATGTATGACGGGAGACTGTAAAGTTTAAGTCAATAAAGTATTGTCTTTTGTCTATGAATTTTCTTGTCTTATACACGTATGAGATCGGAAAATAATGCCGAATTTGGTCAGCGTTCTGTAATCATGGATACGCCTCATTCATAAAGCATGGCTGATTCAGTTATATCTCTGTGAATCAACTGCCATAACTAATAACCGTGTGACAAAGTTGCAGATTTCAGCATATTTAAACGTAAAACAAAAACATTAATGCAAGTTTCTCGAGAACTTTTTTTAAAGATACATCGACACGACGAGTTCGTTTCTGGCCAGTTTTTATCCTACTTCATCATTATTTTATCAAACTATAATCAGTCTTGTATCTTCATGCAAAGTGTTGCCCCTGACTGTTGCAAGGTTGCATAGATTAAGACAGACAGAACATGCATTACATTTTCTGCAGGCAATCAAAGAAAGCACTGTTAAAATTGTCGTTTCCGGGTCTAAATGGGAGATTTCTGATATATCTAGGTATTTATCCCTAACATCATATACATCGGTAATTTGTCCACGCTTACACAGCTGACTAAATCCGAACCATTCTACAGTCTTTCAAAGAGGCTAAATGTATAGTTAAAATCTTTGAAAATCTTCTTGTTCCAAACCATAGGGCTTGGAGCAGTAATATTTGGTGTGCATCATTGCAGATCTATACCAAGAGTTTTCCAGCTGTCGCTTTTGAATCAAAATTTGCCCCGCCTGGGTTCACAAGTTTTAATTTGGCTTTAATGATGAAATCTTGAAAACTCTTGCTCATATAAACAGAAAGGCTGACAGAGATGTATTTTTCCAGAGTGAAAATTTAATGTCCAGTTCATTAAATCAACACTCCAAGGGTTGAAAAAAATATACCGCAATTTAATGTTCACGGATTTCCGCGAGAAAATGGTGTCGAAATGTTTTGTGTACATTTTTGTGTATCTTGTATTTGTGTTTAAAAGTTTATATTTTGTATTGTAGTTGTATTAGTTGTTTATATCTTAGATGTAATTCGTAAGTGTGTTTTCGGATTAATTAAACGTAAGTTGTTCTGTGGATGTAATAAAAGATAGCATAATACCGGTAGGTCTCCCGCCACTATATCACGAAAACCCATGAAAATCATACTTGTGCGTCACAAAAAAAAAATGCTAATTTTTACGGATTCACTCCGTGTATATTAGGCACAATCACTGATCGACATAATGAAGCTGAACATTTTATTGCCAGATGTATGCACAGAACTGTATAGTGGTGGGTGGTTTCTGGTATTGCCTAAAAGATATGAGCCATGCTCTGGTTGCAGGGGACTTAATGCATCTCCGTAATCATGCATAATACCGAGCAAGTCATCACATAATGACGGACCCATAAAATCCGTTATGTCAAACAACCGACTGTATCATACGGTAGACTGGTCCTTTTACGAACAAAAGAGTGACCTATAGCGAAAAGTTTCGGCCCAGGTTAGGCCTGCGCGCAATGCGCAGGGGGACCCGAATCAATGCTTTTCCAGATGCATTAAACCCCTTTTACACAGTGCATGGTTCATATGGTCTGATCTCATATTATGTGCAGAAATTTCAAAGTGCAGTGATACTGAAAGGATTTATAGGATAAAATGGATTTGTCGGGAGGGTGATGTGGAAACGAAACTTTGAAGGAGCTTTTGCTTGGTATTGGAGTTTTCTCACATGCATCAGAGTTGAGAGGCGAAAAATCGCCGGAAAGAAAGTTTGTCTCAACCGGTTATCGAGCTCGCAACGTATACGTATATATCATCCCTAGCTCAGTATTTTAACACCTTACCAACAGTTCCAAGTTAAGTGTTCGTGAGGAAATATGCTTTAGAAAACATTGAGGAAAGGGAAAAATGTTTACCAAAAACATCTTGGGAAAAGATTTGTCGTCTGCTATTGCTTTCAAAAATGTCAAGTCCAAACTTCGTTGTTTGGTTAAGTGTTAAAAGTTGGTTCAAGTCCCACTGTGGGTGCTAAAAGAATTTGAGTAATCTTGGACAATGCATTACAGAGTCATAGCCCAGTGAGGATTAAACATGAGGAAAACACGTTTTTGCTATCACTATGATATAACTGTTGAAATCGGCCCAAACGCCATTCTACTTTTGACTGAAATATTGTTGAAAGCGGCGTAAAACACCATTCAATCAATCAACCATTCTACTTTGTGAGTTTATAAATGAATCTCGGTTTATCTGATTTCCTTCTGCGCACAACCTTTTTAGAGCATTTTTTAAATATTTCGATAAAAGAAGAATTCTGCTGCAAATTTATCGTTTTGGATAAATGTTTTCGCATGCATGCATGTACATGTATTTAGCGTTGATGCTTTTACTTCCAGGGGTGACTTTCCTGGCTCCTTTGCAGACGGCATAGATCAAGATCAGACTACACAGAATGTGTAGTCTGATCTTAGAGCTACGCCTTCCGCTACCTGTTTCTATACTATGGGCAAAATGATCTACTAAGAATTCACGAAAATTCGGTTTAATTAACCTTTTACCACACTATCGCAAGTTTAAACGACCCTAGAGAATTAGGCCTTTGAAAAAAATGGGAGAAAAGGAGAAAATGATGGTAACCAGCATTTCGCCATTTCCTATTTTCTGTTCTCTTTTTATTCCTACTAGTTATCAATTATCATGTTTAACACTTTTCCAAGCGATCAAGAGTTTTAACGACCGAGAAGAAGAGGCTTTTTGAAACATTGTAGGTAAAGGAGAAAATGCTGGCCTACAAAGACAGATCCCATCACTTCAGACCCACTTTTCATTCCTAGTCTCATTCTAGATTAGAAAGTAATGCAACCTTTTGGTTTAACCAATCAGAAATTGCGTTAGAAAATGTTTGAAAATAAGATTAAGAATGTTCTTAAGAATAGCTGGTGAATACCGGCAAATCTTTCCATATCTTTCCCAAATCTACCCAAATCTTTCCTAAATCTACCCAAATCTACCTGAATCTCCCCTATATCTACCAAAATCTTTCCTAAATCTACCCAAATCTTTCCCAAATCTACCCAAATATTTCCTAAATCTACCCAGATCTTTCCCAAATCTACTTAACTCTCCCAAATCAATCAAATGAGAGTAAGCTGATGAATTGTTTTACTACGAAGACGAAAACAGTTATCATGAGAAAACAACTTGTCAAATACACTAACACTTGTAATACTGACAAATGTTTGGCCCAATGAAAATTGCATAGGTTGATGGACGCTCATAGCAATCGAACACAGAAAGTCTTGATCACAAGACCGACCCTCTGAGTTACAACCACAGACACAACCACAGACACCACCAAACTTTTCACCAGTTTTTAAGACACATAACATAATAACTTTGATCGAAAGCTTTATTTAACATGAAATTTATTTTAATAATGTCTACTTATATGCACCAAATGATGTTTAAACATCTAAAAATAAGTTGACCCTAAAAAACAGGAAAACAACTTACTTTACATCTTTTAATCAGATAGTAGTTCGAAATTTATTTACTTATGTAATGGTATTGGCAACATTAGAGGAGATTTGGGGCAGATTTTGGTAGATTTGGAAACATTTGGGAATTTCGTGCCGCCCCGTTGGCAGCATGAAATACCCAAATCTTCCCAAATCTTTTTGGGGAAGATTTGGGTGAATTTGGGAGATATTTGCAAAAGATTTTGGTAGATTTGGGTATTTCGTGCCGCCTGTGACTAGTGCCTGTTCTACCTATTTGTTAACCCGCTCGTCCGTCCATTCTTTGTGGTATATGTAAACCTTCCTCAGCTCAGTCGGTAAAGTACTAGGCTTAAATTTCAGGTCGCTCGTTGGATTCCCAGCTTGACCAAATTCTTTCCGAGGATTGACGATAGTCACTTTGACAGGATTTATACCTCTACCACCGCTAAACATTGTTTCGACGATTTTTACATGGGAGATCTGCCATTGTCTCTGAAAGAATATATTGTTCGAAGTACTGGTTTAAAAAAAAATCCAGGAAGCAAGGATAGGTTCACCGGCCGCCGCGGTGTAATAGATATAACGTTCAAAACAGACAACAGCAAAATACACATTTATCCATCAGTCTGTCACCGCCGATCATTGTTTCGACGATGGTTATATGGGAAAACAGCCAATGGCCTGCGCAGATTATTGTGCGAAGTAGTCTACTGGTAAGAAAAATTCATGGAAAGCATGGATAGGTGCACTGGCCGCCGCGGGATAACTGAAACAATGTTAAAGACTGCATCAACCAATCCATCAATTGTTGCAACGTCTGTGTGTGTGTGTGGGGGGGGGGGGGGGGGCCTTCAATTTAACTGGAGACTTTTCTGTTTAACTTTCAGCGCTAAATATTTGAGCCATACCCTAGTAAAACGGGGTTTCATGCATCTGTGATCCATTATATACCTACCAAGCCAGTCATCACATAATTATGGATCAATAAAATCCATTTTGTCTGACAACCAACTAAATCATAAGATAGAATGGTCCATGGACATGCAGAAAATTTACAAATAGCAAAAAGTTGCTGTCCACGCAGGCTGACATGGGTCGATAGTTTTTGCAGATGTCTTAACTCCTAACCACAATATACCGAATTTTAACGACCCAGAGGAAAAAGGCCATTGAAAACATTGTCGAAAAGGGAGAAAATGCTGGTAACCAGCATTTTCTCCTTTTCCCACAATGTTTTCTGTCCTCCCAAAGGTAAATTTCAGTTTTTAAGTCACGTTTGATTTGTCGTCTGCAAATGCTTTGAATTTGGACGAGTCTAAAAATTTGTCGTTTGGTAAAGAGTTTAAGCAAGTTTTTCGCAGAGCGTCGCTCATATATACTCGACTTCTTTCAACGGCTGAAAGTACAATCCGCTGATACTCGACATATCTTAATTGAGCCATGCTCTGGCAAAAGGGGGCTTAATGCATCTTCGTGAAGCATTATACCAAGCAAGTCATCATATAATTATGGATCCCTAACGGCCATTTTTTTTAAAAACCGACTTAATCATGGGGTAGATTGGACCCTAGACATAGAGAAAATTGACCAAGAGCGAAAAGTTTCGGCCCAGGTCAGCCTGCGCGGAGAACGCAGGCTGACCTGGGTCGATACTTTTCGCAGATGCATTTAGCCCCCTTTTCACAGAGCATGGCTCAATTGTATCATACAGGCTTGACTAAACAAGCAGATGGCATGGATCTAAGAATCAGACTTGCACGTACTGTAGGCCTACAGTCTGATTTTTTTACACTATGGCACTGACAGGGTTAAAACAAACCACTTTTGAAGGCATTGTATCCAGTTTGAATTACAGCGTGCGGCTGGGTAGCTCAATGGTCAGCGTATCTGACGCGTGACCTTCTGACAATTTTTCGCCTCTTACCTCTTAGACCTTGAGCCACAAATAGGCTCCCCTCCTCCCTCTCACAAGGGGAATTTTCGGCACTATTATTTTCTGAAAGCCCACTGTCTCCTGAGCACTTTGTCAAAGTCTGCCACCTGGCGACCGGGGCGTTTGCGAGTCACGTATAGAGGTCAGGTCATAAAGTGCACTTAGCATAGAAAGGTAGTACTTTATGCATCGCAATTCACGTTAAATTTTCGATTCATTTTCTACATTAAATATGTCAGAAACATCTTTAGATGGATTAATACACTCGTATCTATTATCACAACCAATGTTTCAATTTTGTTTGAATTAAAGTACTGAAAGAACCGTACTTGGTCATGTTTGTATGCTAAAAATGGCTGGTACTGAAAAACGTATCGATAGTATACAAAATCATCTTTTATGAGCTTAGTGATACAGGATAGATGTTATGACAAACATGGTGCCTTCTGATTATAATCAATGCTATCTATAGGCTGCTTTAGCCATGCAAATCAGAGTATTGACAGTACTAAAGGCAGAGTTTTTTAAAATCTAACCTTTGTGGGTATCTAAGATAAAGTTATGCTATGAACCAATAAGGATTCATTGCAGTCAAGATTGTATTAATCACTTCTATGGTCAACAAGGAGTAAATTACTGTATAAATTGGTAATGTAATAACCCAGTGAATAAAGATGTT
This sequence comes from Tridacna gigas, assembly GCA_945859785.2. Lineage (NCBI taxonomy): Eukaryota > Metazoa > Mollusca > Bivalvia > Cardiida > Cardiidae > Tridacna > Tridacna gigas. The sequence continues at coordinate 36,244,532 of OX244036.2, read as the reverse complement.
TAGATAATTTTCTTTATTGTGGCCCTTCATGGAATCCGAGACTTATGTGAAGTTGTCTTTTAAAAACATATAATTATAACGATTATAACAATGATGCTTACAGTAGACCATATCACACTATATGAAGTCTATTCATTATCACTTTCATCCCCATAAACTACAAAGTTTTTTGGGTTTTTTTTTTTTTTTTTTAAATACATCATATACATGTATTGCAAGTCTATGACATGTTGAATTATCCCTTGAGTATCTTAAAAATTCTATAAAGTTTCTGTTCAGTTCATAATGTCACGATTTCGCTACAACTGAAAAGTATCAAGATGTACACAAAGATGGTTTACATAAAACCTTTATCTGAATCACTCAGAGTTTGTTTTTCTCGTAATGATTCTAAGGTAGCATTTTGCACAGCAGGATTTACTTTAGTCGAACTACAGGGACTTCCCATTCACAGCATAGAGTTTGCGAATGAGAAAGCATGTTAGAATTGAAGGAACTATACTCCATGAGATCACTGATCATTTCTTCCCACAGACAGGCAAAACTACAGAGACATCCCTTCACAGCATACAGTTTGCGGATTAGAAAGCATGTTAGAAAAGAAGAAACTATACTCCATGAGATCACTGATCATTCCTTGCTACAGATGGGCTATAATTGGTGCATCACTCATATGGAATAGTACAATAAAATGCAACCTATCATTTGTAATACGAGAAACAACGTTCTGGAAATAATAATAAGCCCATGATCTTGATAGCAGACGCAAAAAAAATGTTCATCTGTTCATGTACAATAATACAAGTATGCTAATATCAAATGAGGAGGCGCTTCAGGTCAAAGTATATTGCAGTGGGCATTTCCAATTTGAAATATCACAGGTACCTCCATAAGTGTTGATAGAGAGAGAGAGAAAACAAAACCCATGCACAATTCTTTTGTCCATAGTAGATATAAGAAGAGTCGTGGAAGATCTATCGAACATAGTAAATAATAACTGGCCAGCTGACCTATCAATAAAGATTCTGATTTTGTCTCTGTTGAATGTGTGCAACATCAAACAAAATGAGTATGGGAAATTTTGTATTTATACTGATGATAAATCGCTAAAATACAATGTGACCGATTTAAGTGATTTGTTTGTGTGTGTTGGAGCTTAACACCCTTTTAAAAGCTTAGGTCATATCACCGCGGTCAGTGCACCTACGCATCTGTTTCCTGGCTTTCTCAAATCAGTACTGACACAACTTTCTTGCCAGGTTACCGGCTATTTTTCTCGCTTGCACGAGATATGAGAGGCAAAAAATCGCCAGAAAAAATGTTTGCCTCAACTGGGTATCAAACCAACAGCCACCAGGTCACAAGTCAGATGCAGTAACCACAGAGCTGCTCGACTGGACGATGACTAAGTGAATATATAGCCTTGAAACTATGCAAACATAGAACAAGATGTTATACATACGTTGTTAGAACAAGATAATCTAAGCAATAAATGGATTGCCATTTGAAAAATAACAATTTGCATGACCTTTGCAACAAAAAACATAATGATGACCAAAAAATGAACAGTACATTATAACACACAAAATGGCCTTCATTTCATAGTTAACATGAATGGGAAAAATAGGATAAAAATGGATAAAAGAACTTTTAAAAAAAGCCAGAGCTCTTCATTGCGTATTTGTAGACTTTAGCAGTTTATACATCAAACCCAATGCATCTTTCAACATTTTTACTTAGCCTTGTTTCAAAATTGCGACATGATGCTTCTTAGTTTCATGACGCCAAACAGTTTACCTGACATACTTCTAAATAGGTAGCAATGGAAAAACATCAACCTTTGATGACGATGATGATTATGGTTTTACCGAGCAAATATGACCTCTCATTCCCTATGTCACAATGGTCATTTGTTACTGAATACTGACCAACAAATGTGCTGTAGCAGGTACATCTGCCTTTTTAAATATCAAATCCAAAGGGGGAATTCAACTCATCTTGGCAACATTCATAGCTAGTACATCACTGGATTACTAAACTGGTGTGACTAAAAAGTTTAGTTTATCACAAGATTAACTAGGAAAAATAAAATACATGTCTGACTTGAGGCAGTTATAGTCATGCGTATGTATCGCGCATTTAGTTAAAACGGTATAAATATGGCTGTAGGGCGTACATTTCTTACTTTGTCACGGTAAGATGAATATCTAGTACTTTTATTTCATTGATGGAACTAAAATGATAAATAAACAAGAAGAGGCACTGTAGCTAACCTATGCAATGTCTTCTTAGTGAAAAAGATCAAAATGTATTGTATTTTTACACATTATTGTCCGGTTTTTTTTTAAGTGCAAGAGTTTAATGGTAAATAATATATCGGTAACTTCAGTGCTTTGATTTACACTGAAAGTTTCTATTTACTGTAAGAGTATGATAAGACCATGAAAATAGGCATACCAATAAATCTTACATCATTTTCAACCCAAAATAAGAAATGAACCAGATAATAGTTGAATTCTTATCAACTGATATAAAACATTCAAAAGTTTATTTGATGAACTTCTGTTAAATATTATTTGTACTTCCGTTTAGTTCATGGATATGACAAATTGGTGAAATATAAATCTGAAAATGACATGTAGGTTGCTTCTTGGATGCATTTAAATCATTTTTCATCAAGAAAATGTGTTTTATCTGAAACATATCCCCATAGTTTCTCATAATATGATTTTGTAGAAGCTTAAACCGTAAAAAGTCAGTGCTTTCAGTGCTTTTATTTACTCTAAACACTCTTGTACTTTTTAACAAATGTAAAGAAATATTTCAATATAAGCTTAAATTACATTACCTGAGATTATGTGGGACTTACAGTAGGACTAAAATTAACAAAAAAAATGTTAATAGCTGCTCAACTGATAAGGTGCAGTCAGATTTGCACCTGGTGACCTTTGATATCTGTAGCTTGCAAACGCCCTACTCAGCAGATGGCAGACTTTATAAATGTGCTCAGGAGACATTGGAGTGTAAGAAAATAATAGTCCCGAAAATTCCCCCGGGGAGGGAGAGGAAACACCCTGCTGACTCATAGTCTATCTGATACATGCGAGAAAGGCATTCAGTGGCTTGGAAGGAAAGTGTCAGTACTGGTGTGGGAAAGCCAGAAAACACATGTGTAGGTGCACTGATCGCCGTAATACGACCTCAGCTGTTAAAACGGCGTTAAGCTCCTATACAAACAAAAATTAATTACAGCAATTTCTCCTCTAATTTTTATACAGGTATGCAGTTCATCAATTCAACCGATTTGGTTTAAAAAGGCACGCAGATCTAGAGAAAAATCAATGCATGTGTCTATACTGATAATGTAATTTACAACTTTGGTCGCGAATTTTTTTATATGCACTTGCGTATTGTGGATAATGGGCACTACGTCCTTGCTTTGATCACTTTGGTCAGTTTAATCAGGGATCGTATATATATAGCAATTTACGATCCCTGACTTAATGCAGATAACCAACTGTTTTTTTTTTTTTTTACATTATGCCATTATCTAGAATCTAGATCTACATCAAGACTAAAATTTAAGTTTTTTATTGTCACTTTTTTGTCATCTTCTGCACAGTCACCTCATTTCTGACAGTGAAAATGAAATACGTCTTTTCCTTGTACAGTCCCATTTTACCACAAGTGGTATACATTATCATCTATATATCTATTCTTAAATATGTGGCATAATTGGATGTAGGTCTATTTATATGTTCAAAACGAATGCCAGATATATTTTGCAATCAATTGAACTTTATATAAATTCTTTAGATCTACATCAAACGGAAAATTTCAGACCCAATTATTTAAATTGACACTGTTTTTGGAAGAATCTTAGCCTGGAAAGCCTATGTAGAGGTTCGCATTATTTTTAGACTAGCGAAGCTAGTCTATAGGCATCATGACTGACCTAGAGTCAAAGTAAACAAAAAACCCCACAGTTGCCAAATACTGCCTCACAGAAAATACTTCTTTCTGTTAAAAATCTTAATTCTGTTACCTATGACAATTTTTACTAAAAAAAAAAACACTAAATCTCTACCACTCCAATTTGAACATGTCGTCTTACAAAATAATAAACTGAACAAGATGCCATTTACAAGGTACAAGATATTTGCTTATATGTAAATTAAGTGACCTATGGAAAGCAGAGACCCACTTATTCCTACACCATTGTAACTTGTGGCAAATCCCAGCTGTATGAACCTTCACTGGACAGGGAACCCTTGTCATTCCTCCAGTCATTCATTATTTAGATCATTGTGTACAGTTAAACTGTTATCTTAACCCTTTCCCAAACGACAAATTTTGAACTGGTCCAAATTGAAAGAGTTTGCAGACGACAATTTTAATTTTTATGAAAATGGCAGAAAGGTCTCAAAAAGGGTAGAAAACACTGTGGGAAAAGGAGAAATTGCTCGTTACGAGCAATTTCTCCTTTTCCCAGTGTTTTCAAAAGACTTGTACTGCAGACACATGAAAACCAGAGCTTGTTTGGGAAAGGGTCAAACTGTTATTTTACGTTTCGAATATTAACCCTTTACCAAACAATCCCAAGTTTTAATGACACTGGGGAAGAATCCTTTTGAAAACATGGTAACCATCATTTTGTCCTTGTCCCACATACATGGATCCGTGGCGATGAGATAAACCGACTTCCTTGGTTACCGTCGTTAAGGGCTCACAAACAAACGCAGTAAATACATATACAGTATAGCAGAAAGGCTACTTAAATCGTGCTGTCATGCCTGTTTCTGTCGATTAAATTCTGGAAAAAATAATCTTTTTCATATGTTTCTGCCGATGATGGATTATCGGCAAGAAACATATGGATACTTGAACTTATTTACACAAGGATTTGTACAAAAAGTGTGAATTTCAGGGGCTACGGACAATGTAATACATGTATGTGCCAGCAAAGTTTTGAACTTCTACGAGAAAGAATGAAACAACTCATAATCCTCTGCAGTTTTGCTTGAAAATAATAGAATTAAAGATGATTAATATTTTTGTTAGGCTTGCTAGGTTGTCTCTACATCGTATTCGATAATAAATTACACTATATTACAAGCATTTTGAAATATTCATAGATTGTCTCATTCAACAGAAAGGTGGAAGTCTTGAAATGTTTAAAGTTCAAGTTAAAGGAAAATGGATGCCTGACGATTTTAAAAAAGTGTAAAGTGTGCTGTCAATTAACAAACTTGTTAATATCATTAGCGGTGGTTTGTTTTATCTTATGATATACTGAAGACAACGGGTGGTCGAGTGGATTACAGCGGCAATCAAACACATCTTATCAGTTAACAGTTTACCGACATACCCTTTGAAATGGCAGATGTGCTAATCCACCTAAATATGGCTAAGACAAAAGCTTTCTACTTACCTTTGTAAAATAACTTTTCCATTATCAAACTGTTTCACAGCCAGACATAAATAACGGGTTACGCATGCATTCATAGACCGAGCGTGTTGACACAGGCGTCCCGTACATATCGGATGAGTTATTTCGTACGATTGGTCGGTCACAGATCAGTCCACGTAATGTTGTGTCTGGTTCAACTGACTTAATCGTGCGTGAATGGTTTACTTAGCGGTTAAGCAATGTTCATGAGATTTATTTGAACTGACTGACCCAGCATATGTAGTTATTATAAAGAACATACTTTTTGATGAACGCTCTATCCGGAAATTGATCAAAAATTCTCATTTTACTGTTGCTCTACTTTTTTGTTCCCTCTTCTCTGCTTTGAATCAAACCTATGGAATGGCTCTAGTGTGTGGCACCGGCGTGCAGCAATTGATGTGACAATATTCGGGGAGGGTCTTTGATGCTTCATTCTGATCTTTGTTAAGAAAGCTATTGCAGAAACGAATATCCGCATTATTTCGCCACTAAAAAGGTTTATTGAATAATAACATCCTATCCCCCATAAATACACGGAGTGTCATTGTGTCTGCAGTTTTCATAAGGATACTGCATCCACAAGGGCTCTCTCTATCTTTGTCTCTCTTTCCCTTTCTTCAACTCCCTCCCTCCTCCGTCTCGCTCTCTCTGAAAAGTTATAAATTTTATCTGGAAGTCAACTGTATATACAATTAATAGCTCTTTGTCCCAAATACACTGTTGTTTAATCTCAAAAGATCTACAGTTATATTTTTTGTAATGCAACAATATACACAGTTGAGATAAAGGGCACAGCCATATTTATTATTTCATATTGCCCTTGTTGTATATTTGCTATATACCTGGGTGAAAATAAAAGATATGTTCTGTTCTGTTCTGTTCTGTTCTGATTTAATTAACATAAGTCGTCTTTTGAGTAGAACTTCCAAAACTGTACACAGCAGAACTTACTCTGTTTCATAATTGAAATCTACATGTACCTTCAGTAAGAATACACGTAAATGTACTTAATTTAAGTGGCAGATGATTTGAATCCAAGAATAAACTGCATTTTTTTTTTTTTTTTTTTTGCACTCTGATCTGTATCTACAAATTCAGCATTCTTCACGCACCAAGGGTTAATGTTAACGTCAAACTTAAACACTGATGACACGTGCCCCTTTTCGGGTGTGCAGATGTTATTAAACAAGATTAACTATTTGAGTGAACGTACTTTCTCTTTATTAGTATTTTATATATTTTACCTTTGTTTTCCACGGTAAAACAGTTTAAGTTTTTTTTCGGAGAGTTTCAGGGCGGAAAAAAAAGCTAACATTAATTAATCCATTGCGTAATATAGCGTTGATCAAACTCTTTGCTCATGTCCCATTGTCGATCATAATCATAATGCAAACTTATAATCTCTTCGTATATCTCACGTAAGCAGTATACGATCGCAAAACACATCTTTTAAACTTTTTCCTAAAATTCAAGCGTTGTAAACACACATAATATCGCAGTTCTCCATCATTAACAGTCGCTTGTTTGTGAGCCGAAATAGCAGACAGCAAGGCTGCACATCGGGCCGAATAAATGCGATGACCTGATTGGTCGAATATCGATTTCCACGGATCCATGTATTGTTATCTGCCCTTTTGGAATCAGGTTTCGTCAGTTCAGCCAAATTTAATTTATGGTCTTCAAAAGCTTTGAATTTGGACGAGTGTAATTTTTTTCATTTTGTAAAGAGAGTTAAATAGTTAACTAGATCTTGTGCTATTGGATATATACTAATTGATTGAATGGTCTGTAACGCTGTTTTCAACATTATTTCAGTGATATTGCGGCGGCTAGAGCACCTATCAAGACTTTCCTGGAGTTTCTTTTACCAGCACTACCGCCACTGACTGTCCTTTTAAGGACAGTGTGGATTAAGTTCATACTATACAGAGCGTGCAGTCTGATCTTGGATCTACACTGTCCAATAAGAGGATATATTTTCTCGAAAATGTAACTTTGAAATAGCAATATTCAGGTGTTTACCATCAGCTTAAAAGTTTCATTTAGCATTTTTTAGCATTTTAAGGGTTAAACTTAAACTGAATTATAGTTAACCATCAGCACATATAGCCTCGGCAGCTCAGTCGGTAGCATACAGGACTTGAGAACAGGAGGTCGTTGGTTCGATCCCAGACTCGGTAAATTTCTTTCCGACGATTGATGATCTAGTCATTGCGACAGGATTCATTTCTCTCTCACGTTTTTGCAATGGTTATGTGGGAATGCAGCCAGGGGCTTGGAAAGAATATTGTGCGGAGTACTGATAAAAGAAACTCCTGGAAAGCATGAATATGTGCACTGGCCACCGTGACATAACTGAAATAATGTTGAAAACAGGGTTAAAAACCATACAAACAATCAATCAAATTCGCTAGTCTGTCAGTACTTTCAGTACTTTGATTGGACTGGTACTCTAACGTTGATTCCAAATTCTGCCATTATTCTGCAATTTTAGGTAACCAGCCTGACTATAAAATTGAAAATGGCGGCACACGAGAGAGAAACTTCGGTGCGGGAATGCAATCCTGTGACATCGACTTGATAAACCAAAAGATGACATACATTTCCAGTTTGAAAGAGAGATAATAAGGTCTATGACCCAGTTAAGCCGGAAATAAAGGGCGACATTGTTTATTTACAAGCTTGTTCATATTTAAAGTCCGACCCCGCCATGCTGGTAGAAAAACGATCGAATTGAGGTGCGGATTTCTTTTTGAATAATCTAGTAATACGCCAGTGCTTGATTAATAAAAGAATTCATGTCCAGATCTATTATTCAGTTTCATATTGAAATGTATTTAATCTAATAGAACTTGGGTCTAGCTCTGGGCCATTGAAAAGGGTTCGAGAATACCATTATTCAAAGCTTTAACTTTACCCCACTCAACCTAGGTTCAAATTAGGCCTAATAACCGTTTGGCCGTCATAATCAAAGGCTAAGACAGAAGCTTGGCTCATGAAAAAAAATGTTACTCTGGCTTGATGGGCTAAAGGGATAAATAGCTACATTTATCATCGTGAGTGTTTAATCCTTTCCCAAACGACAAATTTTGGACTGGTCCAAATTGAAAGAGTTTGCAGACGACAATTTTAAATTTGATGAAAATGGCAGAAAGTTATCAAAAAGGCTACAGAACACTGGGAAAAGGAGAAGTTGCTTATTACAAGCAATTTCTCCTTTTTCCACAGTGTTTTCAAAAAGACGTGTACTGCAGACACGTGAAAACCAGGGCTTGTTTGGGAAAGGGTTAATCCTTAATGCTGGGTTTGGAGCTAGTGCTGGTGGGGTATTTCCAGACATGCACGTATCGAGGGCGACAGTTGCATGATGGAAAGATTTGAAACTGTGATTAGATATGCAATTTCATACAATGAACCACCAGGGCTCTGTCGGTGTACATGACAAAACTACCACAAAACACTCAAATCCTATAACTTTTCATGGCATAATATTAATACCAGGCATTGCCCCACTGCTATACAGTTCTATGCATACATGTGGCATTGTTTTATGAGTAAAAAGAAGAAATAAAATGAAATTTTCAGCTTCATTCCATTGACAAATAGAGCTATGTTTTTTGATATATACAGAATGAACCCCTAAAAAAATAGCACATCATTTTGATTTTGTCGGGTTTTCACAATTTATGGCTGGGCATTTGCCAGTATTATGCCCGCTGCATTTTATCAGTGATACATAGATTTATTTCATGCTTTTCGTTGGTTTATCAAGAAATTATGATGGATTCTGGTTTGGTATGTCATGGTTACTACCAGTGAAAATACCATTTCATATTTTGTAACTCTTCAACTGAAGGTGAAAGCAGTGATTCCCATGCACTCGGTACCTAGGTAAATAGCGCATGCCATTCACTCAGGGGGAAGTATGACACACATGTATACCCTATATTTCTCGGATTTTACAATATTGTATTGCTTTGTTATGTGAGGGGAGGAATTACCAAAAACGACAAACTGGATTTTGATGAAAATTCCAACAAAAAAAGGGGTTAGAAGCATGAAATAGATAGTATATTTATTTTTGTACGGTGAAAGATCAAAATTTATTTTTTCTCATGAACACTATCGGTAATATTTTCACTTGTGGCTGTGCCACTTGTGATAATATTACCAATGATGTTCACTTGATAAAATAAATTTTGATCTTTAACCGAAAAAAACAAATATCCTCAATTTATATTTTTCTCAAAATGCCGCATACAGGCACAAGCACAATCATGCTGAAATGACTAAATTTTTAAATTTTATGAATGGTCAGGTTGACAAGATCTGAACGACATAGATCTACATGTACACAATTCATCAACAAATTACATTAAAAATGCACCAAACCACTTGTCAATCTTTGAGAAATATGCATGCATCAATAGAAAAAGACATAGATTCTACTTGTAACTAATTGATAGTTTTTGGGTTTAAAAATCTTCAAGTATTCCGTGATTCATCATCAGCTTATTTCCATGTCATCCATTTTGATCACAGAATCTTAGCTGATGAGGAATTGCGGACTGGAAAAATCGCTTGACTTGAACATTGTTAGACTGAGGAACTATCGATCATTTTTCGTATGTCTGTTTCAATTGATTTCATGCATATTTCAAAAGATTGGCATGTGATTTGGTGTAATTTCAATGTAACAGCATAAATTTGCTGAACTTTTTACAGCAACTCCTTTGATGGCAATTGTCTGAAAAGTAGAAAACATGGGAAAAGGAGAAAATAGATGTATGTCTTTCTCTGAAAATCATCTGTCTGCATGTGACTAAGTGTTGACTGCAGGATGACTGACTAGAAATGTTCTTTATGACCAGCCTTTTCCAAAAGCCGCCTTTGTCAGGGTCATTTGACCCTTTGTCAAACATTCCCGACTTTTAACAACTCTTAGAAAGAAAACTTAGAATATTGTTTGAAAAGGAGAAAATGCTGGTAACCGTCATTTTCTCCTTTTCACACAATGTCTTCAACCCTTTCTGATACAAATCCCATCTTTTGAGTCAAGATTTGTTATCTGCAAATGCTATAAATTTGGACCAGGCTAGAATTTTGTTGTTTGGTAAAGAGTTGAATAAAGAGTGTTTTGCTAAAGTTTAACAGTTCGTTTTCTTAATGTTTCAGTCTGGACAGCTGCAGCTTAACCTTTTACCAGATGACAAAATTTTAGCCTTGTCCAAATTGAAAGCATTTCAGACGACTGTTTTAATGTGGTTCAAATAGTGAGATTTTACTTTGACAGAGCGGAAAACATAGTGGGAAAAGGAGAAAATGCTGGTTACCAGCATTTTCTCCTTTTCCCACAATGCTTTCAAAAGGCTTCTTTCCCAGGGTCGTTAAAAAGTGGCTTTGAGCGGTAAAGGGTTAAGATCGATCCTACTATTACTCGACAGAAGGAGGGCTCTCACACCAGAAGTCAGACTCTCTTAATCCCCTTCCCTGTGACAGCCTGGACTGCTATGATGCCACAAAGATGCCAGGACTAATTTATACAGAGGTAGGGCTTCCACAGCAACACAAGTTGTCATAGGGTACAAAATTCTTAGCTGAATTTTCAGACTGGCCATTGTGAAAATTTGAATACCAGTATGTGTAATATTGAAGGTAGTTTTTAAGTACAAGTTTGATGAAAAGAGCATTTATTATACCCATGAATTGATTTTGATTGTGGAAAAGAAGCGTTTAGTTTGTCTATGAATTTGGAGCACAGTTTAAGACTTAAATGTAAAGCTTTGAGGGGGTCCTGTTTGGTGAAGATGGAGGATTGAAACCTGAAGGCCTTGTGTTCAATCTTGTCTTGGAAGTGCTAGGGGTTTTTTTTGTGGGGGAGTCTTTGAATAAGTGAGCTGTTAGCAGCCATACAAATGAAAAATTATTGAAAATGGCATAAAAGACTATTCAAGCAATCAAAACTCTGAGTTTGTAGTGTTATGTGTTGATTTTTGCGGCATAATTTGGGGGGTTGGGATAAAAAGGAATTAATGAGAAAAGGGGCCTATTTGAACCTCATATTGGATTTGTTTTTAGCTCACCTGAGTGTGAAGTGCTCTAGGTGAGCTTTGTGATCATGCTGTGTCCATAGTGCATTGTCCCTCATTCGGCATGCGTCATGCATCATCCAGGTCGTCAACATTACCTTATGTGCACTCTAGGGGCCCAATTTTCACTCAGATGGTCATGAAACTTGGTCAGAATGTGTTCCTCGATAAAATGTTGGACAGGTTTGAAATTTGGTCACATTGGGTTAAAAAATAGGTCACTGGGCTAAATCTTAGAAAAACTTTGCGTGCACTCCAGAGGCCACATTTTCAGCCTCATGCTCTAGAAACTGGGTTAGAATGTTTGTTGTAATAATATCTTAGACAACTTTGAAATTGGGTCATGTTCAGTTAAAAAGTAGGTCACTGGGCCAAATTTTAAAAAAAGGCTTGTGTGCACTCTAGAGGCCACATTTTCAGCCTGATACTCACGAAACTACGTCAGATAATTTGTCTTGATATCTAGGGCAACTTTGAAGTTGGGTCATGTTGGGTCAAAAAGTAGGTCACTGGGCCAAATCTTAGAAAAGCCTTGTGTGCACTCTTGGGGCCTCATTTTCAGCCAGTTACTTATGAAACCTGATCAGAATGTTTGTCTTGATGATATCTTGATAAGTTTGAAATTGGGTTACATCGTGTCAAAAAGTAGTCACTTGGCCAGATCTTAGAAAGTACTTATGTGCACCATAGAGGTCACGTTTTCAACCTGATACTTTTGAAGCTTGGTCAGAATGTTTGTCTTTATAATATCTTGGACAACTTTGAAATTGGGTTACATTGGGTCAAAAAGTAGGTCACTGGGCCATATCTTAGATAAAGCTTGTGTGCACCATAGAAGCAACATTATCAGCCTGATACTCATGAAACTTGGTCAGAATGTTTGTCTTGAAAATATCTTGGACAAGTTCAGAATTTGGCAATATCAGGTCCAAAAGTAGGTCACTCATGTGTGTGACATCATTAAAACCAGGATCTCTTCAGGTTTATAAACTGTCGATGACTTTACCAAGGTGGAGTGCTTTAAGGCTAATGGCCCTCTTGTTTTAGGCGAGGCCCATGGGTTTTTATGGTGTGAATTTTGGATTACAGACAACTTCTTGACTACTTTGCCAGTGTTTTTCAGGCCATGCTGCTTCTCTGAAACATTTATTGCTTAACTGAACTACATAATTTTAGATTTAACCCTTATATTGTCTTTCAATACATTAATTGCCATTGTGTCAATGAAGATCAAGATCAGATTGCACAAAACATTACAAGTTGATCTTTGATCTACACTGTCCTCTGTGCTGAGACATTTGCACAAAAATTTGTTGGGTTTAATGCCTAGACTGAAAATGTCTGTTTGGTGTATTTGGCACTCTAAGGGTTAACCCTCTTGAAAGTGTTTGCAGAGTAAAATAAAGCATAGTTCCAACGATGAACTTTTCCTCTTAACCCATTACTACACAATCCTGACTTTTAATGACGCTGAGAAGTAGTCTTTTGAAAACATTGTGGGAAAAGGACAAAATATTAGTAACCAGCATTTTCTCCTTTTCGCACAATGTTTTTTTACCATATCTCAGACAAATTCCATCGTTTGAGCCAAATGTAGGTTGTCATCTGCAAGCACTTGAATTTGGACAAGTCTACATTTTTGTTGTGTGGTAAAGAGTTAAAGGACATAATACATTTTGGGGAGATGAGAAGATGTGAAAATACTGTGATCTGTCTTTGGTTAGATAGAAAATATTGTTGGAAAAGGAGTAATTGCTGGTTATCAGCATTTTCTTTTTTCCCCAAAAAAGGTTTTTTTAAAACTTCATCCTCGGGGTCGTTAAAACGCTGATTTGTTTGCTAAAGGGTTGATTTTTTTCATTTATCATTTCAGACTGATTCGGTGGACCTTGGAAAACAGAAGTTTCACGTGCTCTTGGTCAAGAGGAATACAGTTGAAAACTGATATGACACCTCAGAGAGACACTCTAGATAACATCCCTCCGCCCCTCCTCCCATCTTCCTGTCCTTACTCCCACAGCACAAATTACAAAATTTACTCATGACCTTCCGAAATAAGCACTTGCAGATGACAGCTTCAAAAACTTTTTTGTCATATTTGTATGTTGCGCAATCAATATGGATTGAGTTTGAATACATTAATACAATCATGTGAAAACATAATGGCAAAATGAGAAATTGCTTGTTTGCCATGATTTCAAAAGTGGTAAGTTGCAAGAAGCAAAAGAGTTGTCTGCAAGGGAATAATGACTTAAACCTAAATCCATAAAGCACATTTCACAACTACAGTTGCCTTGAGGCCAGTGTAGATCAAGATCAGGTCACACAAAATGTACATTCTAGTCTTATCTGCACTGGATGCTTTGCTTCTAGACACTGACAAAAGTAACCTTAAAATCACAATCATTTGTGTCTTATTTCTGATTGAGTTTACAAGGTGATCTATGGATTAATGATAGAGATGTACTGTCAAACTTTATACTAAGCAGCTGAGAGAAAATTATTGACAAACCCACTAGGACTATATAGCCCACTTATATGCATAATTATGCATTTAGTTAAGATCTTGGTGTGTGGGGTAGTCCTTTATGAAACAATCCCAAGTTTTTACGACTCAAGAGAAAAAAGCTTTTGAGAACCTTAAGGGGAAAAGGAGAAAATGCTGGCAACTAGCATTTTCTTCTTGTTTCCATGATGTTTTTACCCCAAGCCAAATCCTAATTTTTTTTTTAGCCACATTTGAATTGTCTGTAAATACTTGCAAACTGGTTAAATGTAGAACTTTGGTGTCAGATAAAGAGTTATTCCAGGTAATTTCGTCTCACTTATATTACAGAACTGGTAACTGTTTGCCAGATGAAAAAATCTAGAACTAGACCAAATTGAAAATATTTGCAGATGATGAAATAAGCATAGCTCAAATGATGATTTCTGTTGTCCTTGATAGGGTAGAAAACGTTGTGAGAAAAGGAGAAAATGCAGGTTACCAGCATTTTCTCTTTTTCCCAAAATGTTTTCAAAAACCTTCTTTTTCACGGTTGTTAAAACTTGGAACTAGGTGGTTAAGGGTTTAGTAGCTCAGTAGGCGACAGACGAGGCTTAAACCCAGTGACAGCTGGTATGATACCCAGCTGGGTCAAAGTTACCTGAGGATTGATGATGGTCATTATGACGGGACTCATTCCTTTCTCACCACTGAACATGTTTTTGATGATGTTTCAATGGGAAAGCAGCCTGTGGCTTGGAAAGAATGTTGTGCAGAGTACTGGTGAAAGAAACACCAGGAAAGCATTGATATGTGCCCTGGCAGCTGTTATGTTACTGAAGTGATGCTGAAAATGGTGTTAAACATCAAATGAAACTGGTTAGGGTTAGATACAAAGAAGAGAAATTTACCCTTGACCAAGCAATCCCGTCTCAACAACCCTGAAAGAGAAGGCTGAAAACATTGTGGGAAGAGGAGAAAATGCTGGTAACCAGCATTTTTGCCTTTTTCCACAATGTTTTCTACTCTTTCAGTCACAACTCTCATGTTTTAAGTCTCATTTAATTTGAAGTCTGCAAATGCAGACCAGAAAGCTTTCAAAGTCTGTCAGCTGCAAGATGATCACATTGTCTGCAGGAGGTAATGATATACCTTAATTTTACAGTGTACATGAGCCATGTTCTAGAAAAAGGGGTTTTATGCATCTCCATGATTAATTTTACCAAACAAGTAATCACATAATTATTAATCCATAAAATTTATTTTGTCTAACAACCAGCTGAATCATGTGGTAGAATGGTCTTTTGGCATGCATCAAGTTGACCAATAGCAAAAAAAATTGACCCATGTCAGACTGTGCATGCTGATATGGGTAAATACTGTTTGCGGGTACATTAAGCCCCCTTTTCAGAGAGCATGACCCATCGTGTATGATATTATTATGTATGTGTACTGTATTGAATTTGACTTTTGAAGATCTTGACCAAGTTTGCTGATAAGAAGGGCCTGTTTTCACCAGTCATTCTATAGATTACCAGTAAACCTTTACATTTGGATTGACTCTCAGAACGTGGAATGCTGGTCATGGAAAAAGCTTCGGCTTTTTTTGGGGGGGGTGATATCATTTCAATGAAATAGCTTGTTTTGTACTGGTACTCCTTGGCTCTGTGATGAGGGTGTTGAGTGTTTAATCAATAAATCCCTGTTTGATCCCCACTTACAATGTCAGTCATGGTGGAGTGATTTACCCTTTACCACACAATCCCACCTTTTAGTGACACAGAGAAAGAAGCCTTTCGAAAACATTGTTGGAAAAGGAGAAAATGGTGGTAACCAACGTTTTTCCCCATTTGCAACAAAGTTTACTACCCTTCCATAAACAATTTCAATTTTTCAGTCGTTATGCTGTTCTTTGCAAATGCTTTCAATTTTGAATAGTCTGAACTTTGTCGTTTGGTAAAGAGCTGAACATTAATGAGTTAAATGAAAGCCTGTTAATAGTTAGATTTTCTGGTTGTCCAGAGTTGACAACAGAATTGATAATGGTAACGTTTGAATGGTGAAAACTGGCCCTTATTTAGAAGTTGGAGACAACCAGAATGTGACCTGTTTACTTTTGATTCTTGCTCACCAAAGTTATCTAACTATGAACATTATGACATCTGCAGAGAAACTTCTACAACCACGATGTTTTGATAACCAAGATCTGAAGAAAGTTTTAGTCAATTTCAATTCCAAGGCTCCACAGGAAAACGTAAAAATGTGGCACTACCCCCTGAAGCGACCTCTTTTTGAAAACATTGCAGAAAAATGGTAAGTGAAGTCAATCAAGGAAACAGTGCGACATCGGGAGAAATTGCTCCTCTTGAGATGAGCTTCATTTGTTGCAGTGTTTCAACAATGTTTAAGTGGGAAAGTAGCCACTGGTTATGGAAGATTGTTATGCAATGTACTGGCAAAAGATACTCCAGGAAAGCATGGACAGGTGCAATGGTTGCAGTGATAAATAATGTTAAAAATGGCATTAAACAGTAGACGAACAATTCAAAAGCCGTCTGTAGCAAGATTTCTGTAGGAACAGAGGGTCAAGTCTGCATTGTCATTTCTTTTGAACATTTCTTCAGATCTTTTTTTACCTTTGATATTCAGGTAATTATCGGCAAGGTCAAAGGTTGAAACTCAAATAATTACATGCAAAGTCAAAAGTTAAACTCTACATTTTCTGTCACTCCCTAACTTCTACCATGATTGAAATTGTTTCCCAGACCTAGCCTTAATCGTTTGAGACCCAAATTAAAAGAACCATGTTGCCTTTATCAATACCAATAATTTTAAGCCAAACTTTCTCAAGTGGACAGCGAAGATTAAGATAAGATGGCTGATTACATGTAGTCTGATCTTGATAAACTCTGTCTGCTGTAAAACCTAGGTGCTTACGGCTTCCCAAGGATTAATATTGAAAAGGTTGTTTAACTGTTTGGCATACAGTCCCGAGTTTTAATTACCCCAAGTTTAAAAGGTTCATGAAAATATCGTGGGAAAAGGGGAAAATGCTGACGACCAGCATTTTTTCCATTTCCCACAATGTTTTCTACCCTATCAAAGACAAACTTCATCATTTGAGCAACAATTGTCATCTGCAAATGCTTTAATTTGAATGAGTCTACATTTTTGTCATGTGGTAAGGATTTAAAGAGAATTCAAATCATGCCTTATGCAAATTGCTTCAGTGTTTTCTAAATTTGATCAGTAATAGCCAAGTTGATTTCTTTCTTTATACCCAAGTTGACAAGAACAAGGAGGCTGACTGTTTGAAAAGTATCCATTGCTTGGGCAAACCTCTTGAGCAGCTACCAATTCTGACATCAGTCTTGAATAATTTTAGACTGAAATAATTGCAATTTCATGGTTCTTTAGCATTTCAGCAAAGCCAACAGTGTAGATCAAAGATCAGACTGCACATGTTGTTCACTCTGATTTTTATCTACACTGGCTGCATAGGCAACTTGAGTTGTGAAAGGTGCTTGAATGAGCAATGGATTTCTATTCATCTCATTGCCTCCTGAAACCAACAGGCAGCTGGGGACTTTCAAAATATGAGCAGTTAGTCTGATTCATGGTTCATCACATTGGAACAAATGAAAACATCAGGACAAAGGAAAAACTTGGTTGTTATTAGCAATTTCCCCTCCTTTCAAAGATGATCTGCTGCTAGTAGTTTTCTTCAGGAAGTAATGAGTTAAGTTTCGATGAATTCTTTGTTTCTGGGTGCAAAGAAAGAAGTAGACTTGCATTTTTTAGGGTAGGTTATCAGCTAACTTGGTCAAATATTTATGGGAGGGATAAGGTTACTTGGAATCTGAAATAAAAACGCTACAGGAGATTACTCTGAGTTCTTGATTTTATTCAAGTAGTTAAAAAACATAAACAATATGCAGGGAACCAAAAGGGCCCCACGACCACGTTGCCAGTACCAAGGGAGGTAACTCAGTTCAAGCAAGATTTCCAGTGATTATTCCCCTTGAATGACTCCTCAACCAAGTTTGTGTATAGCAAGCCGATTCCCACTACAATTGTAATGATGTGTTCTTATTGCACAATACCAACATGTATTTCAAGTGAACTCTTGTAAAGTTTCAAGTCCTTTAATGATAATGCGGCAACACCAATATTTCTGGAGAGAATGTATGTCCATGGGTTTGAAGTTATGAAACCCTCTAACCCGGAAACAACCACACACAGTATCTTGAATTCAAATTCAAAATACAATTATTTCCTTTATAAACCAATCTTTACTTGTGCTATCGTGCGACTACAAGCCTATTCACAGACAAGGATATCTATAACAGTGCTTATGACCTTTCATTTCAACGCCATTTAATACCTTAAGTTTTGCAACAATTACTTCTGTTAACTTGCACTAAACAAGTTTTAGACAAGTCTTAAGTCAGAGGGGAAGTTGGAGGAAACAAACATGAGAACAGACCAATGGTGAAATTCTTCCCGAAGAACAATTTCTCAATTTGCCACATTGTTTTCAAAAGTCAAGTGTCTCAGCAGTGAGAAGGAACTTGAGTAAAGGTAAAGATAAAGTTTCAACATAACAATCCAAAGTGTATGTTTTGATAAGAACAAGAAAATCACTGAGTAATACCTGTCAACACACTGGCCAATGTACAAGTCTATCTACCTGTTGCAAACCTTTTACCTACATGTATTTTACTTATGTATATATGAGCCATGCTCTGGCAAAAGGGGGCTTAATGCAACTCCATGAATCATGATACCAAGCATGTCATCAGATAATTATGGATCAATAAAATCCATTTTGTATAACAAACAACTGAATCATGAGGCAGAATGGTCCTTTGACAAGCAGTAAATTTACTATTAGCAAAGGTTTTGGCCCAGGTCAGCCAGCCTAGACTGCGCAAGCTGAACTGGGTCGATACATTTTGCATTTTCAAATTGCATGGCTCATATCTAATATCACTTTCAGCTTAGAATGAACTAACAAACATTTCTGCAAGCTTAAAACTGCCATAGCACAAACGTATGATTCCTGGTATTTCCAACACCAGTAGTTTGAACAGCATTCTAAGCAATGGCTACCCTTTGTTTCAGAGAAAAAAAATATGAAGACAATCTAAAAATTGTCCTTAACATTAGTGCTCTTGGTATTTTGAGTGCCTATCAAGGCCTGACATGCTTTTAGCAGCAAATATGGATCAAGCTCAGACTGCACAGAATAAGCAGTCTGATCCTAATATGCCTGGTCATTTAAAGTGTGATGCTCTTCCTATAAACTTTTGACCTTAAATATTCAAAATATTATTTGTTACTTTTGTCAGTGTTAAATTAAGTCTTGAAGGACAAAAGTTGAAAGCTTTCTCCAAGACTTTTGTGTTTATGTTGTAAAGGACAATGTACATTATTTGATGAAGGAATGCAATGCAGAACCTAAAGATTACCCTACTTGTTAACCCTTCGAGCCCTTTCCACAACTAAAGTTGACTTTGTGGCCTGTGTAGGTCAAGATCAGACTGCTCCAAACAAGCTGTCTGATTGTTGATCTAAAGTTTGCTTTGCCGAGATGGTCATGAAAAGAATTACCTTGAAATTACACTTAATTTGGATCTTATTTCTAAAATGAAGACAGTTGTTGGGTTTATTTAGTGCTGTAACAGTTAATACTAACTCTAATGGGGGAAATAAAACAGGGGGTCAAATCATTTGCATAAAACAAATTTTTATGTGGCTCAAGTGAAGAACAGTCTTGGAAGAAGAAGAAAACATTGTGGGACTGGGAGAAAATACTGCATACCAAACAACTTCTGTTTTAATTTTCTAAAGTGTTTAAATGTAAAGATAACAAATAAGCAACATAGCAAACAGAAAGGTGGATACAAAACCACCATCCAAGCACAATACACAACCTGAATTACCGTTACAGAGGCAAAGTTCTCAGCCCTATTTATTGTAACATGAAATGGAAAAACGGTGTAACAAAAGCCAAGATGGATAGGCAACCAGCATCAGTTTACATTTCCACTGAAACTGTGAATGGTGTGATATTTCTTGAGTTAAAAATCAGTGTGACAAAAAGAAAAGCATGCATCATCAGCATACTTTAAACAGCTTACCCTCCTTTTATGGCAAGACCTGCTTGACAAGCCAGAGATACCTTTTTGAAATGCTCAAGATAATAGTCTCAGAAATCAACCATTAAACAAAACCTGCAACAGGTGTCCAATTTAGTTGCCCTCAAAGTGCCTTTCACAACTTAACCATTTACCAAACAAAAAATTTTTGACCTGGACCAAATTCAAAGCATAAGCAGACAACTAATTAAATGTTGCTAAAAAGAATCTCTGCCTTTGATAGGGTAGAAAACATTGTGGGAAAAGGAGAAAATGCTGGTTACCAGCATTTTCTCCTTTTCCCACAATGTTTTCAAAAGGCTTTTTCCACAGGGTTGTTAAAAGTAGGCATTGTGTGATAATGGGTTAAGTTGCTATTGCAGCCAGTGTAGATCAGTAGATCAAGATCAGCCAGCATGAAACATGCAGTCTGATCTTTCATCTACTTTGTCCACTTTGCAGAGTCATTCTGGAAAAGGGTAACCTTGAAATTGCAACTATTTTCTTCTTATTTCTGGACCAAACATTTCTATCCGGTTCATTTGGCACTCCAAGGGGTATTGTGCATGGTTTTGCTAATGATACCTGTTACCTGAACACAGACATTGAATAAGAGAAAAAAAGACACTGAGGAAAAAAAACACCATAAAGAGTGACAATGAGAAAAAAACAAGAGGGCCATGATGGCCCTGTATCGCTCCACTGGCTTATAAATATAAACCATAAATACTAAACATTTCAATTCTGAGCCAAATGGTTTCAAAATGAAGACTTACAAAGTTTTCTCTGTAAAAGCCCATGTGAAAGTTGAGACCTGCAGGGCAAAGCCATTTTTGATCCCAGAGCTGTAATTATTTGAACCCTGGTAGAGGTCCACAAGATAAAGCCACATGCCAAACTAATACAAGTCTATGCTGTATGGTTATAAATAAGGTGATTTTCAAGTTTTGTCCATATGAAGCCTATGTAAAACATAAGACCCCTGATGCAAGGCTAATTTCAAAAAAAAAATCAAAACAGGAATATTTCTTGAGTTGTCACTATGTAAGCCCATGTAAAACTTGTGACCCCTGCGGCGGGGCCAATTTTGACCCCAGTGCTAAAATTTTGGCCCGCTTGGTAGAGGCCCACTAGATATAGCTACATGCGAAATTTGGTAGCTCTAGGCCTTATGGCTAGGTACAGGAAGATTTTTAAAGTTTTCTCTATATAAGCCTATGTAAAACTTGTGACCCCTGGGGCAGAGCCAATTTTGACCCCAGGGCTATAATTTGAAGAAACTTGATAGAGGTCTACTACATAAAGCTACATGCCAAATTTGGTAGCCCTATGCCTTATGGTTTCAGACAAGAAGATTTTTAAAGATTTCCTATATTTTTCAGTTTTGTTGCCATGGCAACGAGAGTTTTTGAAGGAATCAAATTCTTTCAATAAATTCTGAAGAGGACCATGGCAGGGCAGGATCATTTCTGTGAAGTTTCATGAAAATTGGATGGGTAGTTTCAGAGGAGAGATGTTTGAAATAAAAGTTAACGCACGGACGGACGCACACACGGACGCACGACGGACACCAGGCCATGACATAAGCCCACTGGCCTTCAGCCAGTGGAGCTAAAAACACTTAAAAAATAGTTCAGGTTCTTTAGCATTGCATTCCCTTCCACTGCCTATCTGCAGATAAAAGTTTAACATAAGATCCTAATTTGATTTTATCAAATTCATTCCCTATAGGTATTTCACTTTTGGGTTTACACTGTTTTTCTCAATATTAACTCTACCACACAACAAGATTTTAGACCAGTCCAAATTGAAACTGTTTGCAGACAATAAAACGGGGCACAAACAACAGTATATGTCTTAGATCGTTGAAAATATTACGGGAAAAGGAGTAGATGCTGGTAATCTGCATTTTCTTCTTTTCCCACAATATTTTGAAAAGCTGTCTTCTTCAGGATCGTTAAAACTCAGGATTATGTGGTAAAGAGTTAAAAAGATCTTATTATCTATGTGGATACCTCCCCGAAACAAATCATGTGTATGACATACAGTTGTGTAATCATTTTGTACTTTCAGCAAATCCCTAACTTACAATGCCTGATTACTTTGAAGTTTATGAAGAATTAATGTTTCTTGATCCATGGCAAGCTACCTTTTCCAGTATATTTTTATTTGTTTATATAGTTTTTAAAATCACACAAGTACAATTTTCAGTTACATCAAAATATTGTACTGGGATCATCAGTTTTTTTGTATAAGAGTTTAGCACCATTTTAACAGTTAAACTCATATCACAGTGGCCATTGCACCTACGAATGTATTTCCTGGCTTTCTCATACCAGTACTGACGCCAATTTCTTTCCAAGCTACAACTTCCTCACATGCATCAGAGGTAAAGAGTTAACATGAGAAATGTGTAGAGGTCTTTAGGAATTAATGCCACTAACAAAACTTTCTTACCCTTTGTCAATTTACAGTTGGCTCTGATAACAAAATAAGTTATGATTTAGTTAAAGGAATGCAGAAAATTTAAAAATTGTGACCTTATTTTGACCTGAAGAAAATTTTTTTATGAAAAAACAGTAAACGGATTTCATACATTACCATTTACTACATTAAGGAAGAACTGTATTGTATTCTACATTTTCAACAATGATTATAAAGTTGATGATAAGTACATTAGCAACCTGCAGCAGACTTGTGTGTGTGTGTCTGTGGTGTGTGTGTGGGGGGGGGGGAGTGTCTTAAAGCAGAGAACTATTGAAACTGAGTGCCAAGTTGAGAAATTGTGAGAAATTGCAATTTTTCCTTTTACTTCTATGCTAGCGCACATGTTCATGAATCAAATCTTCAGTCAGGCTAAATATCAATATTTTAGAAACATGCTATCAGTCATCTGCTCCAATGTTTGTTTTAGGAGGTATTGTGTTTAGTGGATGAAGTTTTTGTTGACGAATACAATGTACATTGTTCTTCATGCTGATTATTTACCAAACTGTCAAAATATTCTGCCTACAGATCCCTACTTCATTCGGTTTGCATCAGGTTTCTGGTAAACTATTAACACAGGCCAGTGTGTTATCAGTTAACAGAAGCATTGTAAAACATACAAGTACAAATAGCATTAAAATGTGGTCATAAGCACTGTTTGCAAATAAACCCAAGTACATACACAATACACAGGGAGATAGCACAAGCAAAAATTGATTCCTAAAGCAAATAATTACACCTTGAACCCAAATTAAAAACACAGGGTGCAGATGTGTCAAGGCTAGAATGAATCAAAGTCATTTCCTTTCAAAACCATAGAGATACATAAACTCCACAGTACTACAACAAGTACAGAGGATTTCCTCGTGAACTTCCGTTTTATACTGATGGTCCACATTGGTTAATCCATCACTATCACCAAAGGCCTTTACTTCCTTACAAGAGCTCACAATAAAATACACATTGTCACTGTGCAAGAACACATCATTACAATCCTAGTGGGAACAGCTGCCCAAACACAGACTTGGTTGAAGAGTCATTCAAGGGAAATAACCACTAAAAGTCTCGCCCAAACCAAGCTACTGTCCCAATGGCACCGGCATTACGTGGTCATGGGGCCCTTTGGGTTCCCTGCATTTTAACAAAGAATTTTGACAACTGGAACCCTAGATATGGAAAAAAAAAACATAACAGGGATGGTAACCAGGACCCAGCAGCTAAGTTCTTCAGTTTATAACAAATTTTGTCCACCCCCTTCCCATAAAGTATAGAGAAATGCCACAATACCCCAAATACAACGGAGATATTGACATCAGCATGAAAATTAGTCAACTAACTCTTTACCAAACAACAAAATTTTGAATACAACCAAACTGAGAGAATTTGCAGACGACAATAAAGGTGGTTCAAGCAATGATTTCTGTCTTTGATAAGGTAGGAAATATTGTGGGAAAAGGAGAAAATGCTGGTCACCAGCATTTTCTACTTTGCCCACAGTGTGTTCACAAGCCTTCTTCTTCAGGGTCGATAAAACTCATGATTTTGTGGTAAAGGGTTACAATCTACTGGTAACCAAAATGATTGAAAGTTAGTTACCTAAAATAGAATCAAACAGAATGCCAAATTTTATCAATAAGAAAATGCAGTTCTCCTACCTGCTGGAGAAGAGATACTTTGAATTTGTTAATGATCTGCCACAAAACTTAGAGGGAATTTGAAGCTCTTTTTGGTTTATCATTGAAATGCTGGTACCGGTAAATATTGCCATCTCTGTTATTTACAATACATTGGTATACATGGTGACAAACAATTTCAAACATGTATGTGCAGCTATACAAAAAGGGGATTTCTCGAACTTTCTTTCTTCTTCACTCTTTACAATATGACAAAATTTTCAGTTTGTCCAAATTGAAAGAAGTTGCACACAACAAATCAGATGTGGCAATAATGATAGGATTTGTCTATGAACAGGTAGAAAAAATTGTGGAAAAGGAGAAAATGCTTTCTACTTTTCCCATAATGATTTCCAGAGTCATTTTCTAAAGGGAAGTCAAAACACCAGATTGTTTGGTAAAGAGTACAGAAACCCTTTTCAGTTTTCTCCACAGACAGAACATGAAAGAAGTCAAAAATGCTCAAAAAAGCAGTATGAACTCTTTCCAAGGTTTTTTCCATTCACTGCATAACTAAAAACCCTCAATTTATTAAAATTAAAAGCTACACATAAATGGTTTGAAAAGGCGGCAAAAATGTCAATGAAATTCAAATAAAGACAAGAAACAATACAGAAACTACTGTAACAAATGGAGAAATCGCTCATAATGGGCAATTTCTTCACTTGTGACGATGCTTTCTTTGGAATCCATGGAATCTTTTCAATATTTGCCCCTACATTTCTTGACTGACATATAACATACCCACACTGTCCACGCATGTTTTCAAACACAGACTGGTGGGAAGACTTTGCACATTTGCCCTTAACCCTTTACCACACAATCCCAAGTTTTAGCGATGCTGAGGAATAAATCTTTTGAAAACATTGTAGGAAAAGGAGAAAATGCTGGTTACTTGCATTTCCTTTTCCCACAATTTTTTCAACACTTACGAAGACAAGTTCCATCATTTGAGCCACATTTAATTATCGTCTGCAAATGTTTTCAAATCAGACAAAACTTTGTTTTTATCGTGTGGTAATTAGTTAAGGGAATGACTTAACTTGTTAACCCGGAGAATACTGAATTACTAACATGCACATTTTCATTCAGGAAAAACAGTCAAAATTATTGCAATTTTAAAGATGTTTTGGCCAGATCATGTCACAAAAAAGCAGACAGTGTAGGTACAAGATCAGACTGCACAATCTCTGTAGTCTGATCTTGATCTACAATGTCTGCTAAAGCATATTTAGTGGTGCTTAAGGCTCTATTGGGACAAAGACCTAAGCTGATGTAAGTAACCACTGTAAAATCAATTTGACCCATTACTATACTTCATACCTTTCAACATACTTCTATAAATTGCTCAAATGTCAAAGATTTGAGAGATATCTAGAAAATCCTTTTTTGAATATGGAAAATATGTATGGAAAATGAAAACTTGCTTGTAACAAGCATGTATCCCTTTTCCCACTGTATTTTCAAATGCTTTCAATTGCAGGGAAGGAAAACACCCCCATGTATAGTAATGAGCTAACAAGTAAAAGATAGGCTGACTAACAAAATGTAACCCTTTCTCCACACAAGTATTTGATTATTACTTGTCACAAGTATTTGATCTTTCCAACTTCATTTCTTACACCAAGAAATCTATAGAAAGTAAAAGGTAGATAATATGTGGTAATCATTTCAGAGACATCAATCTCAAAATTAAAATAGGAAAAGTAGCCAATAATTTTCAAATGCTTGAAACTAAACTAATGTCTAAATTTGGCATGAATTTGAGTGCTATAGAGTAATGGGTTACATACTATTCATCAACAAAAATGGAATAATTCAAGACAAAATTACAAAGTATACTGGGAATGGAAACCAGTCAAAATGTAAAAATAAAGAAGAAAAAAAATCTGGAAAAGCTGAACTTATAACCAGTAAGTTAATATCTTTTTGATTGAACAGTCAATATCAAAAACAAAAAAAAAAATAAGAGATATAGAATACTATACTAATCAGTTAAACTGTTTTGTTAACCCTTTACCACACAATCCCAAGTTTTAACAACCCTGGGAAAAAAGTCTTTTGAAAACATTGTGG
Source organism: Tridacna gigas (assembly GCA_945859785.2). Classification (NCBI taxonomy): domain Eukaryota; kingdom Metazoa; phylum Mollusca; class Bivalvia; order Cardiida; family Cardiidae; genus Tridacna; species Tridacna gigas. Next base: position 36,218,130 of record OX244036.2, on the reverse strand, counting down.
GAAAAGGAGAAAATGCTGGTGACCAGCATTTTCTCCTTTTCCCACAATGTTTTCTACCCTATCAAAGACAGAAATCATCATTTGAGCTACTTTCAATTAGTCATCTTTCAGTTTGGACCAGTTTGAAATTTTGTCGTTTGGTAAAGGGTTAATCTAATGATTTCTTATTGATTTCTGAAGTATCAGATATTATCAGGCCTCGGCCGAGTGGGCGACTTAGGCGTAAAAGTCGCCTGATTTTAAAAAACTTCGCCCATTTCGCAGGGCAAAGCGAAATCGAAGTCACCTGAAAAAATCGGGAAGTCGCCTCGCGAAAACTGACCACGCGTCGGGTACTCGATACACAATCAGCGTGTGTAGATCTATTACATAACAGTGCGTTATACCTGATTCACAGCCGGTGTCCAATCAGCGAAATAAATTGTTTTCAGCTGTACGATTTGACAAGCAGTTGTTAATTAGTTTCTCGGGTACCAAATCCCCCATCTTAATTGGTAGGTATCATCTTAACCGACAATATTCACCCCTTTGCCCCGTCAAGTCGCTAAAATTCTTGGGAAGTTCAATCGATAGTTTTCGCGTCATAACAAACATCGGCGCCATCTAGCGGCTTGTCTGGCATCTTTTTTCATTGTAAAACCCTGATTCAGATATCAACGTTTATTTAATGTCCCGGAATTGAATTGAAATCGGCACCTTGCTTTTAAAACAACGTTTTTTAAATCAGGTGACTACAAATTGGCGCCGACTGTGTCACGCTATAACTGATTTTTTTTGCCGAATTCAGTAAGTCACATGATTCAATTTCAAAATGGCTGCTGGGTACGTTCACATAGCTCAAGGGCGGTTTTCTTTCAAAAGTTTGGATGAAATTGTATATTTTTCTTTGACGCGAACAAAAAGATAAAATTAAAGAAAATATACATATATTGTTATTGATCCTATACTCTGTCAAAATTTGACATTTTTCTTGATCGGACCCTATCTACGAACGAACGATCTACGAGGTTAAAAAAGGTATTTAAGGTGGAAATGTATTTAGCGATGTTTTCATTAACGATTTATCAGTCATCGGCAAAAGAAAAACAGTATTCAGACAAACTTATCTTCGATTCCTCTAGCTGTCTGAAACTGGCTTTAATTACCATGAGGAAGTTGAAAACATTGTGCCAACAGGACAAAATGCTGGTAGCAAGATTTCCTTCATTTGACACAATATTTGCGTTACTTTTTAACATTACTTACATCCTAAATTATCTATTTGCCTGCTGTAAATGCTTTTGATTTGAGATTTAAAATTTTTTCTTACCTAGTAAGGGACAGGGATTGAAATATCCATGATCCCTGGTAAAGATAATGATCTTCAGCAAAAATTTTGCCTAGGATTTTTTTTGGGAAAAAAAAATAGTGCTTCAAAGATTTTGGGAAAAAAATGTGCTAGGAGAAACCATTGCTCACAAGTATTTGTTTTCTCTTTCCATAATGTTTTTGAGTATGAATTGAGTATGGTAAACAATGAATAAATATATTTTAAGTAGTTTCTAATAGGAGTAAGTTTATTAATCATTAAAAAGATAAACAGTATAAAGTATCTTCATTTACTTTACATGGTTTTGTATCCAATCAAACCGTTAAATTGTTAAAATATTGTTATTTCCTTCTATAAGTCCGACTACGTCTGCATTTTAAGGTCCGTCTAAACTTCTCCTCTAAGTCTGACCACTTCTCCCCATTTTGAAAAACTTCTCCCAATTCTCAGACTAGGGAGAAGTCACTTCTCCCCAAAGTCTGAGAGTTGGCAGAGGCCTGATTATACGGTGGAAAAGTTCATAAACCCTACCTTTTTAACAGAAATTTTTAAGAAGGAAAAACAAAAAGCCAAACAAAGATTAACTAGGCAGATACAAGCCAATACATGTATATAATATTGACCGAAAACAAACAAAAAAACAATGCTTCTAATAAAATATTCTATCTCAGTTCCAATAAAATATTCTATGTCATTTCTTATATCAGTTTCTAAATGAAACCAAATTTGTCTTTTTTTTTTTCTTTAATACAAGTTTCAAATTCTAAGCCCCAGCAGAAGACAGCTTTTGCATATACTGTTGGAGAAAAAGCAATGGCTTAATTACTTTTCTAGCAGTGTTTTCTGAATCATTTACATGGACTATTTCCATTTCTTTAAATATTTCACTATCATGTCAAAAGTACTTTTTGTATTCAGTCACATGTCCTACATAACCAGTTTCAGCATTTTATAAGCCAATCTATAGACAGGCTACTGTTTCCATTCCCTTTTCATATCACAAAGGAACTTGCATCTAGAACAGATTTTGAAATATGTCAAAAGATTTCTCTAAAATAGCTACATTTGTTTCATAAAGCAATTTTTTTTTCAAACACGTAACAATTATACTAATTTTTTACTTTAAATCTTAATCAGGCAAAGCTACATGGAAACTGCCATAATCTAAATATGGTTAGAAAGCCAACAATCGAAATTAGTAATAGTATAAATATTTCTTTAATATTTTCAAATACTGTATAATTTATAATTATGTTTTCATTTGAGGAGAAAGTTTATGAATATTTACTCTGGTCTAGCATGCAAGTCCCTCTTTCAGAATAAGTACACATTTAACACTTACTGCAAATAAAATTTCAACTCCCTTAGATAATTTTTTTTCTCCTTACAACATGCTACTTTTGAAATCACTCTGGAAAAATGAAAGATTGCTTGTAACAAGCAGTTTCTCATTTTGCCACAATGCCTTCACATGAATGCATTTATTTACCCTTTACCACAAAGTCTCGTGTTTTAATGACCCTGAGAAAGAAGCCTTTTGAAAACATTGTGGGAAAATGAGAAAATGCTGGTAACCAGCATTTTCTCCTCTTCCCACAATGTTTTCTACCCTATCCAAGACAAATTCCATCACTTGAGTCACATTTGAATTGTAGTCTGCAAATGATTTCAATTTGGACAAGCCTACAATTTTGTTGAGTGGTATGATTTACATGTTATGTTGATTTTCATTTTTCAAGACACCTTCAACAAATTTGTTACATGAGGAAAGAGTAATATATCAAAAAGAATTTCTAATAAAACATATTCCTTAAATTCTCTCCTTATTCTTTATGCATTCTTTCAATGTTCGGTAGAAACCTTGAGAAATATTGTGACAAAACGAGAAAAAAAGCTCAAATTTCATCCATTTCTCCATTTGTCACAATATTTCAATATTTTCTCTGAATCCATTTTATTTCGATTTGCATGTTTTTATGGCAAGAGTTCAAAAATTATCTTTTGTGTTAGAACTTCGACCCATTACAGTACAGATATAACTTAACCTTTTACCACACAATCAAACTTTTAACAACCTTGAGAACGAACTTTTCAAAACATTGTGGGGAAAGGATTCTAACCTTTTAAATATAAATTTCAATTTTGAGTCACTTTCATTTTGCTATCTGCAAAAGCTTTTAATTTAGACAAATCTAAAATTTTGAGGCTGGGTAAAGAGTTGCCACCTTTACCATAGACTACTTTTCAAAAGATTGTGGAAAAAGAAGCAATGGCTTGTAGTAAGCAATAGCTCCATTAATCACAATTTTCTCTATACCGTTTCCAACATTAGTTTCATTTGCTTGAAATTTCCTTCCTGTGTGTCATTTGAAACAGTTGTTCCGGGTGGTATAAAAATGACCTGTACAGCAATGGGTTAAGACCAGTCCAACACAATAAGCAAGTGTCCTTGTATGTGAAACAGTCCATAACTCCTGAATATTCCATACATAGTCCCAGTCCAGGTCAGCAGTGAAGTCTGTGCAGATCCCTTCTGTCGTGTTGTCGAGTCATCAGCCTGGAACAAAGCAGAATTTTAGTTTTCTATACTGTCTGACAGATAATAGCCATTTTTCCATAAACTGTTGTATTCTTTTCTGTGAACATGGTAATTATGAGTTGCAAGACTTAACCCTTTACCTCACAGTGCCGCCTTTTGACGATCCTGGGAAAGAAGCCTTTTGAAAACATTGTAGGAAAAGGAGAAAATGCTGGTAACCAGCATTTTCTCCTTTTCCCACAATGTTTTCTACCCTAATGAAGACAGAAACAATCTTTTAAGTTATATTTAATTTGTCGTCTGCAAATGCTCTCAATTTGGTCTGGTCCAAAATTTTGTCGTATGGTAAAGGGTTAAGCATTGCAATTTCAAGACCTTTTGGCAAGAATATTTTATAAGATAGCCAGACAGAGTAGATCAAAGATCAGACTGCACAGTCTTTGCTGTCTGATCTTGATCCACAATGTCTGCAAAAGCAACAATAGTGGTGCTAAGCACTCAAATGGTTGAGTTTAAATTTTTTCCCATTTTTTTTTTTTTTTATACCAGCCTTTATAAAATCTAACCCTTTAACACACAATCCCATATTTCAAAGGCCCAAAGGAAGAGGGACTTTTGAAACCATCATGGAAAAAGGAGAAAATGCTGGTAACTTTTCCCACTATGTTTTCTTCCCTTTTAAAATCAAATTTCATCATTTGAGCCACATGTAAGTTGTCATCTGCAAAAGCTTACAAATTGGACAGGTCTAAAAATTTGTTGATTGGTAAAGATTTAACCCTTTACCACACAATCCTGACTTTTAACTACCCTTGAGAAGGAAGTCTTTGGAAAACATTGTGGGAAAAAGAGAAAATGCTGGTAACCAGCATGTTCTCCTTTTCTCACAATGTTTTCTACCCTATCAAAGACATCTTCAACAATTTGAGACACATTTAACCCTCCTATACCACATAACAAAACTTTAGACTTGACCAAAATGAAATCTTTTGCAGACGACAAAATAATTGTGACTCGAAAATTGGCTTTTGGAAGGGTAGAAAAGAAGAAAATGCTGGTCACCAGCATTTTCTCCTTTTCCCACAATGTTTTCAAAAGGCTTCTTCTTCAGGGTTGTATAAACTCGGAATTGGGTGGTAAAGGGTTAATTTGTAGTCTGTAGATACTTTAGGTCTGACAAGTCTAAAATTTTGTCATGTGGTAAGGAGCTAAATGTAAACATAAAATACATACCTAGGCCAATAATTTGAGAGTTACTATATTTCCCATGGTTCATTTCTCCCATGCTTGTAGTACACCAGGTTTTGTCACAAACATCCATCTGAAACCAGGAGAAAAGCTTGTAAGCATTTCATCATTTAGATATGTTTGGACAATCCTACAGAAACATTTCTAGAACTAATTTTTTAAAATTAATTAGTATGGAAAGATTCTCCATTTGTACCAATTGCCCTACGAGGGTCATCCAGAAATGAATGAGAGTTAGTTTGTAACTTTTGATTGAAAAAACATAAAGACACAAAACTTGGCACGTAACTAACTCCTTGCGCATATGCGCACGTGTTAATTAGCATCGTGACATCACGTCATTTTTGATGACGTCATCTCAAACAACGTAATGGTTGACGATGTGTTCGCACTGATGCGAGAAGAAATTTATACATATATCAAGATAGAGAGTAGGCACGGAAAGAAAGCGACTGGAATATTTAATGCGCTTCAGGAGGTTAACCCGACATGTGCAGTTGGATTCAGCACTATTTGTAGATGGGTGAAGGATTTCAATAATGGACGGCAAGAGTCTTACAAGAAGCCCTCCTCTGGTAGGCTGGTAACAGTTACAGACACCGATAACACAGAAATTGTTGCTCAACTTCTCAACTCTGATAGACGATTTACATGCGAGGAAATTGCTTATGAAAGGGGGATAAGTAAGAGTTCCATTCATGCTATTCTGACACAGAATTTAGGCATGAGAAAGATCGCCGCGCGGTGGGTCCCGCATGCACTCTCAGAAACTGAAAAAGACAAGTGTGTTCAAATTTGCACTGAGTTGTTGAATAGACATTCAGAGGAGGGTGAAATGTTGCTGAATAGAGTGGTTTCTATCGACGAAAAATGGATCCGGTCATTTGAGCCCGAATTGAAATGCCAAAGCTCTGAATGGCATACTCCAAACTCACCAAGACCTGTGAAATATTGCTGCAGTATGAACTGTCCAAAGATGTTAATGATCTTCCCGCAAACAACCAGAACTTCTACGGGCGACGCCATTAATTTTGCATGATAATGCCACGCCGCACAAGTCCGGCGTTGTTAGGGACATGTTCGAGCGGCACCACTGGGAAGTTTTTAAACATCCGCCATATTCGCCAGACCTAAATCCCCCATGACTACGACCTGTTTCCAAAACTTAAAGAACCACTACGAGGAGTCCAATATGACAATTTGAATGAACTATATCTCGCCGTGAATGCGGTCGTTAGGGACATCAACAAAGGTTGCCTAGCAACGGGAGTTCGGGATCTGCCAACAAGATGGCAGTCGACCATAGCATCCACGGGAGATTATATTGAGGGACTATGAAGAGATTTTGTGAGTAACACTTGTAGTTTTTCCATAATTAAGCAACTCTCATTTATTTCTGGATGACCCTCGTATTCCTTCTTTTTTTCATAACTTATATCGGTAAAAGTCCTTACCAGTGTTAGGTACAAAACTCTTTTTCGTCCACTGCCATTTTTGCAAATGGACAATGCTCTGTGAAAAGAAGGCTTAATGCATCTGCAAAAAGTATTGACTCATGTCAGCCAGTGTAATCTGCACATGGGTCGGAACTTTTTGCTATTGGTCAATTTTCTGCATGTCCAAGGTCCATTCTACCCCCTGATTCAGCCTATTGTCAGACAAAATAAATTTTACAGATCCATAATTACGCGATAACTTGCTTGGTGTAATGCATCACGAAGATGCATTAACATGATTAAGCCCCCTTTTGCCAGAGCATGGCTCAAATATTAGAACACTTAGATTCTAAATTTTCTGTCTAGGCCACAGTTTGCTTTCTCAAATAAACTCAAACTTCCAACTAAAATACCTTGGAGATGGGCCTAAACCATCATTCAGACAAGTCTCATAGAAACATAGATCAAATGCTCCCCAAATGACCAAGCAATCAGGTGTATTTTAACAACCCTTAGGCAGTTTTCCTACCTTTTCAAAGATAAATCCCATTATCTGAGCCACACAAATATAGTCATCCGCAAATGCATTTGGACAAGTCTAAAATGTTGTTAGATAAAGAGATCAATGATACATAAGAGGAGCGATACAGTAGGGATGCATGAGCCATACTCTGGGAAAAGGGGGTTTAACCCTTTACAAAACGACAAAATTTTAGACCTGTCAAAACTGAAAGTGTTTGCAGACAACAAATAAAATGTGAATCAAAAATTGAAATTTGTATTGGGCAGGGTAGAAAACATTGTGGGAAAAGGAGAAAATGCTGGTTACCAGCATTTTCTCCTTTTCCCACAATGTTTTCAAAAGGCTTCTTTCTCAAGGTCGTTAAAAGTCGGGATTGTGTCGTAAAGAATTAATGCATCTCCGTAATGCATTATACCAAGCAAGTACAGGTAACCACATAATTATGGACCCATAAAAACATTTTGTCTGACAATCGTGTCACAAGGTAGAATGGTCTTTTGACATGCAGAAAATTTACCAAAAGCAAACATTTTCAACCCAGGTCAGTCTGCGCAGTTTGTCATTGGATGATACTTTTTCCTGATGCATTAACCCTTTATCACATGGCAAAATTTTAGACTCCTCCATATCAAAGGAATTTACAGACGACAATTCAAATGTTTTATCTTACAGTTTTATTTCTCCTTGATGGGTAGAAAATATTGTTGAAAAGGGAAAAAATGCTAGCTACCCATATTTCTACCCATCACCACAATATTTTCTCGAGCCTTCTTCCTCAAGGTCGTTAAAAATTAGGATTGTGTGGTAAAGTGTTAAATCCCCTTTTCACAGTGATTACCCACATTTACCCCGTCACAACAATGTTTTCTACTGCTTTTTTTCTAAAGGTTGTTACAACTCAGGAATGTGTGGTAAAGGGTTTTAAAACCCCTTTTCACAGTCATGGGTTAATTGCTTACAAGTAGGCTTACCTAATAAAACTTTCTGCTGGTTCATAATTTGGCTGGGTAACTTGTGGTATAAACTGCAGCATCCTTAACCCATCATCACTCAGAAACTTGCCTCTGTCTATTTCATCATAAGCAAGTATTTAAACATAGACAGTACAGAAAAAAAAATTCAGCAAGCAATGTTCATGCTCCTCTGCCCACAATATTTTCCATACTCCCACTGCATCTTAGCTTTGTGATGGCTTGACTGATATCAAGGATCCAATAGATGCATTAAGTCCCCTTTTGCCAGAGCATTGCTCAATTTAAGAAGTCAGTAGCAAGCTTGCTTGGTGATGGAAAAGTGATCTTTCTTCTTCATGGATGGGCACTTCAACAGGATCTTCCATAAGGTTAGCTCCTGAAACAATATACAAGAATTGACCTGTTGACCCAATAAACCCACATTTCAGTCTAAAACTGAGATCAAAACAAATGAGCCAAGCTCTAGGAAAAGGGGGCTTAATGCATCTGTGAAAAGTATTGACCCAGGTCAGCTTGCTTGGTCCGTGCAGGCTGACCTGGGCCGAAACTTTTCACTATTAGTCAGTTTCCTGTATGTCCAAGGACCATTCCACTCAAAGATTAAGCTGGTTAAAAAAGAAGCGGCAATTTTTAATTCATAATAATGTGATGGCTTGATCAGTATGATGCATCGTGGAGATGCATTAAGCCCCCTTTCATCAGAGCATGGCTCAAATACAATTTCATAGTTGCTTTTTTTCTGCAGTGTTTCACCAATGCTGACAGCTTCAATCGAAGATCCAGATGCAAGTTTTATGCAGTCTGATCTTGGATCTACATTGGCAAGTAAGTTGGCTGTAGTTGTGAAAGGTGAGCACTATAGGGTGTTTAACAAATAGTCCAATGTTTTAACAACCCTGCTGAAGACTGTTGAAAACATAAGAGCAAAAAGGAGAAAATGGTCGTAACCAGCTTTTTCTCAATTTCCAATCATGTTTTCCATGTTTTCTATTGATCTATGAGCCATATATTAACCCTTTACCGCACAATGCTGCCTTTTAACAAGACTGGGAAAGAGGCCTTCTAAAACATTGTGGGAAAAGGAGAAAATGCTGGTAACCAACATTTTCTCCTTTTCCCACAATGTTTTCTACCCTTTAAAGAGAAAATTGCACCAACTGAGCCACAATGAAATTGCCGTCTGCACATGCTTTCGATTTGGACAAGGCTAAAATCTTGTTGTCTAGCATGGGGTTAATCATCTGTAAATGCTTTAAACCTTTACAAAACAATTCCATGTTTCAACAACCCTGAGGATAATGGCTGTGAAAACATTAAGGGAATAGGAGAAAATGCTTGCAACCAGCACTTTTTTTCTTGTTCCAGCAATGTTCTACCCTTTCAAAGCCATATCTTACTTGTCTTGTGCAAATGCTTTAAATCTGCTCAAGTCTGTTGCCTGGTAAAGTAAATCCTTTGATTAAAATCGATTTTTATCTTCTGACAGACAACTTTTCTCTTACAGCTGACCAGTTTTAAAAAACACTGTGACAGGAGAATTGCTTTATAACAAGTGGTTTCTCCTTGTGCTGCAATATTTTCACGTTTCATACTGTATCTCATGCGTAGGACCTTTTCTTCTTCTTATAACACCTTACCCAACAGCAAAATTTTAGACTGGTCTATATAGAAGGAATTTATGGATGACAATTCAAATTTTTTTCTGATGTTATTACTCTGTATTTGTCCTTGAAGATGTAGAAAAACCAGTATTTACTCCTTTTCCCACAATGTCTTCAAAACAATTCTTTCCCAAGGTCATCAAAACTCGAACTTGTGTGGTAAAGGTTTAAAATACTTTTTAAAAAATTGTGTAGTATAAGGAACCTTTGAAGATAACAAAAAATTATCAATCTAGATCTGAATGAATAACACTGCTTGTAACATACAATACAAAAACAAAGTACTTTATTTAACTTCCCAAGTACAGTAATGTACAAAAACAGGAAATGAACGAAACAAATGAGCAAATACGTAACATTTCACATGATATATGATGAAAATTCATAAAAAAAAAAAAAGAAGAAAGAAAAATAAGAAAGAAAAAATAAGAAACAAGAAAGCTATGAATAGATACAAAAAAAAAATATATGGTGGTCAACCTATTGCCCCCCAAGAAACAAATTTGCAGCAGTGGGCACTGAATACACTTCAATTAACTACATACTACATACATATAGGTAATATTAAGATCAATTTAAATGTTTTTCTTTTTTTTTTTTAAGCTGCTGTTTTTTTTTTTGTTTTTGTTAAAAGTATTTTCAAAAGCTTTTTACATTAACATTTCTCCTGACACCAGTTTATAGACAGAACTGATTTAGCAAAGGGTTTTCTCTCTTTTTTTTTTTTTTTTCTTTTTTTTTTTGGGGGGGGGGGCGGGGTCAGTTGGTGTTTATTGTGGGGTGTGTACGTTATGGTAATTTTCATTAATTTATCATGACTATGTTCCACTCCCTCGCACTGAAGCAAACATTCGCTTTCCAGAACTTTCAGTCCTTTGATTGCAGCAGAAAACCAATAATACCCATCTTGTCAGCATCTTCTATGCACAAAGAAAAATCCATGAAACTGAAATATTCAAAATTTGCCATTCTCAATTTTTTTTTTTTTTTATTTCGAAGAAGCGTTATTCTTTTTTAACATTCCATAGATCACAATACGTCTAGAACTATTTCAAATTCCACCATTCGTACATTTAGGCCTACTTGTATTTCGAAACAGAATCCTTTCATACCACTGGGCAGACAATCTAACGATTAATATTTACAGATTGAACATTTTTCTTTGCGTTACCATAAATTAAAAAGAGCAAAATACCATTTGAGAGCCGATGACGGACGATTATGCGGCAAACATTTTCTCAGATTCTTGATGATCGTCTTCTGCCATAACCAATCCCACCATGCACTTCAAATTTAAAGGTTTAATCTGCGGCATCGACGGTGCATTTTATTTTTTCAGATAGATCCAGTTTCGTATCCAAAGTTCCAAAGTACCAAACGAAAAAAACACACACAAAAAATGTGCTTTTCGTGATGTTTTAGGCATAATTTTGTTGAAATTCTGAGACAAAATAAATCCAAGTTGATCCAAGATTTGTGATCACTTTAAGTTTTGAAGCTATTTAGCACCATTGGTGTGCTCATGGATTGTATAAATCTACAGGCCTATTTGAATGTCTGTTGCCATCCCTCATGTGCTAGAACTGGATCTATTGATACACAAACATTGTAAGCCCAAAACTTCTGAAAATAATGCTGCAAAACTTGAGTACTATATGAAATGAGCAAAACTTGAGTACTATATGAAAATGAGCAATTTCTCCTTTTCCCACAGTGTTTTCTACCCTTTTTGACAACTTTCTGCCATTTTCATCAAATTTGAAATTGTCGTCTGCAAACTCTTTGAATTTGGACCAGTCCAAAATTTGTCGTTTGGGAAAGGGTTAAATGTCTGTTGCCATCCCTCATGTGCTAGAACTGGATCTATTGATACACAAACATTGTAAGCCCAAAACTTCTGAAAATAATGCTGCAAAACTTGAGTACTATATGAAATCTTTCAATCTAGAATAGGATCTTTTTCTCAAAATTTGTAACTTAACGTTTTATCAAATGAGAAAATTTCGGACGACAAATCGAAAAATTATATGTTGCTCAAAAGATGATTGATGTCTTCGAAAGGTTTTAAAAAAAAAACACTGTGGGAAAAGGTTTCTACCTTTTACTGGTCAAACATACCATTTCAGCCACATTTAATAATATGTCGTCTGCAAATTCTTTCAAGTACAGGCAGCCACATGCCCGTGTAAACTGATCTGAACTTTTGCCATTTTGTATAGATTTCAGCCATGCCCACAGATCTATATAAGAAAAATACTTAGACAAGCCTACTGAGAGCCATTGAAGTATGCTGTCGAAAAGATAAAAGCTTTGGCCTTCTTCTGAGAGAAATGGTTCATTTTCAGTCCATATAATCGGCAAAGATCTAATTAAAACCGTTTCTCCTAGGTGCGTTTCACAATATTTCGGACTGCCGGTACATGTTTTGTGCAGCATGATGCTGATCTAAATATCTGAGTTTTCCTACCTTACCTTAAGTTGTGCAAGCCAGATTGTCTTTATGGGCTGTTGCACGAGGTTAATAGGCCTACAGTTGAATAATGATTCTTGACAATCAATATTAGAAAGTTTTTGAGCAATAATTGTGGCCAGCCCGTCTAGATAGCTCATAGAAAAAAAATCTTTTGATGCAGGTTGCTATTTGCACAGGTAAGCAGATTCTTTTAAGGCTACCTCCGTCCATTTTACCAAATGACATTTGGGGTAGGCTAAGTCCAAATCCAAAGCATTTGCAGACAACAATTTAAATGTGGCTCAAGCACTGAGATTTATTTTTGAAAGGGAAGAAAACATTGTGGAGAAAAGGTGAAAATGCTGCTTACCAACATATTCTCATTTTCCCACAACGTTTTCAAAAACAAGCTACAGTCATGAAAACTCAGGATTGTATGCAAGTGTGCAATATTGTTCTCTATCTCCCAGTGTTGATTAACCCTTATCCTGCTAGATAAGTAGTCTAAAGTAAAACTTTCAAGCGGACAGTAAAACCCTAAATTCTGCTAATTCAAAGGTTATTTTGGGGGGGAAAGATACGTCCTTAACGGACAGTGTAGATCAAGGTCAGATTGCACGTTCTGTGCAGTCTGATCTTGGATCTACACTGTCCGCAAAAAGTCCTTGAGTCGCGCTTAGCAGCCTAAGAGTCAAAATCCTTCAGGTGTGTTGTTATGGACGGGGTGAGGATTGAAGGAGTGGGTGTTTATTTGCAACTTGCTTTTAGAATAGTTCATCCATTTTCTTCACATTTGGTGTGAGAGTTTGAAAGTTTTCTGTCGGTGTACCTGACACTGGATTTTGACCTACTTTTTGGTAAATTATATTGGGATGAATTACTAGAAACTTCCAACCGGTCAAAAATACTGACATGTTTATTTTGCGGACCCCTGCAGGCCTATTGGCGGCCAAATTTACGCCATCTGTCTATAAAAGATATTTCTTGTTTAATTGAACATTGGAGCGATGGATAAACAAAATTATTTTCAGTCAAGATAAAAATCGCAAATACAGGCAATCCAAGGCTGGTTATCACCACAGAATACCTCTACATAGCAGAGTGTAGATGCATGATTAGACTGCATGTTTTGTTTGGTCGGATTTGACCTACACTGTACGCAAACCAATTTACATTGTGAAAGGCAATAAGGGATAAATAGATAAATTTCATTGTGTTATTACCCATCCAAACAAATTTGCAGCAGACGATTTTGAAAACATCCGTATTTCTAATGGATATGGATGTTCAGCATAATTTAAGATATGAACAATACATGTAAAGTTAAGGAAACATTATGGGAAAAGAAAAATTCCCTCATGAATATATTTTCTTGCTGCCATAATGATTTCAAGAGTGCAGCCGAGCAAAAAAGCACCTGGTAGAGCACAGGACTTGAAACCAGAGGGTGGCTGGTTCTAACTTCCAGGCTGTCCAAATTTTTTCGGAGGATTAATGATGGTTATTGTGACATGATATATTCCTGTCTCTTCGCTGATCATTGTTTTGCTAATGGTTATGTAGGAAAGCAGCCAGTTTCCAAGGAAGCCTGTGCGAAGTACTGGTAAAAGAAACTCCAGGGCAGCATGGATAGGTGCACTGGATGCCGCAATAATGGTATATCTGAAACAATGTTGAAACAGCATTAAACACCATACTATACAACAGAACTCTACCACAACTTGAAGAGTGTGGTCTGCAAGTGGTATTTTGGTACAGAAAAGTATCAAAGATTGAAAATGCTGTGCTGTTGGATTTCTCAATCAGATGGTCACTTCCGTTTAAAACCCTATACCAGACAATCCCATGTTTTAACAACCTATAGCAAAAAGGCTTTTGAAAACATTATAGGAAAAGGAGTCATTCCTGGTGCCCAGCATTGTCTCCTTTTCCCACAATGTTTTCTACGCTATCAGAGACAAATTTCATCATTTGAGCAATATTTGATGCTTTACCAAACAACAAAAATTTAGACTTGCCAAAATTGAAAGCATCTGCTGACGACAAATTAAACTCAAAACTTGAAAATTTTGTTTAATATGGTGGAAAACATTGCTGGTTACCTGCAGTTTCTCCTTTTCCTACTATGTTTTCAAAAGCCTTCTTTCTCAGAGTTGTTTAACCCTTTACCAAACCATAAAATTTTTGACTACTCCAAATTCAAAGCACTTGTAGACCACAAATTAAAGGTTTCACAAATTATGAAATTTGTCTTTGAAATGGCAGAGAACATTCTGGGAAAAGGGGAAAATGCTGGTTACCAGCATTTTTTTCTTTTACCACAGTGTTTTCAAGTCCTCTTCCTTGGGATTGTTAAAACTTGAGATTGTGTGGTATAGAGTTGAAGTTGTGATTGTGTGGTACAGAGCTAATTTGTTGTCCTTTGAACGCTTTTAATTTGGACAATTTAGACATTTTAGATATGCTTACAATATTTTGTGGTCTGGAAAAGAAGATGAAAACAATTGCACGACCTTTTTCTCACCCCTGATTTATTCCATGCTTTGTAAGATGACAGGGTTCTGAACTGTTGAAAAGAAATCTGTAAAATGCAATGAACTTTTTACTGGGGGAATGAAACTTAACCCTTAAACTGCAAAGGGCGACTCAAAAACCTTTTGTGGACAGTGTAGATCAAAATCAGACTGTACAAAACATGAAGTCTGATCTTGGTCTACACTGTCCACTAAGGAGATAATTTCCCCTCCTAGATATAACTTTGAAATAGCAAAACTTGGGTGTTTATCATCAGCTTGAAAGTTTCATTTAACTTATTTATCAGGTTAAGGGTTAGTCACTGGTCATATACAAAGCATTTACAAAAAAGCAAAAAATTCAATGCATCCGAAACAATGGGATCTTTTTGAAGAGAGAAGACTGGTCTTGGAAAAGAACAAAAAAAATGCTGGTTACTAGCATTTTCTCCTGTGGCAACGATGTTTTTATATAGGTTTTTCAGAGTTCAATCAACATAGGATTGTTTAGTAGAGGGTAACAGGAACTGGAAATAATCTCCCGGTTATAAATAAGACTTCTGTGTGAGTGTCAAATGCACTCTTTAATTAACTCACAAGGGAAACTGTGAGGTTTTAATTTTCTTTCAGTAGTTTCAAGCCTTAACCAAACAATCCCAAAATTTTATGAAGACATTTGAAAAAACATTGCGGGAAAAGCAAAGAATGCTGTCTAACAGCATTTTCCCCTTTCCTTAAAGTGTTTTTTTTTTTTAGTACTTTCCATTACAAATCACATCATTTGAGCCACATTCAATTTGTCTTCTGCAAATGCTCTCACTATAGAGAGATATCGAGCCTACAGTTTCGTCTTCTTATAGAAGGTTATCTGAATGGGGACAGTGCAGAGCAAGATCTGGCTGAATAAAATGTGAAGTCTGATCTTGAATTTACAAATATGGTATGCTGAAAAATTGTGACAAAAGCAGTCTTTCAAATGCAATGTTTAGAAAGTACTCTTTTTCACCGGGGTCAGCTTTTATCTTATTGTAAATGCTTGGTGGTGTTAAGTTTAACCCACTACCACACAATCCCAAGTTTTAATGACCCTCAAGATATTGAAAACATTGTGGGAAAAGGAGAAAATGCTGGTAACCAGCATTTTCTCCTTTTCCCACAATGTTTTCAACCCCATAAAAGACAAATTTCATAACTTCTGCCACCATTAATTTGTTGTCTGCAAATGCTTTCAATTTGGTCAAATCTAAAATTTTGTAGTCTGGTAAAGAGTTACAACTTTCTGCAAAAGAGGTGGACAGTGATGAAGACTTAGATATCTGAACCCACAGCCACAAGATAATTATAGTTAGAGCTGGAAGTCTATAAATTTAACGCTTACCACACAGCAGAATTTTGTCGAAACTGAAAGAATTTGCAGATGATAATTAACCCCTAAAGCGCCTTTCATGAGTATAGTTGCTTTTGCAGCCAGTGTAGAATAAGATCAGACTGAACAAAGTGTGCAGTCTGATCCTTGATCTAGACTGTCTGCTTTGTTTGACTATTCTGGATAAAACTGACCCTGAAATTGCAAAACTTTGGCTCTTACTACTAGACTAAAAATGTCTCTTGTATATTTGGTGCTCTAAGGGTTAAATGTGGCTGAAATGATGGAAATTTTCTCTGCGATGATATTTGTTTGTTTGGTATGTAACACCATTTCAATATTATTTCAGATATATGGTAGCAGCCAGTGCACCTTTCTGTGCTTTCTGAGAATTTTTCTTAATAGTTCCTTTATATTATACTAGTATTCATCCCAAGCCACTTGCTGCTTTCCCACATAACCATTAATGAAACATTGATCAGAAGTGAGAGAAGAGTGAATCCTGTAGCAATGACTTTCATCAATCCTTGAAAAGAAATTGGCGGAGCTGGGAATTGCATTACATGATGTTGTTGCACTTCAAAAAGCTACAAAACATTGTAGGACAAGGAGAAAATGCTAGTTACAAGCATCTCCTTCTTTACCAGCAATGATTCCAATTTGCCTTTTACCTCAGAGTCAATTAAAACAAGCACCCTTTCCCACACAGCAAGTTTTAGACTCTTCCAAATTCAAAATATCTGTAGACTTCAAATTCAAAATTGGTATAAATGAGCTCAAGATCTCTAACAAGGTAGAAAACATTGTGGGAAAAGGAGAAAATGCTGGTTACCAGCATTTTCTCCTTTTCCCACAATGTTATCAGAAAGCTTCGTTCTTAGGGTTGTTAAAGCTCGGGATTATGTGGTAAAGGGTTAAATGAAAATCTTTAATGTTTAGCATTAAAAAAACAAGTGCTGAGGTTCAAAAGGAAGTTGACAGGAAGGTTGCAACAAAAGTATTTACAGGAGCTCCAGGAGAATAAAGTTCAAAATATCCCAGAGGGAAGTTTCCTGAACTGTTGTAGGATCAAATAAATAAACTCTTAATAAACTCTTGAGAAACCTCTTCGAACCGCTTAACCTTTTACCACACAATCCCGAGTTTTAGCGACCATGACAAAGAAGGCTTTTGAAAATGTTGTGAGAAAAGGAGAAAATGAAGGTAACTTTCTTTCTTAGGGTCAGTAAAAGTCAGGATTGCGTGGAAAATGGTTAACTTTGTGCTAAAAACAACCCTTTTTCCATTTTATTTACCAGATGACAAAATTTTAGACCTTGAGAAGGGATTTGAAAACAACATACTGTACTTATAAAATTTTTAGGGATGGGATCTGAAACTCATTTTAGTAATCGATTACTCGGTCACCTTTTCGATCGAGTACTCGAGTACTCGAAAGAATTTGTTGACTGTGGGCGGAATGTTTTCAAATGGAAATCATCGTTGTTCAAAGTAAGCTATTACATTCATGCATCTCGACAATCTGGATACCAAACATGCAGAGGGATTATCTACTAGTGGATATTAAAATATATTTTGAAATAGTAACAAGAAAAAATACAATAAAAAGTTGTTACATTTAATAAACTGATTAACTATGGTTCTCTGCATACATCTTTGTTATTTTTACCATGGCAACGGGTGTCCGTAATATTTACACGCTCTGTTAAATACAAACAGGCTGCATTCAATAATCCGTACAACGTTTTTAGATTTGTCTAATTTTAAAGCATACGACAAATTCATTACACATTAGTCACTGGAGCTTATAGGAAACGTATTCTTATTCAAAAAAATGATATTGTCAATTAAAACTGGAGAGAGTCTGTTTCGAAGTTTGCTAACTAAAATACCGGCTGTAGAGAAAACACGCTCCGAGGGTACAGATGTAGCAGGCATAGCTAGTATCTTTCTGGCAACTAGAGAGAGTCGTGGATATTTCTGGGCATTCTCTTTCCACCATTTTAAAGGGGTCACATTCTTTGGTTTCTCCTTCAGGTAATCTGTGAGCTCATCTTGTTCGTTGTCGGGGCAGCTGCTATCGAATTGAAGAAAGTGAAGAGTCTCTGATTTCGTTGACTTGCTCGGCGGTGGGCCAGTTATATCTCGTTGCAATACGTTGAGGGGAATGTCGTCGATGCGCGATTCCAGTGCGTTTTCCGTTGCTTTACGCTGTTCTTGTGAAAAGAAAGTTAGTTTCTTATAGCGAGGGTCAAGTAATGAAGCGAGAGCAGGTAGGGTTGAAGCAGTCTCGATGTCAAAAGGCTGGAATCTGCGGATAAGTTCTTCACTAATACACTGTTTCGTTTTCTTTACGACGGTACTGTCCTCTGGGTTTACACAAAGGCTGTTTTAATTAGTCCGCACACTATTGGGTAAACGTAGCTGGAAGATACGTCACTCTGCCCAGACATGAACGTAGTTACGTCGGTCAGATCTTTCAGTACATTTGACAGGTCTGAAATCGTGGCCCATTCTGTGTCGGTCGGCAGTAGGAATGTGTCTGTTTTCTTCGTCAGTTTGCAATCTAGCATGATGTCGGATATAACTCGGCGTTGTTCACACAAACGTTCAAGCATCTGCTGGGTGGAGTTCCAGCGTGTGCAGACGTCTTGAATCAATTCATGCGTGGGTAATTCGAATAGTTCTTGACGTTTTCTCATCTCAGCAGTAAGCGTTGTGGAATGTTTAAAGTGGCCAACGAGTTTCCTACACTTGCTGATAGTTTTATCTGCAAGAGGTAAGTCAAGGGATGGTCGTATACATAACTGTAATGTGTGGGCGAAGCAGGCGTTGTCTGACCACTCAGTACACAATTCACCGGCACAGTCCATGTTCCGAGCGTTGTCATGTACGTATGATTCTACTTTGTTCGGTAGGTGAAATTCCGTGATACAGTCTCGAAGTCTGTTTGCGATATTTACTCCGGTGTGGCGTTCAGGCATAGCCCTTGTCATTAAAACGTTCGACTTCATTTCCCAGTCGTCCGTAATGTGGTGTTCCGTCACTGTTGTATACGAATCTGTAGCATTTGACATCCATGTGTCTGTGGTGATTGCAACCGAGTCGATTGTTTGTAGCTCGTCGGTCAGAACTGTTTTCTGTTCTTCATAACGTTTTGTAATTCTTGCTCTGATAGTCTTTCGGCACGGTATATCATAGTGTGGCGCTACAACTTTCATCAAATTTCGAAAACCTTCGCCCTCCACTATACTTAGCGGTAAATAGTCGCTGACAATCATGTCAGAAATCGCATGAGTAATTGTCTCTTTCTGGTTTGGTGAAAGCTTTTTCGGAGAGTTGATGAATGAAGTCATTGACGGTTGCTGTTTTGTAGGCGTCGATAATGTGCTGTCTGGGTGTTTCAGGCGAAGATGGTTGTGCATACTGGTAGTACTACCGTTGTACGCAAGTTCTGCACTGCATAGCGAACACTTCACTGTCTTGTCATCAGCTGCACGTTTAAAGTATTTCCAGACAACGGATTTAGAAGGCGGCATTGTCGTTCTTTCAAGAATACTGAATATAACGTTGGAATTCGACTGTAGTTAGCTCATGTAGTGATCAGAAAAGAGTGATGGATTATCTCACATTTTTTATTGTCTGTCAGTTAGTTGACGGATTAGCCAATCCATAAGCGTGTAAATCTTACGGACGTCCAATTAAAATACTTTGATAAACACTAATGAACGGTGCAGGGGTCACAATCACGGTTTGTCACCAAATTAAATTTTGCCTTACTGTTAGGATTTGTCTTCGGAAGGATAGAATATGTTGGACCACTCAACCGTTTACTTCTGAATCCAAAGTTTAAATGACCATGTTGACGTTGAAGAAGAGGGCTTTTGAAAACATTGTGGAAAATGGAGAAAATGCTTGTAACCAGCATTTTCTCCTTTTCCCAAAATATTTTTTTTCCCTAGCAAAACCAGATTTCATCATTTCTGACACTCTTTATTTGTCGTCGGCAAGTGTTTTTCCATCTGGACAAGTCAACAATTTTGTCTTTTGGTAAAGATTTTATGTCTGAATGTAATGGTCTAAAATCAGCACTATATGGAAGCAGATAAAGATGCACATACAACTAAACAACAAGCAAAACCTGAATATCATAATACGAGGGTTGATCAATAAATTCGTGGACACCGTCGATATCTCTGTTAAAAATACTTGCACTGCTAATGAATTTTACTATTTTGTAGAACCATAAAATGACAATACATGTGTGCAAATTTTGGCGCACATAACGGATATGACATCAACATCATTGCATAACGTCTTCAGAACCGGAAAAAACAAGCGTTCAAAATGTTATCTTGATTTGCTAATGATGTCAATGGAGATGGGGCGTTTGCGTCAGGGCGACATGCGACGTCGTTAGAGCAAAGAGCTGTGATAAAATTTTGTGTGAAATTTGGAAAATTATGCCACAGCAGACGAAACAGTATATTGAAAAGGTTTCTGGAAAGGAAAACGTATGTCGATCACTGATTTACAAGTGGCACAAGAGATTCTGTGAGGGCAGAGAGGACATTGAAGACGATCAAAGGTCCGGTCGACCAACGGAAAAAAGGCAATGTTCTTTTGGTAAAAAGGGGTGATGGACAGGGATAGGCGGACAACAATTAGGCAACTATGCGAAGAAACAAGCTTGAGTTGTGGTTCTGTTCAGAAGATATTGACTGCAGACCTGAATATGAGACGATTAAGTGCGAGATGAGTACCTAGGATACTGTCAGAACAGGAGATGGAAATAAGAGTGGGGCACAGTCAGCCGTTTCTGAGACGATACAAACGGGAAGGCCGACGATTTCTCAACAGGACTATCTCTACCGATGAAACTTGGCTTTATTATTATGATCCAGAGACGAAGCAACAGAGTAGCCAGTGAAAGAACTCTGATTCACCACCGCCAAAGAAAGCTCGGGCCAGTAGATCGATGGGGAAACACGTTTATCATGTTTTTCGACAGCCGAGGACTACTGCTGTGCCACTCTGTGCCATGTGCCATGTGGTGTGACGGTGAATGCCGAGTATTACTCAAAGGTAGTAATATTTTCAATAATTGTTTCTACCATCAAGTATACTACTGTAAGTAATAGTTGTCTTAGTAAGACGGTAATTTTACCGTTTTAAGACGGACCATTGCAATTTCAGGTCATCCGCCGAAACCTACTTACAGCGATAAGACAGAAGCGGCCAGATGTTTACGCTGACTTGGAAAACATTGTTCTGCACCAAGACAATGCTCCAAGTCACCGAGCAGTCGAAACCCAGACAACCATCACCATCCAGCTAGGGGCCGAGATCTTGGAACACCCACCGTACTCACCTGACCTTGCACCCTGCGATTTTGCCTTGTTCTCCCAAGTTAAAGGCCGAGTTAACGGGTCACAGGTTTACAGGCTGTGACAACCTACAGAGCAAGGCACTTGCGGT
Organism: Tridacna gigas; assembly: GCA_945859785.2. Taxonomy (NCBI): domain Eukaryota; kingdom Metazoa; phylum Mollusca; class Bivalvia; order Cardiida; family Cardiidae; genus Tridacna; species Tridacna gigas. The sequence continues at coordinate 36,196,631 of OX244036.2, read as the reverse complement.
GTTGAGATCTTTCGACAAGTCGTTTTATGCAAACATTTTCACTCAGTGAGTGCATAGACATGAACGCTGTATAGACACTATGGCTGTTACTTTGAGAAAATGTAACATTGACGTTGTTTTTGACGTTATTTTGCGCTTGAACTGCGGTGATCTCATAGGTATGGGTGTAGTAAATTTTTGTTTTTGTGTAAACTCACTGTAATTTTTATATGAATTTACAAACCATATTCATAAAAGATCAGGGATATTTTCTCCAACCCTCGTATATAATCGATTCAGATCAAACTGTTTTAAAATCCATGAAATCAGCTATATCTATGGTAACTTGTTGTCTGCTAAAGCATTTGATATGGACAAGTGTAATATACTGTCATCTGGTAAAGAATTACAGAAACAGATAAAAATAAAAGAACATATTGAGAGCAAACATGAGTATTCTTTATTATAACCGCTTGTTTTCAGTAGTTTCAAATCTGAACAATTAAATCCATGCATATAAGTATTTCATCACTGTGAGAACACTTCCAGATCAGAAGGTAAGTAAACTTAAACAACAGAGAAGAAAATAAAGGAAAACAAGTAAAATAATGCATTCACTATATGTGTTCACCTTTGATATCTGTTCGTATAAACTAGTATATGAAAACCTACAGATCTGATCAGTTGACAAAAAGGAGAGAAAATATAGTAAAGAGGAAAAAGATATTGCCCATGCAGTGTGAAAGGTGGCTTAATGCATCTGCAAAAGGTATCGACCCATGTCAGCCTGGGCAGTCCGTGCAGGTTGACATGGATCAAAACGTTTTTGGTATTTGTAAATTTTCTGCATGTCCAAGGACCATTCTTCCTCATGGTGCAGTCGCATATTAACTCTTTACCAAACAACAAAATTTTTGACCAGCCCATGTTAAAAGCATTTGCAGATGACAAAGGTTGCTAAAATGACAATTTCTCTCTTCGATAGGGTAGAAAACATCGTGGGAAAAAGAGAAAAAGCTGGTTAGCATTTTCTCCTTTTCCCACAGAATTTTCAAAAGCCTTCTTTTCCTAGGGTCGTTAAAAGTTGGGATTATTTGGTAAAGGGTTAAACAAAATGGATTTTATGGATCCATAATTATGTGATGACTTGTCTGGTATAATGCATTATGGAGATGCATTAAACTCCATTTTCACAGAGCATGGCTCATATTAATGTGTTCACTACAATGAACACTTACAGACAGAAAGGCAATTTGATAAAACTGAGAAAGAATACAGAGAAAAAAGCAGCAGTAACCCTTTAACAAACAATCCCATATTTCAACTACAAGTACCTTGACAAGACCTTTAGAAAACATCAAAGGGAAAGGAGAAAATGCTGGTGACCAGAATTTCCTCCTTTTCTTATAATGGTTTTGACCACTCCAAAGACAAATACTATCATATCAGCCACAACAAATTTGTTAACTGACAATGCTTTTACAGAAATATGGAAAAAATCTGCATTGTTCTGGTCTGGTAAAGAGCTATTTGTTGAAATCCACTATTAACCCTTTACCACAAAATGCCGATTTTCAACACATTGGAGAAAGAAAACTTTTGAAAACATTGTGGGCAAAGGAGAAAATGCTGTTAACCAGCATTTTCTCCTTTTCCCACAATTTTTTCTACCCTATCCAAGACAACTTCCACAATTTTAGCCAATCTTTATTTTAGTGTCTACATACGCTTTTGGTTTGGACTAATCTAAAGTTTTGTTGTGTGCTAAAGGGTTAAGTATTTACTTTATGCATTCATTTCTGAATATCTGTATGTGTTCACCATGTGAACACCTGCAGGTCGGGCCACAAATAGATCTAGACAAACATGAGACAGAAGGAAATGGAGTAAAAAAGAAATATAAGCAGATCTACAATTCAAAGATAAATACTATGGCTGCTAAAATGACAATGTCATTTCTGAGAATTTCTTTGTTAACTTGTCACCACACAATGACAAGTTTTAACGCCTCTGGGAAATCAGACTTTTGAAAACATCGTGTGAAAAGGAGAAAATGCCGGTAACAAGCATTTTCTCCTTTTCCCACAATGTATTCTTACCTTTCAGAAACAAATCCAATTATTTGAGTCACATTTAATTTATCATCTGCAAATGCTTTGAATTTGGGCCAGTCTAAACTTTTATCACCTGGTACAGGGTTACAGGAATTTTAGAGCAAATACAAATCATTACTTCCTACAGACAAAGTCTTTTTTTCCCTGCTGCAGACCACTTTTGAAATCATTATGGCAACAGAAGAAAATGTTATGAATGAGGAATATATTTTTTTGCTATCATGTTTTAACAAAAAGCCATTCATGCACAAACTGATTATCAAGCTAATCATAGCTTTTTTACAGGAATGTTTTCAAAGCTGTCACTATAAATTTGTTCTAATAGCTAATGACTTCAAAGAAAGAAAGTCATTCCATCTCAGCAACTGATAACTTTTTCAATATGTGAGTGAGTCATGTTCTGGCAAAAGGGGGTTTAATGCATCTCCATGAGGCATGATACCAAGCAAGTCATCATATAAAAATGGATCAATAAAATCTATTTTGTATAACAACCAACTGAATCATGAGTGCTCCCTTGACATACAGGAAACTGACCTGTAGCAAAAAGTTTCAACCCAGGTAAGCCTGCACGGACTGTGTAGGCTGATCTGGGTTGACATTTTTTGCAGATACATCAAGCCCATTTTTCACAATGCAAAACTCCAATATTTATGGCTATCACATTACAATATGCACTATGCATTATACAAATTAATTCTTTACCACACAATCCCGAGTTTTAACGAGCCTGAGAAGGAAGCCTTTTGAAAACACCGTGGGAAAAGCAGAAAATGCTGGTAACCAGCCTTTTCTCCTTTTCCCACAATGTTTTCTGCCCTTCCCAAAACAAGTTTTAATTTTTCATTCGCATTCACTTTGTCGTCTGCTAACGCTTTCAATTTGGAACAGTCTAAAATGTTGTTGTGTGGTAAAGAGTTAAAGAACATGTAACCATTTTTTTACAATATTGCACAGGAAATTACAAATGTAAACTAATACTCTACATTATATACATTTTGTTATCTTAACCCTTTGCCAAACAATCAGATGTTTTCATGACGGTGAAGAAAAAGGCTTTTGAGAAAATTGTGAGAAAAGGTGAAAATACTGGTAACCACAAACTTCCTTTCCCACAATATTTTCTCCCTTATCAAATACAAATCCCATCATTTCAGCCACATTTAATTGTCGGCATATGCTTTTAATTTAGATCTAGAAATGTCTAAAATTTTGTCATATGGTAAAGGGTTATGCGTACATACACATTTACATACATTCCTTGTTCATTTTAAGCACACATGTACATACACTATCACATATTTTTTGTCTACTTAAAGCCTACGCACACATGTAACACATTTTTTGTTAACTTTAAGCGTAAATACACATTTGCGCATAAATTTCGATCACTTTAAGCATACATACACATTTACACTTATCACAAAATTATAATACATACCACTTCACATATTTACAATCTTTACTATTTACAATTTTATATTCATGAAGTTATGTTACAACTTAGATATATGAGTTTCTACGTCTCTGTGAATATATATGTAGGCCCAAAAATAAGGGAACCCGTTACTTGTCTCTTGTGACATGATATGACAGGGTGACTTTACCTCTCAATATTTCACCTGATTTCAAGAGTAAGGATACTTTGTATCATCTCCAGTATGTCTGCTAGGTCTTGTACAGGTGTTGCTGCACATGGGGGTCACACTGGATATTGACTTGGATTCCATATCACTTATATGTTTCAGGTAAGATAAAGAATTACCTCAAGATGAAACACAAGGGTTCCCTGATTTTTCATTCTACGTATAGACAGCTTTAACAATTATGTGAGAAAAGAAGTGCTTGCTTGCCAAAATGAAATAAATAACAAAAGGGCCATGATGGCCCTGGGTCGCTCACCTTAGTAGAGTGCCTTAAAGGTTTTTCTTTAATTTGACCATGTGACCTAGGTTTTGACCGCAGGTGACCCAATTTCAAACTCATATTTCATGAAGACAAACATTCTGACCAATTTTCAAGTCAATTGAGCAAAAAATGTGGCCTCGAGTGCCCTAGAGATATTTCTTTAATTTGACCTAGTGACCTAGATTATGACCCCAGGTGACCCAAATTTGAACTGGTCTTTGACTATATCAAAAGAAACATTTTAACCAATTTTCAAATCAAATGAATAATAAATGTGGCCTCTAGAGTGCCCACTAGCTATTTCTTTAATTTGACCAAGTGACCTAGTTTATGACCCCAGTTGACCCAAATTCAGACTCATGTGAGATTTTACAAAGACAAACATTCTGACCAATTTTCAAGGCAATTAAGCAAAGAATGTGGCCTCTAGAGTGCCCACAAGGTATTTCTTTATTTTGACCTAGTGACCTAGTTTATGGTTCCAGGTGACCCAAATCCAAACTCATCTGGTATTTCATCAAGAGAAACATTCTGGCCAAATTTCAGGTCATTTGAGTGATAAATGTGGCCTCCAGAGTGCAAACAAGGTATTTCTTTAATTTGACCCAGTGAACTAGTTTATGACCCAAGTTGACCCAAATTAATCTTATGTGAGACTTTTTAAGACAAACTTTCTAACTAATTTTCAAGGCAAATGAGCAAATAATGTGGCCTCGAGAGTGCCAACAAGGTATTTCTTTAATTTGACCTAGTGACCTAGTTTATGACCCAAGATGACCCAATTTTGAACTCAATGAACTTGTTGCGCTTAGATGGGCAAACAAACTTAGAAGAGAATCACTACATACCAAATATCAAAGCTCTACACCTTCCCGTTTAAGAGAAAAAGAAATTTAAAGTTTTCCTTCTTTGTTCCTATCTTCGAACTTGTGACCCCTGGGGCGGGGCCAGTTTTGACCCAGGGGCATCATATGAACAAACTTGGTAGAGGTCCACTCTGAGATGCAACATACCAAATATCAAAGCTCCACACCTTTCGGTTTCAGAAAAGAAGAATTTTAAAGTTTTCCTTCTTTGTTCCTTGTTCGAACTTGTGACCCCAGGGGCTGGGCTAGTTTTGACCCAAGCAGTATCCTTGGAACAAACTTGGTAGAAGTCCACTAGGAGATGCTATATACCAAATATCAAAGCTCTATGCCTTCCCATTTAAGAGAAAAACATATTAAAGTTTTCCTTCTTTGTTCCTATGTTTGAACTTGTGACCCCCGGGGCAGGGCCAATTTTGACCCCAAGGGCATCATATGAACAAACTTAGTAGAGGTCTACTAGGTGATGCTACATACCAAATATCAAAGCTCTACGCCTTCCAGTTTCAGAGAAGATGATTCTTAAAGTTTTCCTTCTCTGTTCCTATGCTCGAACTTGTGACCTCCGGGGCAGGGCCAACTTTTGCCCCAAGGGCATCATATGCACAAACTTGGTAGAAGTCCACTAGAAGATGCTACATACCACATATCAAAGCTCCATGCCTTCCTGTTTCAGAGAAGAAGATTTTTAAAGTTTTCCTTCTTTGTTCCTATGTTTGAACTTGTGACCCCTAGGGCGGGGCCAGTTTTGACCCCAGGGGCATCATATGAACAAACTTAGTAGAGGTCCACTAGGCGATGCTACATACCAAATATCAAAGCTCTATGCCTTCCAGTTTCAGAGAAAATGATTTTTAAAGTTTTACCTCTTTGTTCCTATGTTCGAACTTGTGACCCCCGGGGCGGGGCCAGTTTTGACCCCAGGGACATCATATGAACAAACTTGGTAGAGGTCCACTAGGAGATGCTAGATGCCAAATATCAAAGCTCTACACCTTCAAGTTTCAGAGAAGAAGATTTTTAAAGTTTTCCTTCTTTGTTACTATGCTCAAACTTGTGACCCCCAGGGCAGGGCCAGTTTTGACCCCAGGGGCATCATATGAACAAACTTGGTAAAGGTCCACTAGGCAATGCTACATACCAAATATCAAAGCTCTATGCCTTCCAGTTTCAGAGAAGATGATTTTTAAAATTTCCCCTCTTTGTTCCTATGTTCGAACTTGTGACCCCCGGGGCAGGGCCGGTTTTGACCCCTAGGGCATCAAATGAACAAACTTGGTAGAGGTCCACTAGGAGATGCTTCATGCCAAATATCAAAGCTCTATGCCTTCAAGTTTTAGAGAAGAAAATTTTTAAAGTTTTCCTTCTTTGTGACTATGCTCAAACTTGTGACCCCTGGGGCGGGGCCAGTTTTGACCCCACGGGCATCAAATGAACAAACTTGGTAGAGCTCCACTAGGAGATGCTACATACCAAATATCAAAGCTCTGCGCCTTCTAGTTTCAGAGAAGAAGATTTTCAAAGATTTTGCTTTTTTTCCCTTTTTGTTGCTATGGCAACCAGAGTTGTGGGTGGAATTCAATTCTTTGAACAATTTTGGTAGAGCTTCACCCAAGGAACATCCCTGCCAAGTTTCATCAAGATTGGCCCAGTGGTTTAGGAGAAGAAGATGTTTAAAGAAATTGTTGATGGACGACGGACACCGGACATAGGGCGATCACAATAGCTCACCTTTAGCACGTTGTACTAAGGTGAGCTAAAAACACAAACCTTTTTTTATTACACACACAGCCCACTTCTGACTCACAAAAGTTTTCCTTTGGCCCTTTGCTAAACAATCTAATGTTTTTATGACACTAAGAAAGACAATTGGAGAAAGCATTGTAGATAAAAGGAGAAAATCCAAGCAACCATCATTGTCTTATGTTTCCACAGTGTTTTCTACCCTTTCAAAGACAAATCATATGATCATATCCAAGTTTGTTTTCTGCCAATGCATTCAACAAGGACAAATCTAAAACCGTTTTTCGTCTGGTCCAGAGTTAAGAAGAAAGAAGACTTTACAAAAACATTTTGCAAAAAGGAGAAAATGCTGGTAACCCGCATTTCTCCTTTTCCCACAATGTTTTCTACCTTTTTCAGGACAAATACTATCATTTGAGCCAAATTTGAAAATTTTTGTCTGTAAATGCCTCAATGTGGACGAATCTCAAATTCTGCCATTCGGTAAACTCTTTACCAAATGACAAAATTTTGAAATCGACCAAATCGAAAGCATTTGCAGACTTAAAAATAAATGCAGTTCAAATGATTATTTCTGTTTTTGGTAGGGTAGAAACCATTGTGGGAAAAGGAGAAAATGCTGGTTACCAGCATTTTCTCCTTTTCCCAAAATGTTTTCAAAAGACTTTTTTCTTAGGATCGTTAAAACTCAGGATTGTGTGGTAAAGGGTAAAATCTGATGATTCTATAATTATGCCACTATGGGTGCAGCTGCCTTCTTTCACTAACAATAAACCTAATGCAAACATCTCTTTTCTTTTAGCAATTATTGTTGATCATGATCAGAAACTGCTTTGCTCACATTAACATGCTATTTTTTTTCTTTTTTTCATTTCACGACCAGCCGTCTGATTGGACAAGACATCAGATAGATAGGTATTGACTGGTTACGTGTAAGTCTTCTTTTTTCACGCACAGACATTAACTCTTTCAGCGCAAAATAGATATGAGCCATGCTCTGCCAAAAGGGGGCTTAATGCATCTCCATACTGCATGGTACCTATCAAGTAATCATATAATTTTGGATACATAAAAACCAAGTTGTTTAACAACCAACTGTATCATAACGTGGACTGGTCCTTTGACATACAGAAAATTGACCAATAGCGAAAAGTTTTGGCCCAGGTCAGCCTGCGCTGACTGCGCAGGATGACCTGGGTCGAGACATTTTCACAGATGCATCAAGTCCCCTTTTACACAGAGCATGGCTCATATACTGGGTCTCTTTCAACTGCTGAAAATACAATCCACTGAAACTTAGAGTTTTGTCATGATTATAGGCTTGACTAAACAAGCATACATTCCAGATTCAAGATCAGGCTGAACAATGTGTGCAATCTGATCTGATTCTATGCCTTCCAAACAGGCACATTTTTTTGTCTACATTGCTGAAAGCCCCTTAAAAATCAATCCAGTGCTATATCCCATATTTGACTTCAAAGTAAGGCCCTAAAAAGCTGTATCTTTAGCCTTATCGAAACAAAACACAAGGTAAAAAATACCAGAACATGTACTTGTATCAACATTGTGTATCATTGTTTACAAAACAACATGTATTACTATAAGTCAGTCCTTTGAAGACTGGTAATCAGCATTTTCTCCTTTTTCCACAATGTTTTCTGCTCTTTTGAAGACATAGCTCATCATTTGAGCCACACTGCATTTGTTGTCTGCACATGCTTTCAATTTGGATAACAGTAAAATTTTGTTTTGTTAAAGAGTAGACTCAAGACCAACCACATTGAAAATTTCAAGACTTTTTGAAATTGAAAGCAATTGTAGACAACATATCAAATGTGGCTAAATTGATGGAATTTGTCTTAAAATTGGTAGAAAACATGGTGGAAAAGGGGGAAATTGCTACTAATATCATTTTCTTCTTTTCCATCAATGTTTTCAAAGTCTTTTTCCCTAGGGTCCTAGAAACATAAGACTGTTTAGTGAAGCATAAACATACACAAAAACCTTTTCCTATGTATCAAAAACTTGAATTGCAGAGTAGAAAATAATAAAATGTAAGATTTATATAATGTCAAAAAAAAAAAAAAGCACCAGTATAACAAAAGGAAGAATTGATTCTTACAAATTTCAAAAAATGTTTCTTTTCAAAATATCCATGTTCTATTCAACCCCTCAGTGATTGTATCTTGTAATCTTTGTAAGTTGATGATTGCCATTTTAACTAAAAATAACATCAATATAGACCTTTATTAAATTTAGCACCAACAAAACATTAATAAAAACTAGGTGAGTATAAAGTAGTAGCAAACAGACACTCACACAGTCACATACTTTTTATCAGATTTGACCGTCATTACTATTCTCTGACTCTATACAAGATGACAAAACTTTCAACTTGTCCATATTGAAAGAAAGCATTAGCAGACATCAAATTCACCCTTTACCACACAATCCCTAGATTTAACAACCCTGAAGAAGCCTTCTGAAAACATTGTGGGAAAAGGAGAAAATGCTGGTAAGCAGCATTTTCTCTCCCCCCCACACTACTTTCTGCCTTTTCAAAGACATATCATCATCATCACATTATCATTTGATCCACACCTAATTTCTTTTCTACGAGAGCTTTCACTTTGGGGGAATTTTGCCATATGGTACAGGGTTTAACCCTTTACCACATAATCCCGACTTTCAATGACCCTGAGAAAAAAAGCTTTTGAAAACATTGTGGGAAAAGGAGAAAATGCTGGTAACCAGCCTTTTTCTCCTTTTCCCACAATGTTTTCTACCTTTCTTAAAACAAATTTCAAATTTTGAGTCACATTAATTTTGTCGTCTGCAAATGCTTTCAACTTGGACTGGTCTAAAATTTTGTTATTTGGTAAAGAGTCAAGTCTAAAACGATGGGGCTTGCCTTTGAAAGAGTAGAAAACAAGGTGGGAAACAGGGAGAAAAGTTGGTTGTCAGCTGGCTGTCACAATTTCTTCTTTTTTTAATAATATTTTGAAAAAGCTCTTTTTCCCAGGGTATAAATTAGGGATCATTTGCTGTATTATCTCTAACATTCAGCCTCCCCCCTCAAGAGTAAAAATGTCAACATGAGCAGCCCAAAATTTGAAATTCTGGTTTGGGCATCCAAGAAATTCCTAACACTTTACCAAATGATCCTATATTTCATGACCCTGTGGTAAAATACTTTTGAAAACATTCTTGGAGAAGGGGAAAATACTTGTGGTCATCATTCTATTCTTTTCCTTTAATGGCGATTATCCTTTCAAAGACCAATCTCAGCAACCTTTAACTCTTTACCACATAACAAAATTCCAGACTGGTCCAAATTCAAAGCATTTGCAGACGACAAATAAATTGATACTCAAATGATGGATTTGTACAAGAAAGGGTAGAAAACATTATGGGAAAAGGAGAAAATGCTGGTAACCAGCATTTTCTCCTTTTCCCACAATGTTTTCAAAAGGCCTTCTTTTTCAGGTCCATGAAAACTTGGGATCGTGTGGTAAAGAGTTAATGTAATCTCCAAATGCTTTCAATACTGAAGAGTCAAATTTTTTGTTCACAATAACAGAATTTTGTGCAGAGTAACAACTATATCAATTATATCACAATTACATCTTTCTCCATGCAAGCACTTTACTACACAGACTGATATGACCGTTCACTGCGAGCTATAGGTGTATCCAAATTATAAATATTCATATAAACTGGCACACTGTCTGCTGATTGGTCCTCCGGGTCACATGACATTTCTTCATCAGGAGGATCTGGAGGCAGAGGCCGCCATCTTTGATGTTCTTTCAGCGCTGTTTTAGTTAGAGTTAGCGGATTTCTGCACACAACAATGTCCAAGGAGTTCCCACATATCAACGGGATTGCTTCCCGGCATGTCATATCTCTTGTTCTCTTTTTATTTATCTGAAATGAGTATTTTAGTGTTATGTTTTTAAACCCTTAACACTTTACCAAACGATCCCGACTATTAACAACCCTGAAAAAGAATGCTTTTGAAAACATTGTGGGAAAAGGAGAAAATGCTGGTAACCAGCATTTTCTCCTTTTCCAACAATGTTTCCTAACCCATCAAAGACAGAAATCATCGTTTTCAGCAACATTTAATATGTTGTCTGCAAATGCTTTGAATTTGGTCCAGTCCAAAAATTTATCATTTGGACATTTTCAATCTAGAAACAAGACCCAAATACATATATGTGCAACTTCTTGGTTGCTTTTATCAATAGCGTTTGACCACTACTAGTATAGAACAACAATCAGATTGCATGTTTTGTGCTGTCTGATCTTGATCTACACTGGCCGCAAAGGCATCTATACTTTTGGAGGTTGCTTTAACTCTTTACCACACAATGACGAGTTTCAAGGCCTCTGTAAATAAGACTTTTGAAAACATTGTGGGAAAAGGAGAAAGTGTTAGTAACCTGCATTTTCTCCTATTCCCATGTCGTTTTCTAACCTTTCAGAAACAAATCCGATCATTTGAGTCACATTTAACTGTCCTCTGCAAATGCTTCGAATTTGGGCCAGTCTAAAATGTCATCATCTGGTAAAGAATTAAGGGTTAAATTTTATCAGATCTTGGGTACATTGTATTATGTTGCAACCTTCAGACAACTTTTTAATGTTGCAGAAGACCACTTTTTGAACATCTTGTGGCAACAATGAAGAAATCACTTGTAACAAAATTTCTGTTATTCTTTCCCCACAATATTTTTACACGTATCCATGTATTATACCTAAACCTGTTACTAAACGATCCTGATTTTTTAACGACCCCTAGTAAGAAAGTTATTAAAAATCCTTTTCGGAAAATGAAGAAAATGCTGGTAACAAAAATTTTCTCCTTTTCCCGAAGGTATTTTCTAACTTTTCAAAGACAAATCCTGTCATTTGAGAGACATTTAATTAGTAGTCTGAAAATGTTTTCAAATGCATTGAACCCTTTACCACACTATCCCGTGTTTTAACGACCCTGGGTAAAAAGCCTTTTGAAAACATTATGGGAAAAGGAGAAAATGCTGGTAACCAGCATTTTCTCCTTTTCCCACAAAGTTTTCTATCCTATCACAGACAAGTCTTTCCATCTGATTAATTTTTTATTTGTCGTCTGCAATGCCTTCAATTTGGACCAGTCTAAAATTTTGTTGTTTGGTAAAGAATTAAAGGATAGCGTGCTAAAGTGTTAATCATTCAACCTACCAACAATTTGCTAGAAGTCCAGAGGAGCAGTTGGTAACATACTGGGCTAGTAACCCAAGTATCATGAGTTTGACTCTGCCAGGCTCTTGATGAGAACTGATAGAAGTCCTTATATCAGATTTTTCACAACCCATGTTTTGATGATGTTTATATGAGAAAAAAGCCAATGACTTGGAAAGAAGGTTGTTAAAAGTACATGTAAAAGAATACCAGAAATGCATCTACACGTATATGTGCACTGGCTGTTGTGATATGTTGAAAATTGTATTAACCCTCTACCACACAATCCAAAGGGTTAAGGATCTAAAGGAGAAGGCTTAGGAAAACATTGCAGTGAAAGGGGAAAAACCTATTTACCAGCATTTCTCCTTCTCCAATGTTATTTTCTGCCAAAGACAAATCCTATGCCAAATCACCTCTAGTTTGTCAGTTTCAAATGCTTTCAAACTGGACAAGCCTAACAATTTTACTGTTTGGTAAAAAAGTTAAATACCAAATGAACAAACCTGCAATATTCTGTCGTAACATTTAAGACCCATTCTGTCAGCTTTAGATCCAGGTCTCACTGCACTGATGTACACTCCTTTATCATACACTCCGTCAGAAACACCAAACCCAAAGTCCTCACTGGGCGTGTCCTTTTCCAATGTCACTCTGTGTAATTGTATAGATTGAGGTGATGGGGCTGAGTACGAACTATACTGGTCCTTTAATGAAGGGTGATTGAGGTCACGCGCACTTGAGGTGCTAGCACATCTACGCGCTCTACGGTCCAAAGGATACTGCCGTAGATCATTTTGACTTATTGCACCGCGGCTTGTACTGTGTGACCAGTTTCTTTTCACTTTTTGCCTTTCTTTCTTATTTGATTTATTGTTTTTCCTATCTAAACTTCCGGTACTATGCTGTTTTGATGTACTGGCTATCTGTTCCAACATATTTGACTGTGCCTCAAAGTTTTTAAATGCCTTCGACCAATCATCTTCAGGACTAGATTCGTCACTTTTACTACTCTCTTGATCACCTTCCCATGCCTCGTCTGATATTCTCAACTCTGACATTTTTTTCCCAAAGTCATCTCCAGTGTCTGTTGAATCGGAAGAATAGGGGTGGGACTTGCGTTTCTTATTGTCCCGCCCTTTCAATACACTAGCATTCTGAGGTCTGGTTTTCGGTACTGACACAGAGTGTGTTCTATTTTGACTAGAGGGGTTGATATCTGGCCCTGAGCTATCCCATGATTCTAAAGCGCTGTCAATACTGCGTACTGGTGTGGTAGATTTACAGGTCTCCTCTTTCTCTGACTGGAAAAAATAGAGAATATTTAAAGCATCTGACATTTATATATTTACTCTATGGAAAATCATAATAGATGTTTAATTTTTTACCAGAAGACAAAACCATATTTCAGACTTTTTCAATTTGAAAGCATTTGCAGATGACAAATTAATGTGACTCTAATGATAGGATTTGACTTTGAAAGAGTAGAGAAAATTGTGGGAAAAGGAGAAAATGCCCGTTACCACCATTTTTATATATTCTCTCAATGTTTTCAAAAGCCTCTTTTTTTTTCCTGGATGGTTTAAACCTAGGATACTGATTTCACATCAGTTGTGGAACAAGTTCTTACAACTATAATAACACTCCATGATTGCTTCCTGGAAACCTTACCTAGTATTCATGCTGTGATATTGGTGTTTCTTCTATCAATATACGCAAGTATTTCATTCAATTCAGGAAAAAGAAAACAACAAGGGCATTTCTCTTTCCTGCCTCTGCACAAATGGATGTTTCAAAAGTATTTGAGGTAATGAGTTAAACCCATAGTTAACAGTCCCAGGCTTTATGACCCAGTGGAAAAAGTCTGTTGAAAACATTATGAGACAAGTAGAAAATGCTGGTAACTAGCATTTTCTCCTTTACCCACAGTATTTTCCAACTATTGTCCACTCTTTCAGACACAAATCCAATCATTGACCCCATGTTTTTGTCTTCATCTGCGAATGATTTCAATTTTGACAAGTCCAAAACTAGTCGTTTGGTACAACCTTAAAAGAATGAACTTCCAACAAAACTTTCAAGCGTTACACTTACATTACTTTTATGGCTGGTGTTCTGTGGTGGAACTTCTACAATGTTGAAAGAGAAAGAAGTATAAATAAAATATGAAACAGCAAGATTCCACGATTTACTTTTCAAAAATTGCCATTTTCTTTTACTATCATTTTGGAGCATTGAATTTATGACATATAAGAATCAAATTGACATATTTGCAATCACTGGCATCTTGTCAAGACACAAAATTGCTTGTAAGGCTCATAAAATTTGACTCATTACAAGACAACAAAATTGTAGACTTGTCCAAATTGAAAGCATTAGCAGACGATAAATTAAAAGTGACTCAAATGTTCGAATGGTCTCTGAAAAGATAGAATACCTTGTTGAAAAGGGGGGCAAAGCATTGTGGGAAAAGGAAAAAATCTGGCCACCAGCATTTTCTCTATTTCCCACAATATTTTCAAAAGCCTGCTTGCTACCTTAGGGTCATTAAAACTTGGGCTTATGAAGTCAAGGTACAAAAAGGTCAATATCTGTTGCTGTAGGCTTTTTCCACTTTGACAGACAAAAACCATCAATTCAACCACATTTTATCTGTCATCGGCAGATGCTTTCATTATTGGTGAATCTGTTTTTATAGTTTTATATTTTTGCTATGATTGAAGAAATCTTGGTCTAATCAGTGTCTAATTATCATCTAATAGTTTCTTTGTATGTTGTTTAAACCCCATTTTCATAATTATTTCAGTTATATCATGAAGGCCAGTGCACATATCCATGCTTTCCTGCAGTTTCTTTCACCAGTGCTTACATGTAGCACAATATTCTTCCAAAGCCACTGGCTGCATTCCACCACTACCAGTGTTGAAACATTGATCAGCACTGACAATCCTCAATCTTATGAAAGAAACTGGCCTGGCTGAAGTTTCAAACAAGCAACCCTCTGCTTTCAATTCCAGTGCGCTATTATTGACTGACCTACCTGGCTCAACTTATCCAGATATGGTTCGTTATGCATGTACTAACAAGATGACAATCCAGCCAACATGAGTGGTGCTCTGGCAAAAGGGATTTAACTCTTTACCACACGACAAAATTTTAGACTGGTCCAAATTGAAAGCATTTGCAGACGACAAAATAAAGGCGAATGAAAAAGTAAAACTTGTTTTGGGAAGGGTGGAAAACATTGTGGGAAAAGGAGAAAATGCTGGTTACCAGCATTTTCTCCTTTTCCCACAATGTTTTCAAAAGGTTTCTTTCTCAGGGTCG
This sequence comes from Tridacna gigas, assembly GCA_945859785.2. Taxonomy (NCBI): domain Eukaryota; kingdom Metazoa; phylum Mollusca; class Bivalvia; order Cardiida; family Cardiidae; genus Tridacna; species Tridacna gigas. The sequence continues at coordinate 36,181,471 of OX244036.2, read as the reverse complement.
TTAAAAGTCGGGATTGTGTGGTAAAGAGTTAAATGCATCTCCGTGACGTATTATACCAAGCAAGTCCTCACATAATTATGGATCAATAAAATCTAAGTTGTCTAACAACCAATTCAGTCATGTATGGACTATGCAGGCTGACCTGGGTCAGTACAATTTGTAGATGCATTAAACCCCCTTTTCAGAGTGTGGCTCATGTACAAAGCAATATACCCTCCCTTCTTGACAGGACATACAACCATAGGGAGAATACTCCACCTACTTTGTTTATCAGGTCTGGCAATTTTCAGTGTGACAAGTTCTCCTGCGGACTGTAACATTGCTGTCGCTTCTGTCAGAGTTTTACTCACCGTCGACACTCCATTAATGGCAAGTAACTTGTCTCCAACTCTTATAGCCCCAGTTCTACAAGTACAGGAATGGAAACACAGTTGTCAAACTTGTCCTAAAACCTTCAGTTGCAGAGAAACATAACAGACATTTTCAGTCTAGAAATAAGACCCAAACAATTGCAGTTTAAAGGTTTCTCTTGTCCAGAATGTACCAGCAAAGCAGGCTGGCTGGTTAACAACAGATTTCCCACCTTCTATTCAATTAAGTCTACCACAGACAATATTTTTGACTGGTGCAAATTGAAAGCTTTTCTAGATGACAAATGAAATTGTTTGTACCAGATAGGGTATAAAACATTGTGGGGAAAAAGGAGAAAATGCTAGTCACTAGTATTTTCTTCTTTTCCCACAATGTTTTCAAAAGCCCTCTTCACCAGGGTGGTTAAAACCTGGAATTGTTTGGTAGAGGGTTAAAAGAAGGAACATATTACCTAGAAGCAAGACCTCCCTCAGCAAGACTAGAAATTACAATAGGGTCAATGGGGTCATCTGTCCCTATAATAGTGATCCCTAATGGCCCTCCATTCCTCTGTAACTCTACAGTGTAGGATATACACTCAGCCCCTGACTCATCTGTAATTTTAAACACATTATTCATTCACAATTTCTTTGGCTGATAAGCGAGAATAGCATTAACTGTTTGAAATGGAAACTCGACAACACTGGACATACTGACAAAAGACTTCAAAATGAATGGAGTTTGTGCTGGGTGGAATATGTTGAAAAATAATTGAACCTCATGCTTTGACTTTGTGTTGTCACATCAATATGGACTGCTTAATTTATAATATTAGATATCTTCTTCAATAAATATCTTACCATTCATTCATTTATGTAATCATAAAGCAAAAAGTGAGAGTTTGGTGTTCCAGGTAGAGCATCAGCCTCACAACTCAAAGGTCCTGAGTTTGATTCCCATGAGCAGGTATCAACTTTGGGACTTTTGATTGGCCAACACATTTGGTGCAAGTACTGATGTGATTTCAAGGAAGCTAAATCCAGAGAAATTGTTTCTCAATCGATGTAAAATAATTATGTTTACATTACAAAGTAACGAAAAATATGATGTATGATAGAACTTTTTGGACAACCCTCATACAATTTGTAGAACTATTTTCTTTTGTGAGTATTTTTCTTTTTGATGATCAAAAGAGAGAGATGGAGACAGAAAAGTACATTTGAGTTATGAATGTAAGCAGTTGATACCTGTACAGGGATCATCCCGTCTCAGTTTAAGCTTTAAGATTTCTTCCTCTGACTTCAAGAGATCAATAACCTCATCTATACTGAGATTCTCTGTCCTCACATCATTGATAGACATCAGTTTGTCTCCTGGCAGTATGGAACCACATCTAAAATTCAAATGTTTCATTTTTCACATATAAGGAAATCTCTGCTACTCAAATGTCAGGATAACTCATCTTTAGAGGACTAAACAGAGGACAATAGCAGCCCTGTGCTGCTCCAAGAGAAAGAGAAGATAAAAAGCAATAATATTTTCTCGTTTTCTAACTATGTCTTCAAAAGCCTTCTTCTTCAGGCCAAATCCAAAGGACTTCTTTCTTTAAATATCAGGCCAATTCATACCAAAGATCATTGGAATTCTGACCAATGCTTTTTGAAAGGAAGACTTTACAAAGATTGTGCAACTGAAAAAGCATTCCTTTCTAATTCCCTATCTCGTCCAGTGATAAAAGGGAAACAAAAAGGTTTCACATGAGTAATTTCCCTTGAAAGCATGAATTTCACTGTGGATGACAAATAGAAAATAAAACGTCCAATAATTGGGAATATTGTAATATTTTAAGTTTTTTGTTAGAATTTCTCATCAGTGAGAGTAGATCAAGAGATCTGTTCTGAGCAGCCTGATCTTAATCTACATTATGTATAAAAGCATGTTCATTCATACCTAGCACAATCTGGGTTAACACTACCAGACGACAAAATTTTAGATGCGTCAAAACTGAGAATATTTCCAGAGGACAAATTAACTGTTGCCCATACTAGGGGATTTGTCTTTGAAAGAATAGAAAACAGCAATTTTTCCTTTTCCCACTATGTCTTCAGAAGGATTTTTTCCCATGTTCATAAAACACGGAATGTGGAAAGGGTTAAAATGAACCATAGGCTTACCTATAAGCCACACTCCCCTTTTTCACCTCTGTAATCAATATTGGATTTCCTAATTTGGTCTTTGCTGAAAAAAATACAGCAAAGTAATCATCAAAACTGTATTGTCTCTCTTTAATGCCCCAACAAAGAGATCACCATGTGAGAAACTGGCTGTATTTAATGCAGATTGTTGATTTTACCTCAGGTCATGATATATATTAAACAGCATGCATGATAAAAAGGGAAAACTGATCTTCAATACCTTGCTTTCTTACAATTCTTCAAAGTTAGATGACAAATTTTACGTTACCAGAAGTTTACAACAGTAGATCAAAAAAAATGTGAACTTTTATTATAACTTTAAAACTACTCAATATAAAATTTTGCACTATTACTTAAACAATTAAATGTTAAAAGAGTCATATGGCTTACATTGATGTATTATACTTATCTTTAACAAAATTCAAGTTTTAACAGTCCTGGGTAGGTACCTACGGTACAATCCATTCCTTGACTGCACTGCGTACTGTTTAATATCTCTGTTGGCTCCCTACATTGGTGCCAAACTATACTAAACGTTGTCTGTTTATGTGATAATGTCATATGTAACCTTGCAACTTTGAGCGTCATCTGTTGGGTACTTTAGAATATACAGCCAGTAAACTTAAGGCGTACATGATTAAAATGGCAGCACCAGCGCAGGAAGAGAACCGTGCAATAATGATTTTGCATGGACCTAGGGAGAACACCAACTGAAAATGATGAAGGACGGCATCATTCATCAGTTCAACTTGGGGCAGTATCAGTAGGTGTTTAGCAAGTGGGTGGAGCGACACAGGATGTGTGTGGAATGTACAGGCATGTACTTTGAAAAGGGCTAACTTGCAATGTAAGTACAGTAAAACCCCTCTATTAGACCACCCGTGGTACTTTTGAAAATTGGTCTTATTAGCGGGGTGGTCTGATTTCCAGGTTTCACCCACCCAGATTTTGAATCAAACCCAGACTCTATGTAGACTTATGTAGATTTAAATTATGTGCAAAGTTATGTTCATGTATTTTAGCCAGGGAAGCCTTTGCAAACACATGAAAATGACAACAAGAAAATTTTCAAGTTTATTTAAAAGTTGATATGTCTGTTGAATTTTATGAATATATCCACATTAAAGTGCATGTCCATTCATAATTGCATATTTAAACACTCCCAGTCAGATATGTACATAAATTAAGAAATTGAAACTTAAAGTCTACAAAATTTAATGTTACTCATAAAACTTGTCATATTCCCTGTTTTGATCTGCTTTTTTTGTTTTCTGTAGTCTCAAGAACCCGTATTTCACATGCTGATTTTCATTTTTAAACAAAGAATTTCAAGTAAGTGCTAATTATTGAACAACCTGACATTCACAGTTTATTTTTTTCCTCTTCGTTTTTTTCCCCCCATTTTGATTCGAGCTGAATGTTCGAACAGTCCTACCAATCGTCGATCGCACAGTTGAAGTGTTCACCTGTTTATAAATCACATATTCAATACAAAGTATGGCTTTAATGTGTAACAAAAACCAAAATAATTAGCCCATGTCAATCACTAGATACAAACCCAAGCATTCAAATTACAACAGCTGGATGCAAAAAAAAAAAAATTCGTAATTACCCAGATGTCGACATGTTTTCACCTGGGTCAGCAATGTGTGATAAATGCTTGATTACCATATAAAAGCCGAATTAATTCTCCTCAGTTCATCAGACATTTGATTATGTAAGGTAACATCCTGATCACAAAACACAATCATGATACAATAGTCGATAGATAAACAAAGGGCCAATAATTGATTGTCGGTTCCATCGGACCCAAGAATGTTCGTACATGAAGAACGGCCTACATTGCCTGATTATGGACGCGTGAAAATTAACCTGTCATAATGAAGTTGTGAAAATTAGTGGTCGTTTCCGGGGTTTAAAATCTATAGGTAATTTCTCATTGGTACTGAAAATGGTGGTCGTAATTTCTGAATAGCAGGGTGCCCGTATTTCCGGGGTCGTGGTAATTGATTATGAAGAAGGAAAAATTTCGTTCTGACAAAAAACGTTCGTAATAGTGGGTTGCTCATATTGCCGGGGTGGTCGTGAGGGTAGGTTTTACTGTATTCAAAGTGGAAATGTCATCTTGATATTGTTACCATGCACTGGTACTACTACACTAACCATTTAAAGAATGGTTGGTTTAGGTGACCCTCTGGACCTATCGTACCTAAATTTTACAGATACATGTATGTAGAAAAATGCCAATATATAATCACTATGTACGTTATATCTCATTATCTGTAAAAACAAAATTACTGTAACAAAAGTCCACATATTTTTTAATCCACCCTCGTATAATGTTATCAGAAATGTATGTATATTCAGATGGTGTTAATGATACCAATTTGTGAAGTAATTTGGATAATGTTAATGCCAATATTTTATTCCAGCTGACTGACTTCAACTTTTTCTATGGATTGGCTGTTTGGTAAGTCAGGTTGCAGTTAGAACAATGTTTTCAAAAGCCCTCATAACTAGGGTCGTTAAAAATTGGGGTTCTTTTGTAAAGGGTATAATCACTCACAATGTAAAAGCCACAATACTTACTACTTAAAGTAACCCCAATTCCACCTGGTTTCCGAGGTAACTTAACAACAAATGTACCCGTACTAGCACTGACTGAGTCTGCAACATCAAACTCAACTTCTAGTTTGGCTCTCTGCCAGAGTTCCTGCAGCAAAGAGTTCACTTCCTCAAGTGTTTTCTCGCAGACGTCTTGACCATTGATGGTCAGTATTCGGTCACCTTCTTGGATAACTCCACATCTAGAAAAGATAGTTGACAGGTCAAAATGAGAGCATTAGAACAGAATTTAACCCTTTAACATACAACACCAACTTTTTACCACCCAGAGGGAAGCCTTTTAAAAACATGGGGGGAAAAGGAGAAAATGCTGGTAACCAGCATTTTCTCCTTTTCCAACATTGTTTTCTTCTCTATGAAATGACAAATTTCATGTTATGAGTTGCATCTAATTTGTTGTCAGCAGCTGCTTTCAATTTGGACAATTCTAAAAGTTTGTCACAGAATGTATAGGCTGACCTGGGTTGATACTTTTGGCAAATGCATTAAACCCCCTTTTCACAGAGCATGGCTCAAACATTCATGTATAAAAATATTTTTTAATCCTGGAAATAATTAGAAGCTACTGAGAAATATTTAAAACTGATACAGGCTATATTTACAATACAACAAAATTTTAAATTAGTACAAATGGATTGTATGGTGTTTAACACCGTTTTCAACATTATTTCAGTTACATCGCGGAGTACAAATGGAAGAGGTTTGCAGATGAAATATTACATGCTTTTCAAATTAATTAATTTGTCTTTCTGAGGGTAGACAACACTGATGAAAAAAGTGTAAGTGTTGGATGACACCATTTTCTCCTTTCCTCACAATGTTTTTGAAAGCCTTTAATCTCAGGATTAAACAAGCATGTGACTTTTTGGTAAAGGGTGAATTACTTTATGCTTACCTATCTGCTGCAGTATTAGGTTCAAGCCTAATGACTACAGGCGGATCTTCCAGCATACAATGAGGTGGCACAGTGGATTCTAGCACAATACCTAATCCACACCTCTCCCCATACAGAACCACTTCTTGAGTGTCCATCCTACAGACCTGGTTACTTGAGGTAAATATGGAATTAGCTGTGGACGCAACAGACACTGAAAACAGATAAAGTAAATACATTTTGTTTTTCATGGCATATCAACAGCAATGCTTGTTTAGCACATACTACAGGTAATTTTAGAGGTAAAAGGATCATGAGAATAATTTGAGGGGGGGTACATATGCTACAAATACATGAAAAGGTGTGGCCTAATAAGCATTTATCATGCCTCTTTTCCAAAGGGAGATTGTTCAACACTTATTGATTGATTGTATGGTGTTTAAAGCCGTTCTCAACAATATTTCAGTAATATTGTGGCAGCCAGTGCACCTATCCATACTTTTCTGTAGTTTCTTCTACCAGTACCTTGCACAATATTCTTCCCAAGCTACTGGCTGCCTTTCCCACATAACCATTGTTGAAAAAATGATCAGCAGTGAGATTCAACACTTAAACCTTTAACAAACAATGCTGAGTTTTAATAACACTGGAACAAAAAAACTTTTGAAAATATCATGATAAAATCCTGATAATCCCATGATGGAAATTACAATCACTGGTCTTCCAACACCAACCGAAAACATCAATTTATCTTTTTTTCCTTTCCTTCACACATTATTTTTCCATTGTATAATTTGTAATAACCTTGGGTAAGTCTGAAAAAAAATATGTTAACTATTTACCAAGTGACAAATTTTAGGCTCTTCAAAATTGAATGCTTCTGCACATGAAAAAACTGAAAGTGATATGAATGGACCGAAGTTCTCTGACAGGATAGAAAACATTGTGGGATAAGTAGAAAATGCTGGTTCCAGCATTTTCTCCTTTTCCCACCGTATTTTCGAAAGCCTCCTCCTTCAGGGTTGTTAAAACTCAGAATTGTGTGGTAAAAGGTTAGTAACCATCACAATACATTAACTTTTTCAAAGCAAAATAGATAGACTCAGCCATTTTCCACGACTGAAAATACAATTAACTATACTCAGACAGATTTTCATCTTGTTGGGTTGACTTAATAAGCATGTGGCACAGATCCAAGATCTAACCGTGTGTTCTGTGCAGACAGATCTTAATCTAGGCCACCTGCAAAAGCCATTGTTTTTGCTTACAGCCCTGAAAAGGTTAAGAAAGAAATATATTGCTATGCAAAAGAAGAAAAACCAATCAGGAAGTACTGTAACAAACTGGTTTCACATCAAAATGGAAGAACAGGAAAGACAACTTTCAACCCTCTGGACACCAAGACAACTTAACGCTTTACAACACAATCTCTAGTTTTAACGACCCTTGGAAAGAGGCATTTTGAAAACGCTGTTGGAAAAGGAGAAAATGCTGGTAACCACTATTTTCTCTTTTTCCAATGTTTTCTTTATTTTCGAAAGGAAATTCAAATATTTCGGTGGTATTTTAATTGTTGTCTGCAAATGCTTTCAATTCGGACCAGACTAAACTTTTGTCATTTGGTAAAGAGTTAAGTCTTCACTAGACGACAAAATTTTACGCAGGTCCAGACTGAAAGCATTTGCAGATGACAAATCACAAGTGGCTCAAATGGTGGCATTTGCTTTTGAAAATGGAGAAAACAATGTCGGAAAAGGAGCAAATGCTGGTAACCAGCATTTTCTCCTTTTCCCCAAATGTTTTCAAAAACCTTCTTCATTAAAGCTTTGGAATGTGTGGAAAAGAGTTAAAGTGCTGTTTCACAATATTGAAGTTCTGATAACAACAGCCCTGAAATAATAATGGCTGCATTCCTTTCTATTTTGTGTCTAGCTCATTCAAATATTAAGATGCTGGTAACCAGCATTTTCTCCTTGTCCCAGAATGTTTTCGAAATTCAGAAACCTTTTTCTTCTTTGGAATGTGTGGAAAAGAGTTAAGGTACTGTTTTACAATATTTTGCAAGATGTTACTAATAACAACAGCCCTGAAATAGTAATGGCTGCATGCCTTTCTATTTTGTGTCTAGCTCGTTCAAGTAGTTGGCATATTGGTAACCAGAATTTTCTCCTTGTCCCAAAATGTTTTCAAAAACCTTCTTCTTCATTAAAACTTTGGATTGTAAGGAAAAGAGTTAAAGTGCTGTTTTGCAACATTTTGCGAGAAGTTCTTTTAACAACAGTCCTGAAACAGTAATGGCTGCATTCCTCTCTATTTTGCAACTAGCTCATTAAAATATTTGGCGGTCTAAGGGTTTAAAAATTGTAGAAATAGTAGAACAATCATATACGAAAAGACTAGCACAAGATCAAAGAGAAAAAAAGACAGGAAGAATGGTGCAACATGCATACAAAAGCAACATTCTCATAAACATTTTACCGCACAAAAAAATTTGCAACTTTTCTAAATTGGAAGCATACAAATTTTTTGTCGCTCAATTGTTGGGATGTGTCTTTGAAGGGATAAAAAGCATTGTGGGAAAAGGAGAAAATGCCGGTAACCAGCTTTTTCTTCTTTTCCAACAATATTGTCTACCATATGAAAGACAGAAATGATCATATGAGCTCTATTTAATTTGTCTTCTGCAAATGCTTTCAATTTGGTTGAGTCCAAAACTTTGTCATTTGTTAAGGGGTTAACCCTTTACCAGACAGCAAAATTTTAGCCTTGTCCAACTTGAAAGCATTTGCAGACGACACTTTCAATGTGGCTCAAATGGTGCAATTTTTCTTTGATAGGGTAGAAAACACCGTGGGAAAAGGAGAAAATGCTGGTTATCAGCATTTTCTCCTTTTCCCACAATGTTTTCAAAAGGCTTCTTTCCCAGAGGCGTCAAAAGGCGGCATTGTGCAGTAAAGGTTTAAGGATGGTTTTGTAAATACAGTTTCAGATTTGAAAAGCAACCAATACCAGAAGAAGCCATCTTCTTGTCAGTTTTTGCCCATGATCGTCTTCTCTTACTGCCACCCGCACTAAGCATTTCTGTGGACATGCGACCCATATAACCGATACTTTGACTCTTCGAAGAAGACGGGTAGCCATTTAACATGGCAGAGGTGTTTAATACTGGAGAGGAGATGGAGGGAATAATGTTCTTCTGGAACCCTGGGAGGAAAGATGCATGCAAAGTGTAAAAAATACAAGTTGGGTTCAAAAAGCAAGTGAAAGTTTATTTACACTTAACTGAACAATCCCATATTGTAACAACAACAAAGAAGAAGGCAGCCAGCATTTTCTTCTTTCGCCACAATCTTTTCTACTCTTTCAAAACAAATACTACTATTACTTCAGCATCATAAAATTTTTTTCGTCTGAAGATGCTTCGAATTTTGAGAAGTCTGAAACTTTGTAGTTTGGGAAAGAGTTCATTCTTAACCAGATGACAAGATTTTAGACTGGTCAAAATTCAAAGCATTGCAGACCAAAAACTAAATGTTTCTCATATGGCGAGATTTGTCTCGGAAAGAATAGAAAGCTTTTTCAGACAATGTTTTTAAAAGGCTTTCTTCCTCGGGGTTGTTAAAACCTGGGATTATGAAGAAAAGGATTAAAATGTCCCACATAAACTTGAATGCAAATCAAAAGTTTGGCAAAAAAAAAATAACATGGGCATTTCATGTAGGTGTTAAAGATAGCAATTGCATTTACAAAAGGGCTGTTTTGCCACAATACTTTTTTAACCCTTTAACATGAAGTGCCATGTTCTAACACGAAGAAGAACTTTTGAAAACATTGTAGGAAAAAGAGAAAATGATGATCCTAGTATTTTCTCCTTTTCCCAAAACGTTTTCTACACTTTCAAGGACAAAGCCCACCACTTTATTTGCTGCAAATGCTTTCATGTTGGACTAGTCTACATTTTGAGATCTGGTACAGAGTTAAAACAGGACAGAGGATAGTGTGGATGAAGGATCAGCCACTGCATTTGAAGCAGTCTGATCTTCACCTCCACAGATCACAAAAGCCACTAAAATTAAGCTCGGTACTCCACCTAGTATTTCAGCAAACAGTACCAACAACATAAATTATTGAGAAGAAAACATTTCTGGAATTATCCCAATTTATACCATATTCTGCAATGCAGGAGTGAGTAACAATAATTACTGTTGGATATCCGGTCTACATTCAAATTGTGACATATAATCTCATGAACAATCCAAGAAAGAGGTTTACAGACAAATCCGTTCTGGAAATCAAAATCTCTGATCTGAGAAAAAAGGAGTTTCTCTTTGCAACTTTTGAATTTTACAGGTTTCAAGATGCTTGAAATGACTGATCCATTTCTCAGTCCTAATCCAGATGGTTTTGGATCTACATGCAAATGTAGAGGCCACTTTACACATCTTTCCGTTTAAAAATGTGAGCCATGCTCTGGGAAAAGGGGGTTTAATGCATCTCTGCATTATACCAATTAAAACATTACATAACTAGAATAACTATCACTAAAGGTGATAAATACCCCCGCCCCTATATTTCATGTCACAGGGGCAATAACTCTGCAATGTCAATTTAGGGGCAATAACTCTGTAATCATTAGGCCAACACTCATGAAATTTGTGCTTTGCACATCTACTGCTCCTGGTGAATATCATGACAAATATCAAGTGAATAAGACTTAAACTGAAGGAATAGTTCTCTGGACAAGAAGTTTTGAGTAAATTCAGGGGTAATTAATTTGGCAAACATTTGAGAAAAATGCATCTTGAACCTCTACTGCTCCTGGTGAATATTTATGCAAAGTATCAATTTAATTGGACACAAAACTAAATGAGTGTAAAAAAGTGTAGACCATGATCTGACAATATGTCTGAGACACAACGGCTGGTCTGGATCCACACTTGTTGCAAATGTCCAAAGGTGCCTTTTCGCATAATGTTGGCCAACTATACATATGACAGAAAAGACCTCCTTAAAGTGAATCAGACAGAAACTGTAGGAGGAGTTGTCCGGACAAGCATTTTTAAGTCAAATCAGGGGCAATAACTCAGTAATTCTTGATGGAATTTTTACAAAATGTGTGTCTTGCACATCTACAACTCCAAATGGACACTTCTGCCAAGTATAAAGCGAATCAGACTGAAATTGTAGGAGTTGTCCGGACAAGCATTTTAAATGTGAATCAGGGGCAATAACTCATTAATTCTTCATAGAATTTTCACGAAAGTTGTGTCTTGCACATCTACAACTCCTAATGAACACTTATGCCAAGTTTAAAGTGAATCAGACAGAAACTGTAGGAGGAGTTGTCCGGACAAGCATTTTTAAGTCAAATCAGGGGCAATAACTCAATAATCCTTGATGGAATTTTTACAAAATGTGTGTCTTGCACATCTACAGCTCCTAATGAACACTTCTGCCAAGTTTAGAGTGAATCAGACAGAAACTGTAGGAGGAGTTGTCCGGACAAGCATTTTTAAGTCAAATCAGGGGCAATAACTCAGTAATTCTTGATGGAATTTTCACAAAATTTGCGTCTTGCACATCTACAACTCCAAATGGACACTTCTGCCAAGTATAAAGCGAATCGGACTGAAATTGTAGGAGGAGTTGTCCGGACAAGCATTTTTAAGTCAAATCAGGGGCAATAACTCATTAATTCTTCATAGAATTTTCACAAAAGTTGCGTCTTGCACATCTACAACTCCTGATGAACACTTATGCCAAGTTTAAAGTGAATCAGACAGAAACTGTAGGAGGAGTTGTCCGGACAAGCATTTTTAAGTCAAATCAGGGGCAATAACTCATTAATTCTTGATGGAATTTTTACAAAATGTGTGTCTTGCACATCTACAGCTCCTAATGAACACTTCTGCCAAGTTTAACGTGAATCAGATAAAAACTGTAGGAGGAGTTGTCCGGACAAGCATTTTTAAGTCAAATCAGGGGCAATAACTCAGTAATTCTTGATGGAATTTTCACAAAATGTGTGTCTTGCACATCTACAGCTCCTAATGAACACTTCTGCCAAGTTTAAAGCGAATCAGACAGAAACTGTAGGAGGAGTTGTCCGGACAAGCATTTTTAAGTCAAATCAGGGGCAATAACTCAGTAATTCTTGATGGAATTTTTACAAAATTTGTGTCTTGCACATCTACAGCTCCTAATGAACACTTATGCCAAGTTTAAAGTGAATCAGACAGAAACTGTAGGAGGAGTTGTCTGGACAAGCATTTTTAAGTCAAATCAGAGGCAATAACTCAGTAATTCTTGATGGAATTTTTACAAAATGTGTGTCTTGCACATCTACAGCTCCTAATGAACACTTCTGCCAAGTTTAAAGTGAATCAGACAGAAACTGTAGGAGGAGTTGTCCGGACAAGATTTTGCGGACAGACCGACCGCCCGACCGACCGCATGACCGACCGACCGACAGGCTGATTCCAGTATACCCCCCACAAACTTCGTTTGCGGGGGTATAATAAAATCAATTTCGTCTGATAACCAACTGAATCATGAGGTAGAATAGTCCTTTGATGTGTGGAATATTAACCATTAGCAAAAACATTTCAACACTGAATACTTTTTTGTAGATGCATTAAACCACCTTTTCACCCAGCAGGTCTCATATTTATATGAACATTATTTCAGATAAAATATGTAATTTAGTTGAATATGGTAATAAAAATAGATTATCAAGTTTGTGTTCATTATTTAACTTGTCTTTCAAAAGCCAGACAAATTCTGTAAAGCCTTCTTTTCACCACTTTTAGAATGACTAGTTAAAAAAAAACAAAAAAAAACACCAATCATGTTACATTCTATGTATGTAATTCTCTGATCCCAGTGCATTCTGTGACAAGATTCAAACTGAAATGGCGTTTTAAAGATACATCTTGCTTTCGGCCACTTTTTAACCCATTTCAACTCCATCTTAAACACACTATAATCATTCTTATATCTTTATGCCAAATGTTGACCCTGATGGTTGCAAGGTTACATAAATTACAACCGATAGGAAATGCATTTCATTTTCTGGGAGCCATCAAAGAAATCACCAGTGTGATGTTTCCGTTCTTTAACTGAAGATTTTTTATATATAATTATAATGTATCCCTTACACCATATAGATTTATAATTTATCTATGTCAACATATGCTGACTTAATTCTAAACCATTCTACAGTTTAGCAAATTTTAAAGCCTTTTTTTTTTTTCTTTCTGCCTGTAATGATGTATCTTTAAAAGACAATAAAATGAAGGTGTGTACTAGAAAAATGTAAGAGAAAAATTTAAGAGAAAAGAATATTTTACACAAAAAAGCATGAAGGAAAACAATGGCTGTTCTGTTGTCATCTATTTATTTCAAGTGGTTTGGTTATTGACCATTACAATTTCCACAGAGGAGAAAATTTTGAAGGAAAGAATTTGTTTATCTTTTTTTTTATTTTGCATAGTCTGAAAAAACAGGGTTATGAAAAGGAGCAACTACCTGCAGAAAAGTATTTTACCCTTTACCACACAATCCCGACTTTTAACAACCCTGATGTAGGAGCCTTTTGAAAACATTGTGGGAAAAGGAGAAAATGCTGGTTACCAGCATTTTCTCCTTATCCCACAATGTTTCCACCCTATCAAAGACAAATCGCATCATTTGAGACACAATGAAATTGCCGTCTACAAATGCTTTAAATGTGGACAGGTCTAAAATTTTGTTGTGTGGTAAAGAGTTAACTCTTTACCACACAAACGGCAATAGATTGTGCTCAACCAAATTAAAGGCATTTATAAATGACAACTTAAATGTAGCTCAAATGATGTTTTCTGTATTTGATAGGGTAGAAAACACTGTGGGGAAAGGGGAAAATGCCGATTACTAGAATTTTCTCTTTTTCCCCCCACAGAGTTTTCAAAAACCTTCTTCTTCAGGTCATTTAAACATTTAAACTTTGGGATTGTTTGGTAAAAAGTTAAAAGGTGATTACTGAAGGGGACATATAAAAAAGGTAAACTGCATGTTTACAAACTAACCCTTTACAAAATGACAAAATTTTAGGCATGTCCAAATTGAAAGCATTTGCAGACGACAAAATTAAATGTGAGTCTGTTGATGAGATATGTTTTTGAAACAGATCGAAAACATTGTGAGAAAAGAATAAAATGCTGGTTACCAGCATTTTCTTCTTTTTCCCAAAATGTTTTCAAGTCCTTCTTAATCAGGGTCTTAAAAACTCTGGATTTTTTGGCAAAGGGTTAAAAGCTGATTACTGAAGAGGTGTACTGAATTGTGTAAATGCATGATAACAAGTTAAACCAAGTGATTTGATTTGAAAATGGGGAAATCAACACATAGCATACATATATAATGTGAAATATACAGTATCCATACTGGTACCTGAGTTAAAGAGAATAGTATCTCGTGATGATTTCTGTTCTACTAATCTTACAGGTAAAATTTCCATTCTTATATGTTCCCCAGGGGAGGATTTCAATAACTGTGTTGCCTCGGCAACCGTCATGTGTTCAACATCAGCACCATCAATGGATAAGATATGGTCTCCTACATGCAAAGCTCCACTCCTGTTAGTATACAATGTATATATTTTATTATAGCTCCAAAATTACCTCCCTTTAATGAATGAAAATGAGATAAGGCTTTTCATGGCGTTTGGTTGCTTATGTAGGTATATCAACTGGAGCTGACATGTTTCTATCTTGGTCATGCTCTGGCAAAAAGGGGCTTAATGGATCTCTGTGATGCATTATACCAATCAAGCCATCACATAATCCATTATTGCCACTATTTTAAACAACCAACTTAATCATGAGGTAGACTGGTCCTTGGACATACAGAAAATTGACCAATAGCGAAAAGTTTCTGCCCAGGTCATCCTGCGGGGACTGCGCAGGCTGACCTGGGTCGTTACTTTTTGAAGATGCAATAAGCCCCCTTTTCACAGAGCATGGCTCATTTTTATGGGAATCCATCAGTCTGTTGGTCTACAGTAACTGTAAAAGAAGCCCTGTTAACCCATCTGAAGAACAAATTTTGGACTGTCCCAGACTCAAAACATCTGCTGACAAGAACCTTGAAATTTGTTCAAATTAGCTTAAGTTCTCAGGTAAGGTAGAAAAAATTGTGAGAAAATGCTGACTACGTAGGCTGACATGGGTCGATACTTTTTGCTGATGCATTAAGACCCCTTTTCAAAGAGCATGGCTCAAATGTATTGTGTTGCATTGTTTTACAGTGCTTTCAACATTATATCAGACGTATCACAGCATCAGCTCAATTATCTATGTGTGTCCCCTCACTTACTCATTCATGTCCTGGTTTTCCTTATTGCTAGGCTGGAGCCCCTGAGGTGTCTTGCTCCAGGAAATCATGAAATACCCTGCATTCTAGCCCAGGACTGCCGGATTACATATCCCTTACCTTCACCACAGACCAGACAAAGACAGAGAGACACACATAGAGGCAAGCAGACAGAAAGACAGAACGAATAAAATGCCATTCAAGAAATTCATTTACCTATCAGCTATACTCATGGGTCTGATATTGTCGATACACACACAGTGTTTACCCTTATGTCTGGCATGTGACAGGGTGATCCCCAATGCAGCTCCTGGGGTCTTATCAATCTCTATCAGTAAAGGGCCTGTTGCTTTTTGAACTGCCTCTGTGAGTACATAATACAAACAAATTCAACCCTGAACACTATACCAGATGACAAAATTGTAGACCAGCACATATAGAAAGCATTTGCAGAGGACATTATTAACCCTTTCCCAAACAAGCCCTGGTTCTCACGTGTCTGCAGTACAAGTCTTTTGAAAACACTGTGGGAAAAGGAGAAATTGCTCGTAACGAGCAATTTCTCCTCTTCCCACAGTGTTTTCTACCCCTTTGGAGACCTTTCTGCCATTTTCATCAAATTTAAAATTGTCATCTGCAAACTCTTTCAATTCGGACCAGTCCAAAATTTGTCGTTTGGGAAAGGGTTAATGCTTACAACGCCTTTCCCTACTTTGGTTGATTTTGCAGCTACTATAGATCAAGATTAGACTCACAAATCATGCATTCCGATCTACGATCTACACTGTCCAGTTTGCTCTGTCATTCTGGACAAAGGAAAACTAGAAATTGCTCTAATTAGGCTCCTATTCTGAGAATGAAAATCCCTATTTGGTTTATTTGGCATTCTAAGCCTTAAAATGTTGCTGAAATGATGAATTTCTCTTTTCAAAGATACAAAACATTAACATTGCATTTTTACTAATTTCCAGTCAATTACATGTTTTCATCTTTAACTCTTTACCGCACAATGCTGCTTTTTGATGCCCCTGGGAAAGAAGCCTTCCGAAAACATTGTGGGAAAAGGAGAAAATGCTGATAACCATCATTTTCTCCTTTTCCCACAATGTTTTCTACCCTTTCAAAGAAAAGTTGCACCATTTGAGCCACACTGAAATTGTCGTCTGCAGATGCTTTCAATTTGGACAAGGTTAAAATTTTGTCGTCTGGTAAAGGGCTAACCCTTTACCACACAATAAACACCATTGCAATGACTATCATCAATCCTCAGTAATAACTTGGATGGGCAGGAAATTAAACCAGCAACCGCTTGATTTCAAGTTCTGTATACATGTATTACCTACTGAGCTATCGAGCTACGCAGACAGACAGGCTTAACTTGATTCATCCTCAAAAACACATGAGCCACACGCTGGCAAAGGGGGTACATGCATCTCCCTAATGCATAATACCAAACATTACATCATATCCTGGAACCATATAATCTATTTTAACAACCAACTAAATCCTGCGGTCGAATGGTCCTTGAAAATGCAGAAAATTTACAAAAGGCATTAAGTTTCGACCCATGTCAGCCTGCGCAGACAGACATGGATTGACACTTTTTTTCATATGTATTATGCCCTCTTTTCACACAGTGTGGCTCACTTGTTTTTCCTGGGGTACGAAAATGACAATGCTTTATCAATACTTTACCTATAACAGATATGTCGTATTCTACGCTGAAAATCGTCTCACCGGTACATTGTGACAGTAACATTGTAATCTCTGTCAGCGACAGTGACACAACACTGAAGTCATTCACGGCAATGATGCGATCTCCAACATTCAGTGATCCCTCTCTGTAACAGGAAAAAGTTTAAACCTTTAAAGCTTTACCACAATTCAACATGTTAGACTTGTCAAAACTGAAAGAATTTACAGACAATGAATAAAAAGTGTCTCAAATGATGAAAATCATCTGGGAAAGTGCACAAAAAACATTTTGGAAAAAGGAAAAATGCTAGTTACCAGCATTTTGTCTTTTCCTGCAATGATTTCAAAAGCCTTTTTCTTCGAGGTCGTTAAAATACAGGACTGTTTGGTATAGGGGGAATGAACAAATGCACCATTGGAAAATATTCAGAGAACTGGGACAACTGCTTGATGCAAACAACTGTTTACTTTCAACAGCATTCTGAGAAAAGGAGCAACTGCTAGAAACAAACTATTGTTCCATTCCTGAAGCTTTTTTCCCTTCTGTTGAAAAACAATATTTCATCATATATCAAAGTCTTTATCAAATCACAGATTTTAAATGTATCAAAGCTGAAAGCATTTGCCAATGGCAAAATGTGACTCAAATGATGCAATTTGTTTCTAAATGGGCAGAAAACATTATCAGAGAAAGGTGTAAATGCAGGTAAATGTTTTCAACTTATCCTGCTAAACTTTTACGATGCTAGTAAAACTTTTACGATGAAAATTTTGAAATGAAAAATGAAACTTTTATGATGCTAGTAAAATCCCGATTGTTGCTATTTCAAAGTCATTTTTTGGAGAAAATTGACTCCTTATCAGACAGTGTAGATTCAAGATCTTGATCTACACTGTCCACTAAAGGTCACCGAGTCACGCTTGGCAGCCTAAGGGTTAAATATTCTTCCTCTGCGTTGTAAGAAATTGTGATCTTCTGGTAAGGTTAAGTTTTTCACTGAAAGGATGCAATCTCAAACACTGAGTGATCCCCCTCAGACTTGATACCTAATGCTCCTTTTTCCAATATGTTTTCTAAAGCTTTCAATATCATCTAGTAACATACTGCAGGACTTAAGCACAGATGCAAAGTCAAAAATGTTATCCATCAGCAGAAACTCCTGCTATAATCTTAGTTTCACTTAAAGATCAACCTTTGTGGTTGCACACATTTCCCCCTATCATTAAGAACCCAAACCTAGCCTAAAAAAAGATCACATTGCTTAAAACATGCATTACAGTAGGAAAGCCAAATGTTACCTATCAGCAGAACCTCCTGGCCTAATCTGGGTAACAGTTAAAGGTCTACATTTGTGCCTGGTGGCACACATACCCCCTCTCAAAGTGAACCCAAAACTGGAGCCATCAGACACCAGGACCACTGTGTTCTGTTTACATCTTACAGAGAAGGAATCAGACATACCTTAAGGTAGAAATAAATTATCTGACCTACTTTCTTAACATTTCATGGTTTTTGTTTGTTTTTTTTGTAAAGGTGTTTATGCCGTTTTCACCATTGTTACAGTTATATTGTGGCTGCCAGTGCATCTATCAATGATTTTCTGGATTTTTTTTCTTTTACCAGTAAAACACACAATATTCTTCCCAAGCAATTGGCTGCCCTCCCAGACAACCATGATCAAAACAATGACCAGCGGTGAGAAAGGAATGGATTCTGTCCCAATAACTATCATGAATACTCAAGAGAAATTCGCCAAGCTGTGAATTCAAGCCAGTGACCCCTGGTTTCAAGTCCTGTATGCTACTGACTGCATTACAAGGCTCTGCCCCTCATGGTTTACCAACAACCCTAGGTTTTAACCTTTCTTCAAACAGCCCCAAAATTTTAATGATTCATAAGAAAAAAGTCATTAAAAAAATGCATTTTCTCCTTATCTCACAATTTTTTCCTATCCTTAAACTTTTTACCAAATAACGAAGTGTTAGACTTGACCAATTTGAAAGCATTTTCAGATGACAAATTCAATGAAGTTTAAATGATCATGTCTGTCTATGTAATGGTAGAAATCTGTGTGAAAAGGAGAAAAAAAACAGGTTACCAGTAATGCCGCAATGCTTTCAAAAGCCTAATACCTTAGATTCATTAACCCTTTATCACACAATCCCCAATCTTAACGATCCTGTCAAAGAAACCTTTTGAAAACATTGTGGGAAAAGGAGAAAATGCTGGTAACCAGCATTTTCTCCTTTTACTACAATGTTTTCAACCCTATCAAAGACAAATTCCATCATTTGAGCCACATGTTATTTGTCATCTGCGAATGCTTTTATTTTGGACATGTTTACAATTTTTTGTCATGTGGTAAAGAGTTAAAATATGGGATTGTGAGATAATGGCTAAAAGAAAAACCCATCTTTTTGGCAACATTTGTCATCTACAAATGCTTTCACTATGG
Organism: Tridacna gigas; assembly: GCA_945859785.2. Classification (NCBI taxonomy): domain Eukaryota; kingdom Metazoa; phylum Mollusca; class Bivalvia; order Cardiida; family Cardiidae; genus Tridacna; species Tridacna gigas. The sequence goes on along the minus strand of OX244036.2, from coordinate 36,161,924 downwards.
ACACGTTGAAAAAATTGTTTCCTGGACTTTTCATTTTCAACTGCATCTTAGGTCTTTCTAAAAGATAGTGACAGCTGAGAAAACCATTCAAGACCAGTAATTTCTTTATTTGTGCTACATGTTAACCATTCAAAGATTAAATCTTTACCAGAAAAAATTATAGACCTGTCCTAATTCAAGGCGTTTGCAGACAACAAATTAAACGTAACACAAATGCCTGGATTTTTCTCTGAAAAAGGAGAAAAAATATTAATTGTGGTATTAATAGGAGCAAATACTGGTAACCAGCATTTGTTTTGGAAGCCTTTTTTCCCCAAGGGCCATTAAAAGACAGGATGTTTTGGTAAATCAGTTAATCTAATGGTTGAAATCTGGACAAAAAGTCAAAAAGGCATTTGCAGATGGTAAGTGTGGCTCAAATGATGGGCTTTGTCTTTGGCAGGGTACAAAACATTGTGGGAAAAGAGGAACATGCACATAATCTGCACAATTTCCTCTGTTTCCAGAACTGTTTCAGGATCTTTTTTTTCCTTCACAGTTGTTCAATCCTTTGCCAAACAATCATGTGTTTTAAGAAGCCTTTTGAAAACATTGTGGGAAAAGGAGAAAATGCTGGTAATCAGTATTTTCTCCTGTTTCCACAATGTTTTCTGCCCTTTAAAAGACAAGCTACATCATTTCAGCCACACTTTGTTGTCTGGACAGGCTTTCAAACTGGAAAAGGTAGTTTGTTGTTTGTTAAAAAGCTAAACCTGGTTGATTGATTCAATGGTGTTTTACGCCGCTTTCAACATTTAGTCATATCACAGTGAAGGCTCACATATTCATGTATTTCCTGGGTTGCAACAGTACTAGGCTAGAGCTCTGGAATGTCTTGCCCAAGTACACACCCACAAAAAAGCCAATGGATCTGGTGAGGCTCGAACCCAGGACCTCAAGGTCATGAGTCCTGCACTTTACCACCGAGCCACACAGGACCCCAGTTAAATCTGGACTTTAGAATCTGGACACAGAGTTGAGAAATTATCTTACTTATGTCTGGGAGGTCATACTCTATCTCCAGTCTAACATTTTCATCAGCGTTTTTCAACAGATTGATGATCTCATCATGTTTCATGTTGTTTGTCCGGATCCCGTTCACAGATAGTAGAACATCTCCCACTTGTAAACTGTCTGACCTGAAATATTAAAAAGCACAATAGTCTTTAATCCTGTATCAAACATGCCATAGTACGGCATACCAGAAAGGTAATCAAGGCATAAAATGAAGGCAAATTTCTCCTCTTCCATATATTACATATGAGCTGTGCTCTGGCAAAAGGGGGCTTAATACATCTCCATAATACACTGTACCAAGCAAGTCATCACAAAATAAAGGATCCAAAAAACCCACTTTGTCTTACAACTGACTAAATCATGAGGCAGCCTGGTCCTTTGACTTACAGAAATTTGACTGGCAGCAATAAGTTTCATCCCAGGTCAGCCTGCACAGACTGTGCAGGCTGACCTGGATTGATACTTTTTGCAGAGACATTAAGCCCCCTTTTCACAAAGCATGGCTCATACATAAACCTGTAGATAATGAAGCAATTTCTGAGTCTCTCACATATTGAAAATTGATGGGGTTCTACTGTAAAAGCCCAAAGCTCTCTTCATTTCTAACCCCCCCCCCCCCCCAATTTTCTTACAGAGGGTAAAAATCATTATGATTAAGAAGGGGAAAAAAAGGAAGACATCAGTGATAGCCAACAGATAAAGCACATTTTTTTTAATGGAGATTCGGCTTTAAAAATAGCCCATGCCAAAATAAATAAGAGAGGAGGCAGAAAGATAAGCACCCAAAATACGAAGTAAACAAAGCATAGGTATTAAAGATGTTGTTGAAGACCAGCATCAAACCTAGCAATGGAAATACTTTGGGGTAAGTATATGTTCTGCATGCAATTTGTTTTGCCTCGAAATGCCTAACAAGTGTTGATGATAGTCATCGCAACAGGATTCATTCCTCTCTCTCCGCTGATCATTGTTTCGACGATGGTTATGTGGAAAAGAAGCCAGTGGCTTGGAAAGAATATTGTGCAGAGTACTGGTAAAAGAAACTCCAGGAAAGCATGGATAGGTGCACTGGCCGCCGCGATATAACTGAAATAATGTTGAAAACGGCATTAAACACCATACAATCAATCAAAATGCATAAAGGGGGTTTTCCATAATGATCCCATTAACCCTTAAACTGCTAAATAAATAGAGCAAAGATTTCCAGCCAATAGCATATATCGAAACATTGCAATTACAAAGTGCCTATTGTTGGGAAAAAAAAAAACTAGTCATATCAGACAGTGTAGATCCAAGACCACACTGCATGTCCTTTGCAGTCTGATCTTGATCTACGCTGTCTGCAAAAGAGCATTGTGCCACACTAAGCAGCCTAAGGGTTAATTACAGCCTCTATGAAGTAAACAAAATTCTGGTATCTTTTCTGAATATTTTGTCAACCTCTTAAATGGCTTACTACTTTGTATAATTTCTATGCCCAATTTTTTCCAAGAGGGCATGGGGCTTTAAGTTTTGTTCTGTTTCTAACTACTAGCTAATGCTCTACACAAATGAGTTAATAATATGTGCTAAGAATTTACCTGTGTGCTATTCCTCCTGGTCTCAGGTTAGAGATGTGAGGTCTTACACCTTTGTCAAGTCCACCTGGAAATAGAGGTCAGATCATTTATTAAGAGAAGTGGTGGTTACCAAAGTAAATATTATGTTAGTTCCTTGACTAAGGCTTTTCCCTGACTCCCTGTTTCTTTGAGAACCCCCAAAATTTCTAAATTACCCCCAGAATTTTCATGTTTACCTTTTTAAATTCATTTGAAGGGGATCATTTGACCCCCACTTGACAAAGTCCAGGAAAAACCATGTTCACACTTTAACTCTTTCCCAAACAATCATAGCACTCAGTATCTAGTATATAGTACCTAGCACATAGTAACTAGTACATAGTACCTGGCACAAAGCACATAGTACCTAGTACATAGCACCTAGGTATTACATAGTACCAAGTACACAGAACCTAGCAAACAGGACCTATCACATAGTACCTACCACACAGTACCTAGCACATAGTACCTAGTGCCTAGCATATAGTACCTACTACATTGTATCTAGTACACAGAACCCAGCAAAAAGTACCTAGTACATAGTACATAGCACATAGTATCTAGCACCTAGTACATCTAGCACCTAGTACATGTAGCACATAGTACCTAGCACATAGTGCCAAGTACGCAGTACCTTGCACACAGTACCTAGCACACAGTATCTAGTACATAGCTCTCTTTTTAGGAAGGTTTCTGCTGTTAGCAGAAATATGCTAAATATTTTACAAGGCAGGACAGAGTTCATGCTCTATAGCTTGCATGAATAAAAGCAGATATTATCATAATATTAGCATACCATAATCATTACCTCTGAATCTGCTGTTATATACATTTTGATGTCATATAAAATTAACATCTTACCAAACAATTCTGAGTTATACAAACCCTGAGGGAGAAAACTTTAGAAAACGATATGAGAAAATGCTGGTAACATGCATTTCTCCTTGTCCAACATTTTTTTCTACCCTATCAAATTAAACTTAAATCATTTATGCTACCTTTAATTCATCATCTGCAAATGCTCTAAAATTGGGACAGTCTAAAAATTTTGTCAGGTAGTAAAGGATTAACCCATTCCCAAACAATTAACCCATTACCAAACAATCCTGTGTTTTCACAAACCTAAAAAATACAGCTTCTGAAAACACTGGGAAAAGAAGGAAATGCTGGAAAGCTGGTAACCAGCATTTTCTCCTTCCTTCCACACACCGTTTTAACCTTTCAAAGACAAATACCACCATTTGAGCTAAATTCAATCTGTTGCCTGCAAATGCTTTCAATTTCGGAAAGTCTGAAATTTTGTCATTAGGAAGATGTAAAGCAATATCTGGTCTACATGACTGTATAAACATACATTTTGAGCCAAGCTCTGTGAAAAGTTTTCTCCTTTTCCACAAAGTTTTCTACCCTTTCAAAGACAAATCCTATGATTTGAACCGTATTTGATGTGTTGTCTGCCATTTGGACAAGTCTACAATTTGGTAAAGAGTTCATTTACATAAATTATTAACTCTTTTCTAGACAACAAGATATTTTTATGGTGCAAATTGAATGCATGCATTTGCACATGATAAATGAAATGTGTCTCAAACACTGCAATTTGACTTCAGAAGAGTAGAAATTGTAGGAAAAAAAGAACATGGTTACCAGCATTTTCTCTTTTTCCCAGGCACAAAGTTTTCATGAGCACTTTTCTTCAGGATCATTAAAACTTGAAACTGTTTGGTAAATGGTTTATTGGAAATTACTTAATATTGATCAAACAAAGCTTTGGCTAATTAAGGTAATTCTAATGCCATATGAAATTGATTACATAGCATAAATCAGCAATGCACCTACTGATTGTCATGCATTACAAAGCATGTCCACGCCATCATAATATACGGTATCAAATTTTAAAAACTAGATTCTATGAGCACAACTTTCTCTGTATTGCAGCTAACGTAACAGGGTAATAATTGTTTACGTGGCAGTTGTCTGGGTGGCAAAACAACTTGTGGGCAAATGCACTAGTGGTCAATTGTCCAAACAACGGCATACCATTTTTAACATTATTTCAGTTTTATCGTGGCATCCAGTGCACCTATCCATGATTCTCTGCAGTTTCTTGTATCAGCACTTAGCACAGCATTCTTTCCAAGCCACCAGCTGCTTTTCACATAAAAATCACTGAAATGATGTTCAGTGGACACCAGAATGAGTATGTTCTGATAAACCAGTGGGGACAAATAAGATGAATTTCAACAACTGTCATTGAAAATACTTAGAAGTGCAACCTCTTGTGGCTGTAAGCATTATGCTGCATAGCTTCAGAAAAGCCATAGACCTAGGGCCAAAATTGGTTCAATTTGATCCTCAAAACATGTTAGGGACCCAATTTTATCATTCATTGTGCATAGAATGCTCATAAGGAGCCATGAAAAGAGTATGCAGGTGCCAATGCTTGGCTGCGGTTGCTTGATTTTCAGTGAAAATTCTTAAGTCAAAAAAGGGGCATAACTGTATCAAAAATGCTTTGATGTTACCTACCCCTGTTGTAGAAGATTAGGTTCCCGTTTTGATAATTAACAACATGCCCAAATTTGAAGAAATATCTTCAGTAATAATAGAGATATCATAAAACTGTCTTCTTTTGCACAATAAAGCAGACAACAATGACCCCAGGGCTATGACAATACCTCAACGTCTTATACAAAAACAGTCCAGCTACTAACTGTCATGATATTGTGATAATATCTGTTTGACCATACACACCTACATTATAATATTGTGAGCCAAGATAATATTTATTATGTGAACCAATTTTCGGAAGCTGTGTATGCAAGAACAGCAAACTGGCTGCTGCTAATTGAACTCAGGAATACTGAACAGAAATACCACTCCAAGAGCAAACAGCCTGCAGACAGATCATGAATCTACATCTTCCTTCCTTTGCAGGACATTCTGTAATCTACTTATCAGACACTGTAGATCCAAGATCAGACTGGATGTTCTGTGCAGTCTGATCTTGATTGAGACAGTGTCTGCAAAAGGTCAGTGCCAAAACTCCTTTAAATATTAACTCCTTGGACAACATTACAACACACATCTTTAAAAAGTAGCGATTACTAACTTTTCCACAGTATTTCTGAAGCTGCCTACAGCAAGGGTGTAAAAAATCCACTTGTGTATGGCAGTAAGTTAACCCTTTATCACAAATCCTTATTTTTCACGACCCGAGAAAGAAGGCATTTGAAAACATTGTGGGAAAAGGATAAAGTGCTGGTAATCAGCATTTTCTTCATTTGCAACAATGTTTTCTATCATGACAAAGATAGAAATCATTGTTTGAGCTACACTGAATTTATTGCCTACAAAAGCTTTCAATTTGTCCAAATCAAAAGCATTTGCAGAAGAAAATCTTAATGTGGCACAAATGATGGAAATATGATTGTCTTTAATACGATAGAAAACATTGTGGAAAAAGAAGAAAATACTGGTTACCCTCATTTTCTCCTTTAACCACAATGTTATCAAAGCCTAATTTCTCAGGGTCGTAAACACTCAGGATTGTTTGGTGAAGGGTAAAAAAATCTACCTGGTGTATTAAATGTAATGTTATAGGTTGGCAGGTACACTTTCACATAAATTATCCATGTATAATAAGCCAAATAGCAACAACTTTCTCAACCATGAAATCTTGTCAGTAAATCTGACACTGATGAAAAATAAATAATTTGAAAAAACATTTTTACACCGCTTCTTTTCTATAATTATACTACAGGACCCCAACCTCAACAGCTCTGTGGTAACAAGTGGGGGTAGGGAAGCAAGCCTTTGGAGTTCTAATCCTCAGCACAACCAGTGTTTCCATTAATTGAAGATACATCTATACTCGTTTTCAGCCAGTTTTTAACCTGTTTCATCTTTATTTTATCAAACTATAATCATTCCTGTATCTTCATGCCAAATTTTGCAAGATTGCATTGATTAATACTGATAGAAAATGCATTTCATATTCTGGAGCCCATCAAAGAAATAACTGAGTAATGTTTCTTGTTTTAACTCAAAGATTACCGATATATGTATTTATCCCTTACACTATATATAGATAGGTAATTTATCTATGTTTACCATTCTACAGTCTATCAAATTTTAACAGTGTTTTTTTTTTATCTCTCTGGCTGTACAGATGTGTCTATAAGAGAATCAATGAAAGTCATTGCATGAAGATTCATTCCTCTCCCACTACTTACAATAAGTTCTTCATTCCTCTCCCTCCACCTACAATAAGCCTGTTTCACATCAGCCTTGCGACTTTTTATTCAAAGTTATTCTAGAGACCATGGATGCCATTGACAAAATCATATGTCAACTGTGCTGGTGTTTTCAGACAGCCTTGCAGGATAAAAAAAATTGCCAAAAAATTGCAGAAATTCAGTCTGAGACATTGCAACCACTATCCACCTTTAGAAATCATACCATGATCTTGTGGCTGCGCAAAACCCAGCAATTTTTATCAGAAAGGTGGGACAAGCTGCATATTGTTTTTCCTCAGGCTGCCTAGCCGCGTAGCTTAGTGGTTGGCATATCTGACTTGTGACCTGTTGTTGAGAGTTTGTAAACAGTCGAGGCAAACTTTCTTGCCGTCAACCTTTTTGCCTCTCAGTCTCACCTCTGATGCATTAGACAAAAATATTCAGTGGAAAGAAAGTTGTGTCAGTACTGTTGTGAGAAAGGCTGGGAACACACACACAGGTGCACTGACTGCCATGGTAAGACTGGAGCTGTTAAAACGGCGTTAATGTCCAATACAACAAGAACTGAATGCATAGGTTGGCATTGGCCTCAATGACATTACACAAAACAGCGTCGAAAATGTCTTTTAAAACCACACAATCCTGAGTGTTAACTACCTTGACGAAAAAAGTTTTGTGGGGAAAAAGGAGAAAATGCTGGTAATCAGTAACTTTCTCCTTTGCCTACAATGTTTTCTACCCTGCCAAAGGCAAATTTCAGTTTTTGAGTCAGGTTTAATTTGTCGTCTGCCAATGCTTTCAACTTGAGCCAGTCAAGAATTTTGTTGTTCAGTAAAGACTTAAGCACTAACATACAAACAGAGTCTTCTAGTGAGGTCCTCTAAGACTGTGTGGTGATTCACAATAATACAGAAGTTCTGATTAAAAAACCTCCAAGCCAGAGCTGGACATGTAGGAGTGTCCTTGAGCAATGGGTTACACAGCTCCAACCAAATACTGACGAAACCTGGGTTACTCTCGAATTAGTAAGCTGTTGCCATCATGTCACAGAGTATTGTCAAAAAGCGGTAAAAGGCACCATTTAAGCTTTGAAAGAATGAATGTATGTTGTTTTATGGCGCATCGACAGCTTTGGTCATTTATTGCGCATATCTGTGTTAAAAGATAATAAAAGTGGAATTGTTTAAACTGAAAAAAGTTTGAATATATTAATAATGATAAAAGAGTTGAATTAAGAACTATTATGTTTGACTTTAAATGATGGAAGGTTATGTGTAACTTTTTATTTGCATAGAATATAATATTTATATAATATTGAGTGGCTGGGCATTCCCTGCCTACTCAAAGTTTTAAATGAAAAGGTTAAGACTGTGATTAGTAGCTTAAAGGAAATGAGAGCTTAACATTGAGAAAAGCGTGTAAAGAATGTAAAAACATGGGTAAGAAACTAAAGAGGAAATATCACAGTTTATTGCAAATGCCAATCTCCTTTATGAAAGCGATAATAGATTCAACGCTGACAGAATCAAAAAGATTTTTTAAACTATCGACGCTGAAATATTTTGTACGAACTGGCTGAAAGTCAATGCAATCTAGTAGAATGTGTTTTATTGAGAAGGGTGCATTGCATGAAATACATTCAGGGGCATCATCTCTGGTCAAGAGCCAGGAATGTGTAATGCGTGAATGGCCAATTCGAAGTCGCGCAATTATCACTTCTTCTCGACGAACAGACCTGTAAACGGGGGTACCATTCACCAAGGGAAGGTTTAACTGAATGCAGTTTATTGAAAACATCATCATCCCACTGGGATTGCCAAGAAGACTGGATATGTGTTAAAACAGAGGATTTAAAATCAGTGTGTGGAACTTCAAAATCTGAAATGGGAAGGTTAAGTGCAGATTTGGCAGACCTATCGGCATTTTCATTGCCTTTGATGCCTACATGACTTGGAAGCCAGCAGAACACCAATCTGTTCATAGAAGAAATTTGTGAGATCCTTTCAAGTAAAGTACAGATCAAGGGATTTTCAAGTCGTTGATTTGAAAGGACCTGTAATGTCGACAAAGAGTCCGAAAAGATAATGAAACGGTTGGAATTAGAATGTTCAGCTAGATTAAGGGCAAGATCAATAGCTTTAATTTCTGCAGAGAAGATAGAGGAATTGTTTGGAAGGCGGCATTTTAAGCTCCTTTCTCCATAAATAGCGGCAGCTGCTACAGAATTTCCCTCTTTAGATCCATCTGTATAGATTGGTTTGAAGGAAAAATAATGCTCCTTTATCTCGTTGTATCTAGCATGAAACACAGTTCTATCCGTGACTGACTTTTTGTCGGATGCAAGGTCAAATCTGAATTCTGCACTGTTTAGTGTCCATGGAGGGATTTCAGAGATTTTATAGTCGGCAATAGATTCAGTGTCTATGCCAAGGTTATCTACTATGGGCTCCATGCGGATGCCAAATGGGGGAATAACATTTGGTTTCCTTTCAAAAAGACGTTTATACTGAGGTTTAAAAACAACTTTATGAGTTGGATTAAAACGATTTGACTTCAGTTTTAAAAGATATTGAAGTGAGAGTTTTTCCCTCCTTTAAGAAAGAGAAGGTTCATTAGCCTCAACATAGAGACTATTGACAGGAGAAGTTCTGAAAGCTCCAAGTACAAGACGCAGGCCTTTGTGGTGTATAGGATCGAGAATTTTAAGGTAAGATTTACGGGCTGATCCGTATACAATAGATCCATAGTCTAATTTGGAGCGAACTAAAGACCGATAAAGCCGCAAGAGGACTTTACGGTCTGCTCCCCATTCAGGATGGGCCACAACCTTTAGAAGATTAAGAGCCTTCTTGCATTTCTTTTTAAGTGTAGTGATGTGAGGAAGGAAGGAAAGCTTTCTGTCAAAGATGATTCCGAGAAATTTAAACTCAGAAACGACTTCAATTTTAGTTTTGTCCAAATACAGTTCAGGGTCTGGATGAACACCACGTAAATTACAAAGGTGCATGCATTTTGTTTTGGACTTTGAAAATTTGAAGCCATTTTCATCAGACCACGTTTGGAGTTTGTTGAGACACTGTTGAAGTTGTCTCTCAGTAATATTCATATTTCGAGATCTGAAGCATATAACAAAGTCATCAACATAAAGAGAACAGTCTACACCAGGACAGATAGCTTTAACTATACTGTTTATTTTTACACTAAAAAGTGTAACAGAGAGAATACATCCTTGGGGCACACCCATCTCCTGTTCACGGGCTCCCGAGACAGTATTGCCAACTCGGATGCGGAAAAGACGTTCATCCAAGAAGGCTGAGATAAAAAGAGGAAGACGGCCTCGAAGACCAAAGTCATGTAAGTCTTTAAGAATTCCGTATTTCCAAGTCGTATCATAAGCGCTTTCAAGGTCGAAAAAGACAGATACTACATGTTGTCTATTAATAAAGGCTTCTCTGACAAAGGTTTCAAAGCGGACAAGATGATCGATGGTGCCACGTTGACGACGAAATCCACTCTGTACATCAACGATGAGGTTGTTTTTTTCTAAAAACCAGACAAGCCTGTCGTTGACCATACGTTCTAGAGTTTTGCAGAGACAACTAGTAAGAGCTATTGGACGATAGTTGGCTGGGTCATTAGCATCCTTGCCAGGTTTTGGGATAGGAATGACTAGTGCCTCTCGCCAGGACGAAGGAAAATCACCGGACTGCCAGATATCATTAAAAATATCAAGTAAAACAGAGAGAGAAGTAAAAGGTAAGTGTTTTAAAAACTGGTAATGAACTTTATCTTGACCAGGAGAAGAATCGTGAGCTTTATTCAGAGCAGATTTTAATTCTTTAAAAGTGAAGAGTTTATTATAGTGCTCTGAATTAGAAGCATTGAAATTAAGTTTTTTCTTTTCTTCTCTGGCTTTATTCCTCTGAAACTTTTCAGAATAGTTTGCAGAGGAAGACTTTTTGCAAAAGGTGTCAGCAAGAGCATCAGCTATATCCTGGGGGATTTCCAACGAAGTATTGTTAACTTCAAGGTGACTGAGAGGGGGTTGGCCTTTGCCATTGATCTTTCTGATCATGTCCCAGGTTTTTTTAGTAGTAGTTCTACTATTTAATTTAGAGACATATTGTCTCCAAGCCTTGCGCTTACTTTCTCTAATGGTACGACGAGCCTTCGCCCTGGAAATACGGAATAAGTTATGATTTTCTTTGGTAGGTCTGAGGTTAAACTTTCTAAGGGCTTGTTTTCTGTCTCTGACAGCCTGTTTACAATCTTCATTGTACCAAGGCTTGTCAGGACGTTTTGGATTTGTCGAGGTCTGAGGGACAGACTGTTTAGCTGCATCAATTAACAGCGAAGTAAAAAGTTTTGCTGGATCATCGCAATTTCTAAACTTGTCATGTGTAATGGTTTGTTCACAGAGGGTTTCAAATCTGTTCCAATTGGCTTTAGAGAGCTTCCATTTCTGCGGTCTTACACTGCTGGATGGTTGTGTAGATGAAAAGATAAAAGGGAAGTGATCACTTCCACACAAATCCTCAGTCACTTTCCAGGTGAAATCGGGAAGTAAGATTGGGCTGCATAAGGTTAAATCAATACAAGAGTAAGATCCAGTTGCTGGATGCAAGTAGGTTTTGGATTTGTTATCATTCATGAAAGATAAAGAGTTATTCGAAATGAAGTTCTCCAACTGTAAACCTCTCTGGTTAGTGTCATTGCAACCCCACATAACATTGTGACCATTAAAGTCCCCAGCAAGAATATAGGGGGATGGCAATTGGGAAATGAGATCATTCAGATTGTTCTCATTGATAGGTGTGCTTGGGGGGAGATATAAAGAACACAGTGTAACAGCACTGTGTAAAGATAACCTGATGGCAACAGCTTGCAAGTTTGTATTAAGAGACACAACTTTATGAGGAATATTGTTATTGACAATAATAGAAACACCACCTCTAGCTTTCTCGCCTTCGGTAAAGACTTTATTGTAAATGGAATGATATTTGCAGTGCTAGCTCTGGCCCAAGTAAAATAATGGCCAACAAATTTTTATTGAAAAAAATAATAGACAAAATTAGCACGCGAAGTTGGTAAAAAAGAAACACAGCACCTTTAGCAATGAACAAACTTTATTTCATAATGTATTAATAATTAAAGATCTATGATGTGAACAGACCAAAAACTGTATGTTCCTATCTTATTTTTTGGTTGGGTACCAAGCTTTTGCTATTTCAAAGGTATTTTTGGATTTTGGGGGGAAATTATCTCCTTAATGGACTGTGTAAATCTAAGATCAGACTGCACAATCTGTGCAGGCTGAACTTGGATCAATACTGTCCGCAAGAGATCCTTGAGTTCAGCTTAGCAGCCTGTAAAATGCACGGCAATTCCCCCCCCCCCCCTTTTTCTTGGGGGTGGGGGGGTCGGGTGGGGGGGTAAATGTAGACAAAATAAATCGTCAATCATGGGTGGAGAACGGAGTGCCCCGTACAACTACCCCCAACTCAGGGCCTAGCTCCGATGTTATTTTTGTGACCATGATTTAACTATCGATTCAATTACAGGTTAATATCGGTTTTAAAATAAAAAAATCAACTTAAATTTTCATAAAATCGAAAATGGTGGATGAATTTGTTAAAGAGTAAGTTACGACTTGTCACATCCGAATATCAGCGTGTACGGTAACTGGTATATAGCGAGTCAACCATTCCGCCATAGTTCTCCTTGTTATTCGTGCATGCTAATTACCTTTTTGAGAAAGATTGACAAATATATCTGTGTTATAATCAGAAATAGAATGCGTTATATATATATATATATAAACCAACCGTAAAATCGTGGTAGGCCTATTGGCCGTAGGTGCAGACGAACGCAATGTAAACAAATTAATGATGTGTAGTTGGTTCCATTAACTCGGCCATAACCGCTATTGGCGGTATTGAAATACAACATCGCTGAATCGATTAAATCGATTGAATTGGCCAATCAAAATTTAAAGTGAAATAAACAATAATCGCCAATTGTTCTCTAATTAATGGCTTACAAAAACAACCCGTTACATGACACGCGTTGTGAAATATACAGGGTCATAATTTAACCCCCCCATTGTGACTGGTCGATTAATTCTTTACGTCCGCCGAGGTGTGAAACAAGCGATAACAACTCGTGTCCAGTGCAAAATTTACGCGTAATCCAGGCAAGTACAGGAAATTTTACCCGACTTTTTTGGGGATAAATTAATCGACAATTTTTATCGCCAGTTGGAAGAATTAATCGACAGCTGAGTTAAATAATCGCCAACTGGCGATAATGTCGATTGGCAGCGCGAGCACTGTATTTGACAGAAATATCATCCTCCTGCTTAAGGAAGGTTTCTTGCAGACAAACAGCAACTGGTTTGTGATCATTGATTAAAAGGGAAAGTTCGTCAAAATTTGACTTTAGACCTCGACAATTCCACTGGATTATGGTATCCATAGTGCATGAAGAGAGTATAAAAGCTAAAGTAAAAAAAGAGGCTGTAAACCAATACATTTTAAAATAGATTAAGATTTAATTACAGTTGTCTCCGGTTTGGACATGTGCCAAGTATCAGTGTCCTTGTTCCAAAGATCTTTAGAACTGGACCAGATAGAGGCTTCTGAATCTGAAGCCTCACCTTCCAGATTTTCAGTACCTGCATCCATGTCCTCTAACTCCGAAAATCTGTTGGAGGTAGGGACCGGATCATCTACTGTGATTGCTACTTCACAAGATCCATGGTTATCTCTGGACTGTGGTTTAGATTTCGAGGAAGATCTTTTTGGTGATCGGGGTACATGATAAGATTTGTTATCTTTAGGTGGAGCGCTAGATTTATTTGTAGACTGTGAAGATGGAGGTTGGGGTTTCTTAGGAGGCTGTTTTGAAGGGGCAGATGGTTTTGAAGCTTTTTTTGAAGAAATATTTTGCGAAGAGGAAGAGGGCTTTGGGGTTTTTTGTGAAGGAATACTTTGACAGTCTGTGGGTTTTGGGGGTGCAGAAGAGGGTTTGTTTGTTTCAGACACAGGCTGAGTCTGAGTGGAAGGTGTTGTAACCTTGACATTGGGAACTAAGCTCTTCAACTCATTGGCCATTTCTGGAAACTTTTCAAGAAGTTTCTTTGCCAAGAGTTCACAGTTTGAGCAATGTCCTTGTGAAGATATGGGAGATGTGACTTTGGCATAAGAAGTTGCACTAGTCAGCAATGTCTCATCATTTCTCCGGTTTGTAACAATTTTTCTGGCTTCCAAGAAACTGACGTTTTCTTTAAATTTGATGGACAGAATTTCCTTCTCATCCTTCCATACTGAGCAGTTTTTCGAGAAGGTTGGATGAGAAGACTTGCAATTATAACAGAGAACTGGATTGTTGGAAGTTTTCGGATCATGGTCGGGGCCCTCAAAAGCACATTTTGGGCAAACAGGGGTGTTTGTGCAATTGCTTTCGTGATGTCCATACCGCTGGCATTTATAGCAACGCAGCGGGTTTGGCACATATACATCGACATTCACCGACTGATATCCTATCTTGATGGAAGCAGGTAAGGAGGGTGTAGAGAAGGTTAAAATGTATGTGTGAGTATCTCTAGGTACTCCATCTCTAAAAACAGAGATTCTCCTGACATCAGACACAGCCTGAGATTGTAGATTAGTTTTAATCTCTTCTATGGAGTCACAGTAAGACAGTTCTTTGCATCTGATGACACTTTTGCTGGTATTCAATGACTTATGAGGATATATTTTTACATCTAGGTTGAAAAATTTTTTGTGTCCTAAAAGATTTTTTGCCTGCTGTTGGGTAGAGCATTCAACAAGCAGGGTTTCATTTTTCAATTTCTTTACGGATTTTGAGGTACCTAAGATGGAAGAGATTGTTTTTTCTATAACAAAAGGTGAGAGTTTTGTGATAACTTTTGATGTGTTAGCTGACTCAATTACAATAAACCTAACAAAATTTGAATGTGAAGTAAAAAGGAATATCTGATTCTGAATCAGAATCTGAAAGAACGCGCTTGGCTTTTTTTGGGGTTGCCATGATAGTTGTTATTAATTCATTGCCAATGCTCCCCACCCACCTCGGAGCCCAACAAGGGGACATGATCTGGGGAAACCAAACACAGATCATGACAAGGATACATCGGCAATATACTCGAAGTGAAAGGGCTAGACCGGACAAATGTAGGCCCTCAGAATGTCACACCAAGCATAGACTGTCTTTGGGCGGTTACAAGTGTCAATCAAATACCAACTTTCACCCGATTAGCCCATGAGCCACCGCCTTCTAGGGCATTTATTTATATCTTTGACAGAGAGGAAAAAGATCTGATATTCTTCTGTGAATTTTTGTGTACGATAAAACGATACACAGTTAAGAGAAATGCCCTAGGGCTAGGCATGACCAGCCGATTGATCAGGACGGGCCCTCCTGACCTCTCGTTTAGTCCAATTCAAGGCCAAAGTGGTGTGTTGTGAAAGCAGAACAATTCAAGGGCCATATTCTGAATCCACTCAACCACCAGGATCCCGTCATCAGACGACACGAGTTGCAGCCCACGGCAAACAGGCAGGCACAGTGGGGGGGGGTCTTACCCCTTCTGTAGTGCGACAGCTGGGCTATTTCTATCCCCCCGCCCAGCTGGGGGAATAACCTTTTAAAGAATAACTCTATTGACACAAGATACTGAGACAGAAGCCTTGTGAACACATTGTGGAAAAAGGAGAAAATGCTCGTAACCAGTATTTTCTCCCTTTCCCATATGTTTTGTTTTCTATCTTTCACTCAGACAAATCCCATCATTTGCGCCACAAATAATTTGTCATCTGCAAATGCTTTCAAAATGGACCAGTCCAAAACTTTACTGTCTAGTAAATAACTGAAGAGTCTCTGCCTGGCATGATGCATCACTATATTTACCCTGGTACAAAGTCCAACTTGTATTAACCCCTACCACACAATCCCCAGTTTTAACGTCCCTGTGGAAAAAGAATTTTGAAAACATTGTGGAAAAAGGAGAAAATGCTGGTAACCAGCATTTTCTCTTTTTCCCACAATGTTTTCTAGCCTACCAAGGACAAATTTCATTATGGGCCACCTTTAAGTTCTTGTCTGCAAATTTATGCTTTCAATTTGGACCTGTCTGAAATGATGTCATTTGGTAAAGACTTAAGCATGCACCTATGGGACACTCAAAATGTGCTTGCTTAACTCTTTACTACACAACAAAAATGTAGACTAGTCCAAATTGAAAGCGTTTGCAGATGACAATTTAAATGTGGCTCAAATGATGGAATTTGTCCATGATAGGGTAGAAAACATTGTGGGAAAAGAAGAAAATGCTGGTTACCAGCATTTTCTCTTTTTCCAACAATGTTTTGAAAAGACTTCTTTCCTTGGGGTCGTTAAAACTCAGGATTGTGTGGTAAAGGCTTAAGACAGGTGCTTGTTCAGTACAGATACATTTCAACATATTTGCCTTCTGTGGGACCACAGTAATTTTGTGCCTGTTTTGATATAAGTTGATTGCTCAATACAGTATGCTTGCTTAACAGAGGTGGACGCTAGGACAGGTTTTACGATATACAGTACGTGGCCGAAGTTTTACTATATATAATAACATATCACGTAACTGCAACAAAAGTATCCAATGTCCTGTCATATGAAACAAATACCAACTTGCTTGAAACTGAAGTGCTGATCTGAAACTTATACACCATGCTGGAAACTGCCTTAACCCTTCACTAAACAATCCCGAGTTTTAACAACCGTGAAGAAAAAGGCTTTGAAAACATTGTGGGAAAGGGAGAAAATACTGGTAACCAGAGTACTCATGTGAGTACCAAACAACAAAATTTTAGACTTGCCAGAATTGAAAGCTTTTGCAGACAAAATAAATGTGACTCTGAAAAGGAAATTTGCCTCTGGACAGGAGAAAACATAGGGGGGGTATAGGATAAAATGCTAGTTACCAGCATTTTTTCCTTTTCCCCAAAACTTTTAAACAGGCTTCTTTCTCACCTGCAAATATTTTCAGCTTAGTAAAGTCCAACGTTTTGTTGTTTGCTGGTTACCAGTATTTTCCCACAACGTTTTCAAAAGTCTACATCTTCACGGTTGTTAAAACAGTGGATTGTGTGGTGAAAAAAGTATAAAAGTCTGACAAGGTCCTTAACATTACTTAACCTATTTCTGCAAAAGTAAAACTTTCAACTCCCCTGCAGTATGTTTATATCCTCTGAAAATATGCTGGTTCTAGAAGAATGTTATTTATGATTTACGGCAATTGTGCTAACAGCAATTTTAGATGCAAATAGATGACAATTTAACTCTTTACCAAACAACAAAAATTTAGACTAGTTCAAATTGAAAGCATTTGCAGACAACAAAATTAATGTGACTCAAAAATTGAAATCTGTTTTGGGAAGGGTAGAAAACATTGTGGGAAAAGGAGAAAATGCTGGTTACCAGCATTTTCTCCTTTTCCTACAATGTTTTCAAAAGGCTTCTTTCTCAAGGTTGTGAAAACCTGGGATTGTTTGGTAAAGGGTTAAGATGTAAATAAATGGCAATGCAAATAACCTTCAACCGAACAATTTCAATGACCCTTGGGTAAAAGCCTTTTGAAAGCATTGCAAGAAAAGGGGAAAATGCTGGTAACAAGCATTTTCTTTATTTCCAACAATACTTTCTACCCTAGCAGAGACAAAACCCATGATTTGAGCCACATGTAATTTTTTTGAGATTTTTTATCGAAACCCGGCTTGAAGTTGCAACGCTCTCGTCCCCAAACTGTCCACTATATATAATCCATCTCATTTATTGGCCCAAGTATCGAAAAAAATAAAATTTGATAACCCTTTACCACAGAATCTTGAGTTTTAACAACACACCAGAAAAGGCTTTTGAAAACATTGAGGAAAAAGAAGAAAATGCTGGAAACCAGTATTTTCCTTCTTTTTCCTCAATACTTTCACCCTCTCAATGACAATTTCCACTATTTGAGCTACATTTAATTTGTTGTCTGCAAATTCTTTGGATTTGCACAAGTCAAAGTTCTGTTGTTTGGTACAAGAAGTAATACATAACTTCTTCAACTTTTTATCAGACATCAAAATTTTAGACATGTCCAAATTGAAAGCATTTGCAAACAACAAATCTTTAGCCCAGTGTTGCTAGATAACAGTCATCTATCTTCAAAAGGCTACAAGCATTGTTTGAAAAAGAAGAAAATATTGTTTACCAGTATTTTCTTCTTTTCCCCAATGCTTTCAAAAGCCCTCTTTCTCTAGGTCCTTTACTCTTGCAGTGGTGAATGAATAAACTCAACCACTTTCAACAGCTGAAAATACAATCCAGTGAAACCCAGAACAACTTTTATCTTACAGGCTTCACTAAACAAGCGGACAGTATAGATCCATGATCAGAAAGCACATCCTCTAAGTTTGATCTTGATCTACGTTGTAAACAAATGCCAGTGTTTTACCTATGGCACAAAGGGTTAACACTTTACCACATGACAAAATTCTTAACTAGCAAAAAGCATTTTGCAGAAGACACAGTAAATGTGGCACAATACGACAGATTTGTTTGTGAATAGTTAGAAAACATTGTGGGAAAAGAAGAAAATGCTCTTAACCTTTTCCTACTATCTTTTCAAAACTTTCCCTTCTCAGGGTTGTTAAAACCTGGGTTTGCGTGATAAGGTTTACAATTTGCGATTAATATGAGTAAAGTTAAATAACTTTGCAGCAGTCAACTCTGATAACATCCTTGTAAAAAATATCATTATTCTCTAGACTTTTTTAAGGGTAAAAATCAGAAATGCAAGCAAACATTCTGGCCAAGGGAGAAATTGCTGGTCATGAGCAATTCTCCCTTAGACCCAAATTTTACCTCCTGTAACAAAATACTTCGAAAATAAGTATTTGTAACCAGAAGAAATTTTTTTGCAGAACATATCATACACTAAAATTCTAAAAGATTATGACAAGAGGAGAAATTACTGATCATGAACAAATCTCTCTCTGCTCCAATCTTATGACCTCCTAAAGCAAGTTGGCAGCAGACTCTTCATCAAATGACAAAATTTTGGCCTGGACCTACTTGCCAGGACCAAATTCAAAGCATTTGCAGACGACAAATCAAATGTGACTAAAATGATGATTTCTGTCTTTGATAGGGTAGAAAACATTGTTGGAAAAGGAGAAAATGCTAGTCACCAGCATTTTCTCCATTTCCAACAATGTTTTCAAAACCCTTCTCTTTCAGGGTCATTAAAACTCAGGATTGAATGGTAAAGGCTTGAAAAATTGATAGGAGATATTGATTCTCATAAGCAATTTCTCCTTTGCCACAGTGTTTTTAAAAGTGGTCAGCTGTAAGACAAAAAAGTCATCTGACAATGGTCAAGAGTCATAAACATTCCTACCTTTACTTCTCCGTTTCAGTGTTATCCACCGCTCTGACCCCAATAACCGCTGTTTTTTCATTGTTTACACACTCAGCCTACCATAGGATATATATAATCCCTGCGACATAATTCATAAATTCCATACAGGGACATTATTTATACATTACGTGCCCATCATCACTTCTTACTGTGGTGTACATTCTGTCAACTATCTATGTCACATGATGTATTCCACAGGATAATAAATACCTTGCCATGTATGGTCCATTTATCATTCTCATATAGAAAACTTCATACAGATGTTTTAACACTTAAAGCTATGCATGAATTAATCCTTTACCAAACAATCCCTAGTTTTTAGCAAGCTTCAGAAACAAGGCTTTTGAAAACATTGTAGGAAAAGGAAAGGGGAAATGATGGACACATTTAATTTGTGGTCTGCGAAACTTTTATACAATGGACAAGTAGTTTGTTGTATGTTAACACCTTTACCAAACAATCTAAGAGAAAATGGCTTTCAAAAACGAAGTGAGGAAAGGAGAAAATACTGGTAACCAACATTTTTTTCTTGACTTTCAGAGACTAATCAAATCACTTCAGTCACACTAAATTTGTCATCTACAAGTTCAATTTGGACAAGTCTAAAATTTTATTGTATGATAAAGAGAAAAAGAGTTAATCTCTTGAAGCAAAAATTGACGAAGATAATTTTTTTAAACATCCTTCTAAAAATAAGTTTAAATCAAAATAATATTTTTAACCATCCTTCTAAAAATAAGTTTAAATCAAAAATGAATTAACTCTTTCCAAAAATACAAAATTTTAGACTTGTCCAAAGTGAAAGTATTTGCAGACGACAACTCAAATGCAGCTCAAGTGATGGGATTCCTCTATGAATGGGTAGAAAACATAGCATGAAATGGAGAAAATGCTGTTTTCCAGCATTTTTTCCTTTTCCCAGTATGTTTTCAAAAGCCTTCTTGCTCAGGGTCATTAAAACCTGTGACTGTTTGGTAAAGGATTAAGGTGAAATGCATGAATCTGTGTGAAAACATGGATACAAAAACAGGCATTTTCTTACAGAAAGCAATTCTCCTCCTGTTACATTACTTTTGCTTTAATAACAGTGATCTACTTCAAGACTAAAAGGCCATCTGCAGAAGTAAATTTGGCAATTTAAGCCAATGAATAAGAGTAGGAAAATGATTATCCACAATACAATACAAGATTAGAATGTTATTTTTTTGCAGTCTAATCTCTATCTACATCATCCACAACAGCCTGTATTGTTGTATTCAGCATGTTCAGGGTTAACTCTTTATCAAGAGACAAAATTCTAGACTGGTCCAAACTGAGAGTACTTGTAGACAACAAAATAAATGTAACTCACAAATGGAAACTTGTTTTTGGAAGAATAGAAAGCATTGCTGGAAAAGGGGGAAAAAAAAAGCTGGTAACCAGCATTTTCTCCTTTTCTCACATTGTTTTCAAGTCTTTTTCTCTTGGGTTGTTATAACTCAGGACTGTGTGGTCAAGGGTTAAACAACGCTTTGGTAATCACTTTGATACACCCATAATAAACAACTTAAATAAACATTGTAAAAATTGAGAACATCTCATTTTCAAAATTGATCAACCAATTTAAACCATCATCAACCAATCCCCTGCTTTTACTACAGTGAGATGGGAGGCCCTTAAAAACAGTGCAGGAAAAAAGGAGAAAATGCTGCTCTCTTTAAGAATTAACTGTGGCTCAAGTGTTGGGAATGAGCAACCAGCTCTATGCATCCTAAATGCTACAGTGACGCACCCAAGGGTCCTGCATGGCTTGATCATGGGTACATTGTAGGTTTCATAATCTGGAAATTCTAGATTCATACTGTAGTTCTGTTGTAGATCTACCGGATTTATCGTTGGAGTGTCCTTGGGCAAGATGGTTAAAAGCACCCACCTAGTTCTGATGAAACAAAGGACAAGCATGAATAAATGAGCTGGTGCAGTGATTTGACTGTAATCATGCTGAAAGAATTATAAAACACCTTAAAATAAACCAATTAACAACTGACTAAACAAGATGTCTGTTTGTAAAACAGTCATGCCCCCCTACTGCCACATTGATACAGAAGTGGCACAGTTCATAAACTGATATTAATCGCTGAAAAACATCCACATAATTTGATCCTTTAATTGCCGATAGTTTGTTGACAAGTCCATCCTTAATTGGAGATGGGTCAAAGTACAGACATGTGTCGGTAATAATCGCTAATCAAGTAATTAACTCCCTTTAATTGTCCGATTTATAGCCCACTTCAATTGTTAAACATGATAATCCGTCAACAGTTCGCATAATCATACACACCGCTGTTTGTATACATACAAGATTGTAAACAGTCGTCGATACACAGACTGGGTTATCGATTTTCTTCTCGGCACGCACGTTTGACTTGCGCTTTTTCCAAGTCGATGTTGGAGCTACATATGATGATTTTTGAGACACTTTAATTTTTTTTTAGCAAATGGCTCAAGTGGCAAACGGCAGCGCAGGCCCTGAATCATCTGGTGGTCACTGTGACCTTGACCTTTCACGGATTGACCTTAAATTGATAGTGATCATTTACAATCCAAGATGAATATCTGTACAGAATCTGAAGGACTTGGGTCAATTCTGTGTGTAGTTACCATCTGGAGAAGGTTTGGTCTATATATCATTAAGTTGAAGGCCACTGTGACCTTGACCTTTGATGGATTAATCTCAAAATCGATAGGGATCAATTACACAACAAGATGAATATCTGTACAGAATTTGAAGAACCTATGTCAATTCTGTGTCTAGTTATCATCTGGACAAGGTTTGGTCTATATATCATTAAGTTGAAGGCCACTGTGACCTTGACCTATGATGGATTAATCTCAAAATCAATAGGGATCATCCAAATTTGACGAACCTAGGTCAATTCTGTGTCTAGTTATCATCCGGACAAGGTTTGGTCTATATACCAACATGTTGACGGTCACTGTGACCTTGACATTTGACCGATTGACCTCAAAATCAACAGGGATCATCTACACTCCGAGACAAATGTCTGTGCCAAATTTGACGAACTTAGGTCAATTCTGTGTCTAGTTATCATCCAGACAAGGTTTGGTCTATATATCCACATGTTGAGGTCACTGTGACCTTGACATTTGACCGATTGACCTCAAAATCAATAGGGATCATCTACACTCCGAGACACAAGTCTGTGCCAAATTTGACAAACTTAGGTCAATTCTGTGTCTAGTTATCATCCGGACAAGGTTTGGTCTATATATCAACATGTTGACGGTCACTGTGACCTTGACATTTGACCGATTGACCTCAAAATCAATAGGGATCATCTACACTCCGAGACGCTTGTCTGTGCCAAATTTGATGAACCTAGGTCAATTCTGTGTCTAGTTATCATCCAGACAAGGTAAGGTCTACCAACCGACCGACTGACCGACCGACCTACCGACATGAGCAAAGCAATATACCCCCACTTCGTTGAAGGTGAGGCATAACAATCCTGGCTTTTAATGACCCTAAGCAAGAAGGCTTTTGAAAGCTTCATGGGAAAGGTAACCAGCATTTGCTCCTTTTCCGACATTTTTTTTTCTACTTTTTCAAAGATACATCTGTCAAGCCCAGTAGTGCAGACGGTGGCATACAGGACTTGAGATCAGGGGGTTACTGGTTCGAAGCTGCAGCTCCGCCACTTTCTTTGCAAGTATTGATGACAGTCATTGCAATATGATGAATTCCTCTGTTATTGCTATCACTCTTGATGATGGTTGTGTGGGAAAGAAGCCAGTGGCTTGGGAACAATATTGCGCTGAGTAATGGTAAAAGGAAACCCAGAAAAGCATGGACAGGTGCACTGGCCTGTGCGACATAACTGAAATAACATTGAAAATGGCCTTGCACACAACACAAAGAAACAAACATCAAAGATACTTCTCATCTTTCTAGACACATCATATACTAGTATTATGTTCTCTGAAAAAATACTTACGATCACAAAGAGTTTAAAATTTTATCATTTGGTAAAAGGTTAAAGTGATGCATGGTAAGAAAATGAGGTAAAGTGAAAATTGGGTCTTCCAGCTCAGCTCAAGCTAAGCTATGCCTAGTCAGGAGATAAAATAAGTTTTAATCCCAAGATACTGGGATCCAAATCTCCACTTGACCAACTTTCCAACCACAGTCCAAAACCTGTGACAAACCCTGCACCAGACTATCTCGTGTTTTCAAATCTTTACAAAAACAAAAGTGTGGACTTAACTAAACTCAAAGCATTTGCAAACAACAAAGCAAATATGGGCCAAATGACGAAACTGGTCTTTGAAATGATAGAAAACTTAGTGGGACAAGGACAAAAATGTTGGTAACAAGTATGTTTCTTGTTTTCCCACAATGTTTTCAAAAGCTTTCTCTTCAAAGTGGTTAAAACACAGGATTGTTTGGTAAAGGCTTAAGGAACCTGAAGAGGAAAGCTGTCTGACACATTGTGGGAAAACGAAAAAGTGCATGTAACCAGCAATCTGGTTTGTAGGCTGGTTTTGGCTGGGTGGTTGGTCGGTTGGTTTGGTCGACTGGTTGGTTGGTTTGCTAATTGATAGATCATTTGATTGAATTTAAGACACTTTTAATCCTTTACCAAACAATCCCGGGTTTTAACGACCCAGGGAAAGAAACCTTTTGAAAACATTGTGGAAAAAGGAGAAAATGCCGGTAACCAACATTTTCTCCTTTTCCCACAATGTTTTCTACTCCATCATGGCCAAATTCCGTCGTTTGAGCCATCCAGAATTTGTCGTCTGCAAGTGCTTTCAGTTTGGACCAAGCTTAAATTTTGTCCTTTGGTAAAGAGTTGTTGTTTCAACCATATTAGGGCAACAGCTCATTTATCAATGTACGAATATCCTGCATTTGACCAGGTCCAGGCTTTGGCTCCAAAGTTCTTTACCAAGGGACACACTCCTAACTACATTGGAAAGCAGACAGCTAGTCTGAATACGCACAAATTGGAGGGCAAAACAGTGTAAAATGCAAAACAAAACGCTCTATCCTAAAAAGGTACCTTTTAGAATGGTAAGAGCATTCCAGTATCTGTGCACTCTTTGCATGTATAGATCAAGATCAGATTGCAGAATTGATAACTAATAAAGTCATATCCATTGTGATGCTGTGTCAACTTTGGATTTGAGAACGTAAGTAAAGTGTGTAATTATTAGTGAAATGTTTCAAGAATAACGAACTCAAATCGGAAAATGATTCCATTTGCAGATTATTGAGCAAGGTAAGAGATTTAAGATTTTGTGTGAAACCAGACCCTGATTCTTTAATGTGTTCAGCGTATATAAGCGCTATTACAAGGGACCTAAGTTCAATGTCTCCCCCGAAAGACAATTACTGTAGTACTTTTAGATGGCCAGCCATGGGAAACCAACCCACACCGTCAAGTGGTAAATGAAAGGATCATCCACATAGGTACCTATTATACGAGTCCAACTAATTTACATAACAATCAGGTATTTCTTTTCTAAAGACCTAGCTGAAGCACAGCCATGCTGGAGATTTAAGCTCATTTAAATTCATCTCTGACCATAATATCTAAACTTAGAGGCGAGTCACTCCCTGTTCTTTTTCTTCACATAACTGATCTTAACCCCCTAAAGCACTAAAGCCGACTTAAGCTATTTTTGTGAACAGTGTAGATCCAAGATTGCACAGGATGTGCAGTCTGATCTTGGATCTACACTGTTCAATACTTCATTCGATATTCTGGCCAAAACTACCTTGAAATGACCATACATGTATTTCGGATGTTTTTCCAAATTGAAATTAATTAAGTGCTTTAACTCTTTACCAAAAGACAAAATTTTAGACAAGTCCAAACTGAAAGCATTATGCAGACGACAAAATAACTGTGACTGAAAATTTGAAATTTGTTTTGGAAAAGGTAGAAAACATTGTGGAAAAGGAGAAAATGCTGATTACCAGCATTTTCTCCTTTTCCCACAATGTTTTCAGAAGGCTTCTTTCTCAGGGTCGTTAAAAGTCGGAATTGTGTGGTGAAGGGTTAAGGGTTAAAATCATAATTTCCAACAAACAATTTGCCACAGATCACTTCGAAAACATCATTGCTAAACATCGACAATTAAAACCAATTAACTTTTTACCAAACATCAAAATTTCAGACATGTCCAAATTTAATGTATTTGCAGACAACAACTAATGGTGAAATTTGTCTTTGAAAGGAAAGAAAACATTGTGGGAAAAGAAGGAAATGGTGATTACCAGTGTTTTCCTTTTCCCACAATGTGTTGAAAAAGGCTTCTTCTTCAGGGTAGTTAAAACATAGGATTGTTTCGCAATGGGTTAAGGTATAGATAAATACAAAGATAATGTGTCAAAAAGGAAAACATGGCTAAATTTGATACTAGCAATTTCTTCTTCACACAAGTTGTTTTCAAAAAATGTCGGATCATTGAACTACACTGTCAATTATTTTGAGATATATTCTGGCCAAAAATGCCCTAAAGTTATGACAGATAGCTTTTCAACACAAACTAAAACCATATTTTGTTCACTGAGCAGTCTTAACCCTTTACCACACAATCCAGAGTTTTAACGACCTTGAGGAAGAAGCCTTCTGAAAACATTGTGGGAAAAGGAGAAAATGCTGGTAACCAGCATTTCCTCCTTTTCTCTCAATGTTTTCTTCCCTATCAAAGAGAAATTCCATCATTTCAGTAACATTTATTTTTTTGTCTGCAAATGCTTTCAATTTGGGAAAAGTCTCAATTTTCTGTCGTGTGGTAAAGAGTTAAGAGTCAATTATGCGTGTATTTTGCCTCCATGCTTAATCTGAGTAATCCTCAACTTATTCATTTCTTTGAAAAGACTGTAAAATATACAGTGAATAAAATTATAAACTACTGATGAATAATTTCAGGACTTCAACCATGATAAAGCAAGTTTGTGTGTTTCTCATATCCCAGATAATTTGAATAGATCAGCAGGGGTAACAAAAATTCAATTTCAGTTTACACAGAGCTTTTTGTCCATGAAGTGATAGTGAACAAAATTTCTGAAAAAGTTTGTGTCTGTATTTGCATTGTTGCAATTCGGGCAATATCCATGACAAAAGATTTCGCCGTTAGTAGCCCAAGTATGCATAAGTGCTCCATTGTGACATTTTCAAGTCAGATACCTATGTGCATTGGACAGTCCACTAACTTATCCCAGTGCACTTGGCAATTTCTCTTAAAGCCCTAATAGAAGCCAAACGTAAACAATGCAGGTGCTAAAATGCATTTAAATTAGGAATGGGACCAAATAGTCAAATATGCAAATATTCTAAAAACGGCCAAATATTCAAATATGAATTTCATATTCGAATAGTCATTTTGTTCATCTTTTAGAATGCATAATAAATTGTCCGTCAAATAAAAAAAAAAAAGAATGATACGATCCCGTGCTCTGTCACTCAACTGTATATCTGTCGATGTGCTGTTTACACATGTCAAGCTGTTTTTAATTATCATCCTCTATTTAACCTGTCACTGTCCAGTCTTGTTCGGTCGTACTTTACGCCGTTAGATTTGCTGACGCAACTTTTTGTCAATGATATATGCATAAGGCTAGCGTCTGTTGTTGTTGCTGTCACTGTCGTTGTACAATAATTAACTACTCTTTACACGAAGCAACTTAATGGTTTATTAATCCTAGAATTAAAACCCGTAATTCTTCTACATTAATTCTTTTTTTTTTTAGTTTATTATGGCGAGTGAAATTTTTATGGAAAATGAGACAAATGAGTTTGTGATACTTAGCATACTTTGATTTAACTCTTTCATTTTGATACTGGCAGAAGGAAAAGTTATCCCCATAAGAAAAGTAAATTATGCAAGGCATCTGACTGATTACACATTCTCTGATGACCTTTCTCTATAAAGGTTAGTGAACTAGCTATGTGAAAGTATCCGATGCACATATCTAATATTATTTTGTTAGGATGTGTGTGTTGCTAAAAGTGTACCAGTATTGCAGACAATCAAATTTCAGACACCATACCATATAATAATTCTAGAATTCTATAATCGAATATTCAAATATATTCGAATACTAAAAACCGAATATTCAAATACCAGTATTTGTATTCGTTCCCATCCCTAATTTAAATCATACAATTCAAAATTATGGAAATTAACTTGATTGGCTAATTTATTCAGACAGCCTAAATGTTAAGACATTGTTAAATTATTTTCAAAATAATATATGTAACTCTAGACATTCCAAAAAATAGTTTTCCTTTATGTTCAGACAGCCTGAAACATTCATTTTCCAAAATATTGTACGGTTACTTTTTAGAAAATGTTTTCGATAGGATGATCGTCTGCATAATGCACACTTCTACATCATTACATTTTCATGAACATGAATTCTTTGAGATCTGATAATTGTAATTTTTAGGTTACTAAGCTAAATCAGACCAAAATACATAACTGATCCGGGTTATTTTTGTTAAAGCATGAATTTATGCATGAATAATCATTTTATATCACCCTCTGCCTCTGTTCAAACCAACAAAATTTAAGAGTTGTCTTAATTGAAAGCATTTGCAGACAGCAAATTAAACATGAACCAATAACAGAGCTCCAGATAAGAGAGAGTGATGGTATTCTAAATCCATTATTTCTCTTCCAAACCCTATGTTGTGGGTGCTCATTGGAATCGTCTCTATGAGACAATTCTAATGAGTACCCATAACATAGGGTTGAGTGGAGAATAACTAATATTTTCAATTTTGAAGTCAAAATCACTCCCTCTATCTGGAACTCTGCAATGATGAAATGATGGAATTCGCCTCTGAAAGAGAAAACATTACATGGGAAAAGGAAAAAATACTGGTTACCAACTCTCTCTCCTTTTTTCCAACAATGTTTTCAAAAGCCTTCTCCCTCAGGGTTGTTAAGACATAGATCATGTGGTAAAGGGTTAAAAGTTTACTTGATAGTAATCAAAGGGTCACCCAACGATAACCCTATACCATACAATCACCAGTTTTAACGAACGTGAAATCAATTTGGGAAAAGGACAAAATGCTGGTAACCAGCATTTTCTTGTTACCAGCATTTTCTCCTTTCCCCACAATCGAAGACAGAAATTATCATTTGAGCTGCATTTGTCGTCTGCAAGTGCATTCAATTTGGGCCCATGAAAAATTATGTCGTTAGGTAAAGAGTTAATCAAAAATCAATACTGCAAGCGACCCGGTAGCGCAGTTGGTAGCATTATAGCATATACAGGATTTGAAACCGGGGGAAAAGGGGGGGGGGGGGGGGGTGGGCGTGATTCCAATCCTCAGCTGGGCAGATTTCTTTCTGAAGACTAGTGAAAGTCATTGCAACAAGATTCATTCCTTTCTCACAGCTGATAATTGTTTCAACAATGGTAATGGTTATGTAGGAAAGCAGCCAGTTGCTTGGGAAGAATATTTTACGAAGTACTGGTAAATGATATTTAAGGAAAGCATGGATAGGTGCATTGGATGCCACGATATTACTGAAATAATGTTGAAAACGACATCAACCACCATACAAGCAAACACTGCATGCTGTATGCTATGATCTTGTATTCTCAATGCAATTTAAAACACTCTTCACCTGGACAGCATGACAGACAAAATTTAATGGTCTTATTTAAGACCCTAAATAAATGAACCACAAATACTTCATTTTCTGAAAAAGAACAGTTTCTGTAAGATTGCACTACTTAATAAACTATGATTTATCTGTTACATATATAGGTGTATATCAGCATGACAGGGGAGGAAGATTACCTTAACTTATTGCTGAATGTCCAAGTAGTTCTCTCCCTTGCATATAATACAACATTTAGAAGATTTTTGACAATTTTTAACAAATTGACGACAGAGATAAAAATACATGTACTTTTAGCCCTTTCATATAGGCCAACAAAATAATGTGCATGTACAAGCTAGACAAATGAGTAATATTTAACTCTTTACTAAACGACAAAATTTTGGACTAGTCCAAAATTAAAGGATTTGCAGATGACAAATGTGGCTCAATTGATGGAATTTGTGTCTGATAGAGTAGAAAACATAGTGGGAAAAGGCGAAAATGCTGGTTACCAGCATTTTCTCTTTTTCCCACAATGTTCTCAAAAGCCCTATTTCTTCAGGGTTGTTAAAACTCAGGATTACGTGGTCAAGGGTTAAGAAAAAACAGAGTCTTTTGTTACACGGAATCAAGCCATGAAACCTAATGGTTATTACGGAGTATCTGATTGTTACAAGCATAACCTCCTTTTTTCAATGTATTCTAAACACTGTATACATGTACTTCAGGGGCACAGAAAGAGGTACATATATGGGGGTTAGATTATAATGTAAAACTTTTGTTATAATCCTCATTAAATCTTTACCAAACGACAAAAACTGGACTCTTCCAAATAGAAAGCACCTGCAGATGACAAATTTAGAGGTGACAAATGAACTGAAGCTCTATAGCAGGATAGAAAACATTGTGTAAAATAGAAAATGCTAGGAAGCAGCATTTCTCTTTTTCCCACTATGTTTTCAAAAGCCCTCTTTTAACCGTTTACCACATGATCCCGAGTTTTTTCATGACCCTGAATGAGGAGGCTTTAGAAAACATTGTGGGAAAAGGAGAAAATGCTGGTAACCAGCATTTTCTCCTTTTCCAACAATGTCTTCTGCTCTTCCCAAAACAAATTTCAATATTTGAATCATATTTATTTTGTCATCTGCAAATGCTTTCAAAATTAAACCAGTCCAAAATTTTGTCATTTGGTAAAGAGTTAAAGGGTTATTAAAGTCCTGATCATGTGTAAAAGGATTAAATGCATGCTCACACAGCTAAATAAATGAAACAAACTTTCTTAATTAGTGAAACCAAAAGCACTGAAATTTCAATGATGATTTTGCCTGAATATTTCACAAAATAATACACAGTGCAGATCAAAGATGTTCTGAGCAGTCTGATCTTGATCCAAACTGACCGCAAAGAGCAATCAAATCTTAATCTGCATAGTCAGTACAACAAACAACTAAAGCTATGCTTAGTGCATATTAACCCTTTACCATACAATCCTGTGTTTTAACGACCCCAAGGAGAAGGCCTTTTGGAAACATTGTGGGAAAAGGAGAAAATGCTGATAACCAGCATTTTCTCCTTTTCCCACACTGTTTTCTATCCCTTCTAAAACAAATTTCAATTTTTGAGTCACATTAATTTTGTAGTCTGCAAAACCTTTCAATTTGGACGGGTCTAAAATTTTGTCGTTTGGTAAAGGGTTAAAGGGTTAGCAATGATTTTTATACAATGAATAACCACATTCATTCTCATCTCCTTGTAACTGTTAAATTTTTCTGGCCCAGTTCACAATAATGCATGCCCCAGGGTCAGAGCCAAATAAACATAGATTGAATGTTGCATGATTTTTACTTTATTCTTTACCTTGACTTATAATTACAATGTATGTATGTGGTTTGGGCTGGGCTTCTGCAGTGCCTTGCCATGGACATTCCCATGAAAAAACAGAATTGAAATCGGGACACCTCCATAATGAAATGCCCCCAAAATTCCAGTGCACAACATTTTGTCGAAATGTGTTCCGTGGAACCTTATGTATGTTTCAAAATACCAACTGCTTAATTCCTAGATTTATCCCACAAAAAGCTCTGTCCTGGAGGAAAATTTGAGCCACAAATCATTTGGGTTGGTGTATGGGTCAAGGCTAGGGCTCGTTTTTGACAAATGTGGTTTTTGACGAAATGTCGCAGATCCGCCACCATCCCCATCCACTGACCTCTGCAGGATGCCTATTATTACATTGCAGACAAATCTTAAATGTCATGGCACATGAAGATTTTTTTTTTAAATGGCCACATTTTCCAAAGTGTCTGCATCAAAATGTCATTTGTCTGTACTTTCTCTTCCATTCTATTCAATAATTTTATTTCAGGATTCTCTTCCTGTCACTTCTTCTGTCACTTCTAGAAAATGTATTGTTAGTGAAAATGAACAAATGGACAGTCTTGTGGGAAAAGTTGGTTTAATTCATCTCTGTGATGCATCATACTAAGCAATTCATCACATAATTATGGACCCCTATAATCTGTTTTGTCTATCAACCAACTGAATCATGAGGTAGAACAGTCCTTGGACACTTGGAAAAGCAAAAAGGTTTGACCCATGTCGGTCTGCGAACACAGCATAGGCTGACGTGGGTCGACATTTTTTGCAGATGCATTAAGCCCCCTTTTCACAGAGCATGACAAAACTTATTTAATGGTTTTTAAAAAAAATTTGGAATTATCTGTACAACAGAAAACCAAAGAAACTGATAAAAAGAAACACCTGCCTTTGTACTAACCAACAATTTTAAAGGGTATTCTAATTCTAAATTGAAAAATTAACACAATTTCAGATTAGCTAATACAAAATTAAACTGCTTTGAAATATTGAACCCATTTGGTTCAGCCAATCAGAAATTAGATTACTCTGAAATTTATAAAGTACTTGTGAATTAGGTTGTCCGAATAATGAGATGTTTACGATGCTTCTTTTCATATTTGGACATTTATTGTGCACCATACCACCTCAAGTCCACTGTAAATTTTCCAGTAGAAAAGCTATGTATGTAGCGCTGCACTGACTTTCTGTTTCATTGATTTAATCTGTTTTGCAGCAAAGTGCAATTAATTCTTGGAGATATTCATGACCAAGGACAAACTATTAACCCCTGTCTTGCTAAATAAAAGAACTTGAACCTTCAAATGGATAGTATAAACCCAAATTTTCCGATTTCAAAGGTATTTTGGAGGAAAGATATCTCCACATCAGACAGTGAAGATCCAAGGTCAGACTGCACATTCTGTGCTTAGCAGCCTATGGGTTACGAGATGCATTCCCTAAAGCTCTTCCAGAAATTGTTTATAACATGTAACTCTCAAAAAAACTAAAGAAATTTATTGTGTTTGGCAGCCATTTTCTGTCTATTTTGGGGAACATAAATATCTCCAGTAAAAGATGAATTAAACAGTTTTTTTCTTATGTTTGGCATTTAAACTGCAAAAATCTGTATTCAAAATGAAGCAACAGGTATGTTCAAATTCAAGTTCTGTTGTCAGTTTGTGAAAATATGACAGTTTAAACGTGCCCACAAATCTGTGCGAAGATTTCTACCATTCTTTTTTTTTTGTGACTGTCTCTGTACATCGATGCGACCCATCAAAAATTAAAGACACATTCTGGGGCAGATAACTGTACTAGTGAATTAGGGAGCAATTCAGTCTTTCTTTAGATATACTTGCATCAGAGAAAAAACATTCAGAAATTCAAGTAAATGAACAACCCCTTACAGTCTCAAGTTTTAACCCTTTACCACACAATCCCAACTTTTAACGACCCTACAGAAAAAGCCTTTTGAAAACATTGTGGGAAAAGGAGAAAATGCTGGTAACCAGCATTTTCTCCTTTTCCCACTATGTTTTCTACCCTTTCGAAAACAAATTTCAATTTTTGCGTCACATTTATTTTGTCGTCTGCAAATGCTTTGAATTTGGACAAGTCTAAAATGTTGTTTGGTAACGAGTTAACGACCATGAAAAACCAGCTTTTTATTCCTTTTTCCAAAAATGTTTTCTGCCCTTTCAAAAAAAAAAACGATGACTCCTATTATCTGGACCACATTTAGTTTGTCATCTGTAAATTAGGCTTTCAATTTGGTTGTATCTAAAATTTTGTTGTCTGGAAGAGGGATATAAGGCCTTGGTAAAGGGTCACAAAATAAGACCAACAATATTCAATAAGAGACAGATAGTCTGGGATAAAATACAGACTTTATGACCCAAGACCAGAATTGTAATTTGTTTGTGTTTGGAATGGAAAATCGACAAGGATGACAACTTTATTGATCGCATCCCACATTTTCTGGAAGATCAAACATCCAGGCTGCTTGAATTGCTAAACTATTAGCACACGACTCTTGTTTTATTTTTCACTCTGAAGATTAAAGTGGCTTTTGAAGACTGTGGGAAAAGGAGAAAATACTGGTTACCAGCATTTTCTCCTTTTCACACAATGTCTTCCACTCTTCAAGTAGATAAAAAATCTAGGTCTTTTGGATCCTTTGACTATTATCACATAATCCTGTGATTTTTTTGACCCCAAGGATCAGTGAGGCCTTTGGAAACACAGCGTTTCAGAAAGTCCACGTTTTTGCATTTTTGACGCGCAAAATGAAGCCTGACGCAACAAAATTACTGCATCCCGTCTTCCTTGACACAACATAAATCAGAAAGAAAAAGGAACATAAGTATTGATTCATTGAATAGATCTAATCTTACAAAATTGTCAAGTTAATAACTGCAAAATCATATCGAACCTGCTTTCTAACACTGATTTATTTGTTTCCAGTTTACACTGAATCAGTCTAAAACGCGACGTTATTCTGTGTGGCATCACTGTTGTCTCGTCTATATTACTGTATGGAATCCGTACTTAAACTTTTTGTCCGCGTTTTAGACCCTGCTTGGTAATGGTCACCGACTTGCTGGAGTAATCGGGATGACAGAAGACAGTTTCTATAAGGTCATTGTTTTCTACTTTTACCTTTAATACCACACTGTCATTTAAAACTTTTAGCATTATGTGACAAACTGGCAAAGGTAAACAACACGTGAAAAAAACCACAGGTTAAAATTTCTGAATTACCCCCGAAATTCCAAACAGCAAGTCACTGATAACCCCCAAAATTTATGAGTTAGTAGAAACACTGGAAACATTGTGGGAAAAAAAGAGAAAATGCTGGATACCAGCATTTTCTCCTTTGCCAAAAAAATTTTCTTACTTTCCAAGTAAAAACACTTTTAACCAAACCACATCTATTTCCAAAACACAAAATTATAGATACATCAAAATTGAAAGCATTCACTCAAATTGTGACCTCCCTCTCTGAAAGAGTTTTTTTCTTTTCCCAAAGTGTTTACAGACTGCTGTTTCCTTGGGGTCGTTAAAATAACTAATTGTATAATAAGGGTTAAATTTTATGGCTGCAAAATTAATGATTTCAAGGATTCTAAGTTTTGTTTTCTGGTAAGGAGTTAACCCTTGACCACACAATCCCGAGCCCTGGGAAGTAGGACTTTTGAAAACATTGTGGGAAAAGGAGAAAATGCTGGTAACCAGCATTTTCTCCTTGTCCCCCAATGTTTTCTACCTTTTTGAAAAATCAAATTTCAATTTTAAGCAGGGTTTTCCTTGACGCACGATTTTGTGCGTTTCGACGCATTTTTAAGGAAAATGACCCATATTTTTTTTCATTAGTGCGTCACTCTGGATGCACAAATACAACAAATGTTACTTACGATCATCTTCACTAGCGACAATGTTACATCGAGAGTATATGCCAGTTTAACCCTTTCCCAAACAAGCCCTGGTTTTCACTTGTCTACAGTACAAGTCTTTTGAAAACACTGTGGGAAAAGGAGAAATTGCTCGTAACGAGCAATTTCTCCTTTTCCCACAGTGTTTTCTACCCTTTTTGATAACTTTCTGCCACGTTCATCAAATTTAAAATTGTCGTCTGCAAACTCTTTCAATTTGGACCAGTCCAAAATTTGTCGTTTGGGAAAGGGTTAATCATAAGTATATAAGAAAAGCTTAAGTACGAAAAGAAATTGGGACGAAACACTAGACTGTGTATCGATTTTATGAGAATACCATCGGTCTTTAAACTCGTCTACACTAAACCAGTTGATCTCTGATGAAAACAATATGGCTCAGTCAAAACTGGCGTATTCTTGCTGTCTGCAAGGAAAAGAGACCTTGAACAATGATCGGATGATGATCGCCTGGTTCGAGTAACAAGAAAAACATTTCAAGGCCCCGAGGGTTTACTGAAATTGGCTAAAGACATAGATCTATACTTAACTGTTCGTTGAAAATGGCGACATGAATGCGAGCTGCATGTCAAAACAGAGGAATCGGGCCATTTAATTGGTGAAAATAGTTTTTTGTCGGATGGATACTCTCTATTCAAAAAAAAAAATAGAGGTTATCAAATCCTGCTGACAACAAGCTATTTGTATCAATTAAACGGTTGATTCCTGTTACAAAAACAAACACAATAACCCTTTTACAGCAGAGAGTGGCTGCACAAACTTGCGAAATTCAACTCTAAGTAACCGACAGCTTGTCTGCAGATAGAGCATTTTTGTCTGTTAAGACCAGGCTTTTAATAAAGCATACTCAAGATACTCTATGAAAAAGATGTCATCTAGACTGTAAACCCCTCTACACACAGAGAATCCCTACTGTTACAATGTATCTTACATCATTCAATAATTCATAAATAGGTTATATTTAAGCTTTGTGATGAGTAAGAAACACAAAAACACACATTGTTTCATAAATAGTAGTCTTTAATGTTTATCCTAATTACTTTTTTGTGACCCCCTCAGAGTCCAGAATGACCCCCATTATTTATGACTACGGGATCACCCATTATTTATGACTAGGGGATCACAATGACCCCCTATTTTTGTTGCCAAGAGAAAACCCTGTTTAAGTCATATATATTTTGATGTTTGCAAATACTTTCAATTCGGACAAGTCTAAAATTCTGTCATCTGGTAAAAAGTCAAACCATTACCAAAGAGGCTACATTCAACTTTCAAGTACCGACATTTCACAAAAAGACAAACATTTGTAGACAAATTTAGAATTTCAGAAAAAATATGCACAATAAAGATAAAAAATGAATCACTTCCGCAAGGAAACTTTATCTCGATCACTTTATCTCTATCAAGAAAAAAATACCAAAAAATGCACTTAGATAGTTATTATAGCTCTGATATGTATCACAGAAATTTCATGGTGTTTGGTTTTACTATTAACTTTTTACCAAATGACAAAATTTTCTACTAGTCCAAATTGAAAGCATTTGCAGACAAATATTTAATTATAACTTAAATGAAAGGATTTGTGGAAAAACAATGTAGGAAAAGGAGAAAATGCTGGTATTCAGTACTTTTTCCATTTCCCACGTTTTCAAAAGGCTTTCCCCACAGGGTCATTAAAACCCTGAACTGTTTGGTCGAGAGTTAACCCTTTACTAAACAATCCTAGTTCTAACAACCCTAGGGAAGAAAGCTATTGAAAACATGATAGGAAAAGAAGAAAATGCTGATAACCAGCATTTTCTACTTTTCCAAAAGTGTGTCCTACCCTTTTAAGGACAAATTCCATCATTTGAAATTGGGCCACATTTACCTTGTTTCCTGAAAATGCTTTGAATTTGGACAAGTCTGAAATTTTGTTGTCTGGTAAAGTGTTAATAAACTTGCTTACCTCTCAATTTGTAACCTAGTTCATCGAGGAATGATGAAAGAATTACAATTTAAGTGCAATGAATACTGCACCTACTCAAATATTTCTGCCCCTCCAGTTCAAAACTTTAAAATACTGTGGGAAAAGAAGCAACATATCATTCATATATACATGTAGCATGTTTTTCTTCCCTTCAAACTTTATAATTTGTTGATTTGTTTTGTTGGGTGTCCAACATAATGCCAACATTATTCCAGTAATATCGCTGTGGCCAGAACACCTTCCATGCCTTCCTCCAGTTTCTTTTACCAGTACTTCCCACAACATTCTTTCCAAGCTACTGGCTGCTTTGGGATATAGACGTGGTTGAAAACTGTTCAATGGTGACAAATGACTCTTGCGGCAATAACTATCAGTAGTGCTCAGAAAGAATTTTGGCTCAGCTTGGGAATCAAAACAGTGATCCCTGGGTTTCAAGCCCTGTATGTCACTGACTGAGTTCCTGGACTTGGCCATTCTCAGTGTATCTTCTAGCTCATGAATTTAGGGGTTCATCTGTAACTCCCTATTTGGAAATTTGGGAGGTCATTCAGAAATTTTAAGGGTCATGGTTCACCTTTTAATTTTTTTTTTCAGATGTTGTTCCCCTTTGTAGATGTAGCACGATGCTAAAAGTTCTACATGACAGTGTGGTATTAAAGGTAAAAGTTCATCAAGGAAGACATGATGTTTTAGTTTTGTTGCATCACCGTTTCATTTTATGCATCAAAAATGCAAACTTTCTGAAACGCTGCCATTCTATTATTGTATAACCCTTTACCAAACCACAATTTTTTAGACTTGTCCAAATTGAAAGCATTTGCAGATGACAAAATAGATGTGACTCAAAATTTGAAATTTGTTGTTAGAAGGAAAGAAAACTGGCATTTTATTCTTTTTCCTCTAAGTTTTCAAAAGCTTTCAAGGAAAGTTAAAAGTCGGGATTGTGTGGTAAACGGATAACTGTAACAATACCATAATAATATGCATGCTACTGATAATCATATTCTTAGAGAATCTGTATAGATAGACAAACAAACCAGACAAAAAGAAATAGATAAGATTGCAGATAACAAGAACTCATGTCTCTCATGAAACTTGAACTCCTGACCATTCCTAAGGATCTGAAATTTGCTCTAATTTTCAAACTGTATGCAGAATCAGATAAACAAACAAGAGGGCCATGATGGCCCTGGAGTCGCTCACCTGAGCCTTTTGACCAAGCACAACCAATTTCCAACGTCTTGTGAGATATATGTATTACCAAACAATAAAATTTTAAACTCATCAGTCTGAACCTTCTGCATAAAACAAATAATATGTGGATCAAGCTATGGGACTGGTCTCTCAAAGGGGTAGAAAACATTGTGAAAAAGGGAAAAAATGCTGGATACCACCATCTTCTCATTTTCAAAGAGTGTTTTCAAAAGGCTTCTTTCTGAGAGTCATTCATACACTAGGTTTTTCTAAGATTTCACCTAGTGACCTAGTTTTTCAGCCAACATAACACATTTTCAAACTGGTCCAAGATATCATTAGGACAAACATTCTTACCAAATTTCAAGAGTATTGGACTGAAAATGTGGCCTCTACAGCGTACACAAGGTTTTTCTAAGATCTGACCTAGTGACCTAGATTTTGACCCAACATGACCTATTTTCAAACTTATCCAAGATATTACCAAGGCAAACATTCTGAGCAACTTTAAAAGAGTATTGAACAAAAAACGTGGCCACAACAGTGTACACATGATTTTTCTAAGATTTGACCAGGTGACCTAGTTTTTGACCCGACATGACCCATTTTCAAATTTGACTGAGATATCATTGAGACAAACATTCTGACCAACTTTCAAGAGTATTAGACAGAAAATGTGGCTTCTGGAGCTTACACAAGGTTTTTCTAAGATTTGACCTAGTGACCTAGTTTTTCACCCGTCATGACCCATTTTCAAACTAGTCAGAGATATTATCAAAGCAAACATTCTGACCAACTTTCAAGAGTACTGGACAGAAAATATGGCCTCTAGAGCATAAACAACGTTTTTCTTAGATTTGACCTAGTGACCTAGTTTTTGACCAAACATGGCACATTTTCGTACTATTTCAAGATATAATCAAGACAAACATTCTGACCATTTTTCAAGAGTATTGGACTGAAAATGTGGCCTCTATAGTGTACAAAAGTTTTTTCTAAGATTTGACCTAGTGACCTAGTTTTTGACCCCACATGACCCAATTTCAATCTTGTTCCAGATTTTATCAAGACAAACATTCTGACCAAATTTCACAAGTATCAGACTGAAAATGTGGCCTCTACAGCACACACAAGGTTTTTCTAAGATTTGACCTAGTGACCTAGTTTTTGACCCCACATGACCCAATTTCGAACTCATCCGAGATTTTATCAAGACAAACATTCAGACAAAATTTCACAAGTATCGGACTGAAAATGTGTCCTCTAGAGCATACACAAGGTTTTTCTAAGATTTGACCTAGTGACCTAGTTTTTGACCCCACATGACCCAATTTCGAACTCGTCCGAGATTTCATCAAGACAAACATTCTGACCAAGTTTCATGAGGATCAGACTGAAAATGTGGCCTCTAGAGCGTACACAAGGTTTTTCTAAAATTTGACCTAGTGACCTAGTTTTTGACCCCACATGACCCAATTTCGATCTCATCCGAGATTTTATCAAGACAAACATTTAGACCAAATTTCACAAGTATCTGACTGAAAATGTGGCCTCTAGAGCATACACAAGGTTTTTCTAAGATTTGACCTAGTAACCTAGTTTTTGACCCCACATGACCCAATTTCGACCTCATCCGAGATTTTATCAAGACAAACATTCTGACCAAGTTTCATGAGGATCGGACTGAAAATGTGGCCTCTAGAGCGTACACAAGGTTTTTCTAAGATTTGACCTAGTGACCTAGTTTTTGACCCCACATGACCCAATTTCAAACTCGTCCGAGTTTCATCAAGACAAACATTCTGACCAAGTTTCATGAGGATCGGACTGAAAATGTGGCCTCTAGAGCGTACACAAGGTTTTTCTAAGATTTGACCTAGTGACCTAGTTTTTGACCCCACATGACCCAATTTCGAACTCGTCCGAGATTTTATCAAGACAAACATTCTGACCAAGTTTCATGAGGATTGGACTGAAAATGTGGCCTCTAGAGCGTACACAAG
Source organism: Tridacna gigas (assembly GCA_945859785.2). Lineage (NCBI taxonomy): Eukaryota > Metazoa > Mollusca > Bivalvia > Cardiida > Cardiidae > Tridacna > Tridacna gigas. The sequence continues at coordinate 36,121,960 of OX244036.2, read as the reverse complement.
GTAAAAAGTTGACGACGGACGACGCACGACGGACGACGGACACAGCACGATCACAATAGCTCACCATGAGCACTTCGTGCTCAGGTGAGCTAAAAAAGATGACTCTAATATATTTTTAACTTTCAAGAGAATGAGATGAAACATAAGCACTGCATGCAGATGTCAACGCTCAGATGCAGTTGCTTTTAGAGACAGATTGATTTTCTGTGGAATGTCGAAAAAGGAGCATAATTATGTCAAAACTATTTTGAATGGTTACCTGTTCCTGTTGTATGGGTTCACTTTTTGATATTTAACAACTGGTCCGAGCTTAAAGTAATTTTCTTCAATAATGACAGAGATACTATAAAATGTCAAAGTGTTTAACTGATGACAAAGCAGAGAACGCAGACAATGACAGGGCTATGAAAATGCCTTGACATTTTCTCAGAAAACAGCCAAGCTAAAAATGTTTTCTTTATTATTTCAACAATTAATTCAATTGAGGCAAAATATGTTCCAGTAAATAATATCTGACCTTTTCTGATAACTAGAAAGTGCTGAAAATACACTTTCACTTCAAATAATTCATTTGGTCATAGAAAGATGGTATGATATTTTGTACCAGTCTTCAGGACAGTGAAGATCCAATTTTTCAGATAGCATGTATGGTGCATTCTGGTCTTGATCTACAATGCCCGAAAAGACTCCTGCAAGTCTTATTCATGCCTGTGTCAGTGAAAAGGTAGAAAGAGAAGAACTATTTACCGGACGACAAAATTTTACACTTGGCCAAATTGAAAGCATCTGCAGAGGACAAATTAAATGTGGCTTCAATTGTGGGATTTTTCTCTGAAACAGAAGAAACAGCAGGGTTAAAAGCCGTCTTTCTCTGGGATCAGTTAATAAAGGATTAACTCTATACCACAAGGTAAATTTTTAGACCCATTTAAATTGAAAGCATTTGCAGACAACAAATTAAATGTGATCCAAATGATGATTTCAATCTTTGAAAGGGTAGAAAACATTGTGGGAAAAGGAGAAAATGCTGGTTACCAGCATTTTCTCCTTTTCCCACAATGTTTTCAAAGGCTTCTTTCTCAGGGTCATTAAAACTCAGGATTATGTGGTAAAGGGTTAAACAAGCTTTCCATGCCAATCACTTGTCCACCTACAGGATTATATTACATTTTCAACCTTTACCTAACAATGCTATGTTTAACCCTTTCCCAAACGACAAATTTTGGACCGGTCCATATTGAAAGAGTTTGCAGACGACAATTTTAAATTTGATGAAAATGACAGAAAGTTCTCCAGGAGGGTAGAAATCACTGTGGGAAAAGAAGAAATTGCTCGTGACGAGCAATTTCTCCTTTTCCCACAGTGTTTTCAAAAGACTTGTACTACAGACACGTGAGAACCAGGGCTTGTTTGGGAAAGGGTTAAACAACCTTAAGGAAGAAAGCTTTTGAAAGCATTGTGAGGAAAGATTGATTGATTGATTGATTGTATGGTGTTTAACACCGTTTTCAACATTATTTCAATTATATCACGGCGGCCAGTGCACCTATCCATGCTTTCCTGGAGTTTCTTGTACTTTTTTCAAAGCCACTGGCTGCTTTCCCACATAGCCATCATCAAAACCATGGTCAGCGGTGAGAGAGGAATGAATCCAGTCCCATTGACTATCATCAATCTTCGGAAAGAAATCGGCAGAGCAGGGGATCGAACCAACGACCTCCTGTATTCAAGTCCTGTACGCTACTGACTGACCTACTGGGGCTCGGCTTGTAAGGAAAGAAGAAAATGCTGGTAAATAGCTTTTCCTCCTTTTCCCACAATGTTTCTCCTCTTTAAAAGGTAAATACAATCATTTTAACAGTTAATTTGTTGCCTGCAAATGCTTTCATTTTGGAAAATAAATGTTGGTTTAAGGTAATGAGTAAACCTTTTACCAAACGACAAAATTTCAAACTGGTCCAAATTGAAAGCATTTGCAGATGACAAATTGAATATGACCCCAGAACTAAAACTTGTCTATGGAAGGGTAGAAAACATTGGGGGAAATGGAGAAATTCCGGGTACTATTTTTTTCTTCTTTTCCCACAACTTTTTCAAAAGCCTTTTTCCATGTGAAGGTCATCAAACCTCGAGACTGTATGGTAAATGGTTAACTCTTTTCTATACTGAAGGAAATACTAGTATACTGTTATTTCTGTAGATAAAGTGTAGAGATCAGAGAGCACAAAATGCAAATCATATGATATCAGACATATTCCTGCGCCAAAAGTTTTAAATTTTTTTTCACTGGTTTCCTTTCTTGGCTATTTACCAAACACCAAATGGGAATACACACTGTGAGAAAAGGAGATATTGCTGGTAACCAGCATTTTCTCTTTTTCCCACAATGCTTACTTCCCTATCTGAGAATTTAAGCTCATTAGTACCAATATCAATTTTGTTGTCTGCAAATGTTTTGAATATAGTAGTCTACAATTTGTTGCTTGGTAAAGAGTTACAGCACAAAACTGTTTAATAAAGGACTTATTGACCTACATTAAAGGAAAAACACAGAATGTCATGAAGCAAAGCTTGTTTTACGTAACTGCTCAGTATTCCACATTTTCTGCCAAAGCTATAAATCCTGTTTGCAAAGTCAACTAAAAGTATCCATTTTCATTTAATTTATTTACCAGTATAGGAGTGAAAAATACTAGAACAAAATTTAATATCAGTTAGTCTTTTGTGATAATAGCTGACAAATCAGGGAAATATTCCAAAATAGTGATTGAAAAGCAGCAACCACCCATAATGCTGCTTCAGAATGCACTCTGCTTCTAATAATCTCCAATTCTTCAATAATCTCCAATTCTTTATTAGATGACAAAAGTTCAGACTTATCAATATCGAACAAAATTGAGTCATGCTCTGGCAAAAGGGGGTTTAATGGATTTATGTGATGCATTATACCAAGTAAGTCATCACATAATGATGGATCCATAAATGGATATATTAAGCCCCCATTTCACAGAGCATGGCTCATTTATATTACTTAAATGTGACACAAATATTGGGATTCCTTTTTTTTTTCTTTGAAAATTAAAAGACAGTGTAGAAGAAAACTTGATTTCATTGCTCATTTGGCAGCAGGTCAGACTAAAGATTTCCCAAAGGGCTTACCGGCAATGATGAGTCCCAGACCACATCCTTCTATCTTATGTAAGTCAACAAGTGTTGTGCTTCTTTTGTCCTCTACATCTGAAACAAAAGATAGCCAAATATTTTTTTATGCCACATAAATGTCTAAGATACCTGTTTAACAATTTACCGCAGGATGCCAGCTTTTGATGACCTTGAGGCAGACGCCTTTAGAAATCATTGTGGGAAAAGCAGAAAATGTGGTAACCAGCATTTTCTGCTTTTCCCACAATGTTTTGTACCCTTTCCAAAACAGGTTTCCATATTTCATTCACATTTAATATGTTGTATGCAAATGCTTTCGATTTGGACCAGTCTAAAATTCTGTCATACGGCAGAGAGTTAAAAATCATAAATTTTAACAATAATCTCAATTTATTAGCCCCTTACCAAACAATAGCATGCTTTTACAACCCTGTGGAAGACCTTCCACAGGACCATTGTTGGAAATGAAAAACCAGGATTTTCTACTTTCCAACAATGTTTTCTACCCTTTAACAGGTATTCACATCTTTTGAGCACTACTTCTAACTCTGAGACAGATGACAAAATTTTGACTTATCCACTTTTATAGCAGTTGCTGACAACAAGGAAAAACATGGCTGAAATGATGGAACTCGTCTATGAAGAGTAGCAAACACTGAGGAAAGGAGAAAGTGCTGCCTACCAAGATTTTCTCACAATGTTTCCAAAAGCCTTCTTCTTCTGGACTGAAATTAAAAATAAAAACATAGGGCTGTCTGGTTAAGGGTTAAATTTAAAGCAGAAAGCTTATGAAAAATACAATTAACCCTTTCCCAGACGACAAATTTTGGACTGGTCCAAATTTAAAGAGTTTGCAGACGACAATTTTAAATTTGATGAAAATGGCAGAAAGTTATCAAAAAGGGTAGAAAACACTGTGGGAAAAGGAGAAATTGCTCGTTACGAGCAATTTCTCCTTTTCCCACAGTGTTTTCAAAAGACTTGTACTGCAGACACGTGAAAACCAGGGCTTGTTTGGGAAAGAGTTAAGAAAGGAGCTGAGTCATTAAAAATGTCAAAACCGAATAGGACGTACATTGGTTCCTATAGCTTGCCATGATCTAAATGTATATTTCCATCATTTTTCATGTTCCATAAATCATTCACTGTTAATAAATATATAAAAATCAAAATATTTCAGTATCTTGACTTCACACCATTTACGTTTTCAGTGATCCATGACACAAACTCAGATATGATACTGATAGCAACATAAATTTCATGTTATCCATTCCCAGATGTCATCTTATTTCAAATACTTTGCAAAAATGATTTTGTACATGATGTTTTTTTATCATTCATTCCAGTCTCTTTATCCCCTGAGAGCTCTCAATAAATGACAAGAAAGCCATGATACCTAGCACATGCAGTACATGTAACTGACATTGACAGTCATTAACTCTTAGCCAAACGACAAAATTTTAGACTGGCCCAAAGTCAAAGCATTTGCAGACAACAACAGAAATGTAATTCACAAATTGAAATTTCCTTTTGCTAGAGTAGAAAACATTGTAGGAAAAGGAGAAAACGCTGGTTACCAGTATTTTCTCCCTTTCCTTCGATATTTTCTGAAAGCTTTCCTTTTCAGGGTCATTAAAACTCAGGATTTTCTGGTAAAGGATGTAAGCGTAAAAAATCTGTATTAGAATAAAATTTTATGGAGAAAATGAGTCTAGTCCCCCAAAAAAGTCACATCTTTTTCACAATGTTATGTAAAGATGATGTTATTGCATACAAGTAGGCCTAATCAAATATCGTTCATACCAAACACCCATGAACTCTGACAGAGTACATATATTTTGACATGAAGATTTCCAACAAGACTGCAACTTTCTGCCAAGAAATAACTGGCCTGCAGCTGCAAAATGCTAATAACGTAATTAACCTAACAGTATTCACAGACAATCTCAAATGCATTTCTAATTCTTCTGTGTCTATTCTAGAACGTGCGATTGCTAGATTCATGCTAATTCTTGTCAGATCCCGCATAAATTCAGACCCAATGCATGACAGTCCCCACAAAAATAAACAATGAAAAAGTCCCAAAACAAAGAATTCACACTTGCCTTGCAGAAATATGCTGTTTTAACCCTTTACCGCACAATGACACCTTTTGATGCCCCTGGGAAAGAAGCCTTTTGAAAACATTGTGGGAAAAGGAGAAAATGCTGGTAACCAGCATTTTCTCCTTTTCCCACAATGTTTTCTACCCTATCAAAGAAAACTGCACCATTTGAGCCACACTGAAATTGTCGTCTGCAAATGCTTTCAATTTGGACAAGGCTAAAATTTTGTCGTCTGGTAAAGGGTTAAATAAAACAGCATCATTGCCGAAGCTGTTTTTGCAACATACTATATTCATTAACTCTTTACCAAATGACAAAATTTTAGACCAGTCCAAATTGAAAGCTTTTGCAGACGACATAATAAACGTGACTCAAAAATTGAAATTTGTTTTGGGAAGAGTAGAAAACATTGTGGGAAAAGGAGAAAATGCTGGTTACCAGCATTTTCTCCTTTTCCCACAATGTTTTCAAAAGGCTTCTTCCTCAGGGTCGTTAAAAGTCAGGATTGTGTGGTAAAGGGTTAAAGTAACCTCCCTTGATGGTGAGTGGTTCAGAACAGCCATCTTCCAAAACTGGCAGGTCCAATTAACTCTTTACCAAACAATGTAATTTTAGACTGGGTCAAATTCACAGCACTTACAATGCAGACAACAACATAAACATGACTGAAAAATTAAAATTAGTTCTGGGAGGAGTAGAAAACATTGTGGGAAAAGGAGACAACAAATAAAATGTTCCTAAAATGTTAAATGTTTCTAAAATAATGATTTCTCTCTTTAGATGGGTAGAAAACATTGTGGGAAAAGGAGAAAATGCTGGTAATCAGCATTTTCTCCTTTTCCAACATTGTTTTCAAAAGGCTTCTTCTGTAGGGTCGTTAAAAGTCGGGATTGTGTGTTAAAGGGTTAACCATGCCTCATATGCCATAACATTATCAAATTGTGTCACATTCAAGTATAAACAATCACACATACGGTAGTTTGAGTGACTTTATTTTACTAGGGAAAAGGCAGCGGTATAGGATAGAAAAGCAGTACCATTGCATACGGGAAATATAATGTGTGTGTTAACAAGTTTATATTTCTCATTTACTGCTGCACAAGATTTTGAATTCTACTAAGACGAAATGAGTAATATAAACAAGTGTTGCATAATATATGTATGGAAAATTATGTTGCAGTAACTTTTTCTGGTGCTTGTATTTACTTCAAGCAGAATGAGAAAATTTGACACTGCATGAGACTAGAGGTCAAACCAGATGTCAAAATTTTCTTAATCTGGTCACAAGGTCTCAACCCCCCCGCCCCCCCCCACACTTTTTTAGCCTTGATGGTTAACTCTTTCATTACTAACTCAAGAAATTCCACTTTGTTTTCGAGGTCTAAAAGAATTTTCCATTGCTACTGAATATGAGTTGTGTGAAAGTCTAACATGGCATAGTGAATGTGTAGATCAAAGATCAGACTGCATGTTCTGTGCAGTCTGATCTTGATCTACACCATCCACAAAAGCTACTTAAGTCATCACCAGTAGAGGAGGAGTTAACTCTTGATGACAGGCTGCCAGTTAGCACAGTGACATGGGCAGCTATTAAAACAAAAAAAAGCCATTACCTCCCTTTATATCATATGTCCATTCAGTTATCATAATGTTGAATTCACTTTTTTATACCACAATATATTATCACATATAACTACAAAATTGTTGGCTTTTATTATTTTCATGACCTCCTTTGGTGCCTTAAATTTGCCATTTGAAACTTTGTATTTCACTGCACCTTGCCTGCTGCACAATTGAAAAAGTATAACACTTTGGAAGAATACACTTAGGTTAGATGACAGGCTATGACAATTATATAACGCTCGGCTAAGTTGCTTTTTCAATACTTAGACCAAACTTTGTAGCCATCTTTGATGGTAAGCACAACAAGCTAATAAAATAGTCTGTAGACAAAGAGTGTAAACAACCTTAGACAGCAACAGTCAATGGGATAACTGAACAATCCAAAAGCAGATAGAATGAAATCAAAATGATTTTTGATGTATCAACCATGCACCTGTCTTATATGCAGGAACTGCATTACTAATGATCATATTATTACCCTTTATCAAATGATGAAACACTTGTCAAAATTAAAAGCATACTAAAAACATATTAATTATACTTATAAGCCTCTATTTGTATATAGGTATCAACTCTTAGGCTGCTGAGCGTAACTCACTGACCTTTTGCTGACAGCATAGACCAAAATCAGACTGCACAAAATGTGCAGTCTGATCTTGGATCTGCACTGTCCGATAAGGAGATATATTTCCTCCAAAATTACGATCATTATTATAGTTAATGAATTACTAACAACCTCTTTTTACTAACATTGAATTGTAAGGTATGGTGAGAGATGGCCACAACTCCCATCATACCAGTTGACATGGCAAATAAAACTTAAAAAACCTTTACCACATTACAAAATTTTAGACTTGCCCAAATTGAAAGCATTTGAAGACGACAAAATATATGAACATGAAAATAACGATTTCTGTCTTTGAAATGGGAGAAAACATTGTGGGAAAAGGATAAAATGCTGCTTACCAGCATTTTCTCCTTTTCCCACAATGTTTTCAAAGGCCTTCTCCTTCAGAGTTGCTAAATTGATTGATTGAATGTTGTTTTACCCCACTTTCAACATTATTTCAGTCTTATCACGGCTACAGCTCGGATATTCATGTATTTCCTGGGTTTCATCAGTAGCAGGCTAGGGCTCTGAAGTGTCTTGCCCAAAGACACTCCCATGAAAAACACAGTGGATCCAGTGCCTCCAGGTCACAGCCCTAAACCCTACTACTGAGCTACACAGGACTCTTCAGGGTCATTAAAAGTTGGGTAGTGTGGTAAACAGTTCAGCAGACAAGTTAAATATGGCCCAAAAGATGGTTTTGTCCGGTTACCAGCATTTAATGGCTGACCAATTTTCCCCCTTACATTTACAAGTGAAATAGATCTAGCAAAATCTAAACCTGCCAAAGCAGTGTCTTAAATTGGACTTGGAAATATGGGAATTTTATGGACACATACAAGATTTATATAAAGCTACAGATTATTCTTCTGGCCCCCCCACCCTCCTTCCTCATTTGAACATTCTTCCTACAGGTCTTATATATGGTATCATTAACACAATGATGGTTGACAGGCTGCCAGTTTGCACAGTGACATTTGTTTGTTTGAATTGGGGTTTAAGGCTGTTTTAACCCTTCACCACACTATCCCGAGATTTAACAACCCTGAGGAAGATAACTTTCAAAAACATGGAGCGAAAAGGAGAAAATGCTTATAAACAGCATTTTCTCCTTTTCCCACAATGTTTTCTACCCTATCAAAGACAACTTCCATCACTTGAGCCACTTTTGAATTGTCATCTTCAAATGCTTTCAATTTGGACAGGTTTACATTTTTGTTGTGTGGTAAAGAGTTAACAGCTTAGGTCATATCAAGATAGTCATTGCACCTACGCATGTGTTTCCTGGCTCTCTCACACCAGTTCTGATACAACTTTCTTTCCATACCACTAATGACTTTTTTCAAATGCATCAGAGGTGTGAGCCGAAAAATCACCGGAAAGAAAATTTGCCTCAACCTGGTAACAAACACGCAACCACCAGGTCAGGAGTCAGATCCACTAACCACTGAGCTACCCAGCCAGGCTTACACAGTGACACGGGCAGTTGTAAAAAAAAAAAAGCCATTACCTCCCTTTATATTCTTTCTCCATTCAGTTGTAAGAATGTTACATTCACTTTTTCAAATCGCATCATATTATCACATATAACTGCAGAATTGTTAGCTTTTATGATTTTCAAGACTTCATCTGGTGCATTAAATTTGTCATTTGAATCTTTGTACCTTGTCTATTGTACAATTGATAAAGTATGATACTTTGGAAGAATAACACAATATCAGATGACAGGCTATGACAATTATATAACGCTTGGCTAAGTTGCTTTTTTTTCAATACTTAGACCAAACTTTGTAGCCATCTAGGATGGTAAACACAACCTGTCATGCTCTATGAGACAAAATATCCCTGTTACAAAAAAATGAGTGTAACGACCAGTAGGCTAATTCTGAACTTCCCAAATGCAGTGACTGAATGAAATGAAAATGATATTCAGCGTCATGTCAACCAAGTGTCTGTACCTGTATTCAGGTACTGTATTACTAACAATCATTTAACCCTGTACCACAGGTCAAAATTTTAGACCTGTTGATATTCATGGCATTTGCAGACAACAATTTCAATGTGGCTCAAACATGTGACTTTTCTTTGATAGGGTTGAAAACATTGTGGGAAAAGGAGAAAATGCTGGTTACCAGTATTTTCTCCTTAACCAACAATGTTTTCAAAAGGCTTCATCCTCGGGGTCGTTTAAAGTCGGCATTGTGTGGTAAAGGGTTAACTCTCCCTAATGAAAAATTTTAGATTTGCTAGAATTGAAAGCATATGCTGACAAATTAAATACGGCTAAACAATGATTTGTCTGTTTATTTCTTCTTTTCCCACCATGCTTTCAAAAGCCATTTTTCAAAGGGTTGTTAAAACTCTGGATTAAGTGGTAAAGGGTTAGTAGTGGTGGGAAACTGTCTTGGTACAATCCCAGTTTACAACATGATTGGTCGATTAACCCTTTACCACACAATCCCAAGTTTTAACGACCCTGAAAAAGAAATCTTTTGAAAACATTGTGGAAAAAGGAGAAAATGCTGGTAACCATCATTTTCTCCTTTTTCCACAATGTTTTCTTCTCTATCAAAGACAGATTCCATCATTTGAGCCACATTGAAATTGTCGTCTGCAAATGCTTTCATCTGAAATTTTTTCGTGTGGTAAAGAGTTAAGTGGTATTCTACATTACTTTCAACATCATGTCAGTCATACATACCAAGGCAATAGCTAACCTAATGGGTCCTGGGTTTCAAAAGCATCAGGCTAAGGCTTTGAAGGCCCCAACCAGTGGACATTTAAAAAAAAAACCTAAGTGTCTCTATTGGCTACGGTTTGATGATGAATGTAAAACCATGCACTGTATTACGGAACACTTGCATCCCCAGTTTTTACTGTGTACCCCTAGTCTTAGGATTTTGCCAGTCACAATTTTGAATATTAAAATTTTGTCATCTGGTAAAGGGTTAATATGAACAAGTCTAAAATTATACTGTCTCATAAAGGGTTTATAATTATTAGTAGAAGACACATTTTTTTTCAGTATCAAGGTTTGACAGTAAACTGAAATTTATTCTGGAACATAGGTAACCACCCAAACCATAAATTTGGAGATCTGTCATTTCAAACCTTTCTACATCCAGCTGTGCTGAAAATCAAAATGTCAATTACACTGTACATGTCTTTTCCATCTGTTCTTTTACAGTATACAATAAAGAGTGTATCCACAGCTATCTCTTTACCAAACGACAAAATTTTGGACTGGACCAAATTAAAAGCATTTGCAGATGAAAATTTAAGTGTGGCTCATATGATGGAATTTTTCTGTAAAAAGCATAGAAAACATTGCGGGAAAAGGGAGAAAATGCTAGTTACTAGCATTTTCTCCTCTCCCTACATTGTTTTCAAAACTTTCTTTCTCAGGGTCTTTAAAACTTCGTTGATTGTGCGGTAAACGGTTAAAGGAGGCTATTCGGATTTTTATAATTTCTACAAACATTAAACAAGAGGGCCATGATGGCCCTGGATCGCTCACCTGAGTCAATAGGCGAAATTTCACTCCCGGGTCACTCTAGAGCGCACGCAAGGTTTTTCTAAGATTTGACCTAGTGACCTAGTTTTTGACCCCACATGACCCAATTTCAAACTCATCCAAGATTTTATCAAGACAAACATTCCGACCAAGTTTCATGAGGATCGGACCGAAAATGTGGCCTCTAGAGCGTACACAAGGTAAAAAGTTGACGACAGACGACGCACACCGCACGACGGACGCCGGACACAGCACAATCACAATAGTTCACCATGAGCACTTTGTGCTCAAGTGAGCTAAAAAACATAAGTCAAAAAAGAGCACCACATGCAGGTGCCAACAATTGGCTGTTGTTTTTCGACTGATAAAAATTACCCTAACAATTTTTTAAAAAGGTCACCCTAGGAACATTTCTGTGAAATTATTTCGAAATCTGACCAGCCATTCCAGAGAAGAAGAATTAAGAAATTCCTCTTCATGTCCCTATGGTGCAAATAGCCCCCACCACCAGAGACATGTTTCTAGACAGATCAAAATTTTGCAAACAATTTTTGAAAAGGGTCACCAAAGAAACATTTCTGTGAAATTATTTCAAAATCTGACCATCAGTTTCAGAGAAAAAGAACTTTCAAGAATTTCTTCATGGCCGTATAGTACAAGTAGCCCCCAGTCACCAAAGCCATGTTTCTAGACAGATCAAAATTTCGCAAACACTTTTTGAAAAGGGTCACTTAAGGAACATCTCTGTGAAATTATTTCAGAATCTGACCAGCCGTTTCAGAGAAGAAGAATTTTTAAGAATTTCTTCATTTCCGTATAGTGCAAGTAGCCCCCATTCACCAGAGCCATGTTTCTTGATGGATCAAAATTCCGCGAACAATTTTTGAAAAGAGTCACCCAAGGAACATCTCTGTGAAATTATTTCAAAATCTGACCAGCTGTTTCAGAGAAGAATTCTTAAGAATTTCTTCATATCCGTATAGTGCCAAGTAGCCCCCAGTCACCAGAGCCATGTTTTTCGACAAATCAAAATTTCGCGAACAAGTTTTGAAAAGGGTCACCCAAGGAACATTCCTGTGAAATTATTTCAAAATCTGACCAGCGGTTCCAGAGAAGAAGAATTTTTAAGAATTTCTTCATGGCCGTATAGTGCAAGTAGCCCCCATTCACCAGCAGTGATTCAGATTGCACATTATTTTTACCAGACAGCTGTCCTAAATGTTAAATTTTTTATAGGCCATTTTGTCCTGACTTAGAAAAAAAACTTCGGCCACAAAATTAATAATAAAATACCGCTAGGTAGGTGTTAACATTTAAATTGAACAAACAATGTGAACTCAAACAGAGTGTTTTATTGAACAGACCATCAACAGTAATAATCAGTTGTTTACAGAGTCAGGGTTCCAATTTAGCACTCGCATAGATCTACTCGCAAAATGCGAGTTGAATTATGCAAAGCATAAATACAGTAGCTTATTCATCTAGTTATGGCTACATGAATAAGAAGATTATGTTTTAGCAAGTAGAAATTATGGTTTAGCAAGTTGAAAAGGCAGGAACTTGCTAAAATTAGCAAGTGGGGGAAAAAGTTAAATTAGAACCCTTCAAACAGTGAGTCCAAAAAAAGGATATTTCTTTGCCATGCAGAATGTGTAGAGTCTGAGCTATAATAATATTGTAAGAGAAAACAGAGGAGACCCACTCAACAATATTTAGACTCTTCCAAATTGAAAGCATACGCAGATGACAATTTCAAAATTTGTACAATTTTTGGAGGTTTGGTGCTTCAAGAGCTGCTTTATGATCTTTAGATTTTATGTGATCTGAAAGGGGGCTTGTTTTAAAGTTCTCGCTTCCTTTCGTAAATACATTATCCTTCCTGAAATCACGGCAAACAGAACAAAACATTTTTCCATCTTTGCACCTTAGCCATTTATGCAGCAAAAGCCATTCAGTTTGGAACTTGCGGGGTTTTTTTGTGTGGCCGCTTGACTGTTCATTGTCTTCGAGTTTTTTTTTTCTTCATTTTCAGGCCGAGAAACACCAACGGCGAACAAAGTTTTCTGACCCGAGTCAAGTTTTCTTTTTCTGGTTGCCATGGCTTACTGACGCGATCATAAGACGCTTGATTTTCTTATTGTATAGTCTAGAGCAGCTACAAGACATTGACCGATCACAAGAACGCTTTAAACCACAAACACCCAGAATCCTTTGCAAAGAATCAAGGGAATTAATCGTGCAAATAAAAAAAAAAAATGAATTAGGGGAGATCACTGCACAAGAAAAATCGTAATTCGGCTTCGTACTGAACGTACTTCGACCTGAAATATAGCGTTGTCATATTTCTTGAAAAAACGGTCGGCCATTTTGTCCCACAAAGTAAATTTTTATCGGCAATTTTGTCCTGATTCTTGAAAAAAAATCGGCAATTTGTATTTTTTATCGGCAATTTGCCGATGGCCGACGCCAATCTGAATCACTGCACCAGAGCCATGTTTCTTGAAGGATCAAAATTTGATGAACAATTTTGGAAAAGGGTCACCCAAGGAACATCTCTGTGAAATTATTTCAAAATCTGACCAGCCGTTTCAGAGAAGAAGAATTTTAAAGAATTTCTTAGAAAATTCCATTTCGTTGCCATGGCAACCACAGTTTTTGACGGAATCAAATTTTGTGAATAACTTTTAAAGAGGACCTCCCAAGGAACATTTCTGCCAAGTTTGGTCCAAATTGGCCCAGTGGTTTAGGAGGAGATGATGTTTAAAGAATTGTTGACGACCCACGACGCACGACGAACAACGCACGACGGGACACCGGGTGATCCTAATAGCTCCCCTTGAGCACATTGTGCTCAGGTGAGCTAAAAAAAGAGAACCATTGGCCCTGAAGTGCTCACCTGAATAAAGTCATCCAGTATTGGTAAAGTTAAAGCCATTCTGTTTATGATGATGTTAAAACATGATTGTAAGTGACCTACGTTTTTATCCAATGTAACCCGATTTTCAGCTTGTTGAAGATGTAACTAAAGAAAACATTCTGAGACTGAAACTATGGCCTCTAGAAAGTACACAAGGTTTTTCTAAAATTGTCCCAGTGGCCTACTTTTTGATCCAAGATGACCAAATTTTAACTGGCTTGAGGCCACTAAAATGAACATGAGGGCCATTGGCCCTAAAGCGCTCATCTGAGGAAAGTCATCTACAGTTGATAAAGCTAAAAGATACTGGTTTTAATGATGTAAAACACATGAGTGTAAGTAACCTACTTTTTGAAATGATGTGACTAAATTCCAAACTTGTCCAAGACATCATTAAAACAAACATTCTGACCAAGTTTCATGAGTATCAGACTGAAAAGTGGCCTCTATGGTGCACACAAGGTTTTTCTAAGATTTGGTTCAGTGACCTACTTTTTGACCTAATGTGACCCAATTTGAAACTTATCCAAGATATCATCAAGGCAAACTTTCTGACCAAGTTTCATGAAAATCGGGCTAAAAATGTGGCCACCAGAGTGCACACAAGGTTTATCACAGATTTGACCATGTGACCTACTTTTTGCCCCGACATGACCCACTTTCAAACATATCTGAGATTTAAACAAGATTAACATTCTGACCAATCTTTATCAGTAAAAGGCTGAAAATGTGGCCTCTATGGAGCAGCCAATCTTTTCCTAAGATTTGGCCCAGTAACCTTCTTTTTCACCCGACATGACCCAATTTCAGACTTGTCTGAGGTATCATCAAGATAATCTGACCTAGTTTCATGAGTATCCAACTAAAATGTGGACTCTAGAGTGCACACAAGATTTTTTAAGATTTAGTAATGTGACCTACTTTTTTACCGGAATTGGCCAAATTTCAAACTTGTCCCAGATATTATCCAGACAAACATTCCACCCAACATTCATGAGTTTCAGGCTGAAAATGTGGCCTTTAGAGTGCACACAAGTTTTTTCTTAGATTTGGCCCAGTGACCTACTTTTTGACCGGACATGACCCAATTTTGAACTTGTCCAAGATATCATCAAGACAAAGATTCTGACCATGTTTCAAGAGTATCAGACTCAAAATGTGGCCTCTAGAGTGCACACAAGGTTTTTCTAAGATTAAGCCCAGTGACCTACTTTTTCACCCAACATGACCCAATTTCGAACTTGTCTGAGATATCAACAAGACAAACATTCTGACCAAGTTTCATAAAATTCCGGCTGGAAATGTAGCCTCTAGATGGCACACAAGGTTTTTCTAAGATTTGGCCATGACCTACTTTTTGACCTGACATGACCCAGTTTTGAACTTGTCCAAGATATTATCAAGACAAACATTCTGATCAAGTTTCATAAGTTTCTGGCTGAAAATATGGCCTGTAGAGTGCACACAAGGTTTTTCTTAGATTTAGCCCAGTGACCTACTTTTTCACCTGACATGACCCAATTTCAAACTTGTCAGAGATATTATCAAGACAAACATTCTGACCAAGTTTCCTGAGTATATGACTGAAAATGTAGTCTCTAGAGTGCACACAAGGTAACTGTTGACGCCTAGACAACGGACAACGAATGCCGGACACAGCACTATCACAAAAGCTCACCTTGAGCAAAAATTTAACCGATCAACTTATGTCAAAGGTTAGCCATGCCCTGCGCTGACTGACCTGAGTCGATACTTTTTCCAAATACATTACACCTCCTTTTCATAGAGCATGGCTCAATTACTGGTAAGATATGGAAAAGGGTTTGGTGGAAAATAATGCTTCAGAATGTGACATTGTGACTGTACCCCCCAACGGCTGACACTTTATATGAAACAATGGGAAGATTATTATCAGACACTTATCTGTCTTTTATCTAAATCTCAATCTATAGTCATCTAATCTAACCTCATAACCTCCTGTTTATCTATTTTATCCATTATTGTGTGGGCATTCATAACTTCCACAGACCATTTTAAATTACCACAAGTTCATAAAATGACAAACAGTCGACGAAAAGGACAAAATTTATTTTCTAATAGGAGGAAAACAATCAGTACAATAGGATCAAAGTCTCTCCATTTCCCAACAATGTGTTTTCCAGTCTGTGTCAACTTCAACTTTCAAAAATTATATTTGTAACATAATAATAAGTAAAACCCCTTTTTGCATCCAACATATTTCGAGCATGGCACAAATAGATTATTAAAAAGATTTATCATATTTCTGAACCAAAGTTTGTTTGTCTGCTTGGTGCAAAATCTTCACAAAACAAGAGGGCCATAATGGCCCTGTATCGCTCCACTGGCTTATAAATATAAACCATAAATACTAAACATTTCAATTCTGAGCTAAATGGTTTCAAAATGAAGACTTATAAAGTTTTCTCTGTAAAAGCCCATGTGAAAGTTGAGACCCGCAGGGCAAAGCCATTTTTGATCCCAGAGCGATAATTACTTGAACCCTGGTAGAGGTCCACAAGATAAAGCCACATACCAACATAATACAAGTCTATGCTGTATGGTTATAAATAAGGTGATTTTCAATTTTTGTCCATATGAAGCCTCTGTAAAACATAAGACCCCTGATGCAAGGCTAATTTCAAAAAAAAAAAAAAAAAAATCAAAACAGGAAGATTTCTTAAGTTGTCACTATGTAAGCCCATGTAAAACTTGTGACCCCTGCAGCGGGGCCAATTTTGACACCAGGGCTAAAATTCTGGCCCGCTTGGTAGAGGCCCACTAGATATAGCTACATGCAAAATTTAGTAGCTCTAGGCCTTATAGCTAGGTACAGGAAGATTTTTAAAGTTTTCTCTATATAAGCCTATGTAAAACTTGTGACCCCTGGCGCAGAGCCAATTTTGACCCCAAGGCTATAATTTGAAGAAACTTGATAGAGGTCTACTACATAAAGCTACATGCCAAATTTGGTAGCCCTATGCCTTATGGTTTCAGACAAGAAGATTTTTAAAGATTTCCAATATTTTTCAGTTTTGCTGCCATGGCAACCAGAGTTTTTGAAGGAATCAAATTCTTTCAAGAAATTCTGAAGAGGACCATGGCAGGATCATTTCTGTGAAGTTTCATGAAAATTGGATGGGTAGTTTCAGAGAAGAAGATGTTTGAAATAAAAGTTAACGCACGGACGGACGGACGGACGCACGGACGCATGGACAGACACACGGGGCGGACGGACGCACGGACGGATGCACGGACACACGACGGACACTGGGCCATGACATAAGCCCGCTGGCCTTTGGCCAGTGGAGCTAAAAACTAAATTTTAGACTTGTCCAAATCAAAAGCATTTGCAGACAACGAATTAAATATAGCATAAGTGGTGGAAATTGTCTACACAAGAGAAGAACAGATTTTGGGAAAAGGCAAAAGCTTTCAAAAGCTTTCTTCCTCAAGGTTGTCAAAACTTTGGTGGTATAGAGTTATGCATCATTTTCAACATTGTGGTGTACAGAGCACCTTTTATTCATACTTTTCTGGGGTTTCTTCTTCCACTACTTCCCTAACACTCTAAGGTAAAGTGCTCTCCCAGGTAGTATAGATCATGATCAGACCATACAAAATAAGCAGTCTGATCTTTAACCCTTTACCAGATGAGAAAAGTTTAGACATCCAAGTTGAAAGCATTTGCACTCACATCTGACGACAATTTACATGTGGTTCAAGTTATGAGATTGTTCTAGAAAAGTGTAGAAAACATTGTGGGAAAAGGAGAAAATGCTGGTTATCAGCATTTCATTCTTTTTCCACAATTTTTTCTGAAGCCTTTTTCACCATGGTGGTTAAAACTTGGTATTGTCTGGTAAAGGCTTTACCTATCCAGTACTCCATCAGAAACAACTGTTAACCTGTACCCACATAATTCTGTTTAACCCTTTCCCAAACAACAAATTTTGGACTGGTCCAAATTGATAGAGTTTGCAGATGACAACTTTAAATTTGATGAAAATGGCAGAAAGTTCTCAAAAAGGGTAGAAAACACTGTGGGAAAAGGAGAAATTGCTCGTTATGAGCAATTTCTCCTTTTCCCACAGTGTTTTCAAAAGACTTGTACTGCAGACACGTGAAAACCAGGGCTTGTTTGGGAAAGGGTTAAATAACTCTTGAGGTAGGCCTTTTGAAAACAGTGTGGGAAAAGAAAGAAATGATGGTCATCGAGGAGAAAATCTTGGTAGTCATTATTTCCTCACTTTTCAACCATGTTTTCTACCCTTTCAAGGCTAGGTACATACATTTGAGCTACATTTAATTTGATATCTACAAACAAGTTTTATTTAGACAAGTCCAAAATTCTATCATCTGGTTGAGGGTTGCACAGAAATACTTTTGGTCCCTTTCACAATAAAATGTCCAATCTATTTGAGCCATGCTATGTGAAAAGGGAACTTAATGTATCTGCAAAAAGTATCGACTATCGTAGAGTGCGCAGGCTGACCTGTGCCGAAACTTTGCTATCTGCTTGTCAAAAGATCATTCTACCTCATATTCAAGTTGGTTGTTAACTCTTTACCACACAATCACGGGTTTTAACAACCCTGGTAAAAAAGCCCTTTGAAAACATTGTGTGAAAAGGAGAAAATGCTGGTAACCAGCATTTTCTCCTTTTCCCACAATGTTTTCTAACCATTCCAAAACAAATTTCAATTTCTGAATCACATTTATTTTGTTGTCTGCAAATGCTTTCAATCTGGACAAGTCTTAAATTTTGTCCTTTGGTAAAGGGTTAAGAAAAATAGATTTTATGGATCCTTTGTTATGTGATGATTTGCTTGATACAATGCATTACGGAAATGCATTAACCCCCCATTTACAAGAGCATGGCTCATTTATAAAGAAGTCTAGGAGTCAAAAGTTCATTGATGTATCTTTTATGCAATAAATTCATAAACCTATGTCAAGCATAAAAACTATCATTTTCATTATTACCCAGGCATTGTCAACCTATAAACTGACAATGTATAAAAACAGCAAGAGGGCTTTACTCTACAATACAACCCTCAGTATGAAACTTTGATCCACCTTTAGGATGATCGCTTTTGAAAATATTCTGGGAAAAGAAGAAAATGCTGCTTTCCTGCATTTTCTCCTTCCCCAATGTGCTTTTGCCAGTATGTTTTAAGGGTTGTTCAAACCCAGGATTAATCAACGACAAGCATTTCCTCTTTGTTGCACGTTTTCTACCCTCTCAAAGCCAAATTCCATGATTTGAGCCAAATTTAATTTGTCATCTACAAACACTTTTAAATTGGACAAGTCTATAGTTTATTTTTTTTGCCCTGTAACAAGTCAGAAAACAAAGTTCCGTCATTTTAGCTGAATCTAATTTGTTGTCTGCAAATGTTTTCAATATGAATGTGTCTGATATTTTTTGTCTGGGAAAGAATTAACCCTTTAAAACACAATCCTGAATATTAACAACCTTGAGGAAGAAGGTCTACGAAAACATTGATGGAAAAGAAGAAAATACTCATAACCATCATTTTCTTCTTTGTCTACCATGTTTTCTACACGTTCAAGGGCAAAAGCTATCTTGTAAACCAGATTGAAGTTTTTGTCTGCACAGGCTTTGAATTTGGAAAGGCTAAAATTTTGCCATTTGGTAAAGAATTAACCCTTTACCACACAATCCCCACTTTTAACGACCCTGAGAAAGAAGCATTTTAAAAACTTTAGGTGAAAAGGAGAAAATGCTGGTAACCAGCATTTTCTTCTTTTCCCACAATGTTTTCTAGCCTTCCCAAAACAAATTTCAATTTTTGAGTTACATTTATTTTGTCATCTGCAAATGCTTTCAATTTGGTCTAGTCTAAAAATTTGTCGTCTGGTAAAGAGTTAAACTGCTGGTATCCTGGGTAATTATATTGCCATCCCCTTGTCTTTAGGTCCAGTGGTGCCTAAAGATCAGCCTGTTAATCCATGCAATGTGATCTCAGTCTTGTTTTCTTTAATTCCCAATTAACCCTTTACCAAACAATCACGAGTTTTAATGACCCTGAAAAAGAAACCTTTTTAAAACAATATGGAAAAAAGAGAAAATGCTGGTAACCAGCATTTTCTCCATTTTCCGCACTGTTTTCTACTCTGTCAGAGACACATTCCATCATTTGAGCCACACTGAATTTGTCGTCTGCAAATGCTTTCAATTTGGATCCGTCTGAAATTTTTTCATGTGGTACATCATTAACTAAGATCTTATTGCTTTAAATGCAGATAGAACAGATCAAGATCACACTGCAGAGAATGTGCAGTCTGATCTTGTTCTATACAGTCCCCTTCTTTGCCAGATGTTCTGACAAAAGAAGCTTTGAAATTGCAAAACCTGCATCTTTAGTACTGACTTGGAATGTCCATTTCATTTACCGAACCCTTGAAGCACTGTTTAACCCTTTCCCAAACGACAAATTTTGGACTGGTCCAAATTGAAAGAGTTTGCAGACGACAATTTTAAATTTGATGAAAATGGCAGAAAGTTATCAAAAAGGGTAGAAAACACTGTGGAAAAAGGAGAAATTGCTCGTAACGAGCGATTTCTCCTTTTCCCACAGTGTTTTCAAAAAACTTGTACTGCAGACACGTGATAACCAGGGCTTGTTTGGGAAAGGGTTAATTGCTTATGCAGACAGTGTTGATCAAGATCAGATTGCACATAATATGTTGTCTGATTTTGTATCTTTACTGCTTGCTTCCTTGCTTCTCTTTGAAAGTGTAGAAAACAATGCAGACGAAGGAGAAAATGCTGGTTACTAGCATTTTCTCCTTTACCCACAATCTTTTCTAAAGCTTTCTTTTACAGGGTCATAACACACACAACTGATTTGTGAGTGTTAGAAGCCATGCAAAACCTTCCACTTTCCAAGAACCTGCCCGAGAATCTTATGAAAAGGGTTACTGCATCCCATTTATATTTTTTTCTCTACATTCCGAGCATGTTTGTATGAGATTTCCCTAGAGCAAGCATTATCCAACCTTATTATGTAAATATTACTTTCATATTACCAACATATTTTAACCCTTTCCATACAATCCCCATGTTTTCACGACCCTTAGGAAGAAAGCTTTTGAAAATATTGTGGGAAAAGGAGAGAATACTGGTGACTAGGGTTTTCTCCTTTTCCCATGGGATCCTACACGGCTTGTAAAAAGTAGGACTCATAACCTATTTTCTAATCATCTGGAAGTTGATTCTGGAGGTACAAAGTTAAAAAGTCTCCAAGCAAATAAGTTTAGAATTGTCCAAACTGAAAGCAGTTACAAGTAACAAATAATCAAAGTACTGAAAGTACTGACAGACTAGCGAATTTGATTGATTGATTGTTTGTATGGGGTTTAGCCCTGTTTTCAAAATTATTTCAGTTATGTAGCAGTGGCCAGTGTACATACCCATGCTTTCCTGGAGTTTCTTTTACCAGTACTGCGCACAATATTCTTTCCAAGCAACTGGCTGTATTCCCACATAACCACCGTCGAAACGTGAGAGAGAAATGAATCCTGTCGCAATGACTATCATCATTCCTCGGAAAGAAATTTGCCGAGTTGGGGATCGAACCAGCGACCTCCTGTTCTCAAGTCCTGTATTGAATTGCCGGGGTAATGCATGTGTGCTATTGGTTAACTATATCCAATCTAATTTTAACCCTTAACCTGCTAAAAAATGTTAAATGAAACTGTCAAGCCGATGGTAAACACCAGTATATGCTATATTAAAGTTACATTTTGGAGAAAATATATCCTCTTATCGGACAGTGTAGATCCAATATCAGACTGCATGCTCTGTGCAGTCTGATCTTAATCCACACTGTCCGCAAAAGGTCATTGTGTCACAGTAGTGCTGGTAAAAGAAACTCCGGGAAAGGATGGATAGGTGCTCTGGTCACTGCAATTCACTGCAATAATGTTGGAAACAGCGTTAAACACCATGCAATCAATTAGTCAATATCTAATAGCACAAGATGTAGTTAACTATTTAACTCTCTTAAGCTGTTGTAGACCAAATGTGGCTGAACTGATGAAACCTGATTCCAAAAGGTCAGAAAACTATGTGGGAAAAGGAGAAAACGATGGTTACCAGCATTTTCTCCTTCTCCCACAATGTTTTCAAATGGATTCTTCCCCAGTGTCGTTAAAACTTGGGATTGTTTGGTAAAGGGTTTATATTTAAGACGTAGAATAACAGTTTAACATAACAGTTTCACTGTACCCATTGATATAAATAATGAATGACTCAAAGAATGACAAGGGTTCCCTGTCCAGTGAGGGTTAATATAACTGGGATTTGCTGCAAGTTACCTAGGTGTATCTATTAATAGATTCATTCTTAATGTTACAGTGGTGTAGGAATAAGTGATTCTCTGCTTTGCATAGGTCACTTAATTTACATATAAGCAAAGATCTTGTACCTTATAAAATTAACGACATCTTGTTCAGTTTATTACTTTGTAAGACGACATGTTCAAATTGGAGTGGTAGAGGTTTAGTGGTTTTTGTCAAAATTGTCATATATAACAGAATTAAGAGTTCTAAAAGAAAGAAGTATTTTCTGTGAGGCAGTATTTGGCAACTGTGGGGTTTTTTGTTTACTTTGACTCTAGGTCAATCTTGATGCCTATAGACTAGCTTTGCTAGTCTTAAAATGTGGTTTAAATGATATGGGAATCGTCCTTAACCCTTAACTACACAGTCCAAAGTTTCATCAACCTTGAGGATGAAGGCCTTTGAAAACATTAAGGGAAAAAAAGGAAAACGCTGGTAATCGACATTTTCTTCTTTTCCCACAGTGTCTTCTACTATTTCAATGAAAGATGTCATCTTTTGGGCTACAATGAATTTTGTGTCTGGAAACTTGATTGAGTAGAATTTTGTGATGTGGTAAAGATTTAAAGTGTTTGGTTTGGTCAGAGATTCTATATAAAAAAAGTAAAAGTTTGTTACCTCCATCTGACGGGCTGGGATATCCAACTGTAGCTGGACGGTACTGGATAACCTCTGAAAATATATTGGATAAAATCCTTAAGTTTAGTTTTAACCTATTTATTTTACATTGTTGATTGCTTCCTGAAATTCCCAGTATTCATGCTACATATGGGCCAGTGATTGGGAAAGGATTTTTTGCAATGGTACAATGTCCCTTTGGTCAGGAAATTCAATGACATTTTGAAAACCAATGTGACAATTTCAACAACACAAAAATTTTCATTGCCTTCATTTCGGTCTGATCTTCGTCTATTTGAGTCTGTTGAACTTGAGGAACGTTTGTTTTGGGAAAGAAACTACTTACTGAGCCCTGGCCTTCAGACAACTTTAATTTCTTTTTCGGGGGCATTTTAGACGTTGAAAATTAAATTTTACTATTCAATTCAAGCAGCTAAACAGACGAATTCACGACGACGACATAGGTACAAATTTTCAATGAGCGTTTCATGATTTACAAGTCGATGACGTCACGCGCACCCACGCTACTCATTTTTATAGAGCGTCTAATCGGATCCGATCAAAATAGATTTGCCCCACGATTTTTCGTACTTTTTCCGTAGTCGAAAATTGAATGGGACATGGGCGCACTCGATAGCGAAAACGCTGTGACATTTTGGATTTTAATGTGACTATGGTGCATGGCGCAAGCCTTTCCCAGTCACTGATGTGCAGGTCCAAAAACTGACCCCATATATCATGGGATTTGAAACTGAACATTTGATGCGAGACCCCTACATTACTTTTGCCCACCTCATTTAGCTCTCTATCACGGACCACATATCTTACAACTACATTACTTTTGCCCACCTCATTTAGCTCTCTATCACGGACCACATATCTTACAACTGTAAGATATCAAAAAAAAAATGTAGACCACAAATTAAATGTAGCTCAAATGATAGGATCAGTCTTTGAAGAGGTTGAAAACATTGCAGAAAAAGGAGAAAATGCTGTTTTTTTTTTTTTTTTTTCCTTTTCCCACAATCCTTTTAACCTTTTAAAGACAACTTTAATCATTTAAGCCAAATTTGTCAACTGCAACAAGTTTGGAATTGGATAGTTCTAAAATTTTGTAGTTTGGTCAAGAATTACATACAGAAAATTAAGGAGAAATAATGTTTCATACAGGAACATATGTGAAAACAATCACACATAAGGGTCTCTTATTGAAAGCAATTTCTCCCTTGCCGAGATATTTTCAAAAGTGATGAAAAAGAGCCCTACTGACTACGATATATGTTGTTGGTGGAGAATTTTGGGTTTGGTCTACATGATTCTGGGGTGCTTTTTTGGATTGAGATTTAACTCTTTACCAATAGACAGAATTTTGGATGGGACCAAATTGGAAGCATTTGCAGACAACAAATTTAATGATGCTAAAATTATGATTTCTCTTTTTGATAGGGTAGAAACCATTGTGGAAAAAGGAGAAAATGCTGTTTACCAGCATTTTCTCCTTTTCCCACAATGTTTTCAAAAGGCTCCTTTCTCAGGGTCGTTAAAAGTCGGGATTGTGTGGTAAAGGGTTAAGCCTTTTAGGCCTTACCAAACAATCCTGTGTTTTAATGAACCTGATCAAAAAGAATTTTGAAGACAATGCAGAAAAAGGAGAAAATACTGGTAAAAGCATTTTTCTTTTTTTGTTTCCAATGTTCTCTTCCTTTTAGAAAAGGAATCTGAAAACAAATTTCAATCTATCTCATCATTCTGTATTTCACTCCCAAATGTTTTTATTTTGGAGATGTTCAAATTTTTGTTATATGATAAAGACTTTACCTTTTACCATGCAATTCAGACTTCTACAGAACCTGTGTGAAAAGCCTTTTAAAAAACATTGTGGGAAAAGGAGAAAATACTAGTAACCAGCATTTTCTTCTTGTCCAACAATGTACTCTCCCCTTCCCAAAACAAATTTCAATTTTTTAGTCACTTTTATTGTCATTTGCAAATGCTTTCAATTTGGAATAGTCTAAATTTTGTCGTTTTGTCAAGAGTTAAGGATTATGATTGCTCTGATGTGAAAATAGAAAGAAACTCTCTATTCCAGATCTATACAGATGTTTGACCACAATTTACGTTGGAGATAGTGTAGATCAAGATCAGGCAACACAGAAT
This sequence comes from Tridacna gigas, assembly GCA_945859785.2. Classification (NCBI taxonomy): domain Eukaryota; kingdom Metazoa; phylum Mollusca; class Bivalvia; order Cardiida; family Cardiidae; genus Tridacna; species Tridacna gigas. The sequence continues at coordinate 36,096,866 of OX244036.2, read as the reverse complement.
ATGTAGTCTGATTCTGAATCTATGCCGTCATTCATATTGCAGTGTTTTGCTTGCTCTCAGTCTCTCTCTCTCTCTTTTTTCCACAAAACCCATATTAATTCATGCTCTTTATGGTTAAGGTCAAATTCAATCTTTAGTGAAGTTTGAATTTTGCATGCACCTCTTAACCCTTTACAAGACGACAAAATTTTAGCCTTGTCCAAACTGAAAGCATTTGCAGCTGGTTACCAGCATTTTCTTCTTTTCCCACAATGTTTTCAAAAGGCTTCTTTCCCAGGGGCGTCAAAAGGCGGCACTGTGTGGTAAAGGGTTAATATGTATGTGCCTCTCTTTGTGTTTTTTCTTACATAATCGACTGGCAAAATATATTTTTTTGCTACTTTCAATCATGGAAACACATAAACAGAAATTCAAAATGGCGGCAAAAACGAAAGAGACACTTTCAATTTTGATCGAACTTGTCAAAATTAAAGATAACAATCTCCAGTTTTTGGCTAATTTTGTCTTATATTTTTCATTCTGGGTTTCAGAAACATGTCTAATTAAAGTTTTCTTATTATGAGACATGATACCTACAACTGAACTGAAACACCATCTATTCACTTTTGTACCAGTGTACCTTCATTCTTTTTATTTCATACATGCCTACTGTTCCAAAGCCTCAAAATCGGTGTTAATTGATTTCAAGTTCAGTAATGAAGTTATCAACCATTTTTTACATCTAAATAAATAATCCATAGTTGAAACTGCTTTATCAATTACTTATTTAAAAAAGATTAAAATGTGGTCACTCTCAACATGCTTGATACTGTTGGACAAATACTGAAAGTGAAGAAAAAGTAACCAAATGTAATTCTCTTAACAAACTGATTGACATAGAAATCAAAATTTCAAGATGCTGGCAAATGAAACATCATCTGATTGCAGTAGGGGACCATCATGTGAGAAATAATAAATAACCTCATTTCCTACACTGGATAGGAGAGATTTTTTTAACCCTTTACCACACAATCCCAACTTTTAACGACCCTAAAAAGGATGCCTTTTGAAAACATTGTGGGAAACCGAGAAAATGCTGGTAACCAGCATTTTCTCCTTTTCCCACAATGTTTTCTGCCTGTCCCATAACAAATTTCGATTTTTAAGTCATGTTTAATTTGTCATCTGCAAATGCTTTCAATATACTTTCAGTATTCATTTGCATTATGTGGTAAAGAGTTAAAGCAATGTTCTCTTTGAAAACCTAATATCACATACTTTTGTGTTTGAAAACAGTGTAAAAAGGGGCATTTTCCTGTTGTGAACAAACAAGCCATGGCCTGACCATCCATTATAATTTCATAGGTGTAACATTTAAAACATTCAAGTAATGGATGGGACGAACTTTGACCTTCAATTCTGACCTTGACCTTAGACCCGTAATTTTACTTTTTTTTTTATCAAAAGATATTCTCTTCTACATCCTGAGTTTGTAAGAATTATATTCTTAATCTATATAAAAGATACATATTCAAGACCTTCAGCTCACTCATTTTACAATTTTGTACATAGAGGTGTTCTTTTAGTTTACTAGTGATGGATATCGGCTGCTCTGGTGAAGTCAGACAAAATATGGCATTTCATTCAGATAATAAAGACAAAAGACGGGACGTTTGGTTGTGTTAACTGTTCTCATTGATATTAAACTGTAGAAATATTGAAATGATCTTCCAACTTGTTTTCCCAGCAAGAAAAACGTCTTCGTACATTTGGTTTGAGACAGATTTTGAAGGAACATAGTGTTAAAGTCTTGGCCAACGGTACCATTGAAGCATATTATCTGTGATGTGGCTTGATATTATGGCATGTGTATCACTAAATGGGCATATTAATTTCTTTTGGCACACACTTTAGTAATCAGGGTCCGTATTCACCGACCATTCTTAAGAATATTCTTGGTCTTGTTCTCCAAAATTTTCCAAATTTGAAAGTAACACACCTTCTGATTGGCTAAACCATTTGGTTTAGCCAATCAGAAGTTGTGTTACTTTCAAACATGGAAAATCTTGAAGAATAAGTCTAAGAACGTTCTTAAGAATGGTTGGTGAATACGGACCCAGATTTGTATTTTGTTGCTTTGTCTTCTCACTCCAGTACTTTTTTCATATTTTTGAGAGGGTTAAATGTCTCGTAACTTTTTTATTCCATTAGATATTTGAATGAAATAAGCGGTTTTCAACTGAGGGATCATTTATGTTTTCAGATCTGAAGTCATTTTTGAGTATATCTTAATGTAGATATCTGATGTAAAATTGGGTCGCTTGTTCTCCTATTTTTCATGCGTGGCCAGATTTTCATGCTTTTGGGTGCAAAGGATAAATACTCGATAACTCCTGCTCTATTTGAGATATTTGAACAAAACAAGCTGTTTTATAAATGGGAAAGATGTATCTTTTTCAGATTTGTTACTGTTTAATAGAACATCTTGGTTTAAAAAAACCTTGTTGCATTGCTACAATGGGTGATTGAAGAACTTTCAATATTTCACGATTTTACGGTGATAGATATGGAGTGGTGACAGATATTTCGGTAACAGATGAGTTCTGTAAATTGGACTTAAAGAGTAAATTGACTGGATGTTTCAGTAACAAGGTAATTATATAATGGTAATGCACAGTGGCAATTTTCACACCAAATAAAGTCTTGGTTCTCTGATTCGTTCAATGTTTCTTTTTTTTTTCCACACACTTTAAGACATAATATTTTTGTTATGTTGCTACTGTCATGCTGTACGTAAAATAATACCTGAAATCACTTTGTCTTATTTTCGATCATTTCAATCAAAGTTGAGATGAATAACACACAATCCTAAACTTGAAATCTGTTTTATTACTTTTGTTACCATTGCAGCCGGTGCAGATCGAGATGAGACTACACCAAACACGGAGTTTGATCTTTGATCTTCATTTGTCACTTTTTTAAGACATTCTGAACAAGAAAAACCTTGACATTGCTAAAGTTAGGGTATTATTTCTAGAATGAAAATGAGCATTGGGTTTATTTGATGCTCTTAGATTTAAAATTATGGATAGTTAAATTGAGTTCAGAAACACGGGCAATACAGGCCTCTGCCAACTCTCAGACTTTGGGGAGAAGTGACTTCTCCCTAGTCTGAGAATTGGGAGAAGTTTTTCAAAATGGGGAGAAGTGGTCAGACTTTGAGGAGAAGTTTAGACAGACATTAAAATGCGGACATGGTCAGACTTATACAAGGAAATAACACTATTTTAACAATTTAACCCTTTCCCAAACAAGCTCTGGTTTTCATGTGTCTGCAGTACAAGTGTTTTGAAAACACTGTGGGAAAAGGAGAAATTGCTCGTAACGAGCAATTTCTCCTTTTCCCACAGTGTTTTGTATAGAATCAATAACAATGTATATATATATTTTAAATTTCACCTTTTTGTTCGCGTCAAAGAAAAATATGCAATTTTGTTCAAACGTTTGAAAGAAAGCCGCCCTTGAGCTAATGAGAACGTCCCGCCGCTATTTTGAAATTGAATCATGTGACTTCGCTGGAATTCATGCAAAAATCAGTTGTAACGTGACTCAATTGGCGCCAATTTGTAGTCACATGATTTCAAAATATTGCCACATGATTTTAGCAGATTATCTAAATATGTCATCCTGTCTGTTCGTTAGTAAAAGTGCAAGTAATAAAGGATGGGGTAAATACTGTTTTACAAGCAAGGTGTCGATTAAATTTCAATTCCGGGACATTTTGGAAATAAACGTTGATATCTGAGTCAGGGTTTTACACTGAAAAAAGAGGCCAGACAAGCCGCTACGGCGCTAGACGGCGCCGATGTTTGTTATGACTGGCAAAAAATATTGGTTAAACTTCGCAATAATTTTAGTGACTTGAAGGGGCAAAGGGTGAATATTGTCGGAAAAGATGACACCTACCAATGAAGAAAGGGGATTTGGTACCTGAGAAACTAATTAACAACTGCTTGTCAAATCGGACCGTTTAAAAGACTTAATTTCGCTGATTGGACACCGGCTGTGAATCGGGTATAACGCACTGTTAGGTAATAGATCTACACACGCTGATTATGTATCGAGTACCCGACGCGTGGCCAATATACGTGAGGCGACTTCTCAACTTTTTCAGGTGACTTTGATTTCGCTTTGCCCGGTGAAATGGGCGAAGTTTTTTAAAATCGGGTGACTTTTCCGCCTAAGTCGCCCACTCGGCCGAGGCCTGCAATACAGGTAAAAATATTGTGGCAAAAGGAGAGAGTGAGCGTGAGAGATAGATAGTGAAAAATACTTTTTTTTGACAAATACTTTTTTTTCAAACTACATGAGCAGTGTAAAATCTAAACATGCCTTATCCCCTTAACTTTTACGTGCAGTCTGATCTGCGAGTTTTATCTTGTCCGTTAGTGTTTCAGGTGTTTCATAAACCAAGGTTAATCTTTTAAGATCTATGGAAAACTTTTTATCTTGGTGGCAATGGGAGGTGTGAAAACAGGCTGTAAACGTGTCTATACAGTACTCCCTTCGCTCTCATATAGTACATAGATGATTTTTTATGCAGTGTTTTTTTGATGAACGCAATTTAAAACCAGCAGACGATGATTTTTGTGCACCAGCCCAGGTTTGAAAACATTGTGGCAAAAGGAGAGGAACAATACAGAACAGATATATATTTTTTTTTTTAGATGGGCACAAATGTACATGGTCAAAATCACAAGAAGTATGCACCAAAGTATTGTCAAGGCCTCTCTCTCTATCTCTCACTCCCTCTCTTCATTTGCAACGTTTCAAATATATTATCTTTATTTATAAATTCACGTTAATTATCCATAATTTTAACCCTTAGAGCATCAAATAAACTAAAGGCTATTTTCATTTAAGAAACAGAACATCTAATCAGGGATCATATATCACAATATATATGATCCTTGATCTAATATTAGCTATTGAAGGTTGTCCTTCTTCATAATGTCTTAGAAAAGCTGGCAGCATAAATCAAAGATCAGACTCTGCTTTTTGTGCAGTTTGATCTTTGTCTGAATTGGCCGCAAGGGCAACAAGAGTGAAAGGTGCTCTGAAGGTAAATGGCTGGTATGGAAATTGACCAATTTGTTTCTGGAAGAAATTATTTTCACACAGAAAACGTTGACAAGAATAGTGTCATTTTTGATAAAACATTTTTATGAAACTTTTAAGTCCAATTTACCGTACTCGTCTGTTACCGAAACCGAACTCGTCTGTTACCGAAACATCCGTAAATCATAGAATATGTGACCAGCTGAATATCATATGAACAATTCTGATTATTTCACAAATTTTGTCTTGTTGGATATTCAATATACGATATCATTTTCTGGTATACATATATAAAGAGCTGAAGTTCAGCTTCAGTCTTGTCCCCAAAAATGAACATACCCCACCCACAACATCGAATAGCGCGAAACGGTATTCAACATAAAATATTTTTCCAAAAAATTAATTTTGATTACCTGGCTCATAGACTGATCCACGAAGACAGCCCGGCCTCCATGTTGGCATTTTGCCGCACTAACAGTTGCACGATCACACTAAATTTGCCTTTATTTACATCGAATTCTTTTTATTCCGCTAACGGATACACTTTTTGCAAACTATTTGTGGACTTCTAAAGTCCTACCAAAAGATCCACATTTGCCGTGCATGAAAATGGTAGATATTTCATTAGGTGCCCATAACCGACGTTAACCCTGGAAATATTAACTAATAAATCACAGATAATGTCAAGTTTTTGCAGATGATTGGTGAAAAACATATTATGTTGGCGATTACAAGAAAAAGAGGGCGTGGTTTAAGCAACAACAACATAAATTTTCGAAAACCAAATATTTTACTGTGCTTTAGGTGTGCAAAAAGTCACAGTAATTTTATCGTACTCGTATTTGAACGTACCACGTCTCTCTATTTTTAACAAACGAGAAATTTCATAGGCACGGCATAACCATCCTATTTAAATTTCAGAGAGCTATTTCAAGAATTTACTATGATTAGTCTATAGATCAGAAACTGAAACTATGTCCTAAAGATTCTTATCCGGAGCATTTGAAACGTGCTCAGTCGGGATGGTTTTCAAAAAGCCTTTAAAATCAAAAGGCATATATAACTGTCCCAATATAAAAATATATTGAAAGACAAGATTTTCGATCCTTTACCACACAATTTCGAGTTTTAATGACTCTGAGATAAAAATTAAAACACTGTGACAGAATAGGAAAATGATGGTTACCAACATTTTCTCCTTTTCTCAATTTCCAACCTATCAGTCTTCCGCTTTCATTCAGAATATTTGTCATGTGATTGTATTGTGTTTTTTCTTTCTTTTTTTTTTTGTAAATCGTGTTTGTCGATGATGAATAAAATATATTTGAACTAAACAATACGGTCTGGTAAATTAAAAATAAAACAGATGCCATGAGCACATTGGTCCGACCAATATGTCACGTTTGAGCCGTGTTTTGGCAAATAGGGGTTTAATGCATCTGGGCGATATATGTTACCAAGTAAGTAATCACATAAATATGGAACCATAAGGTGTAATTTGTCTCACGACCGAATTAATCATAAGGTTACAGGACAAACACAATTTACCAAAAGCAACTTCGAACGAAAACTTCGACTCAGGTCAGCCTGCTCGAACTTGCTCGATACTTTGTGCAGATACATTAAACCTCCATTTTACAGAGCATGGCTCATCTTATTTCCGCGTATGCAAAAATTAAGTTTAAAAGCCACCAGTAATTGTCTTGGGCAACAACATGAGTCGACCTTGCAAAACAATATTTATTATACAAAGTCCATGTACAGAAGCTTCTTGGATTGTTCAGAGAAAAATTCAGCAATCGACGTCGTCTAAGCCGATTTCAACAGTATTCCAGATCAATCAAGATGACGGGTCACTTCACTGTTTGTGTATTTCCGGCTGAATACCCAATCGATAACCACGCGGCCACGATTTGATTGGCTGCTGGAGCATTGTGTACGACCGGAAGTATGCATTGTATGTGACTTGGGATTCTGTACAGTGACGATCTGTCACATGGAGTTATTACATACAGAGTATCATGTGATTATTTGTGTTCGTAAACACAGTAAGTCAGCTGGTGATTTTTCTTGAATTTTGATAGTTATTATGAAATAGTCATATCCAGTTATTTGTTTGTTATGTATAGACCATATCAGGAATACGCGCACTTGTTCGCTGTGAACCTTTCTGAAAGCATTTGTGATGCCTTGATCGTTTGACCGTGCTAAAAATACAGATGATTTTGTCACAAAACAGTTCTGTTTTTACCCGATTATTCAGCGTTGAAAACCTGTTTTCTCAACGGAAAATGTATAAACAGTTTCTTCATTCATATTTTTGTGAAAACGTGTCAAAGTGTGGTGACAAAGTCGACTGCAATATATCTTATGCTTTGTTTCAAATGGCATGTTGAGGAAAGGATTTTGTACAATCACTTATAAGCGACTAGTAGATCTCAGCTGACTGTACAACCGAAAATTTCTCAGCGTGCCATTTCAAACGAAGGATAATGAAGATTGTAGTCAACTTTGTTACCAAACCTTCACATGTTTTCACAAATTAATGAATAAAGAAACTGTTTATACATTTTCCGTTGAGAAAATAGGCTTTTACAGTTGATTAATCTAATAAAAACGATATCGTTTTGGACAAAATAATCTGTATTTTGTAGCACGGTCAACTGATCAAGGCATCGCTATTGCTATATGGAAGCGGTTCACAACTCACATACATGTTCCTGATATTGTCTATACATAACCAACAAATAACAAGATATGATTATTTTGTAATAACTACCAAAGTACAATGTAAGTGAAAAAGCACTAGCTTGACTTACACAGACACAATTTTTTACACCCAAGTGACTGAGCGTCACTGTATAGAATCCCAAAATCACATAAAATGCATACTTCAGGTCCTACGCTGTGTTTAGGTCAAGAGTCAAAAATTCGGTTTCAAATTCATACGCTGTCTAGCCAAAGAAAAAAGTAAAACCACACTGGGATCTTTAAACCAATCGATCAAATGACCAGCGCTCTAGCAAAAGGAGGTTTGACACATCTCCGTGACACATTGTACCAAGCAAGTCATCATAAGATTATAGATCCATAAAATCCATTTTGTCTTACAACAGACGGAATCATGAGGTAGACTGTCCTTTGCCATACCGAAAATTGACCGATAGCAAAAAGTGTCGACCAAGGTTAGCCGGCGTGGACTGTACAGACTGACCCGTGGGTCCGACGATACTTTTTACAGATGCATCAAAACCCCTTCTAAGACAGCATGGCTCGTTAATCATAATGGCAAGCTTGCTCCGACAGTTGATGACCTGAGGTAATTTAAAAATTCATAAAAGTGAGTAAAAGTAGTTTTCTGATTTAACGCTTAGAGCGCCGAATAAACCCAAACGGCCATTTTCATCATAGTCTAGAAATAAGACCCAGTTTCAATGTTGCTATTGTCAGGAATGACTCACCAAAGCGGACATTGTAGATCAAGCATCATAGGCCTAATCCAAATTTTATGAAATCTGATCTTGACATTACGCTGGCCGCAAGGGCAACTTAAGTTGTGAAAGGCATTTTAAGGGTTAACGCAAGAACATCCGCCGGGCTTGGGTCCGTGCTATAAATAAAACTCGAGTCCATGTTCAACTGTGTTGTGACCAGTCCGAACAGCCCAAGTGACAAAGCGTAGGTCTCGTAAACATCAAGTTTCGGACCACTTAAGGGTGTGGGTTCGAGCCCCACGGTTGGTCAACAAAAACGCTAATTTAGTCTTTCGGATGAGACGTTAAACCGAGGTCCCGTATGATGGTGCCACATACCGAGCATGATAAAGAACCAGGCGTAATTTAGGATGGGTTTCGTCCTGTATCATGCAACATCCCCCGTAACACAACGAACAGCCGTCGGGGGAAGGGGGTGTAGACCATAGGGCAACCGATGGCGACGATCTAAATAAAAAAGAAATTATTCAATCAATTGAGTTGTGCTCAAACTTTCAATTCCATGAGTGCCCCCTCAAGTACGACAGTGAGAAAGAAATACGTTTATTTAACCCTTAAGCTGCTAATCGCGACCCATGGACCTTTTGCGGACAATGTAGATCAAGATCAGACTGCACAGAACGTGCGGTCTGATCTTGGATCTACACTGTCCGATAAGGAGATATTTCCCCAATATTCATAACTTTGAAATACCAACATATTGGTTTTTACCATCGGCTTGAAAGTTTCATTTAAGTTACTTAGCAGGGTAAGGGTTAATAATACGAAGGAAAGAGGAACTGGAAAAGTAAAAAGTTGCTCTATGAGGTGTGTCATATAAATTCTGCATAATTTTGAAATTTCATGCTCAGGCGAGTTGAGCATCGAAAAGTTTTATGAAAAGTTTTATAAGCACCTGCAAGGTCACCCAGTCGGTTGCAAAGCTTGAGACCAGAGTTAGGGTCGCTGGTTTAAATTCCAAGCTCGGCAAATTTCTTTCCGAGGATTGATGACAGCCATTTCGAAAGGATAAATTCCTCTCGCATCACTGATCATGATTTCGACGATGTTTGTGTAGGAAAGCAACCATTGGCTTTGGAAGAATACTGTGCAAAGTACTGATAAAAGAAACTCCAGGGTCCGTATTCACCAACCATTCTTAAGAATATTCTTAGTCTTATTCTCCAAGATTTTCTACATTTGAAAGTAACACAACTCCTGATTGGCTAAACCAAATGGTTTAGCCAATCAGGAGTTGCGTTACTATCAAATGTAGAAAATTCTGGAGAACAAGACAAAGAACGTTCTTAAGAATGGTTGGTGAATACGGACCCAGAAAAGCAGGCTGACCTTGGTCGAAACCTTTTGCTCTTGGTCAAGATTTTGCGCGTCAAAAGACCAGTGTGCCTCATGATTCAGCCGACTTTTATACAAAATGGTTTTATGGATCCATAATAATGTGATGAATTGCTTGGTATAATGCATCACAGAGATGCATTAAACCTCTTTTGCCAGAGCACGGCTCAAGTGTACGAGCTGGCTATTGGTGTTCAACATGTCGAGATAGGTCACTTTGATAATCACAGATCTATCATTTTGTTGGGCACTGTTTCGCTTTTAAAATTGAATCATTTGAACATGCACATATGCAAAACTGTTCGGGGAGAGATTGATGTCTAGCATGCGGAGGTGTACACATCAAATCTCTGCACTTGGATGACATTTTATAGCAAATTATGTAATTTACTTGTAATTCTGCTAGCAATTCGCCCGACAAAAGGGAGTTTTCCGTTCTTGAAGTAGTCTAGCGAAACACTGAAGGAGAAAAAAAGTAGTTGCCAGCAACAAAGAATGCCTTTTCCTGGCTAACAGTTTGGGTTGAAAGATTTGCACATGTCTTCACTTGACTTAGAACGAATTAAATTGAGTCATGCTCCTGCAAAAGGGAATTAAATGCATCTCCTTGATGCATTATACCAAGTAATTCATTATAGATTCATAAAAACCATTTTGCACAACAATCGACTGAATCATGAGGTACACACTTCCTTTGACATGCACAAAATTTTGACAGCAAAAACTTTCGATCCTGCGAACTGCTCAGGCTGACCTCGGTCGATAGTTTTAGCAGATGCATTAAGCCCCCTTTTAACAGAGCATATTGCTCAATTGAATCTAAACCTACTGAGAAATACGCGCATCAACATTTATTTATCACTTTTGATGCCCCTCGCCCATGAATTCAAAGCTCAACTAATGCACGTACTCGGCAGTCTCGCAAAGATGCGTTAATTAGAAGTTTAAAAGATTGGCTCAACCCTTCATGGGGGTCAATTTATTCCAACTAAAAAGCCTTTTTAATATGATACTCGCTATCATTCCTACACTATCGCCTTTCAGTAAGCCCACAATTGTACTTTCAAAGCAATGTAAAAATCTAATGTGCACAAGAATGATGATGAAATTACTTTTATTTATAAAATGTGTCACTTGGGAAATAAACACATCTGTGGCTTTTCCGTGAATACAATTACACGGACCCCGTGGCCTGTTGAAAGAGTGGACGACCACGGATCGCCAAAAGAAGGCTTAGAATTCCGAGTGCCCAGGAGTTGGGACACAGAACTAGAGTATGGAAGCTAACTCCTGGAGTGGTATAAACATCATCATCACCATCATCATATACATCTATATAGCGCTTCTACCATAAATTTGATTCTCATCCTTTATTTCTTTCGTTTCGACCATAGGTACTGAATAAGACTGGTCTGTAAGTAGTGCACAAATGGGAAACAAGAAATCAGTTGCAAAGAAAAGTTTTCCATTTTAGTTGAATTACACTGCCCCAAGAACGGGATGCTGAATATCAAAAGAGGAAGAAGAAGAAGAAGGAAAATTACAACTAAGTTACGACTGTTTTTTATTATGACGATTTGGACATGGGGCGAAATTTCTATTTCACCACTTCCGGTTAGTTTACTTCCGTCATCATCAAATCGGGAAAGCTACTTTCGCTTTGACTTAGAGCCGAAACGACATTTGGAGCCGTGAAAATGGCAAGTCCAGCAGCTAGAAATTTCAGAGCGACACAAAATTATGTATATGCCACGGATTCTTCAGTGGGAAAAGGGGCAACATCAGAAGTGTTTAAAGGAATACATAAGGTAATCGTAAAATTCTGGAAGTTTCCAAAACTGGGAAAACCAAATACAAGGATGAACTTAATCCCTACAGCGCTAAATAAATTCGTTGAATATTGTCATTCAGATGAAAAAGTAATTTGTTGGACTAGTCGGCCAGATTATCTGATAAAATACTGTCTGATGTATAGTGTCTTGTTTTTGTGAAATATTCTAGATAACTCTTTACCACACGACAAAATTATGGACTATACCAAACTAAAAGCATCTGCAGACGACAATTAAACATTGCTTAAATCATGATTTCTGTCTTTGATGGGGTAGAAAACATTGCGGGAAAAGCAGAAAATGCTGGTTACCAGTATTTTCTCCTTTTCCCCCAATGTTTTCAAAATCAGTGTTCCCACTCACATCTCTTTTTGGGAGTGCATGCACTCCCTGGAATACAAGTTTGGGAGCGCAAGAGAAATTCTAGGAGTGCACTTAATATTGACAATTATAGAGCATCTATAGACGACAGTAAGGGTCAATTGCATTGAAAATTTGTTTTGATGAGTCTAACTCTGCAGTCGGCTGCTCTTGAAAACAATATGGGTAATTTAAAAAAAAGAAGATGCTTGTTATCTTATAACTTCCTAACTCACGGGACCAGTTTCAGAGGGACAACTTACAGCCTGACGGCCAGTAGAATTTTCCATTTCACTGTCATTTTCAGACACTAGTTAGCGTTCACTTATTGTTTTATAGAGATATTTATGTAAATTTACTGTTCAAAGTCATTTATAAAGCTGAATAGACAGTTTGAAATGCCTATGATCGGACGTTGTCAAACCAATTTTTGTTGTGTCATGGGTTTTCGCGTTTCTTGCAGCGTTCTTTTTTTCATGCCTGTTAAGGTTTTGAGTAGTATTTCCGCATGATTTGACATAGATTTGTCAATAAGAATAGCATGTTACTTCAAAACCTTTAATTTTACACTAGAAAAGCAGATTGATACCAAGTTTGATTAGCGGTGATAAACAGTGACTTTCACACTTGATAACTTGTCTCAACTGGTGCCACTGGTGATCGACAATGGAAGCCCTGAAACCTGTGCGTGCATGCACGTTTCACTTTATATTTTTGTGCGTGATTATTCAATTCAGTGCGTGAATCACGCACATATGTGCGTGAATGGGAACCCTGAAAATCCATCTCTTTCAAGGTCATGATAAGTCGGGATGGCGTGGTTAAGGGTTAAAGCAAGTTAGACAGTAATATACATGGATCTGTGGTGATGAGATAAACCAACTTCCTTGGTTACTGTCGCGAAGGGCTCACAAGTAACCGCAGTAAATACATACAGAGTATAGCAGAAAGGCTACTTAAATCGTGCCGTCATGACTGTTTCTATCGATTAAATTCTGGAAAAATATTCCTTTTTCATATGTTTCTGCCGATGATGGATTCTCGGTAAGAACTATATGGATACTTTAACTTATTTACACAAGGATTTGTACAAAAAGTGTGAGTTTCAGGAGTTACAGACAATGTAATACCTGTGCCAGCAAAGTTTTGAGCTTCTACGAGAAAGAATGGAACACCTCATAAACCTCATTTTTGCTGAAAAATAATAGAATTAAAGATGATTAACATTTTTGTAAGGCTTGTTAGGTTGTCTCAACATTGTATTTGATAATAAATTACACTGAATTACAAGCATTTTGAAATATTTATAGATTGTCTCATTCAAAAGAGAGGTAGAAGTCTTAGAAATATTTCAATTTCAAGTTATGGGAAAATGGTTGCCTGATAATTTTAAAATGTGTAAAGTGTGCTGTCAGTTAACAAACTTGTTAATATCATTGGCGGTAGTTTGTTTTATCTTGTGATATACTGAAGACAACGGGTGGTCAAGTGGATTACAGGGGCAATCAAATATGCATCCTATCAGTTAACAGTTTACTGACATACCCTTTAAAATGGCAGATGTGCTAATCCACCTAAATATGGCTAAGTCAAAAGCTGATTTAAATAACATAAGTTGCCTTTTGAGCTGAACTTCCAAAACTGCACAAAACAGAACTTAGTCTGTTTTCATAATTGAAAACTACATGTACCTTCAGTAAAGAATATACGCAAGATGTAAATGTACTTAATTTAGGTAGCAGATGGTTTGAATCCAAGAATAAACTGGATTTTTTTTGGTGCACTCTGATCTGTATCTACACATAGAGCATTCCTCACGCACCAAGGGTTAATGTTAACGTCAAATTGTAACATTGATGATACATGCCCCTTTTTGGATTTGCAGAGGTTATTAAACAAGGTTAGCTATTTTAGTGAACATACTTTCTTTTTATTAGTATTTCATATATTTTACCTCTGTTTTCCACGGTAAAACAGTTTATGTTTTTTTTTTTCCAGAGAGTTTCAAAGAAAAAAAAAAAACTAACATTAATTAATCTATTGTGTAATATAGCATTGATTGAAACTCTTTGTTCATGTTCTATTGTCAATCATAATGCAAACTTGTAATCTCTTCGTATATCTCACGTAAGGCGTACACGATTGTAAAGCACGTCTTTTAAACTTTTTTCTAAAATTCAAGCGTTCTAAACGCACTTAATATCTAATTTCTCCAACATTAACAGTAGCTTGTTTGTGAGCCAAAATAGTAGACAGCAAGGCTGCACATCGGGCCAAATAGATGCGATGACCTGATTGGTCAAATACCGATTTCCACGGATCCATGTATTGGCTCCTGAAAACCCATTTTTTCATTCAGCAGTTTAACTCTTTACCATAAATCTAGACTTCTCTAATTTGAAAGCGTTTGCAGATGGCAAACTAAATGAGGCTCAAAAGGTGGCATTTGTCTTTGTAAGGATAGAAAATATTTTGCGAAAAGGAGATAATGCTGGAAGAGCATTTATCCTTTTACCAAAATATTTTTAAAAGCCTTCTTTCTCAAGATTGTGAAAACTGGAAAAAGTACAATAAAGGGTTAAGGATAAACTCTACAAAAAAAATCATGAGGTTGTATGATCCCGAAGAAAAAAAGGCTTTCGACAGAATTGTGGTTATCAGCATTTTCTGCCTTTCCTAAAGCATTTCCAACCAATTCAATGAAAGTTTGAATCATCTTAGCTATATTTTTATTTGTTGTTTGAAAATGTTTTAAAATTGAGGAGTCTGAGATATGTTTCTGAAAGAGTAGAAAACATAGTGGAAAAAAGTAGAAAATGCTGGTTACTAGCATTTTCTCCCTTTTCCGCTATGTTTTCAAAAGTTTCCTCCTCTAGGGTTGTTAGAACTAGGGATTGTTTGGTAAAGGGTTAAAACCATAGGTGTTTTCAAACTTTCCATAAACTGTCATAAAATTTTACAGGTAACTGGAGAGATTCGAGCTTTGAAGATATTTGAATCTAAATTGAGGAAAACAGGTATACCGCAGAGAGAGATAGAGGCTTTACGATCATTGAAGCATGACAAGAAACATGACAACATCATCGACTTCATTGGAGAAGAGGAGGATGTAAGTTAACCCTTTACCACACAATCCAGAGTTATAACCAGCATTTTCTCCTTTTCCCACAATGTTTTCTTCTTGTTCAAAAACAAATTTTTGAGACATTTGTCATCTGCCAAACCTTTCAATCTGGATAAGTCCAAAACTTTTTGTTTGCTAAAGAGTTAAAAGTCTTGCTAACACTCGAAGCTCTATATTAACATTTTACCACACATCAAAATTTTCAGACTCTTTCTGTTGGAAAGCATTTGCAGATGCCAAAATTAATGTCATGTTTAGAGTAGCATTTAATATGTCTTTCATCTGCAAATGCTTTGTATAGGACAAAGCTAAAATTTTGTCCTTCGGTTAACTCTTTACACACAATCCAGACTTTTAAAGACCCTTGGGGAGAGGGCTTTTGAAAACATTGCTGGAAACAGAGAAAATGCTGGTAACCAGCATTTTCTCCTTTTCCAACAATGTTTTCTAACCTATGAAGGACAAATTCTGTCATTTGGGCCACCTTCAATTTTTCGTCTGCAGTGGCTTTCAATTTGGACCAGTCTAAAATTGTTTGTTTATTAAAGAGTTAATTAACCCTTTCCCAAACGACAAATTCTGGATTTGTCCAAATTGAAAGAGTTTGCAGATGACAATTTTAGATTTGATGAAAATGGCAGAAAGTTATCAAAAAGGGTAGAAAACACTGTTGGAAAAGGAGAAATTGCTCGTTACGAGCAATTTCTCCTTTTCCCACAGTGTTTTCAAAAGACTTGTACTGCAGACACGTGAAAACCAGGGCTTGTTTGGGAAAGGGTTAAGAGTTACTGTAAATCATAGGATAGCTTAGTAAATATCGAAAAACTTTCTCATTGAATGATCTTCAGTTTCTGTATCAGATGAATTCCAGTTTTGAAAAGGCAATCTTTTATTTGCACATTGATGATCTTTTCCCAGAAAACAGTGTAACAGCAATACAGATTGGTCATCTGTTTAACCCTTTACTGCACAATGACGCCTTTTGACACCCCAGGGAAAGAAGCCTTTTGAAAACATTGTAGGAAAAGGAGAAAATGCTGGTAACCAGCATTTTCTCCTTTTCCCACAATGTTTTCCACCCTATCAAAGAAAAGTTGCACCAATTGAGCCACATTGAAATTGTCGTCTGCAAATGCTTTCAATTTGGACAAGGGTAAAATTTTGTCGTCTGGTAAAGGGTTAACTATTTTTACATATGCATTTCAGTTCCAACCAAACTTTGAATCAACGGATATTTTGTCATATTTCTGCATGTTCAATCAAAACTTTGCAATATTTACATAAATATTGGCTACATTTTCAGCTGAACACACAAGGTATTGTTGCAGTGATGGAATATTGTGACAAAAGTCTGTTTAATATGCTGTGTGAACCAGAAAACAGATTTGGTTTGGTGGAAGATGAATTTCTAAGATTCTTTCAACATACTGGTAAATGTCATTTAACATGTACATGTATTCTTTTCTGTTGTTCAAAATGAAAAATTTCAAAATTTGTGACAGTGCTTTTTTTTCATGATAGCTTTGTCCAAATTAAATGAGCCATGCTCCATGAAAAGGGGGCATAATGCATCTGCAAATAGTATCGACCCAGGTCAGCCTGCGCAGTCCGCGCAGGCTGACCTGTGCCGAAACTTTTTGCTACTGGTAAGTTTTCCATGTGTCAAAGGACCATTCTACCTCATGATTCAGTTGGTTGTTTAAAAAAGTGGCTATTATGGCTTCATAATAGAGCAATGACTTGCTCAGTACAGTGCATCACGGAGATGCATTAAGCCCCCTTTTGCCAGAGCATGGCTCAAATGTTTCAGTATTCATCTGTTTTGTTTTAGCTAAAAAACTCAAGGTATTTTCGTTGACTGCGTCTACATTGGCGTGTGAAAACTTTGACATTTTCTCATATCTCTATCTTTCAAATTTAGCCTAGGCTGGTTGTTAACTTTCAAAAGGGAAACCTGTCCCAGAAGGGCTGGTATCCTCAAAATATTGCCTTTTTTTCTTTCTTAGAATTTTCACGGAAAAAGCTCTTGCAGCTGAGTGTTGACACCAGTACATGTTGCTTGTTTTTTTTTTTTTTTTTCAACTGTTGTCATTTTAGTCCAGTAAAAAACTTACAAAGTTTTCAACATTCTTTAAAGTCATAACAGTGTACTTTTGTTAGTTGTCAGTTTAACAATAAAGTATTTTGTATTTACTACAAAACTTCTATTTCGTCAGTTGAGGGGATGAAACATTTGAGAAAACATGGTTTCTTACACAGAGATATAAAACCTGGCAATATTTTAGTGGCTACAGAGGATGATGGGAGGTGAGTTGATATGGCAAAATCCATGTTGGTATCAAGCATTCAAACATAGAGATAGTGATACCAGACCTCCAGATAAAAGGGAGTGATAGTATTCTAAATCCATTATTTTTCTTCCAAACCCTACATTGTGGGTACTCATTAGAATTGTCTCAATGAGACAATTCTAATGAGTACATATAACATAGGGTGTAGTGGAGAGTGATTTATATTTTCAATTTTGAAAATCAAAATCACTCCCTCTTTCTGGAGCTCTGGTGATACTTCTAGATACTAGATTAATTCTTTACTAGATGCACACATTTTAGACTGGTCCAAACTGAATGCATTTGCAGATGACAGTTTAAATGTGGCTGAAATATGACATTGGTTTTTGAAATAGGAGGAAAACATCGTAGGAAAAGGAGAAGATGCTAGTTACCAGTATTTCTCTTATTCTCTTAATGTAGTTTTAGGCCTCTGTTTTTCTCAAAGTTGTTAAGCTTAGGATTATATGAAAATAAAATTATCCAAGTGAAAAATATGATACAAAACAGGATTGGTTTAACTATTTTCAGTGTTCTATAAAGATAGAAATTCTGAGACATTGTCCACTGAATACAGAAAGTGCCTAATGGTAAGGCACATAGGTTGACTTTGTCCTTTCTGAAATTCATTTTAGAGTTAGTACTGAGTGGATTTGTTTCACTCATTTTGAAAGTATCCTCTTTTTCTACTGATTTGTGGAACAGTCATCCATTTCTTGAATAATACATGGCAAAAACACGGGCCTCTGCATTGCCATTGATCAGTCATGGAATACATACCAAAATTTTCATTGCTTGATCATCAGACGTTATTACTAAAAATGGTGCACATTGGCACATCGACTCTATATCTATATAATAACTCAAGGCGTGCAATGAAATCAGAGAAAATTTGATCTCCTGTCCCCTTTGAAAGAGAATATTTAACGGAAAAGAGGGGAAAAGACCTAGAGGTTGCTGCAGATGGATTCAGAAATGTTTTTTTTTTCTTTGTTCCCTGACCTCAGAAGGCTTTACAGGACTCCTGCAGCCTTGCATTGATGCTGACTTTGTGAATTTTTAAAGCTTCCACATTTTCGGGATTGCCACATGTGGACATCACACAATTTGTAATCCCGCACTGAATTTTATTTAAACATTTGTTTTTTTTTTCAAAACAACAATTGCATATTTTTTGCTGAGTGATATATTAATGAAATTATTAAAATAATATTTTGTCTTCATAATATGATAGTACTTCATTTCCTCATCTAATCCAGTCTCATGAATTTGCATCTTCCATTTTGCATTTTTACCATTTATTGGTCAGAAACTTTGGCACATTTTCTGACACTTAATTCAAGTGAATTACTACATGAATTTGCTTTAACTCTTTACTAAACAACAAAATTTTAGACTAGTCAAAATTCAAAGCATTTGCAGATGACAAAATGATTTTGACTGAAAAAATAAAATTTGTTCTGGGGAGGGTAGAAAACGTTGTGGGAAAAGGAGAAAATGCTGGTCACTAGCATTTTCTCCTTTTCCCACAATGTTTTCAAAAGGCTTCTTTCTCAGGATTGTCAAAAGTCGCTCTTGTATGGTATCCAAGAGAGTAGGTGAAATCCAAGTAACAGAAATACGACAAGAACCAAGATATTGAAATTGAATGTTGTAACAGGTGACAAAATTTTAGACTTCATATGGAAAAATTTGCAGATGGCAAATTTAGACCCTGAGAAAAAAGGCTGTTGAAAACATCATGGAAAAGGGAGAGACTGCTGGATAATAGTCTTGATTCTTCCTGTTTTCTCACACTGTTCTTATGAGCTTTTTTCCTCAGGGTCATTAATACTCAGAATTGTGCAGTTAAGGATTAAATGATTTTGATCTATTTCAGTCATGTGTATAAACTATCAGACTTTGGTACAGCTAAACCAATGATGGAAACTGAGGCATTCCAATCATTAGTGGGTACAGAAGAGTATCTAGTGAGTCACGTAACATTTTCTTCCCTGTTTAACTCTTTACCAGATGAGAAAATTTTAGACCCCTCCAAATTCCAAGCATGAGCAGACAAGAAATTTAGTATGGCTCAGTTGATGGAATTCGTCTGTGAAAGAGTAGAAAACATTTTAGGAAAAGAAGAAAATGTAGGTTACCAGCTTTTTCTCCTTTTCTTAAATGTTTTCGAAAGCTTTCTTTACCAGCATTGTTAAAAGTCTGGAATGTGTTGTAAAGGGTTAACCCTTTACCAAACAGTCTGGAATTTTAAAGCTCCTGAGGGATATGTCTTACGAAAATATGGTGGAAAAAGGAGAAAATGTTGGTAACCAGGCAACCAGCAATGTTTCTACCCTCTTCAAGACAAGTTCTAAGTAACATTTAATTTGTTGACTGTAAATGCTTTCAGTTTAGATAAGGCCATATTTTGTAGTTAAATCTCTACCAGATGAAAAAAAAAATAGACTTGTCCAAATTAAAAGCATTTGAAGGAGAAAAATTAAATGTGAATCAAATGTTGGGATTTGTGTCTTAAAGTGTAGAAAACATGGAAAGAGGAGAAATGCTGGTTTCCAGCACATTCTCCTTTGGCCATGATGTTTTCAAAAGCTTTATTCCCCAGGTTATAAAAAAACAGGAAGGTTTGGTAAAGGATTAACCCATTAGCACACAGGAAAATAATGGTAATCAGCATTTTCTCCTTTTCCCACAATGTTTTCTAACCTATCATAGACATATCATGCCATCTAAGTTATATTTGATTTGTCGTCTGCAAATTCTTTTGAATTTGGACAGGTTGAAGATTTTTTCGTTTGGTAAAGTGTTAAACTTTTATGGACTGATTTGTTATTCTTGTAACCCTGAGGAAAAAGGCTTTTAAATACAATGTGGAGAAATGATAAAATGTCAGAAACCATCATTTTCTTGGTTTCCCACAATGCTTTGTACCCTTTTAAAAACACTTTTAATTTGTTGTCTACAAGTACTTTCATTATGGAGGAGTTCAAAATTATGTCATCTGGTAAAGAGTTAACCCATAACAACACAATCCCAAGTTTTGAAGACCCTTAGAAAGAAGGCTTATGAAAATATTGTGGAAAAAGGAGAAAATGCTGGTAACCAGCATTTCCACCTTTTTTCACAATGTTTTCTACCCTTAAAATCTATGTTTACCTGTGTTTCTTTTACCAGTACTATGCTCAATATTCTTTCAAAGCCACTGGCTGCTTTCCTATGTAACTATCATTAAGGCAATGGTCAGCGGTGAGAGAGGAATGAATCCTGTTGCAATGACTATCAGGGATTTCCTGTTCTCAAGTCCAGTACGCTACCAACTTAGCTACAGGGGCTCAGCCCCTTTTTAACTACATGTATTAACCAAATGACAAAATTTTAGACTCGTCCAAATTCAAAGCATTTGCAGACGACAAAATAAACATGACTCAAAAATTATTTCTTGTTTTGGGAGGGTCAGAAAACATTGTGGGAAAAGGAGAAAATGCTGGTTACCATCATTTTCTCCATTTCCCACAGTATTTTTAACCCTTTACCAAACAACAAAATTTTAGACTGGTCCAAATTGAAAGCATTTGCAGACGACAAAATAAACATCACCAAAAGAATTGAAGTTTGTTTTGGGAAGGGTGGAAAACATTGTGGGAAAAGGAGAAAATGCTGGTTACCAGCATTTTCTCCTTTTCCCACAATGTTTTCAAAAGGCTTCTTTCTCAGGGTTGTTAAAAGTCGGGATTGTGTGGTAAAGGGTTAAACAGCTTTTTCCTGAGGGTCATTAAAAGTCGGGATTGTGTGGTAAAGGATTAAAGGGTTAAAGACAATGACGAAAAGGAAAAAACTAGTAGTAGATAGGGGCTTTTGCAAATGGCATATATCAATATCAGACTTCACAGAATGCATGCATCTTTTGTCTCTACAATTTGCTTGTCTTGGTGAGCCTATATGATAAAAATCTAAATTCCAATGAATTGTATTATAGCTGTGGGAAGATGTCAAATTGATATATTTGATGCTGAACAAGTCAATGAATATGTGATAAAAACCTAACAGGTACTCACACCAAGATGGGGTTCAAACCCCAGACCTGTTGTGTGATAGACTGGCACTCTGTTGCTGCAGTTTGATTTGGGATCTGGAGGTTTTTTGGACAATAGACAAAGTCCCTCTGTTAGTGTTTATAAGTCTGTTTTTAGTGAGAATGCAGTATAAAATATCACACTGTATAGAGCCAAGATCATACTGCTTATTCTGTTCAGTCTGATCTTAATTTACACAGTCTGCAAAAACAAGTGAAATTGCCTTTAGCTGTCTATAGTACGATGGTTCATTGCTCTCATTTGTATTGCAGCATCCAGATATTTTCAAAGCTGCCTTCATAGACAAAGGGATGTCAAGAGAATTTGATGCAGGGGCTGACCTATGGAGTTTAGGGGCCACTCTTTATCATGCAGCCACCGGAAAAGTGCCCTTTCAACCATATAATGGCCGAAATGATCATCATTTGATGTAAGCAAACCACTAACTTTGGATTTTATCATACTGTCCTGAGTCATATTTGCACCTTGGATCTATACTGTCTGCTATACAGATCTATCTGCTAGTATATAGCGGCACATAACTTTTCACCAAATGACAAAACTTTTTGCTTTTTTGTAGAATTTTCTTCAGCAGTATCTTGAAAGTCTTCTGCTGCCAACTTGTTTCAGGATTTAATTGGGAGATACAAATTGCAAAATTCTTTTCATTTTTTTTTTCTATGTGAATTAATTTTTAAATGAATAAGCACTCTGAGAGAGAAGGCATTTGAAACAACAGCAGGATTTTTTTCGCAAAATGTTTTCCACATTTTAAAAAAAATCCAGCATTTGAATCTTGTTTATTTTGTTGTATTCCCATGATATGATAAGGCAGAATGTAAAATTTTGTTGCATGGTAAAATGTGAAAGGTTGTTGGTGCTTAAACTCGTTACCAAACAACAAAACTTTGGACTTGACCAAATTGGAAGCATTAGCAGAGAACATACTCTTTACTGCATAGTCCTGTGTTTTAATGACCATGATGAAAAAGCCTTTTGAAAACATTGTGGGAAAAGGAGAAAATGCTGGTAACCAGCATTTTCTCCTTTACCCAAAATGTTTTCTATACTATCAAGGACAAATCTCCTTATTTGAACAAAAATCAATTTGTCCTCTACATATGCTTTCAGTTTGGCCAAGTCTAAAATTTTGATGTTTTGTAAAGAGTTAAATGTAGCTCAAATGATGATTTCTATCTTTGATAGGGTGGAAAACACTGAAATAGGAGAAAATGATGGTAAACAGCATTTTCTCCTTTTCCCACAATGTTTTCAAAAGCTTTCTCTGTCAGTGTTGTGAAAACACAGGATTGTGTGGTAAAGGGATAAAAGGTATATTGATGAAAAAAAACTAAAACCATTAGGAAAAAAGATGTACCAGTAACATTCAATTACAGGTTTAAAATGATTGCAAGTAAAGAGTTCGGTGTAATCGCAGGGGAACAACATTCTTTTGACGGGGAGGTAAAGTGGACCAAGGAACTACCAGCTACATGCAGATTGTCAAGGTCGGTCAGGGTTTGAATAATTCACCCTTTACCAAACAATCCTGAGTTTAAACAACCCTGAGAAAGAAGGCTTTTGAAAACATTGTGGGAAAAGGAGAAAATGCTGGTAATCAGCATTTTTTTCTTTCTTCCACAATGTTTTCTACCCTTTCAAAGACAAATTTCATCATGTGAGACACATACAACTTGTCTGTAAATGCTTCCAATTTGGACAGGTTTAAAATTTTGTCATTTGGTAAAAAGTTAACCCTTGACCAGCTATATAACTAAAATGAAAATTTCAAGTAGACAGTAAAAACCCGAATATTGCTATTTCAAAGTTATTTTTTGGAGAAAAAAACATCTCCTTATCGAACAGTGTAGAACCAAGATCAGACTGCACAGAATGTGCAGTCTGATCTAGATCTACACTGTCCACAAAAGGTCCTTGGGTTGTACTTAGCAGCCTAAGGGTTTAAACCTTTACCACACAATCCCGACTTTTAACGACCCTGAGGAAGAAGCCTTTTGAAAACATTGTGGGAAAAGGAGAAAATGCTGGTAACCAGCATTTTCTCCTTTTCCCACAATGTTTTCTACCCTATGAGAGGCAAATTTACTCATTTGAGCCACATTTTAAATTGTCATCTGCAAATGCTTTCAATTTGGACAAGTCTAAATTTTTCTCGTGTGGTAAAGTGTTAAATGAGTTTGAATGCATACTATTTCACAAGAGACACAAGTTTAACTCCTCACAAACGAAAGTATTATAGCCCTGTCTAAACTGAAAGCATTCACAGATGACACATCAATTGTTATTCAAAACATGAAATTTCTAAGGGTAGAAAACATTGTGGGAAAAGGAGAAAATACTGGTTACCAGCATTTTTTCCCTTTCCAGCAATGTTTTCAGTGGCTCTATTGCTTAGCGTCGTTAAAACATTGGATTGTTTGGTAAAGGGTAAACACTTTACTAAACAACAGAATTTTGGCATCATCTAAACTGAAAGCATCTGCAGACGACAACTGAAAGTGGTTCAAATAATAGAATACATCTCAGAAAGAGTAGAAAACATTGTGGGTAAAGGAGAAATGCAGATCGCCAGCATTTTTCTCCTCCTCCCACAATCTTTTCAGAAGCCTTCTGGCCCAGAGACCCCAGAACTCATGCTTTTGTAGTAAGGGATTAACCTTTTATCTCACAATCCCAACTTTTAATGACCCTAAGAAAGAAAGCTTTCGAAAACATATTGGGAATAGGAGAAGATGCTGGTAGCAAGCATTTTCTCCTTTTTCCACTATGTTTTCTACCCCAACAAAGACAGTTTTCATCATTTTAGCCAGCTCAAATTTATCGTCTGCTTTCATTCTGGATAAGTCTAAAATTTTGTTGTTTGGTAAAGAGGCAATATGTTTCTTTTTTCATTCCTGCCAAGCCAGGGTAACTCAGTTGGTAGCATATGGCACTTGAGAATAGGGGGTCGCAGGTTCGATTCCTGTGTCAGCCAATTTCTTTCCAAGGATTGATGATACTCATTGTGACAGGATTCATTCCTCTCTTAGTGCTGACCATTTTTTCGACAATGGTTATTTGGGAAAGCAGCCAGTGGCTTGGAATGAATATTGTGCATAATACTGAGAGTACTGACAAAAAATCTCCAGTAATGCATGGATAGGTGCACTGGCTGTGGCGATATAACTGAAATCATGATGAAAACAGCGTTAAACACCATACAGTCATTCAATTTTTCATTTCTTTACCTTTAGATGGTTGAAAGGCACCTTGACAAGCATCCTAGCCAGATTGATGGAAAGTGATCCAAAACGTGCATTAACCTTTGACCAGTTTTTCAGGGAAGCAGACGACATTTGCAGCAGACGTGTTATTTACATCTTTTCAACAACATCTGCCAAGCATTTTCGATTGTACTTGAAGCCAGATTGTGTGTAAGTTTTCATAGTTAGTTTATAGGATCCTCTGTATTTGTCATCAAAATGAAAGGGCTTTTTTAGAAACTGATCACAAGTTCAACTTGATGTGATTGTGTCATTGGCTTAGTAACCTTTTACCAAACAATTCAATGTTTATTTAACTCTTTACCAGACGACAAAATTTCCGACTTATAAAAATTGAAAGCATTTGCAGACGACAAAATAAATGTGACTCAAAAACTGAAATTTGGGTTGGGAAGGGTAGAAAACATTGTGGGAAAAGGAGAAGATGCTGGTTACCAGCATTTTCTCCTTTTCCGACTATGTTTTCAACAGCCTTCTTTCTCAGGGTCGTTAAAAACCCTTGATTGTGTGGTTAAGAGTTAACAACCCGGAGGAAAAAGGCTTTCGAAAACATTTTAGGAAAAGGAGAAAATTCATACAATCAGCATTTTTTTTGTCACTGATAAGATTTTTTACAGTATCAAAAACAAACCCCATTATTGACATAATGAACAAATCTAAATTTTTTCAGATTTGTTACATACTGAATAAAAAAATTAGCAGCAAATTACGTTAAAAGCATCTATACATGTTTACCTATTAACACAGATCCAGTGTTATTACATTCATGAGAAGAAAAGCTTTTGAAAACAATGTGGGAAAAGAAGAAAATACTGGTAACAAGCATTTTCTCCTTTTCACACCGTATTTTCTAAC
Organism: Tridacna gigas; assembly: GCA_945859785.2. NCBI lineage: Eukaryota > Metazoa > Mollusca > Bivalvia > Cardiida > Cardiidae > Tridacna > Tridacna gigas. The sequence continues at coordinate 36,071,082 of OX244036.2, read as the reverse complement.
TTTTTAGAGACAAGGCCTTTTATTTCAGGCTTAGCTTATTTGTATCTGGAAATGTTTTGATTAGGACAAGACTAGAATTATTTCATCTGGTAAAGAGTTACGATAACTCTTTAACCAAAACAGAATTTTAGACTGGTCAAAACCTAGAATCTTTAGTGTGAGAGACCAACACTCCACCGCTACACCTCTTTCTCCCATATGAGAGCCCACCACATACCAGTATAGCATATTTCAAGCAATACAAATACTGTCAACCTACTTAATCCTTTACATCACAACAAAATTTTACACTTGTCCAAATTGAAAGCATTTGCAGATGGCATATTAGATATGGCTCATATGGTGAGATTTGTCTGTAAAAGGACAGAAAACATTGTAGAAAAAGGAGAAAATGCTGGTTACCAGCATTTTCTCCCTTTTCCCACAATGTTTTCAAAAGGCCTCTTTCTCAGGGTTGTTCAAACTAGGGATTGTGTGGTACAGGGTTAAACATTTTCCGAAGATAAATCATGATTTTTGTCTACAATTCTCAGGTATTCTGATGTACAAGATGGTATCTATGATGAAACAAACATTCTTCAGAAACAACAGCTGATCAATTATGAAGAGTGTAGTTTACGGGACATCATCAAAGAAATCGACCCTGTCAGTTTGTACCCGAAAATGAGCATGGAGACACCATTGGTGGTGCTTTGCTCCAATGGATTGGATGCCTGTGTTACGCCAGATGAAAGCATGGCATGGTATAAACTGATTCATGCAGGTAAAGGTCTCATATATGATATCTCGCCAGAACGTGACTATTTCACTCTGTACCAGACAGTCCCAAGTTTTAACAACCTTTTGAAAGAAGGTTTTTGAAAACATTATTCTTCTTTTCCTACAGCGTTTTTCTCCCTTTCAAAGACAAGTTCTACTGAAGGAGCCACATTTAATTTGTTGTCTGCAAATGCTTTGGATTTGGATAAGTTAACAATTTTGTTGTTTGGTAAAATGTTTACTCTGTACCAGACTTCTGGACTTGCCCATTTTGAAAGCATTTTCAGATCGGAAATTAAAGATGACTCAAAGGATGGGTCTTGTCTTTGATAGGGTAAAAACATAGTGGGAGAAGGAGAAAATGCTGGTTTCAAAATCTTTCTTCCTGATGGTCATTAAAACTTGGAATTGTTTGGTAAAGGGTTATGAAGACATTTAGAAATAGCGTAAACATATTTATTTTACATCAATTGAGAAACAAGTTCTTACTAATCTCTCTCGGTTCTTCTTCTTGGAACTACACCAGTACTTGCACCAAAGGTGTGGGCCAATGGACAATTCTAAAGTTGACAGGGTATCAAACTCTGGACCTTATTGATATACATAGATAATCAATGTGAGTAAAAGTTGGTTAGAAGAACTCTTTACCAAATGACAAAATTTTAGACTTGTCCAAATTGAAAGAATTTGCAAGTGAAAAATTAAATGAGTCTCAAGGGATTACACATGTTTTAGAAAGGGTAGAAAACATAGTGGGAAAAAGAGAAAATAATGGTTACCAGCATTTTCTCTTTTTCCAAAATGTTTTCTTAAGTATTCTTCTTCAGGGTAATTAAAACTTGGGATCATTTGGTGAAGGGTCAGTACAGTTGAAAGCAGGAGAAATTTATCTTGACCCTTTACCACACAATCCTGGGTTTTAACGACCCTGAGAAAGAAGCCTCTAGAAAACATTGTGGGAAAAGGAGAAATTGCTGGTAACCAGCATTTTCTCTTTTTCCCACAATGTTTTCTAGCCTTACCAAAACAAATTTTAATTTAATATTTATTTTGGTGTCTGCAAAATGCTTTCAATTCGGAATAGTCTAAAAATTTGTCATTTGGTAAAGAGTTAATGAGCAATTTCTCCATTTGTAGTGTCTTAATAGGCTTTTTTGTAAAAGACAAGAAAAAGCAAATGAAATCTTCACTAAACAGGCCTGTATTTTAATGACTCTTAGGATGAAATACTGTTGAAAACATTGTTGGAAAGGTGAAAATGCTGGTGACCAGTATTTTCCCTTTCACACATTGTTTTTTATCATAACAAAGACAAGTTCTATTATTTGAATAAATTTTAACTTTTTTGTCTGCATATGCATTCACTTTGATCAAGTATAAAATTATGTTGTCAAGTTCAGAGTTAAAGGAAAGAAATATATATCTCTGATTTTTTTTTTTTTTTCAGATTCAGAACTGAAGTTTACCAGTAATGCTGTCAATCTAGATGAAGATTACCGCGTGGCTAGAGCTATATGTGAAGAGATAGCCCTCTCACAATACTTCATACAACAGTGCTGTCTTACTCAGGAATTGTTTGAGAAAACCATAAATAGAACAGAGTAAGATTTTTGAATCTTTTTCAATGCTGGAACTACTTTAGTTTGATCATTGCTATAGTATAGTTTTAAATCTTTCAAACCTCTAAACACCTAAATAATGTTATCATCCCTTGCCATCAAATAGTTCTTTTGCCAACTGCATAATAACTGTGAAAGTGCCAAATAGATAAAACTTACATCCGCAATCAGAAATAAAAGACCAAAAGATTGAAATTTTTAGGTGGTTTAGGCAAGAGTATCTCACAAAAAATCAGATGGTGTAGATCAGAGATGTAGATCTATTACAGAAATATTGACCAGAGAGAATAACCTTTTACCACACAATCCCGAGTTTTAACGACCCTGAGAAAAAAGCCTTTACAAAACATTGTGGGAAAAGAAAAAGATGCTGGTAACCAGCATTTTCTCTTTTTTCCCACAGTGTTTTCTACCATTCTCAAATCAAATTTCAATTCTTGAGCCATATTGGATTTGTCGTCTGCAGATGCTTTCAATTTGGACCAGCCTGAAATTTTGTCATTTGGCAAAGAGATAAAGAGCAGTAGTTGACCGGATAGCTTGATATGCTTTTTCAGCCTTTTACAATTAAAACCATATACCAAACAACTCATGTGTTTTAACATGCCTTAGGAAAGAGACTTGAAATCATTGCGGAAAAAGAAAATGCCAGTAGACCATAAAATGCTAGTAGACCTATTTTTCTGAATGAAACACTTTGAAAAAAAATCACTCATTTGTTCAATACTTTGGCTTTTGCATTTTTCAGTTAACCCTTTACCACACAATCCCGACTTTTAATGACCCTGAGAAAGAGGCCTATTGAAAACATTGTGGGCAAAGGAGAAAATGCTGGTAACCAGCATTTTCTCCTTTTCCCAAAATGTTTTCTAACCTGTCATTGACAAATTTCATCACTGGGGCCACCTTTAATTTGTCCTCTGCAAATGCTTTCAATTTGAACTAGTCTGAAATTTTGTCGTTTGGTAACGAATTAATAAAGTGTTTCAATTGATAAAGTGTTTCAGAACTCTTGTAAAAGGCAACGGCCAAAATATTGAACAATAGAATGATTTTTTTCATATTATGAATATAAAGTTTGGTAAATACAAACAATCAGCATTGCCATAGATACATGTAGCTTTTGGGTGCCATTTTTCTAATTGTTATATAAGTTTGAGAAAGTTGTCTGTAGCAGATTCATCAATACACACTTAACTCTTTACCAAATGACAGAGTTTTAGATTGGCCCAAATTGAAAGCATTTGCAGACGAAAATTAAGTGTAGCTTAAATTGTGATTTATGTATTGGATAGGGTAGAAAACATTGTGGGAAAAGGAGAAAATGCTGGTTACCAGCATTTTCTCCGTTTTCCACAATGTTTTCAAAAGGCTTCTTTCTCATGGTCGTTAAAAGGCGGGATCATGTGGTAGAGGGTTAACATATGTGAAAAAAATGCAAACAAAACAAACTTGATTATACTTGTAGAAGATGGAAAGAGCTGCTGTTGAACCGTTTGGAGACCGAGGTAAACCTGTACAGAGATAGAATAAAAGACATGAGGCATATACATGCGGCTATCATGGCAAACGGAGGGCTACAGTGTTTGTCTCCAGCAGACGGAATTACAATAGAGGGGGTTAGTAAAGTTCTTACCCTGTCAGACGATAATTACTCAAGGTTTTAACCCTCACATCTTCACAAATGATATTCTACTTTCAGTTAACTCTTTACCACACAATCCCGACTTTTAAAGACCCTGAGGAAGAAATCTTTTGAAGACATTGTTGGAAAAGGAGAAAATGCTGGTAAACAGCATTTTCTCCTTTTCTCACAATGTTTTCTACCATATCAAAGGCAAAATTCCTCATCTGAGTTACATTTAAAATGTTGTCTGCAAATGCCCCCAATTTGGACTGGTCTACATTTCTCTTGTGTGGTAAAGAGTTAAAACTGAAGATTTATACTTGTAGCAGGTTCATGCATATAGTTCTAGTGCTTCCTTTTCCCACAAAGTTGTTAAAAGCTGTCTTCATCAGGGTTGTTAATGCATTTGATTGTTTAAAGTTCAATTTTTCACATGCCTTCACTAACAGTTATCTACTTTCAGTTAAAACAGAAAATTAATACGTGTAGCGGGTACATGAAGTTTATACAGGACACCCAGACAGATGATGGAGGACGGTTATTCTTGGAAGGATGTTCAGATGGAAATAACTGGTAAATAATTTATTACCTCAGGTCTGGGTTTGAGTCTGTTATCAAGTGGGATCAATTTTTGGATTTTTTTTTTTTTTTATGATTTAACTCTTTACCAAACGACAAAATTTTAGACTAGTCCAAATTGAAAACATCTGCAGATGACAAAACAAACATTACTTGAAAGTTGTGTTTTTAAGGGTGAAAAACATATTGTGTGAAAAGAAGAAAATGCTGGTTACCACCATTTTTTTTTCTTTTCCCACAATGTTTTCAAAGGCCTTCTTCCCCAGGGTTGTCAAAACTCAGGATTGTGTGGTAAAGGGTTAATGCTGCTGCCACTGGTTATCTGATTTATGTCCGACAGTTCTCCAGGAATTGTGCACCATTCCATAAATGTTTTCAACCCTTTACCAGACAACAAAATTTTAGACCCATCCAAATTGAAAACATTAATTTTGCAGACATTAGATAAAATATCACTCAAATGATGAAGTGTTTCCATGAAAGCACTCTCTCCTTTTCTCATGATGTTCTCAAAGGCCTTTTCGGGCAGGGTCATTAAAACTTGGGATTGTATGGAAAAGAGTTCAACCATGCCAAACCATTCCAGGTTTTAACTACCCTGACGGAGAAGGCGTTTGAAAGCATGGTAGTAAGGAGGAAATGCTGGCATAAAGCACTTTTTCTATTTCCCATAAAGTTTTCTACTCTTTTAAAAAACTTATCTCAAAATTTTAGCCATTTTTATTTTGTTGTCTGCCAATGCCTTCAATTTGGACAAGTTTAATTTTGTTTTTGTAATGTAAAGAGTTAGTGATGATTCCATCTTTAACCCTTTACAGAACAATCCGGTGTTTTATTGACCCTGAAAAAGAAGCCTCTTGAAAACATAGTGGGAAAAGGAGAAAATGCTTTTAACCAGCATTTTCTCCTTTTTCCACAATGTTTTCTACTCTTTCAAAGACAGAAATCGTCTCTGGAGTTTCATTTATTTGTCATCTGCCATTGCTTTCAATTTGGTCGAGATTAAAATTTTGTCGTCTGGTAAAGAGTTAATCAATAACTTTGCTCAATAACTCTTAATTTGTATTCAGTATGATAAAATGTTGAGTTTTACAATACGTTTAACAAAACCCTGTCAGAATACTATTGTACATTACATCTATTAAATTTTCAGTCAAAAGAAAATAGCAAGATGGCTGGGGCAAGCCAAAGAGATGAAATCCAAATTTGATCAGAGAAGGAAATCTTCTCGAAGTATTCCTTACCATGAAGAAAGGTTACACAAATTTGACAGGTAAGTAAAGCACTGGCACAGCAATATTTACCCTAGAGCAGACGACAAAATTTTAGACTTGTTCAGATTGAAAACATTTGCAGATGACAAATTAGATGAACCATTTGCATTTGCAGATGACAAATTAGATGCTCTTGCAAAAGGGAGCTTATTGCATCTCTGTGATGCATGAACCAACTGAATCATTAGGTAAGTTGGTCCTTGGACATGCACAAAAATGACCTATAGTGAAAAGTTTCGGCTTAGGTCAGCCTGCATGGACTGCGCAGGCTGACCGGAGTCAATATGTTTTGCAGATGCATTAAGCCACCTTTTTACAGAGTATGGCTCATATATTTATCATCAAAATATTTACCATGAACAAAGGTAACATAAATTTGATAGGTATATAAAGAAACAAGAGGGCCATGATGGCCCTGAACGCTCACCTGAGTCAATAGGCGAAATTCACTCAACGTGTATAATTCAATTTCTGACCAATTGTCAGGTCAATTGAGCTTAAAATGTGGCCTCTAGAGTGTCCACAAGGAATTTCCGTAAGTTGACCTAGTGACCTAATTTATCACCCCACGTGACCCAATTTAGAACTCATCAAAAAATTTATCAAGACAAACATTCTGAACAGTTTTCAAGTTAATTGAGCAATAAATGTGGCCTCTAGAGTGCCCACAAAGTGTTTCTTAAATTTGACCCAGTAACCTAGTTTATGACCCCAGCTGACCCAATTTCAAACTCACCCAATATTTCATCAAGACAAACATTCTGACCAACTTTTAAGTCAATTGAGCAAGAAATGTGATCTCTAGAGTGCCCTAAAGGTATTTCTTTAGTTAGACCTAGTGACCTAGATTATGAGCCCAGGTGACCCAAATCCAAACTCATCTAAGATTTCATCAAGACAAACATTTTGACCAATTTTCAAATCAATTGAACAATAAATGTGGCCTCTAGAGTGCACACAAGGTATTTCTTTAATTTGACCTAGTGACCTAATTTAAGACCCCAAATGACCCAAATTCAAACTCATGTGAGATTTTATCAAAACAAACATTCTGACCAATTTTCAAGTCAATTGACCAAAAAATGTGGCCTCTAGAGTGCCCACAAGGTATTACTTTAATTTGAACTAGTGACCTAGTTTATGATCCCAGGTGACCCAAATCCAAACTCATCTAAGATCTTATCAAGACAAACATTCTGACCAAATTTCAGGTCATTTGAGCAATGAATGTGGCCTCTAGAGTGCCCACAAGGTATTTCTTTAATTTGGCCTAGTGACCTAGTTTATGACCCCAGGTGACCCAATTTCAAACTGACTGAACATGTTGTGCTCAGGTGGGCTAACAAACTTAGAACAGGTTCACATACCAAATAACAAAGCTCTATGCCTTCAAGGTTTAGAAAAGAAGAATTTTAAAGTTTTCCTTCTTTGTTCCTATGTTAGAACTTGTGACCCCCAGGGCAGGGCCAGTTTTGACACCAGGGGCAACGTATGAACAAACTTGGTAGAGGTCCACTAGGAGATGCTACATACCAAATATCAAAGCTCTAAGCCTTCCAGTTTCAGAGAAGAAGAATTTTAAAGTTTTCCTTCTTTGTTCCTATGTTAGAACTTGTGACCCCCGGGGCGGGGCCAGTTTTGACCCGAGGGGGATCATATGAACAAACTTGGTAGAGGTCCACTAGGAGATGCTAGATGCCAAATATCAAAGCTCCACGCCTTCCAGTTTCACAGAAGAAGAATTTTAAAGTTTTCCTTCTTTGTTCCTATGTTCGAAATTTGTGATCCCCTGGGCATGGCCAGTTTTGACCCCAGGGGCATCGTATGAACAAAGTAGGTAGAGGTCTGCTAGGACATGCTACATACCAAATATCAAAGCTCTACGCCTTCCAGTTTCAGAGAAGAAGAATTTTAAAGTTTTCCTTCTTTGTTCCTATGTTAGACACTTGTGACCCTCGGGGCAGGGCCAGTTTTGACCCCAGGGGCATCATATGATCCAACTTGGTAGAGGTCCACTAGGAGATGCTAGATGCCAAATATCAAAGCTCCACGCCAACCAGTTTCAGAGAAGAAGAATTTTAAAGTTTTCCTTCTTTGTTCCCATGTTCGAACTTGTGACCCCCAGGGCGGGGCTAGTTTTGACCCCAGGGGCATCATATGAACAAACTTGGTAGAGGTCCACTAGGAGATGCTAGATGCCAAATATCAAAGCTCCACGCCTTCCAGTTTCACAGAAGAAGAATTTTAAAGTTTTCCTTCTTTGTTCCTATGTTCGAAATTTGTGATCCCCTGGGCATGGCCAGTTTTGACCCCAGGGGCATCGTATGAACAAAGTAGGTAGAGGTCTGCTAGGACATGCTACATACCAAATATCAAAGCTCTACGCCTTCCAGTTTCAGAGAAGAAGAATTTTAAAGTTTTCCTTCTTTGTTCCTATGTTAGACACTTGTGACCCTCGGGGCAGGGCCAGTTTTGACCCCAGGGGCATCATATGATCCAACTTGGTAGAGGTCCACTAGGAGATGCTAGATGCCAAATATCAAAGCTCCACGCCAACCAGTTTCAGAGAAGAAGAATTTTAAAGTTTTCCTTCTTTGTTCCCATGTTCGAACTTGTGACCCCCAGGGCGGGGCTAGTTTTGACCCCAGGGGCATCATATGAACAAACTTGGTAGAGGTCCACTAGGAGATGCTACATACCAAATATCAAAGCTCTACGCCTTCTATAATCAGAGAAGAAGATTTTTAAAGTTTTCCTTCTTTGTTCCTATGTTCAAAACTTGTGACCCCCGGGGTGGGGCCAGTTTTGACCCCAGGGACATCATATGAACAAAATTGGTAGAGGTCCACTAGGAGATGCGAGATGCCAAATATCAAAGCTTAAATAATTTTTTTCCTTTTCAATGTTAAATAGGGTGCGCCCGCACAGAGCCCAAACTCCACCCAAAGGTCAATTTTTAAACTTTTGGTACAGGGTCTCAAGATCATGTTACATACAAATTAAGAATGCTCTAGCCCTTATGATTTGTCAGAATGAGAGTTTTAAAAGATTTTCTTCTTTGTTTCCATGTAAAATTGGGTGCACCCGAGCAGAGCCCAAATATGACCCAAAAGAGATAATTTTAACAATTTTATAAAGGGTCACCAAATGATGCTACATGCAAAATATGAATGCTTTGGCCCTTATGGGTTTGTCACAAAAAGATTTTAAAAGATTTCCAACTTTAATTCTATGTAAAATAGTGTGTGCCCGGCCAGAGCCCAAATATGACCCCAAAGGGATAATTATAACAATTTTTGTAAAGGGTCACTAGATGATGCTACATGCAAAATATGAATGCTCAAGCCAATATGGTTTGTCACAAGAAGATTTTAAAAGATTTCCTTCTTTGTTTCCATGTAAAATAGGGTGTGCCCTGGCAGAGCCCAAATATGACCACTGAGGTTTAATTTTCACAATTTTGGTAGAGGATCATCATATAATGCTACAAACCAAATATGAATTCTCTAGGCATTATGGTTTGTCAGAAGATGATTTTTTAAAGATTTCCTTCTTTGTTATTATGTGAAATAGGGTGCGCCCGGGCAAAGCCCAAATATGACCCTAGGGGATTAATTTTAACAATTTTGGTAAAGGGTCACCCAATGATGCTTCATACAAAATATGAATGCTTTCGGCCTTATGGTTTGTCACAAGAAGATTTTTAAAGATTTTTTCCATTTTCAGCCATTTTGTTGCCATGGCAACCACAGTTTTTCATGGAATTAAATTCTTTTAACACTTTTTGTAGAGCTTCATCCAAGGAACATTCCTGCCAAGTTTTATCAAGATTGGCCATCTGGTTTTGGAGGAGAAGATTTTTAAAGAAATTGTTAACGGACGGACGGACATATGGACGGACGGACGGACAATGACCGGTCACAATAGCTCACCCAGAGCACTTCGTGCTCAGGTGAGCTAAAAACACACCAACATTCAATCTATGGCAGTCGACAAAATTTTAGAGGGGTCCAGATTGAAAGCAGTTGCAGATGCCAAATTAAATACGGCTCAAATGGTAGGATTGCCTCAAATGATGGGATTTGTCTCTGAAAGGGTACAATACATTTTAGGAAAAGGAGAAAATGCTGGTTACCAGCATTTCTCATTTTCCCATAATGTTTTTAAAAGCTTTCTTCCCCAGGATCATTAACCCTTTCCCAAACAAGCCCTGGTTTTCACTTGTCTGCAGCACAAGTCTTTTGAAAACATTGTGGGAAAAGGAGAAATTGCTCGAAATGAGCAATTTCTCCTTTTCCCACAGTGTTTTCTACCTTTATTGAGGACTTTCTACCATTTTCATCAAACTTAATATTGTCGTCTGCAAACTCTTTCAGTTTGGACCAGTTCAAATTTTGTCGTTTGGGAAAGGGTTAAAACACATAAAAGATTTAAAATTTACATTTCTTTTTTACCAAATATAACAGTTGTAGACTTATCCATTACTGAAAGTACCTGTAAAGGATAAATTTGCCTTTTAGAGACTCAACCAATATATGTTGTCACACTGTCACCAATATTCAGTTAAAACCCCCCTTTTTCACCATCCAAATGCCTTTTCAAATAAAATAGCTCACATAAATAAGTTAACCCTTTCCCAAACAAGCCCTGGTTTTCACGTGTCTGCAGTACAAGTCTTTTGAAAACACTGTGGGAAAAGGAGGAATTGCTCGTAACGAGCAATTTCTCCTTTTCCCACATTGTTTTCTACCCTTTTGGAGAACTTTCTGTCATTTTCATCAAATTCAAAATTGTCATCTGCAAACTCTTTCAGTTTGGACCAGTCTATATTTTATCGTTTGGGAAAGGGTTAACATGTAAGTGGGAAATAAAGAGGTCATTCAACATACTTGGATACAATACTGGGTCCGTATTCATCAACCATTCTTCAAAACATTCATAGTCTTGTTCTCCAAGATTTTCTAAATTTGAAAGTAACACAACTCCTGATTGGCTAAACCAAATGGTTTAGCCAATCAGGAGTTGTTTTACTTCCAAATTTAGAAAATTCTGGAGTATAAGTCTAAGAACGTTCTTAAGAATGGTTGGTGAATATGGACCCTGAATTAAAAAATGATTAACCCTTTACCACACTACAAAATTTTAGACTTGCCCAAAATGAATTATTTTGCAGACGACAAAATAATTGTGACTCAAAAATAAAAATTGACGTTTTGAAGGGTGGAAAACATTGTGGGAAAAGGAGAAATCCTAGTTACCAGCATTTTCTCCTTTTCCTACAAAGTTTTCATAAAGCTGTTTCTTCGGGTCGTTGAAATTTGGGATTTGTGTGGTAAAGGGTTAAGGTGCTGAAACTGACTTAATCCATTACCACACAATCCCAGCTTTTAACAACTTTAAAGAGAAGGCTTTTGAAAACATTGTGGGATAAGATAAAGGGTTCATTCTTTTTATTTCACAGACAGGAACTGCTCAGAGTGTACACAAAATGTAAGAATCTATGGAAGGACCACTGCTGTAAAAAAATGGAGGAGATCCATCATCATTTCCTGGCTTGGCATTTGTGAGTAGATTGTAGTTCAGTGTCCGTATTCACCAACCATTCTGAAGAATATTCTTAGTCTTATTCTTCAAGATTTTCTAAATTTGAAAGTAACACAACTTCTGATTGGCTAAACCAAATGGTTTAGCCAATCAGAAGTTGTGTAACTTTCAAATTTAGAAAATTCTGGAGAATAAGACTAAGAACATTCTTAAGAATGATTGGTGAATACAAGCCCAGATCTAAGTAGTCACTGGAGAGTAGTTGTCTGCATCTGCCACAATATTTGGAACTTAGAGCACAGAATAAACCCAACAGACTTTTTCAGTATGGAAATAAGACCAGAATAATTGCAATATTATGACGGATGCAGTCTATTGTCTTCCAGCAAAGCACACAGTGCAGGGTTTTCATTTTGAAATGAAGCAACAGATTGATTGACAAAAACAACAGGCCGGGGGCCACCTAGGCTTTGGCGTCCATGATTACCAAATAGAGATTGGAGAAACGTATCGTCGCCTACGATTGGATAATTGGATGCAAGTATCCAATGAATGACCGCGTAACATTCATAAATCCAATTGTTTCTGGTTTCGCGGTAAAATTGAACCGGTGTCGCAGTATAGTTACCAATGCGTGAAATATTTTCGATATAAACAACGCTATTGATTTTTCAAAGGTCCAGCAAAAACAACCGATTAAAGGCCGATTTCAACCGATGTGTTTGATCTGCAATCGGCTTTAAATGAAAACCCTGACAGTGTAGATCAAATATCAGACATTTTGTGCAGTCTGATCTTGATCTGTTTGTGCCAAAACAAAGCAACTATATTTCTGCAAGGCGCTTTAAGGGTTAAATTATACTGGACACATTTGATCTTTTTCTTTTTTAAATACCTTGAATCGGGCAATTCAGAATACCGCAGTTAGCATCTTTCCCTCTCCCATATACCAAACTGTGGGGACGAAAGAGTCATTATTTGTAAAAAGCCAGTGCACTCCCGTTCCAACAATGTTTTGCACATCTTTTAAAAAAATGTCTTCTTTCCTTTTAAGAATTCCCCATTGTTTCACTTATACCAGTTTTCAGCCAACCCTAAAATAGGGTATGAAATGGTCGTAATTGTTCGAATCCAGATTATTCCGGTAGTAATCGTCCAGGTATGAGTTGTCCTGGTAGTAATTATCAGCACACAAATTGTCCTGTTAGCTGAAAATAGCCTGTACAGTTATAGGTTAAATGTTTGCTAGACATAGAAATTTGAGACCCATACATATTGGAGGCATTTGCATACAACAAAACCAGTTTGGTGCAAATGGCAGGATTTGTCTTTGAAATGGTTGAAAACATTGTGGGAAAAGGAGAAAGTGCTGGTTACCAGCATTTTCTCCTTTTCCAACAATGTTTTCAATAACTGTCTTCCTCAGGGTTGGTTGTTAAAACAAATAGATCACAATTCCCCCCTTTTTTTTTTTTTAATTTCAGAATGTATGCCGAATTGCAGAAGAAAATTGAATCCTTGCAACATGAGATTCGCAGTATGAAGTCTGCTATAAAGAAATACACAAGACACTTTAGGGTAAGTGTAGTCAATCACTGTAACTTTCAGAAAGCACAGAAACCTGTCCTTCTGGCATCCACAATTAGCCCTGTACCAGACGACAAAATTTTAGACCCATCCATATTGAAAGCATTTGAAGACAACAAACTAAGTGTGACTCAAAGCATAAGAGTTTTATCAGCATTTGCAGATAACAAATTAAATGTGACTCAAAGCATAAAAGTTTTACCAGCATTTTCTCCAATTCCGACAATGTTTCCTACGCCTTTAGGACAAATTTCATCATCTTAGTAACAATTAATTTGCAGTCTGCAAAGACTCTCAATGTGGACAAGTCTAAAAAATTTGTCATCTAGTAAAGAGTTAACCCTTTACCAGATGACAAAATTTTAGCCTTGTCCAAATTGAAAGCAATTGCAGTTGACAATTTCCATCTGGCTCAAATGGTGCAGATTTTCTTTGATAAGGTAGGAAACATTGTGGGAAAAGGAGAAAATGCTGGTTACCAGCATTTTCTCCTTTTCCCACTATGTTTTCAAAAGGCTTCTTTCCCAGGATCGTTTAAAGGTGGCATTGTGCGGTAAAGGGTTAAGTATCAGATTTCTTTTTGCAGGTTGAGTCGGACCAAAATTATTCACTGGGTAGTAATACAAGCAGTATGACACCAAATGATCTTGACATTCCAGTAACCATGAACTCTGAGGAATCAGCCTGTGTCAAAAAACAATCACAAATCACAAGCTCGGTGATAAAGAAGTAAGTTCAACACATGCTTGTATTTTGAGCAGATCAGTAAATAAAACTGAGCCATGCCCTTTGGAAAAGGGGTTTAATGCATCTGCAAGCAGTATTGACCCAGGTCAGCCTGTGCAGTCTTTTTGCTATTGGTCTATTTTGTAAATGTCAAAGGACCATTCAATGTTGTTACCGTATTCAGTCGGTTGTTAACTCTTTACCAAACAACAAAACTTTAGACCAGTCCAAGTTGAAAACTGTAGCAGACGATAAAATAAATGTTACTCAAAAATTGTAATTTGTTTTGGGAAGAGTAGAAAGGCTTTTTCCTCAGGGTCGTTAAAAGTCGGGATTGTGTGGTAAAGAGTTGAACAAAATGGATTTAATGAATCCATAGTTATATGACTTGCTTGATACAATACATTACGGAGATGTATTAAAGCCCCCTTTTGCCAGAGCATGGCTCAAATGTATGCCAACTTCAGAGGCACAAATTGTTATTGGGATGAAAAAACATAACTATTGTAATCTATTATCTTAAGATCTTGAGAGTTATTGACCCTTTTAAAAAAAGAAATCAATTTTTTTTTTTTTTTTTTTTTTTTCTACCTTTTTAACCCTTTACCACACAATCACCAGTTTTGAGTACCCTCAAAAATAGGGTTTTTGAAAACATTGTGGGAAAAGGAGAAAATGCTGGTAACCAGCATTTTCTCTTTTTCCCACAGTTTTTTCTACCTTTCCCAACAAGAAGTTTAAATCTTTGTGTCGTGTTTGTCTTCTGCAAATGCTTTCAATTTGGACCAGTCTAAAATTTTGTTGTTTGGTAAAGCAGTAATAGACAACTGAAAATCCTTGTAAAAGAAGAAGTCTATTGTCCATAAACCTTTAGATACATTGCTATTACTGAGCAAGTTAAATCGAGATCAGTCATGAGGAAAGGGGGAAACTTGTACCAAAAAAAAAGAAAAAAAAATACTTTCCTGGAATTGTATGAAAACAGTAAGGGAAAAGGAGCAATTACTTGTTACCAGCAATTATCCCTTTTCCCTTATTGTCTCAAATTGCTGCCAACTCCCAGAAATAGTGATCAGTATTTAAATTGTATGTAACTCTTTTCCAGACAACAAAATCCTTAACCAAATTGAAAGCACTTGCAGACAACAGTTATACAGAGGTTCAAATGATAGGATTTTTCTTCAAAGGGTGGAAAAGCATCGTGAAAAAAGGAGGAAATGATGGTTACCAGCAATTATTCCTTTTCCCACAATGTTTGTAGAAGGCATCTTTGACAGGGTCATTAGCCCTTTACCAAACAATCCCGAGTTTTAACTCTTTACCAGACGACAAATTTTAGTCTTGTCCAAATTGAAAGCATTTGCAGATGACAATTTGTTTCTCAAAACATGTAATTTGTCTTTCATTATTAGAAAACCATGTGGAAAAAGGGAGAAAATGCTGGTTACCAGCATTTTCTCCTTTTCCCACAATGTTTTCAAAAGCCTTCTTTCTCAGGGTTGTTAAAAGTCAGCATTGTGCGGTAAAGGGTTAATGACCATGGGAAAAAAGGATTTTGAAAACATTGTGGTAACAGCAGTAATATTTCCTCCTTTTCCCACAATGTTAACTATTCAAGAACAAATGCCATTATTTTAAAAAACGTTTCAGTTCTTCATCTGTAAATTCCCTCAAAATGGATGAGTCTAAAGTTTTGCTGTGTGGTAAAGGATTATAACACTGTATTGTCTGGTAAAAGGTGAACAAAGCTGTAAACATGTTGATGCTTGTTCTAGATTGGAAATGGTAAAAACTAAGCAGGACAACCTGAAGAACCTTATGGAGGAAACAGATCAGATCCATCTTCAAAGGTAATTGTCACTTAACGCTTTACCAACCAACAAAATTTTGGACTTCACCAAATTGAGAGCATTTGCAGATGTCAAATTGAATGTAGCTAAAATGATGATTTTTGGTTTTGATATGGTACAAAACATTGTGGAAAAAGGAGAAAATGGTGGTTACCAGTATTTTATCCTTTTCCCCCAATGTTTTCAAAATCTTTCTTTTTACCACGCCATCCCGAGCTTTAACAACCTTGAAGAAGACATTTGAAAACATTGTGAGAAAAGTAGAAAATGCTGGAAACCAGCTTTTTCTCCTTTTCCCACAATGTTTTCTACCATTTTAAAGACAGAAATTATCATTTGAGCTGAATTTATTTTGTCATCTGCAGATGCTTTGAATTTTGTCTGGTCCGGAATGCTGTTGTTTGGTAAAGGGTTGACTCTTTACCAAACAACAATATTTTGGTCTGGACCAAATTGGAAGCATTTGCGGAGAACAAACGTTGCTGAAATGATGATTTCTGTTTTTGATTTGGTAGAATACATTGTGGAAAAAGGAGTAAATGCTGGTTATCAGCATTTTCTCCTTTGCCCAGAATGTTTTCAAAAGCCTTCTCTTTCAGGGTTGTTGAAATTGGTAATTTTTAGTAAAGGGTTAACTCTTACGGTGGCATTGGATCAGATTTCTTTCTGCCCTTTTTGTAAAAGACTGGTAATTTTCATAAATGTGCAAAGATGGTTTTAAAATTGAAAAATCAAAACAGAAATAGGACTACATGTAGATAAGGATTTTACCAAGTTTCTTGCAGTTTTACAGTAAAATTTCCTGTTCTGTTAGAAATGTTATAGTCAGTTTTGCTTTAGAAGGGATGTTAGAAGGGATGTTCAAAAAGTATTGACCCAGGTGAGCTATTGGTCAATTTTCTGCATGTCAAAAGACCAATCTACCTCATAATTATACGCCCACCTAAGAACTAGAGTTTCACCATCTCTGGTAGTCAGTCTGTCCGTCTTGCTTTTGTTTCCGTGCTCTAACTCAAAAGCCGTTTGACGTAGGAGCCTAAAACTTTATACTAGTGTTGCTCATGAGCCAAAGAAGTGCCCTATTATTTTTTGGTGACTGGGTCAAAGGCTAAGGTTAAAGGTTAAAATCACAGGTGATCTTTGTTTTGAAAATCCTTTCTGTTCTCTGATTGTGCTGCTTTAGTGACAAGGTGCTAAGGGGGGTATTTGTCCACTTTGCGACTGTTCTAGTTCAGTTGGTTGTTAGACAAAATGAATTTTATGGATCCATAATTATATGAAGACTTGCTTTGTATAATGGATCATAGGAATGCAATAAAGCGACTTTTGCCAGACTGCAGCTCATACTTTTGGTTGATTATCCATTAATTACAGGGATGCCCTGGCATCCTTGTCATCTGCGTCATTGTGCAAGAACTTCGACATTTTACGATATCTCTGTTGTTACTAAAGATATTAGCTTCAAACTTGGACAAGTTGTTAATTATCAAAAGGGAAACCTATACAACAAGGGCAGGTAGAATTTTCACTGGAAATCAAGTAGCCTCAGCCAAGCTGCATGCGGTGGTCTTGTTATTTTTTCGCTGCATGGTTGACTCTATACTGGAGAACAAAAGTTAGACTTGTCCAAATTCAAAACTTTTGGAGGTGACATATTAGCCCTTTACCAAATGACAAAATTTTAGACTTATCCAATTTGAAAGCATTTGGAGATGGCAAAATAAATGATAATCAAAACACAAAATCTGTCTCTCAAAAAGAAGAAAAAATTGTGGGAAAAGGAGAAAACGCAGTTTACCACCATTTTCTCCTTTCCTTTTTGAACAGTGTTTTCAAAAGTCTTCTTCCTTAGGGTTGTTAAAACTCATGATTGTTTAGTAAAGAGTAAATGTGGGTCACATGATGGGAAAGACTGATAGAGTGGAAAACATTGTGGCAAAATGAGAAATATAGGAAAAGGAAAAAAATGACGGCAAAATGAGAAATAGCTGTCATTTTTTTCCTTTTCCAATACAGTTTATAAAAAGCTTTCATCCTCAATGTTAACCCTAATGCTGCCAAGTTGGACTCATTGACCTTTTGTGGACAGTGTAGATCAAAATCAGACTGCACAGAATGCGCAGTCTGATCTTGGATCTACGCTATCCCGTAAGGAGAAATTCTTGTCCGAAATATTAGTTTAAAATAGCATTAGTTTGGGTTTTACTACTGGTTTGAAAATTTCATTTCAGTTACTTAGCAGGATAAGGGTTAAGTAAAAGTTGGATTGTTTGGTAAAGGCAAAAAAAAAATGGCTTCCCGTATTGCAAATGCTTGATTTTTCTTTTATTTTCAGCATGGAAATCTTGACTTTGGAAGATGACATGTCAACTCTATCTGCAGAATAACAAACACTTCAACCACTAGAATTTAGACCATTCTTCTTCCAGCTTATGGGATTCAGGGCATCCCTTCTCTTACCCACTGTATTGTTTACAATGCCAAAGGGATGTAACTGACAATGTGCAAGTGAATGCAGGATTTGCCTCCCTTTGTAGCTGTTGGCGATGCATAGTTATGTTCTGGCCTAGTAGAAATTAACCCTTTACCATACAATGCTGACTTTTTAAGGCCCTGAGAAAGAAGCTTTTGAAAACATTGTAGGAAAAGGAGAAAATGCTGGTCTCCTTTTCCCACAATGTTTTCTACCCTATCAAAGAAAAATTGCATCATTTAAACCACATTGAAATTGTCATCTGCAGATGCCTTAAATTTGGACAAGGCTAAAAATTTGTTGAGTGGTAAAGGGTTAACTCATAATATTACTCTTTGACTAACATCCGTCTCGATGACAAAATAGTTTTGACTTTTTCATACTGAAAATATCTACAGATGACAAACTGAATGTGGCTCAAATGACAAGATTTGTCTTTGAAAGGGTAGAAAATATTGTGGGAACAGAAGAAAATGCTGGTAATCTGCATTTCCTCTTTTACCCATGATGCTTTCAAAATTTGTCTTATTCAGGGTCATAAGAGCATCAGGTTGTTTGGGTGTGAATATTAATTTACACTGGCACACAGTTATTCATCAAGTTACAATATATAGTCAAGTTCTTTAACTCTTACGACAAAATTTTAGACTAGTCCAAATTGAAAGCAGTTGCAGACGACAAAATAAAAATGACTGAAAGATTGAAAATTGTTTTGGGAAGGGTAGAAAACATTGTGGGAAAAGGAGAAAATGCTGGTTACCAGCATTTTCTCCTTTTCCCACAATGTTTTCAAAAGGCTTCTTTCCAAGGGTCGTTAAAAAGTCGGGATTGTGTGGTAAAGGATTAAGGTTGCATTACATTTTGCATCGCAGTCAGTACTTTCCTGTCATAACAAACATTTGCTCATCTAGCAGTTCTGACCTATGTTTTTGGTGTAAATGCCCTGACTTAGAAATCACTCTTCTTAAACCTACAATAATTTCCAAATATGAGTTTTAAGTGGAAAAAAATATTCTGCAAGTGGAAACGATGTAAATGGCACATACTTAGCTTAACTCCATTTACCCCACCCTCTAAAATCCTTAATTACACACAATTTTTCTAGCAAACTGACATGATAATTTGTTTAAATCATCTGCTAGATCATATGGCAATATTTACATATCATGTTACTAAAAATTGGCGCCAACAGTAACAAGTTACAAAGCTTTTTAGCTCACCTGAGCACGAAGTGCTCATGGTGAGCTATTGTGATCGTGCTGTGTCCGTCGTGCGACGTGCGTCATCCGTTATCCGTCATCAACTTTTTACCTTGTGTACGCTGTAGAGGCCACATTTTCAGTCCAATCCTCATGAAACTTGGTCAGAATGTTTGTCTTGATAAAATCTCGGATGAGTTCGAAATAGGGTCATGTGAGGTCAAAAACTAGGTCACTAGGTCAAATCTTTGAAAAACCTTGTGTACTCTCTAGAGGCCACATTTTCAGTCAGATACTTGTGAAATTTGGTCAGAAAGTTTGTCTTGATAAAATCTGGGACGAGTTCAAAATTGGGTCATGTGGGGTCAAAAACTAGGTCACTAGGTCAAATCTCATAAAAGCCTTGTGTACGCTCTAGAGGCCACATTTTCAGCCAGATACTTGTGAAATTTGGTCAGAAAGTTTGTCTTGATAAAATCTCAGACGAGTTCAAAATTGGGTCATGTGGGGTCAAAAACTAGGTCACTAGGTCAAATCTTAGGAAAACCTTCTGTATGCACTAGAGGCCACATTTTCAGACCAATCTTCATGAAACTTGGTCAGAATGTTTGTCTTGATAAATTCTTGGACGAGTTCGAAATTGGGTCATGCAGGGTCAAAAACTAGGTCACTAGGTCAAATCTTAGAAAAGGCTTGTATACGCTCTAGAGGCCACATTTTCAGTCAGATACTTGTGAAATTTGGTCAGAAAGTTTGTCTTGATAAAATCTGGGATGAGTTTGAAATTGGGTCATGTCAGATCAAAAACTAGGTCACTAGGTCAAATCTTAGAAAAACCTTGTGTACGCTCTAGAGGCCACATTTCCAGTCAGATACTTGTGAAATTTGGTCCGAATGTTTGTCTTGATAAAATCTCGGACAAGTTTGAAATTGGGTCATGTGGGGTCAAAAACTAGGTCACTAGGTCAAATCTTAGAAAAACCTTGTGTACGCTCTAGAGCCCACATTTTCAGTCAGATACTTGTGAAATTTGGTCAGAATGTTTGGCTTGATAAAATCTGAGACGAGTTCAAAATTGGGTCATGTCGGGTCAAAAACAAGGTCACTAGGTCAAATCTTAGGAAAACCTTGTGTGCACTCTAGAGGCCACATTTTCAGTCAGATACTTGTGAAATTAGGTCAGAATGTTTGTCTTGATAAGATCTTGGACGAGTTCGAAATTTTTTTGTCTTGATGATATCTCAGATGAGTTCAAAATTGGGTCACATAGGGTCATAAACAATGTCATTTGGTCACATTGAAGAAATACCTTTTGGGCACTCTAGAGGCCACAATTCTAGCTAGATTGACCTGAAAATTGGTCTACATATTTGACTTGGTGATATCTCGGATCAATTAGTAATTGGATCTCATAGGGTCATAAACTAGGTCACTGGGTCAAATTCAAGAAATATATTGTGGGCACTGTAGAGGCCACAGTTTTTGCTCAACTGACCTGAAATTTGTCAGCATGTTTGACTTGATGATATCTTGAATGGGTTTGAAATTGGACCACATAGGGTCATAATCTAGGTCACTAGGTCAAATTACAGAAACCCCTTGTGGGCACTCTAGAGGTGGCAGTTCTTACCCAATTCACCTGAACCTTGGTCAACAAGTTCGTTTCGATGTTTCGGATGAGTTTGAAATATAGTTACGTAGGGTCATATACTAGGTCACAAGGTCAAATTGAAGAAAGACATTTTGGACACTCCGGAGGCCACATTTTCAGCTTAATGGACCTGACAATTGGTCAGAATGTTTGTCTTAATAATATCTCAGATGAGTTTTGAATTGGGTCATTATGACCCTGGAGTGAAATTTGGCCTATTGACTCAGGTGAGCGATCCAGGGCCATCATGGCCCTCTTGTTTGACAAATATCAGCAAAGTCACATGTTACAATTTTAAAATGGCTGCCAGATAGTGATACAGGTCAAGGGTGGGTTTTCTTTCAAATACCAGGATGAAATTAAATGGCAGTTTCTCTGACGCTAACTTTAAGTAATAATAGCTACCAAAAGTAAACAAAATTTTAATCATACCATTTTAAAGTATGGAAATTATTGTGAAGATGACAATTTGTTATTGTATGGCGAGTCCAAGTGTTAGTTGCTGGCAGAGAAAATAATTTCAAAACTATGTTACAAGGTCACTCTTTCTTTTGTTTACTTTTTGCCAACCCTTGGAACGACCACACAATAACAGGTTGTCATCTTGACAATATTTTCCATACTTTTAAATGCAATTTAACACCTGCACTGTTTTGGGCTGCTATTGGGCCTTTAAAGATGAAGTAAAAATGATTTCGTATTTGATTTTATACTCTGTTAGAATTTTGATGTTTTTCTTGGTCAGAATGTAACTACATGTACTTTGAACCAACTTTGAACAAGGCTACATGTTAAAGGCCACTCTTACAGGCCCAAAAGTGTTTGAAATAGCACTAAAAAGTCAGATAAAGAAAATGGACTTTTTCAGTCATTTTAAACCGTACCACACAATCAGGAGTTTTAACACCCCTTAAAAAGAAGGCATTTGAAAACATTGTGGGAAAAGGAGAAAATGCTGGTAATCCTTTACCCACAATGTTTCCTAGCCTTTCAAAGACAAATTCCATCTACAATTTTTTTCAATTTGGATGAGTGTAAAATTTTGATGTTAGTAAACATTTTAAAAGGAGAAAAAAAAAAATGAATTTAAAGGCTGTTTGCATCAGAATGACAAACTGTCAGGCGAAGCTGTTCAAAGATCAGGCTTATCTTAATCTATGTGGTCTCTTAATCCTTTACCAGACAACAAAATTTTAGACCCATCCAAATTGAAAGTATTGGCAGATGACAATGTAAATGTTGCTCAAATAATGGAGATGTTGGAGATGGAGAAAATGCTGGTTACCATTTTCTCCTTTTCTCACAACGTTTTAACAGCCTTTTTCCTCATGTTTATTAAAACACAGGATTTTGTGGCAAAGAGTTAAGTTAACCCATTACCACACAATCCCGACTTAACGACCCTGCAAAAGAAGACTTTAAAAAACATTGTGGGAAAAGGAGAAAATGCTGGTAACTAGCATTTTCTCCTTTTCCCATGATGTTTTCTACCATTCCTAAACAAATTTCAATTTCTGAGTCACATTTATTTTATCATCTGCAATGCTTTCAATTTGGACTGGCCTAAAAATTGGTTGTTTGGTAAAGAGTTAAGGCAACTGAAGGTTAACGTTGCAAGCTGTGAGCTAGATTGTCAATCTATTTACATTTCATAGCATTATCTTAATTAAATGAAGCCTAAAAATTCTATTGTCTCATAGAGGTTTAACTCTTTACCAAACGACAAAATTTTAGACTTGTCCAAATTGAAAGCATTAGCAGATGACAAAGTAATTTTGACTTCAAAACTGAAGTTTGTTTTGGGAAGAATAGAAAATATTATGGGAAAAGGAGAAAATGCTGGTTTCCAGCATTTTCACCTTTTACCACAATGTTTTCAAAAGGCTTTTTTCTTGTGTGGTAATGGATTAACCCATTATCACAGAACTAAATTTCAGACTTGTCCAAATTGAAAGCAGTTGCAGACAACAATTTAAATGTGGCTCAAATGATATAATTTGTCTTTGATATTGTAGAAAACATTGTGGGAAAAGGAGAAAATGCTGGTTACCAGCATTTTCTACTTTTCCTACAATGTTTTCAAAAGGCTTCACATCCTGGGGTCGTTAAAACTCGGGATTGTTTGGTAAAGAGTTAACACTATAACAAATGCCAATTTGTATTACTTGTCCAAATTGAAAGCATTTTCATGACACATATGCCACATTTTAAAATGTGGAATATGTGATACATTAAAATATCGCATAAGTGATTTGATTTGTCTTTGCAATGATAAGTGATTTGATTTGTCTTTGTCTTTGATTTGTCTTTGAAAAATTAGACAACTTTGTAGGAAAAGGAGAAAATGCTGGTTACCAGCATTTTTTTTTTTCCTTTTTCCAACAATGTTTTCTAAACTATCATGGACAATTCAAATTCAAAACCACGTAAGACCTATTTCATTTTTTGTCTGTAAATGCTTTCAGTTTGGATAAGTCTTCAATTTCACTGTAAAGAGTTAAAAGATACATTTGACATTTTCTAGATCAGTCGACCTCACAGTTTTGTCAGGTCATGACGTCACGAAAGCAGTATCTTCTAAAACTGTGAAACTGGATAAAATAGAGCAAATTGTGAAATAAAGAATCAAATTGAGAAATAATGAAGTAAGCAATTGAAATACAGTGGAATATACCGGTAATTCAAATTCAATTCACAATGCTCTTTCTGTCTGAATATCTTGTAAAATATTGAACAGAAAAGATCCAAGATGAGACTGCATGTTCTGTGTAGTGTGATCATGATCTAAACTGCGTGAGCAAATAAGGTTGAATTTTTCTAAAGGTTGATATTTTTATTACCTCGGCTATTTTTGTAGAAAATGTCGAGATATTGTCATAGCCCTGGCGTTGACAGTGTCGACATCATGCAAAATCTTTGACATTTATAATATCTCTGTTATTAGTGAAGATATTTACTTCAAACTTGGACAACTATCAAAAGGGGAACCAATACATCAAGGGCAGGTAACTATCAAAGTATTTTTGATATAGTTATCCCCCTTTTTCTACGTAGAAGTTTCACTGAAAATTAAGCAACAGCAGCTAAGTGTTGGCGCCTGCATGTGGTACTCTTGTTATTTTACCTGCGATATTTGATAAGTTTTGAACAAATGTACATGTATATAACTATTATGTCAGTTGTACACACTCACCAGTTTCCAAACGCATGTTTTAACCCTTTACCACACTATCCCAAATTTTAATCCATACTTTCAATAGACTGAAAGGGAAGGCTTTTGGAAACATTTGGGAAAAAGGAGAAAGGAGAAAATGTGGTAGAAAACATTGTGTGATAAGGAGGAGATGCTGATAACCAGCATTTCTTCTTTTTCACACAGTGTTTTCAAAGAGCCTTCTTTTTCAGGGTGGTTAAAACTTGGGATTGTGTGGTAAAGGATTCATGCATAATCTTGTACATACCTGTTACTATTATTATGTATTGACAGTCCCATTTTGAAAGCATCTAATAGAAGAGGATTTTTCTGCACTTGTAATGCACGATTATATAGGTAGGAAAAAAACTCCAAGAGTTGAGAAACCACTTATTCTGAACTCTGTATGCTTCTTTCACAGAGCTTTTTTTTTTTTTTGAGTCATCTGTTGAACAGATATATCTAATACATTTAAATCAGAAAAATGATTAATTAACCCTTTACCACACGACTAAATTTTAGCCTTGTCAAAAGTGAAAACATTTGCAGACAACAATTCAGTGTGGCTCAAAGGATGCAATTTTCTCTTGATGGGGTAGAAAACGTTGTGGGAAAAGGAGAAAATGCTGGTTACCAGCATTTTCTCCTTTTCCCACAATGTTTACATAAGGCTTCTTCCCCAGGGTTGTTAAAAGGCACCATTGTGTGGTAGAGGGGTAATAGAAGCTATACAGAGCCATATATACTGATAAAAAATTTAGGATCAGAAAAGACGAATACAAAGGTAGCATTTAAGGCATTTTTTTTCCCCCCTAAATATGTAAAGAAAGTGAAAGATCAAGGTCAGACTGCAAGTTTTTGTGCAGTCTGATCTTTGTCTACACAAAAGTAACTGTTTTTGTTAAAGCAAAGTATATTTTACATCGTGATATGTTTTAGAGTTGAAAAAAAATGATTAAACAGTATTATGTTATTTTTCAGGCAAACCAAACCTTTGAAAATATTTGATAACAATTTATTCTTGTTGTCATAGGAAGATACTAATTAAACTTATTGTTAAGAAATTTGATGCTGTCTTTATTTTTGTTTATTTTTTTTTTTTATTCACTTCATTTTTTTTCCATTACTTTCTCTGTAGCTCAATAGTATTTATGAAAAGTTTCACCACTAAGGATCAATCATTTTTAAGCCTCTCCCAAGCAAGAGTCTTCCAAATTTAGAGCATCTGTAGATAAACAAATTTGAAAGTGATACAAATAAACTGAAGTTCTTTGACAGGACAGGATAGAAAACATTGTGGGAAAAGCAAAAATGCTGGTTACCAGCATATTCTCCTTTTTCCCCAGTGTTTTGAAATGCTGTCTTATCCAGGGTGGTTTAACCCTTTACCAAACAATCCCGGGTTTCCACAACCCTGGGTAAGAAGGCTTTTGAAAACATTGTGAGAAAAGAAGAAAATACTGGTAACCAGCATTTTCTCCTTTTCCCACAATGTTTTCTACCCTATCAGAGACCTTAAGCTCAGTTGTGCCAATTTTGAATTTGTTGTCTACAGACGTTTTGAATTTGAAAGAGTAAAAATATTGTCGTTTGGTAAAGGGTTAAAGTCAGGATTGTGTGGTAAAGGGTTAATAGAGATGGAATCCAGACAGGCTTTACTGTACTTCCATTTAACCCTAAGACTGCTGAGAGACTCAAGGACCTCTTGTGGGCAGTGTAGATCAAGATCAAACTGCACAGAACATGCAGTCTGATCTTGGATCTAAATTGTCGGATAAGGAGATATCTTTCCTTAAAGAATACCTTTGAAATAGCAAATCTTGGTTTTTACTATCAGCTTGAAAGTTTTATTTCATTTATTTAGCAAGATCAGGGTTTATTACTGGTACCTGTGATTCAAAGGGTAAAAAAACTGCATATAAAATCTAAAGGAACTTATTCTAACCCTTTGAGCACTACATTTCTGAAATGAACATTTTTCATTTAGAAAAACATCCCAAATATTATAATTTTAAAATTGTTTTGGCAGGGCTATGTTACAAAACAGAGGACAGTGTAGACCCAAGATCAATCTGATCTTTGATCTACACTGTAACAACAACGATGTAACTTGTTTGTTTGGTTTGTGTTGGCGTTTAACGCCATTTTAACAGCTCAGATTATATCATGGCAGTCAGTGACACACCCATGTGTTACCTGGCTTTCTTACACCAGCACTGACACAACTTTCTTTCCAAAGCCACTCACTACTTTTCTTACATGCATCAGAGGTGAGAGGTGAAAAATCGCCGGAAAGAAAGTTTGCCTCAACTGGATATCGAACTCGCAACCAGCAGGTCATGAGTCGGATGCACTAACCACTGAGCTACCTGGGCGGACTCTGATGTAACTTGTGTCTAGCACGCTATGGCTTAACCCTTAACCAGAAGAAAAAAAATTTAGACGAGTCCAAATTGAAAACATCTGCAAACAATTTTAAATGTGGTTCTTGGACAGGTGGAAAACACTGTGGGAAAAGGAGAAAATCCTGGGTTACCAGCATTTTCTCCTTTTCCCACAAGGTTTTCAAAAACTTTCTACAACAGGGCTGTTAAAACTTGGGGTTGTGTGGTAAAGCCTAAACCTTTTACCACACGATCCAGAGTTTAACGACCCTGAGAAAGAGGCCTTTTGAAAACATTTTAGGAAAAGGAGAAAACGCTGGTATCCAGCGTTTTCTCCTTTTTCCATGATGTTTTCTGACCTTTTACAGACAAATTTTTCCATATGAGCCATATCTAATTTGTTGTCTGCAAATGCTCTGAATTTGGACTGGTGTAAAATTTTATCCTTTGGTAAAGGGTTAATATACACTTCAGCTTGTCTCTTTTCATTTCACACAATGTCTTCCATTTAAACCTTGGATAAATAGATCCATGACAATACTCCATTGTAATTACTTACCTCTTTACTGACCTGCAAAATTTTTGACTTGTCCATATTGAAAGCATTTACAGACGACAAATTGAATGCAGGGCATTATCTTTTAGATAGTAGAGAACATTGTGGGGAAAAAGAGAAAATGCTGGTTTCCAGCATTTTCTCCTTTTCCCAAAATGCTTTCAAAAGTTTTTTTCCTAGGAGCTGTAGCCTGTTGGTTAGGGGTTAGGTCTTTATACTAAACAATCCTGTTTTAAAAACCCATGGGAGAAGACTTCTACAAACGTTGTGAGAACAGGAGAAAATACTGAAATAATCAACTTTTTCTCCTTTTTTCACAATGTTTTCTACCCTTTCAAAGGTTTTTTTTTTTTTTTTTTTTTCATTTTAGCCACATTTAATTAAAATTTTGTAATCAGCAAATTCCTTGAGTTTGGACAAGTTCAAAATTTTGTCATTTAGTACAGACTTAAATCAGAATTCATGTCAGAAAGACCACTAAACCAACAGAAGACTGAGTTTCTATGAAAAGTGAAGGTTTAGACTAGGCAACACAGAATGTGAAGTCTGATCTTGATTAACACTTTACCACACAATCCTGACCTTTAACGACCCTGGGGAAGAAGGCTTTTGAAAATATTGTGGGAAAAGGAGAAAATGCTGGTAACCAGCATTTTCTCCTTTTCCCACAATGTTTTCTACCCTATTAAGGACAAAAATCATCATTTGAGTCACCTTCGATTTGATTTTCAATTTGGACCACTCTAAAATTTTGTCATTTGGTAAAGAGTTAGCACTGCCTGTTTCTCTGAACTAAAGACGCTTCAAATTACCACAGCTTTTCTTTTACACAACCCTGAGAAAGAGGGCTTTCCAAAACATAGTGGAAAAGAAAAGCTGGAAGCTAGCTTTTTCTCCCATTTTTCACATTTTTTACCCATTCAAAGACAAATTTCATCATTCAAGCTACAATGAAAATATTGTCGTTTGCAAATATTAATGCTTTGAATTTGGAGGAGCAAATGTATCGTGTTGTTCTGTAAGGAGCCAACTCTTGGTATAACCCTTTACCACACAATCCTATTTTAAATGTTAATGACCCTGAGAAAAAGGCCATTGGAAAACATTGTGGAAAAAGGAGAAAATGCTGGTAACCAGCATTTTCTCCTTTTCCCACAATGTTTTCTAACCTATCAATGACAAATTTCATCATTTGGTACACCTTTAATTTGTCGTCTGCAAATGCTGTCAATTGGAACCAGTCTAAAATTTTGTTGTGTGGTAAAGGGATAATGTAACAGCTGCCTTGAGGGACAGTGTAAAGCTACATCAGATTGCATAGAATGTGCAGTATGATCTTTGATCTACACTTCCTAGAACTTTGTGATTTGTCTACATTTGGTAAAAGAATTATTGATAACTGTGGTATCTAGATGCATTTCCAGATTGAAAATGTGCTGAGCCTGGTATTTCAGTCAAGGAACAAGGGTTGAAACCAGGGTTCAGCCTATATGTTTCTGAAGATTGATGATAGCCATTGCGACAGGATTCATTCCTCTCACCGCTGATAATTTTTTCAAAGATTGTAATGAGGAAAGCAGCTATTGGCCGGGGAAGAATATTGTGCGAAATACTGTTAAAAAAAACTCCAGGTAAGCATGGATTTGTAGGTGCACTGGCCACTGTAACATAACTGAAACAATGTTGCAAACAGGGTTAAACACCATACACACAACTGACTGAAGATGCCTGCAGTTTTCATTATGGTAACTCTTTACCAAACGACAAAATTTTAGACTGGTCCAAATTGAATGCATTTGCAGACAACATATCAAATGTGACTCAAAAAATGAAATTTGTCTTTCATAGGATTGTAAACATGGTGGGAAAAGGAGAAAATGCTTGTTACCAGCATTTTTTCCTTTTCCAACAGTGTTTTCAAAAGCCCTATTTCCTAGGGTTGTTCAAACTAGGGATTGTGTGGCAAAGGGTAAAGTGCTATCAGGGCAAAGTACATAGTAAAAGCACATTGTATGACATGCACGTGTTTTTTTTTTTTCATAGCAAATACCATAAGATTTCTTTTTACATAATCTCAAGAACTGAGATCTGGGTCCATATTCACAAACCATTCTTAACTCTTTACCACACGACAAAATTTTAGACTGGTCCAAATTGAAAGCGTTTGCAGACGACAAAATAAATTCGAATGAAAAATAAAAACTTGAAATTTGTTTTGGGAAGGATCGAAAACATTGTGGGAAAAGGAGAAAATGCTGGTTACCAGCATTTTCTCCTTTTCCCACATTGTTTTCAAGAGGCTTCTTTCTCAGGGTCGTTAATTAAAACTCGGGATTGTGTGGTAAAGAGTTAAGAACGTTCTTAGTGTTGTTCTTCAAGACTTTCTAAACTTGAAAGTAACACAACTTCTGATTTCCTAAAGCAAATGGTTTAGCCAATCAAAGGTTGTGTTACTTTCAATATAGAAAATTCTGAAGAATAAGACAAATATGGTTTGTGAATACAGACTTGGTGTTTTCATCAAATTATCCCCAGCATTTTCTCCTTTTCCCACAATGTTTTCGATCCTTCCCAAAACAAATTTCAATTTTTAGGTCACATTTATGTTGTCGTCTGCAAATGCTTTCAATTTGGACAAGTCTAAAATTTTGTCACTTGGTAAAGAGTTAACCAAAACATCAGAAAAATTATACTTTGATTACTATATAGTCCATATTTCCTGAGACAAACTAGATGATGTCCTCATTAAATATGGATAATTAAATATGAACTTACACTTTACCAAACAGTGTTTATGTCCCTGAAGTGTGTCAATGACCCTGAAGAAGAAGGCTTTTTAAAAAACATTGTGGGAATAGGATAAAATACTGGTAACCAGCATTGTCTCCTTTTCCTAGCATATTCTCTACCCTTAGAAAGACGAAGTTCAATTTTTGACTCGTATTTTAAATTTGTTGTCTACAAATGCTTTCAGTTTGGACTTGCAATTTTAAAATTTTGTTATCTGGTAAAGAGCTAGGTTTCAAACATGTCAAAATTAAATTTCAAAAGGAGAAATCCCTTATTACAGAAGTTTTCAAAAGTTTTCTACTTAAGAAAGGAAAAAAAAAAGAAAATAAGAAAGCCTGCCATGGTTGAAATAAACAACACCATTTATCACACAATCCCGAGGTTTATCGACCCTGGTGTAAAAGGCATTTGAAAACACATTGTGGGAAAAGGTAAAAATGTTGATAACCAGCATTTTCTCCTTTTCCCACAATGTTTTCTATCCTTTCTGATACAAATGCCATCATTTGAGTATCAGTTTATTTTCCATCTGCAAATGGTTTGAATTTGGACCAGTCTAAAATTCTGTCGTTTGGTAAAGAGTTAAATATATTGTTCATGATTCAATAAACTATTCAGTACAGATGACAGTTACTACAAAAAAAGTCTCAAATTTATCCTCATTTTTACCTAAAAACCACTTTGAGGTGTCAAAACTACAATATACTGGTAACATAGACCTATATTTAGTTCACCTTTCATTGCTTAACTCTTTGCCAAATGACAAAATTCGAGACTTGTCCAAATTGAAAGCATTGCAGAGGACAAATTAAAAGTAGTCCAAATGATGAGTTTTATCCTTAAATGGGTAAAAGACATGTGGGAAAAGAATTTTATATTTACAAAAATGTTTTGTATAGGCTTTTTCCTTTGAGTTGTTGAAACACAGGATTGTTTGGTAAAGAGTTCAGTTTGTTTATATATGAAGAGTGACCTATAATATCTTCTATAAATGGTTGGAGGTATGTACATAATTTTCTTTTTTTGATAGTTATTATTGTTTTGATCCCTGTGCTGAATAAACCTAATAGACATTTTCAGTCTAGAAAAAGACCCAGATAATTTCAACTTCAATTGTTACCTTTTCCAGCATGTTTCAAGAAAGCAGACAGTGTGGATCAAAGGTCAGATTGCCTGTTTTGTGCAGACTGATCTTGATCTGAACTGGTTTCAAAAGGCAACTGTAGTTGTAGAAGATGATTTAATTCCTTACCAAACGACACATTTTTAGACTACCAATAATAAAAAACAGACTGAATATGGCTAAAATGGTAGAATCAGTCTATGAAAGGGTAGAAAAACATTGTGGGAAAAGGAGAAAATGCTGGTTACCAACATTTTCTCCTTTTCCCACAATGTTTTCAAAGGTATTTTTTTGGGGGGGCTTTCATTAAAACAATGGATTGTTTGAGAAAGGGTTAAAGTCAACATGTGAGTATATATGAAAAATTCTAGCAAAACAGGAGATTGCTGTTACTGGCTGTGCACTTATAGAAGGCTGGTAGCAACCTCGGCTGACACATTGTTTTAACCAGACGACAAGGTTTTAGATTAGTCCATATTCAAAGGATTTGCAGACGACAAAATAAATGTGAATGAAAAATAGAAATTTGTCCTGGGACAGGTAGACAACATTGTGGGAAATGAGACAGACAGGCAGGGGAACAAACAGAGATTAACACTGTCAATCCCAAGTTTTTAATGACCCTGAAGAAAAAGCCTTCAGAAAACATTGTGGGAAAAGGAGAAAATACTGGTAATCAGCATTTTCTCCTTTTCCCACGATGTTTTCTAAAGTCTTTTTCTTCAGGGTCGTTAAAACTCGGGATTATGTGGTAAAAGGATAACTTGCTACATAGATTACATACTTTTTATGCTTGATCTAGTTGTTATCAAAAGGGGAAGCAGTTAACCTTAAAAATATTTTTGACTTGATTTTCACTGAAAAGCACCTGCAGCCAAGTCTTGGCACCCATAAGCAGACTCAGTTCTGCATGCAGCGCTATGTATTCTTTTCCCCAATTTGTGTCCTATTCATTGACAATATTTAATTCGCATTTTCTTAATCATTAAAGTGCCTTTAACGACTGTAGTTGCTCTGTAAATTCCCTTTTTTTCAGACTGTGTTATGGCAAAACATTCAGCAAAATTGATAAAAGGTAGGTATTAATATTAATTTTGTATTTCCATATTAAAATTCTTGCAAATGACAAGTCTTCCTGAAATGATGGGATCTGCTTTTGAACGGGTAAAGATATTATTAGGAAAGGAAAAATTGATGATAACTAGGACTTTCTCCTTTTCCAACAATGTTTTCTTACTTTTCAAAGATGAATCAAATCAACTAGGCCATGCTGAGTTTTGGTATTTAAATTTTTCAACTTAGACTTGTCTAAAAATTTAACCACTGGTAAAGACCTTATGAAACTACACAATCATGTAATTTCTTTATCCACCAAGCCCCCATAGCTCAGTAGGTAGCATACAGGACTTGAGAACAGGAAGTCGCTGGTTTGATCCCCAGCTTGGCCAGTTTCTTTCTGAGGATTGATGATAGTCATTGCAACAGGATTCATTCCTCTCTCACCACTGACTGTTGTTTCGACGATGGTTATGTGGGAAAGCAGCCAGTGGCTTGGAAAGAATATTGTGCGGAGTACTGGTAAAAGAAACTCCAGGAAAGCATGGATAGGTGCATTGGCCATCATGATATAACTGAAATAATGTTGAAAACGGCGATAAACACCATACAATCAATCAATCAATTTCTTTATCCATTTTCACAGCAACAGTGAATAGCTTAAACTATAGAAAAGGGAAAGCAAAAGGGAAAGAAATGAGCATTGCTTAACAACAAGTGAGAAGTGCATAAAGGTGGAATCTATACAAAAGTTGATGAACAAAGAAGTAAATGTCAAAATATCAACGTTTTTGAAAATTCTAAATCAAAAAGGGAACATACATGTAACTGTAAAAAATACTTTGGGGGCTATCTGCCCCTGTTGTATGAGTTCCCTTTTTGATAGTTAACAACTTGTCCAAGTTTGACGTAAATATCTTCAGTAATGAGTGATATTATAAAATGTTGAAGTTTTTGCATTACAACACAGACAACGACAATAATGACAATATGACATTAACTTGATGTATTCTTTGAAAACAGCCAAGCTAAAAACAGGAAAAATGTGTAGTGTCATAAACTCTAATGTAAAAGAGAGAGAACAGACAGACAGACAGACAGGGGAACGAACAGAGAGATTAACACTGTCAATGTTGAGCATCACTGGCTTTTGTTTTGTAAGCATGATAAATATAGTAACAAAGGGAGAAAAATGCTGGTTACCAGCATATTTTTCTGTTCCCGATGTTTTCACAAACCCTCTTTCCTATGACCACGAAAGAAAAGGATTATGCAGTGAACCTTTATCACAAAATCCCGAATTCTAATGACCCTGACTGTAGATGGATTTGAAAACATTGTAGAAAAAGGAGAAAATGCTGGTAACCAGCATTTTCTCCTTTTCCCACAATGATTTTTACCTTCTTAAAGACAAATTCCCTGATTTGAGCCACATTCAATTTGTTGTCTGTAAAAGCTTTTTCAATTGCACTAGTCTAAAATTTTGTTGTGCGGTAACGAGGGTAAAGGTTCAAGAATAACAATGGTGAACTTGTTTTTTTTTTATTTCTGTATGACAGAGTTTCAAGAAATATTTGCCCTGTTTGACACCGACGGTGATGGAACAATATCGACTAAAGAGCTTGAGACCATCATGAGATCCCTGGGCCAGAGTCCTACACCAAAAGAACTGCGAGAGATGATACGAATGGCAGATAATGATAGTAAGTGTAACCATGATCAGTTAGTCTTAACTTATTACCAATCAACAAAATTACATTGAGGGGAACAGAATAAATGCTGGCTACCAGCATTTTCTTCTTTTGCCATAATTTCAAAAACCTTCTGCCTCAAGGGTGTTAAAACTCAGAATTGTGAGGTAAAGGGTTAGCTGACAGCCTGAGGAGATCATTTTATCAACAACAGTTAACACCCAAATTCTACCAGGTACAATTCTACCTGGTACAAGACTTTGTAAGATAATGCAAGACTGGAATTTCAAGTTGTGGTATATTTACATACAAGAATTGATCTAGTCCTTATCACAAAAAAATAAACTCTTTAGTGAGCTTTATATTGATACTGGTCAGAATAATCTTTGTTTTCATGTCTCATCAACATTTTAGCCAAAGACATATTTCCTCACCGGGCTTAACCTCTTTCCAAACACCAACTTATAGACCCCCCCCTCCCACGTCACCCAGCTAGAAGCATCTGCTGCCCACACATTCCAAATTGGTACATATGAGGTGTAGTTTTCTAATATGAGAGAAAACATTGATGAAAAAGGAGAAGATGCTGGCCACCAGCATTTTCTCCTTTTCCAACATTGATTTCAAAAGCTGTCTTCTTCAGGGTCGTGAAAACACAAAACTTTTTGGTAAAAGGTTAAAACAGTATTAGTGCTTTATCAAACGACAAATTTTTAAATTAGTTTAAATTGAAAGCATTAGATTTTGCAGACGACAAAATTAATGTAACTCAAAAATTGAAATTTGTTTTGGGAAGGCTAGAAAACATTGCAGGAAAAGGAGAAAATGCTGTTTACCAGCATTTTCTCCTTTTCCCACGATGTTTTTGAAAGGCTTCTTTCTCAGAGTCGTTTAAAGTCGTACTCTGGTATGCACTGTTTAATTGCAATATGGCTGCCATCGATAAATCAGCTGTTGCCCATTACCTATTGGATGGTTATGGGAGACACAACAGGTTTTGACTCACATTTTTTGTCTGCAACAGCTTTTAATTTGGGCAAGTCTAAAAGTTTTGTCATTTGGTAAAGGGTTAAACACAAATTTACAAATATATTTACAGATGACGGGGAAATTAACTTCAATGAATTTGTCACAATGATTTCAAAGAAATTAGGTAATGTGGATATACAAGAAGAAATTCTTGAAGCTTTTCGAGTGTTTGATAAAGATGGTAATGGTGCTATTACAAAAGACGAACTTCATAATGCCATGATGACACTGGGTGAACATGTGGACGAGAAAGAACTCGATGAACTTGTGCAATTAGCGGATGTCAATCAAGATGGACAGATTAATTACAGTGGTAATTATTTCATCTTATTTCTGTTTCCCTGTATATCCATCTTTGCTACCCAAGGGAGTGTTGTGTGTGTTGTCCTTGGGTCTTTATTTGATAAACATACCGGTACATTGGTATACTGCCAACCAGTTGCTGGTTATTGCCCTTTTAACTCTTTACCAAATGACAGAATTTTAGACTGGTCCAAATTGAAAGCATTTGCAGATGATAAATCAACTGTGGTTCAAAAATCGAAATTTGATTTGGGAAGGGTAGAAAACATTGTGGGAAACAATGTTTTCTAAAGGCATTTTCTTCAGGGTCGTTAAAAGTCAGGATTGTGTGGTAAAGGGTTGATCATAACTCTACCAAGCAACAAAGATGAAAGCATTGTCCAAATTGAAAGCATTTGCAGACAGCAGACATTAATTTGAATGTGGCTCAAATGGTAGAATTTATCTTTGATAGGTAGAAAACATTCTGGGAAAAGGAGGAAATGCTGGTCACCAGCTTCTTTCCCAGGGTCGTTAAAATCTGGGACTGTTTGATGAAGGGTTAAACATCAAGAACCAGACAAATATATCGCAGCAGTATAATTTTGAAAATCTTATCCTCACTTAACCTTTTACCAAAAAATCCAGTATTTAAACGACCCTGTGATTGATTGTATGGTGTTTAACGCCATTTCCAACATTATTTCAGTTATATCACGGCAGCCTGTGCACCTATCAATGCTTTTCTGGAGTTTCTTTTACCAGTACCCCGGACAATATTCTTGTCAAGCCACTGGCTGCTCTCCCACAAAACCATCATCAAAACAATGGTTAGTGGTGAGAGAGGAGTTAATCCTGTTGTAATGACAATCATCAATCCTCAAAAAGAAATTGGCCAGGCCAGGGATTGAACCAGAGACCTCCTGTTCTCAAGTCCTGTACGCTACCCACTGAGCTACTGGGGTTCGGCAAAGCCTTTTGAAAACATTGTAGGAAAAGAAGAAAATGCTGGTATACCCAGCATTTTCTTCTTTTCCCACGATGTTTCTACTCTTTGAAAGACAAATTTATGTTTTGAGTAACATTTAAAATGTCTGCAAATGTTTTCAATTTCTAAATTTTGTTGTTTGATGAAGAGTTAATTGATTTTTAACACTGAACATTGACATAGCACAGATTCTTAATAAAGGAAACATTTTCAAAGTTGTTATCCTTAAGGTTGCTAAGTGCAACTCAAGGATCTTATGCAAACAGTGAATGTGCAGTCTGATCTTGGATCTACACAGGTAAAGAGATATCTTTGCCAAAAAAATACCTTTTAAATAGCGAAATCTTTGTGTTTACTATTGGCTTGAAAGTTTCATTTAATTCACTTATTTAGCAGGATAAGGGTAAAGTTGCCGATCATGTAGCTGTAAATTTTGGCAAAGAGATTCTTAATGTTTTGTGATTACCAATTGGTAACAATGTGAAATCATTTGATTAACTACTATACTTGCTGTCTGCTATTTTTTACCACCTTATACATGTACGTCATTCAAAGAGGGTAAAATATAACACATATTTGGTGAAAACAGGTGGGTAATAATGTTTGTCTATTATATTCCTCTGGGATTATCAAGTTTCATGCACAGATATAGTCTGGATCTTTATACAGTAGCTTCTTTTTTCGAAAACTGCCTCTTGTTATGAATTTACAGATAATGTAACAAGGTGTAAGGGATTTTTTCCTGCACATAGCCACATGACTTCAGTGTCATCAGTAGTATTACAAGGCCCTAAACACACTAAAAATCAATATTGCCATATCTAATCTAGCCCGCCTGTGGCCTAACGGAACATCATCGTACAAACAACCTCCATGTAACCGCACAGCTTGTAGTCTGTCAATCAGTCTCCAGCACAAATATGTGTTCCTGTTGAGTTTCTAAACATAACCATGCTTCTTTTGCTGCTTAGAAACCGATTATGCCGTGATGTTGTGACAATGTAATTTTGCTTACGCTGTGTTGTTTTGCAGTCTGCCAGAACGTGATCTATCTTTGATGGTGCCTATTTGACAGTATATTGATCTCGGTCTTCAAATGGCACTTTGATTCACATTAGAATATGGAGCGACTTCTTAAATCCTCATGCCTCTAATATACATGCAGATTGCCACAGTAGAGTTGTCTAACGTCAATTCAGGTAGACGTCCCATCTTGAAAATTTTGCAATTTTTGGATGGTTTATTTATGGGTGTGTACCACTAAAACAAAGTGAGTATCAATGACAGTGACTGCACGTGCACGTGGGTGCATGTACATGGCATGAGTAGAGCAGAATCACGCTAGTAACACTTGTTGGTCAGAAAAACTTGGAAAAGGGTACAAAATCAGTGAGTTTGGTATCAGGACTTGACATATAAGACATAATTCATTAAGTTGACAGCCTAGAGTGTGAAAAAATGGGGGAATAAAAATATTGGTAAATTCATTTCCATCAGTATATTTGGATCTTATTTCTAGATGGAACAGTCTGTTGGGATTTATTCGGTGCTCTAAGGGTTAATATATTTCAAAGGCACAGGGGTATTTTCCTAATTCCTGCTTGATTATTGCATTTTAGACACTGATCTCTTTCAAGACATTCCCTAGATAAAGAGCATCTAGTGATCAGTGTCACATGCAAAACCCACAAACACGGACCAAACTCTGCTTTTAGTCTGATTTACACTGCACCAAGATTCTGTAGTCTTGATTTTGATATGCATGTATCGATTCAACACAAGAGGGCCTTGATGGCCCTGTATCGCTCCACTGGACCAGTTTTGACACCAGGGCTATGATTGGAATAGGGCCATATGGTTAAATGCAAGAAGACTTCTAAAGTTTTCACTATACAAGCTTATGTAAAATTTGTGACCTGCAGGTTAGGGCTAATTTTGACCACAGTTGTTTGTAGAGGTCCATTAGATGAAGCTACATGCAAAATTTAATAGCTGTAGGCCATATGGTTTTAAGACAAGAAGATATTTTAAAGTTATCACCATAGAACCTATGTAAAACTTGCGACCCCCTGGGCAGGGCCAATTTTGACCACGGGGCTATAATTTGAATGGTTTTTGTAAAGGTCTATTCAGTCTTTGACCCATGGGGCAGGGCCAATTTTGACCCTGAAGCTATAATTTGAAGGATTTTTGTTGAAGTCCATTAAATGAAGCTACTTGCTAAATTTGGTAGCTCTGGGCCATATGGTTTAGAACAAGAAGATACTTAAAATTTTCACTATATAAACCTATGTAAAACTTGTGACCCCCGGGGCAGGGCCAATTTTGACCCTGGGGCTATAATAATTTGAAGAGTTTTTGTAGAGGTCCATTAGATGAAGGTACATACCAAATCTGGTAACCTAGGCCTTATGGTTTTGGACAAGAAGATTTTTAAAGATTTCCAATATTTTTCAGTTTCGTTGCCATGGCAACCACAGTTTTTATAAGAATCAAATTCTTTGAAGAGTTTCTGAAGAAGGCCAAGTTTCATTAAAATCTGCTGGGTAGTTCCAGAGAAGAAGATGTTTGAAATAAAAGTTAATGCACGCACACATGCACGGACGGACAGTTGCATGACGGACACAAGGCCGTAACATAAGCCCGCTGGCCTTTGGCCAGTGGAGCTAAAAACAGTGATCTCTTCCAACAAAGTACTCAAGGTGGCCTCCTCTGAAATACTCGGGTGCCAACTTCGTCGGATCTTTTGACAAAAAAATGATGTTTTGATTGATCATATATCGGTCATTTAGAAAAACATGTTGATCAAACCGAAAATAAGATTTTTTTTTTGAAAATGTACAGGTAAGCTATATGCATGGGTTTTAGTAGCCCAATAACTTGGCTTCTGTGCTGCAAAAGGTACTAACCCTTTGCCATTCAATCCTGAGAAAGAAGCCTTCTGGAAACATCATGGAAAAAGGAGAAAATGCTTTTAACCAGCATTTTCTCCTTTTCCCAAAATATTTTCTACCCTATCAAAGACAGAAATCATCATTTGACCTACATGTAAATTTTCCCCTGCAACTGCTTTCAATTTAGACCAGTCTAAAATTTTGTCATACTGCAAAGGTATTAACTAAGATTTTTTTCATTTTCAGAATTTGCCAAGATGATCGTTCCATGACAAACTAAGGACAAAATCATATCAGTGGATTTTACAGACTGACAATGCATATGCATGGTATCTAAAACATATGGATTCTAAATCAGTGATTACCTGTATTGTAAGCATAGACATGTAGCCAGACAGAATCTAGGCCTGTATTCACTAACCATTCTATATGGGAATCTTAATCTTACGCTATGGGAATCTTAATCTTACGCTTAATTTAAACCTTTACTACACAATCTCAACTTTTAATGTGCATGAGAAAGAAGACTTTTGAAAACATTGTGGAAAAAAGAGAAAATGCTGGTAACCAGCATTTTCTCCTTTTCCCACAAATATTTGTACCCTACCCAAAACAAATTATTTATGACAGTTATTTTGTCATCTGCAACTGCTTTGAATTTGGACCAGACTGAAATTTTTGTCGTTTGGTAAAGAGATAAAAGTAATGCAATTTCTGATTGGCTAAACACATTTTTGTTTCGCCAGTCAGTTTGAAATTTTGGAAAAAAAAAAAATTGAGAACAGAACTGAAAACTATTTGTAATGAATACTGAATACAGGTTTATATTAGGGAATACCAGTTTCATTTTTAGACACAGGCATGTTGCCAGATGGAATCCTGAGCTTCCATGTCAGTTTTATGTGTGATTTAACAATGGAAAATGCAATAGAGGCCGAAAAAAGAAATCACAGAAAAGAAGCTAGTTATATATATATACTGCATTCAACAATATGCCTCTAATATGTGAATTAAAAACCCCTAAGTGTGCTACTTACATGCTATCACTTACCCCTTTACCGCACAGTTCCAAGTTTAAATGACCCCCGAAGAGGAAGACTTTTGAAAACATTGTGGGAAAAGGAGAAAATGATGGTAACCAGCATTTTCTCCTTTTCCCAAAATGTTTTCATACCTTTGAAAAATGGCAAAAAAAATTCATTTGAGTTAGAATGAATGTGCAGTCTGCAAATGCTACCATTTTGGAGAAGTCTAGAGTTTTGTCATCTGGTAAAGAGTTAATATATACTGCATTCATCAATATGCCCTTTAACTCTACCAAATGACAAAAATTTTAGACTTGTCCAAATTGAAAGCATTTGCAGAAAAAAAAATTAAATGTGACCCGAAAATTAAAATTTGTTTTTGGAAGAGTAGAAAACATTGTGGGAAATGGAGAAAATGCTGGTTACCAACATGTTTTCAAAAGGCTTCTTCCTCAAGGTTAAAACTCGGGATTGTGTGGTAAAAGGTTAAATGCCCAATACATGTCAAATATACAAATGCACGTGTTAAAAAGCATTAAAATTTAAATCATACCATTTCAAAGTATGGAAAATACATGTAGAAAATGACAATCTGTTATTGGGCTGTTGGTCCAACTGTTAGTCACTGGCAGAAAAATCTGTTTTAAAATCAAGCAAAAAGTCAACAAAAGAAAGAGTTACTTGGCAACTTTTAAGCTAGTTTTGAAATTCATTTTTCTGCCAGCGACTAACACTTAGACTGACTGTACAATAATAGATTGTCATCTTCACAATAATTCGTATACTTTCAAATGGTGTGATTTAAATTTAACTCTTTACCACTCTTTACCAAACGACAAAAATTTAGACCATTCCAAATTCAAAGCATTTGCAGATGACACAATAAATGTGGTTCAAAAATTGAAATTTGTTTTGAGAAGGGCAGAAAACATTGTGGGAAAAGGAGAAATGTTACCAGCATTTTCTTCTTTTCCCACAATGTTTTTAAAAGCCTTCCTCCTCAGGGTTGTTAAAACTCCGCATTGTGCGGTAAAAGGTCAATGCATTTTAACACGCACTTTGTTCACTTCTGACAGCTATTTGTTACTTTAATATGTGAATACATCCATAAGTCCACAGCTTACCAGTTATCCTTAACCCTTTACCACACAATCCCGACTTTTAACAACCCTGAGAAAGAAGTCTTTTGAAAACATTGTGGGAAAAGGAGAAAATGCTGGTAACCAGCATTTTTTCCTTTTCCCACCATGTTTTTACCCTTCCAAAAACATATTTCAATTTTAATTTCACATTTATTTTGTCCTCTGCAAATGCTTTCAATTAGTACTAGTCTAAAATTTTGTCGTTTGGTAAAGAGTTAACTCATTACCTTGGGACAAATATTTAGACTTAAATTAAAGATGACAAATTAAATACGACTTGAATGATTAGTGTTTGGAAAGGTAGAAAAAAATTATGGGAAAACGAGAAAATGCTGGTGACCAGCATTTCCTCTTTTTCCCACAATGTTGTTAGAAGGCTTCTTCCCCAATCCAAAAGCTATTAAAACTTAGGATTGTCTGGCAAAGGTTAAATTGTTCAATAAATAAAATGAAATTTTTTGTTGGCTGAAAAAGTCAGATGTTGTACTGTTAAGGTTTATCTAGCCAAATCTAGCTAAATCATCTTTTAAAAGTCACAGATCCTGCTCTTTGCTGTCTGATCTTTGGTCTACTCTTTCTCATACTTCATAAGATAATTTTGCCGAACTCTACCAGGTGACAAAATTTTACTAATTGGATTTAATGGTGTT
Organism: Tridacna gigas; assembly: GCA_945859785.2. Lineage (NCBI taxonomy): Eukaryota > Metazoa > Mollusca > Bivalvia > Cardiida > Cardiidae > Tridacna > Tridacna gigas. The sequence goes on along the minus strand of OX244036.2, from coordinate 36,029,391 downwards.
TAACGCCACTTTCAACATTATTTCCGTCATATCACTGCAACAGCTCACTTATTCCTGTTATGTCCTGGGTCTCACCAGTGCAAGGCTAGGGCTCTGAAGTGTCTGACCCAAGGACACTTCTAGGAATAATCTAAAGCTTCCAGTGAGGATCCAAACTAGAGCCTCCACTTTAACACTGAGCAAGGCAGGACCCCTTACATGAAAGCATCAAGAGTTGGCATCAAAATGCGAGACTCAAATTAGATCTACTACTAACAAGCCATTCTGACAAAAAGGAGTCCCGGGTCCGTTTTCACCAACCATTATTGAGAACATTCTTAGTCTTATTCTCCAACATTTTCTGGATTTGAAAGTAACACAACTTCTGATTGGCTAAAACCATTTGGTTTAGCCAATCAGAAGTTGTGTTACTTTCAAATTTGGACAATCTTGGAGAATAGGACTAAGAATATTCTTAAGAATGGTTGGTGAATACGAACCCCGAACATTTCAAGGAAAGGAAAATGCCTTTTTTGGACAACTGTCCACAATATTTTCCAAAAATTGGCTACACTGGAATGTGAAAAGTAGATACAAGTGGTAAAGGATCAACTTGTAATTACCAAATAACAAAATATTTCACTTGTCCATTTGCAATGCATTTGCTAATTAACTGTGATGCAAAATCTTGTGATTTGTCTTTGGTAGAAAACATTGTGGGCAAGGAGAAAATGCTGGTTACCAGCATTTTCTCCTTTTTCCACAATGATTTTAGAAGCCTCTTTCCCAAGGGTCATTAAAACATTGGATTGTGCAGAAAGGGTTATAGGACAGAAAACACAAAATGGCATGTTGCGCACAATAAAAATGGAAACTTCATTTAATTGCTACAACTTGAAGATCTATAGCACATTTACTAGAATGATAATTTTTGTTTCTGAATAAAATCTTAGGAGACATCTATTATATGCCCTCATATCAAGTGTAAAAACTTAAAAATCAACTTTTATTAACAATTTATTACAATTTCCACATAACAATTGTGAACATTTATACCACTGGAGAAAAAGTTAATAAGTGCAATCTCAATAAAATTGGCTCTCTTCTACCTGTGACTTTTCTATCGGCTTATCAAATCTGACCCAATATTTCAAGTTTGTAACTCTTTACAAGACGATGAAATGTTAGACTTGTCGAAATCTGCAAACTAAATATTAATGTAGTTCATATGATAGGCTTTGTTTTGAAAAGGTAGAAAGCATTGTGTGAGAGAAAATGCTAGTTACCCAAGTTTCCCCTTTTCCCACAATCTTGTTAAAATGATTGATTGTATGGTGTTTAACGCAGTTTTCAACATTATTTCAGTAATATCGCAGCAGCCAGTGCACCTATCCATGCTTTCCTGGAGTTTCTTTTACCAGTACTCTGCACGATATTCTTTCCAACCCACTGGCTGCTTTCGTTGAAACAATGGTTAGTGGTGAGAGAGGAATGAATCCTGTCACAATGACTATCATCAATCCTCCAAAAGAAATTGGCCAAGCCAGGGATCGAACCAGCGATCTCCTGTCCTCAAGTCCTGAACGCTACCGACTGAGCTATGGGGGCTTGGCATCTTGTTAAGAGTATTCTTCCTTGGGCTTGTTAAAATATGAAATTGTGTGGCAAAAGGATTAAAAGCAAATCTAAAGAAAAACGCCATTATCCTTTTACCATACAACCACAAGTTTTAGTGACTTTGAAAAACAGGGCTTTTGAAAAGATTGCTAGAACAGGAGAAAATGCTGGTATTTTCTCCTATTCCTACAATCTTTTCTCCCTTTTCAAAGACAATTTCCTCTATTTGAGCAACATTCAATTTATCATCTGCAAATGGTTTGGAATTCGGACAAGTCCAAAGTTTTGTCGTCTGGTTTAAAGTTAAGAAAGCTGATAACAGGATAAAAATTTTTACCATAATGTAAATACATGTAACATTCTTTGTATAATTCTAAAGAATTATCTTAATTTCAAAGCAACCAAATTTTTTGATTGGCTGCACTAATATTTTGGCCAATCCAAAATTGTTCTTTCCAAGATTAGAATTAAACTAAGAATGTAATTTAAGATGATCAACATCAAGGCCTGTTCCAGGTTTCATGAAAAAAATTAAGTCTTTTATTTTGCTAAAATCCACTATAAGGACTCGCCTTCTGACTCAGGACGTATTGCATTTCACTAACATTAACAGATCTTACTTTAACTCAACCCTGCAAAATAAACAGACTTAATTCAGTTAACAGTTTTAAGTCCATTATTTTGCAGAGCTGAGCTTGAAATATGTCAGCTCAAGATTTGAGAATTTTACTGAAGTTTGTTAATGTTTGTGAAATGTGTCTCAAATACCCAACTAAAGTCAGACAATGATTTGAGCAGATCTGTGCAAAACAATAGACTTAACCCTTTCCCAAACAAGCCCTGGTTTTCAGCACAAATCTTTTGAAAACACTGTGGGAAAAGAAGAAATTGCTCGTAATGAGCAATTTCTCCTTTTCCCACAGTGTTTTCTACTCTTTTTGATAACTTTCTGCCATTTTCATCAAATTTAAAATTGTCATCTGCAGACTCTTTCAATTTGGACCAGTCCAAAATTTGTCATTTGGGAAAGGGTTAATTATTTTCAAGAAACCAGGCCGTTTATTACACAAACCATTTTCAATAACATTCTTATTCCTATTCTACAGAATTTTCCAAATTTCAAAGCAAAGCAATTTCTGATTGGTTAAACCAACCAAATGGCTTAGCCGATCAGAAATTGTGTTACTTTTCAAAAGAATATGACTACAAAGGTAAATAACCCTTTACTAAACAATCCGGGGTTTTAACGACTCCAAAGGAAATGGCTTTTGAAAACATTACTGGAAAAGGAGAAAATGCTGGTAACCATCATTTTCTCCTTTTCCCACAATGTTTTCTATCCTTTCAAAGACACATACTATCATCTGAACATGCTTTCAATTTGAAGAGTTACAAAGGGTTGGTACATATAGACCCCGATATATGAGAGGGAGATCATTTACTTAAGTCAGATTGGGTGAAAGAGTGGCCCCTAGAATGTACACAACCAATTTATTGAAACTGAGCAATATACTCAAAGGCAATCACAAAGTTCACTTACTAAGTATCAACACTTTTAAGGCCAGTATAAATGTGACTCCTTAGAACAGACTAAAATACAATCCAATAAAACTCAGAAAGATTTTTATCTTGCGGGCTTTACAAAACAAGCTGACAATATGCAGCAGTTTTGTCTCTCATAAGGTAGAAAAAATCATAGGAATAGTTACCATCATCATTTTCTTTTTCCGTGATATTTTCAAGGCATTCTTCCACAGTGTTGTTAAAGGATTGTCCAGTAAAAGGTTAACTTTTTACAAAACAGTAAAATTTCAGACCAGACCAAATTGAAAGCAGACAACAATATAAATGAGATTAAATTATGATTTCTGGCTCTGATAGGGTAGAAAAACATTGTGGGAAAAGGAGAAAATGCTGGTTGCCAGCATTTTCTCCTTTTCCCAAAATGTTTTCGAAGGCCATCATCTTCAGGGTAGTAAAAAGTTGGGATTGTGTGGCTAAGACTTAAGACTTGAAAAGAAATTCTGAGTATACAACATTAAAAATATACTTTTAAAATATTTGAGAGTTAAGGTTTAAGAACTGAATACATTTGCAAGCATGTGTCCAACGAAGATCTTTCTCATGGAAAGTAATTTCCCCATCAGCTTTAACCCTTAAAGTGCTGAATTAATGATTTGGACCTTTTTAATTAGGAAAAACAGCCTGAATTATTGCTACTTCAAGGTTGTTTCCATTAGAATATGAAACATAGTAGCAGACAGCATAGATCAAAGATCAGACTGCACATTCTGTGCAGTCCGATCTTGATCTACACTGTCTGCAAAAACAACTGAAGTTGGTTCCAGGGCTTTAAGGGTTAATGTTTTCAAAACAAGTCTGCTGCAGGACCAAGAAAGACCAAGATCAGATTTGTTTGCTGGTGTTGAGAAGTTAAGGGTCAGGTCAGCCAAGTGAAAATCGAATTGAGCCATGCTCTGTGAATAGAGTTTCACTCTTTACCACACAAGAAAATTTCAAACTTGTCTAAATTGAATGCATATGCAGATGATAAAATAAATGTGACCCAAAAAGTGAATTTTGATTTGGAAAGGTAGAAAACAGTGTGGGAAAAGGAGAAAATGCTGGTAAACAGCATTTTCTCCTTTTCCCACAATGTTTTCAATAGGCTTTTTGCTCAGGGTCGTTAAAACCCGTGATTGTGTGATACAGAGTTTAATGCATCTGCAAAAAGTATGGACTTGGGTCTGCTTGTACAGTCCGCACAGGCTGACCTGGGTTGAGGCTTTTTGTTTCTACTTAATTTTCTGAAGGTCGAAGGACCATTCCACCTCACAATTCAGTCCATTGTCAGTCAAAATGGATTTTATGGCTCCATATGATATGATGACTTCCTTGCTAAAATGCATCTTGGAGATTCATTAACCCTTTACCACACCATCCTGACTTTCAACGACCCTGAGAGAGAAGCCTTTAGAAAACATTGTTGGAAAAGGAGAAAATGCTGGTAACCAGCATTTTCTCCTTTTCCCACAATGTTTTATACCCTGCCTAAAACAAATTTCAATTTTTGAATAACATTTAATATGTCGTCTGCAAAAGCTTTCAATTTGGACGAGCCTAAAATTTTGTCGTTTGGTAAAGAGTTAAACCACCTTTTTCCAGAGTATGGCTCATTTATAACTAAGCCTTACATACATCAACCTTTTGCACAAGTTTTAACAACCTCGAGGAAAAAGGGTTGGAAAAGATTAGACCAGCCCTCCCCTTATTCCTGCACGTTTCTCTGCCATACCAAAGGCTAATCTGATTGTTTAACCCTTTCCCAAACAAGCCCTGGTTTTCATGTGTCTGCAGTACAAGTCTTTTGAAAACACTGTGGGAAAAGGAGAAATTGCTCGTAACAAGCAATTTCTCCTTTTACCACAGTGTTTTCTACATTTTTTGAGACCTTTCTGCCATTTTCATCAAATTTAAAATTGTCTGCAAACTCTTTCAATTTGGACCAGTCCAAAATTTGTTGTTTCGGAAAGGGTTAAGCCCCATTCGTTGTCTGCAAATGTTTTCAATTTGGACAAGTTCAAAGTTTTGCTGTCTTAGAAAGAGTAAAATCTCTACCAAAAAAACTAGTGTTAGAAATGTCCAAATTTGGAGCAGGAGCAGACAAATTAAATGTGGCTCATAATATTGAGATTTGTCCTTAACTCTTTACCGCATAATCCAGACTTTTGATGACCCTAAGGAAAAAAGGCTTTTGAAAACGTGGGAAATATAATCCAGACTTTTGATGACCCTAAGGAAAAAAGGCTTTTGAAAACTGATGGAAAAGGAGAAAATGCTGATAATCAGCATATTCTCCTTTTCCCACAATGTTTTCTTTTCTATTATAGACAAGTTCTGTTATACGAGCCACCTTCAGGTTTGTCATCTGCAAATGCTCTCAATTTGGAAAAGTCTAAAATTTTCTCGTTTGGTAAAGAGGTAAATTGGTAAAAACATGGATGGAAAAGGACAGTATGCTAGAAGACAAACAGAAGTCATGCTTACTAGATGCTATCAAATTTTTTACCATGCAACAAAATTTTCAACTTTGTCCATGTCTGCCTTTGAAAGGGTAGATAAACATTGTGGGAAAAGGAGAAAATGATGGTTGCCAGCATTTTTTTCTTTTTCCCACATTATTTTCAACAGTCTTTCTCTAAGTCGTTGAAATGCAAGATTGTTTGCATAAAAGGTTTAAGTTATGCAACAGTTGCCACTGCACTCGTCCACAGCCACCTGCTTTATTTTTGCCAGTGCTTAATATATTTTTTTTGTTAGTACTTAATTCATGGCGATTATCTATGATCCTTCAAAGCTGTAAGCTACAAATCTTTTTTCAGTAAGTTAAGAGTAGAATTTTTCAATCAATAACAATAACTGTAGGCAAATCTTCACTGTTGGATTCATCATCACCCTTTGCCAATTGATTCTCTATAGCTTGAACAGTAGCTTTGACGTAACTTGTTAAACTCTCTGTTGGGTTCTTCTTTCTAGGTCTTCCTCTTCCCCGTTTCAGTAGTTTTGAACCTCCTCTCTTGCTTTCAATAACATTACCAAAAGCTTTAGAAACATTTTGTGGGGACAACTGTCTGTCAGTCTTTTTGGTTATATATGGAACTTTTATTGAAGACATTCTAACTGGTTGGCTATTATGGACTGCACCTCTTTTAGCAGTGACTGCTAACTTTTTGCTTACAATTTTCATATTGGTTGCTTTGGAAGAAGTCTCAGCTTTCGTTTTCATGGAGTTCCCTAGATAAATTGCCCCATGGTGTCTGTATGTACCAGTTACTTGCCTTGTTCTTCCCCTGGATGATGTTGTAACTGATTCTGTATCAGAATCTTGTATTTCAAGCGGGTCGCTTGCAGAACTTCCAAAACCTCTATTTGTACTTGTGCCATGGACCTTCTGTGATTTTCCCCTTGTGGGTAACTGATCTGATTTTGCAACATCTTGCTCTTTATCTTCACTACAAGCAGAACTTGCAGATCCAAAACCTCTACCACGGCCTCTTCCCCTTGTAGTTCCCCTCCTTGATCTGGCTGACCGTCGGGCCCTGACAGAGCCTCTCACAGATCTGGCCAAAGAATCTCTCACGAGTTTAGCTGAAAGATTACTTGATATTCGACCTCGTGTAGATCCCCTTGAACCAATAACCCTACCCCTACCTCTTCTTACTCGAACTGCAGCTTGTCCCCTTATTACGGAATCAGAATTCACTCTACCTCTCCTTTGACTAGCCCATCGCCCTCTGCCAGACCCTCTTAGCAACCCAGAACTTCTCCCTCTACTAGAAGCTCTTTGTAGACCAGACCCTCTCCCTTGACCAGATCCTCTCCCTCGACCAGACCATCTCCCTCTGCTAGACCCTCTTAGTAGACCAGAACCTCTAAGCACTCTAGATCCTCGTCCTGGACCAGACCCTCTTAGCAGCCCAGAACTTCTCCCTCTAATGGACCCTCTCTGAAGTCCAGAGCCCCTCCCCCGGCCAGAGCCTCTCCCTTCACTGGTAACCCTCCCCCGACTCGAACCTCTTGCTCGACTTGAGCTTCTCCAAGTACTTACACCAGTGACACGACCCCGCCCAGCTGCAATTCTAGATTTTCTAATATTTCTTGCTCCTCTGAAAGTAGATCTTTGGTTGCCAGTTACAGAATGCTTTGACTGTTTACTAGGATCCTCGGGCACTGTATGTGTCTCTCTCGAGTCCGACATATAATCTGAATCATCATATTCTGTATCACTAAATTTGTCTTCATCACTGTAATATGTATTGTGATGGGCTCCAGCCCAATTATAGTTTACAGGTCTGTTGGAATCCACAGATTCTATCACCACATTAGGACTACATATACTAACACTGGTATAGAAACCTGGCTTCCGAAACTCTGATCCCTCAATGTTTTGAATGGATGGCATCAGGTTTTCTGTTTTGACATCACTGTGCACATTGCTTTCTATTCCACCAGGTCGAGCCAAATACTGTAAAAAAAAAAAAGATACAAATTGTTTTTGTGACTGGTCACCACCATTTTTGCCTTTTGCAACAATGTGGTGTCCATGGTAGAGAAATACAGCACCGGCCTTGTGATCGTAGGGTCCAAAGATCGATAGCACAGAGCCAGTATCAACTCTGGGACTGTTCATTGGCTAACACGTTCTGCGCCAGTACTGGTGTAGTTTCCAGGAAGCAGAATCGAGAGAGATTTGTATAAGATGTATGAACTTGTTTCTCAATCGAAGTAAAATAAATGTGCCATGCTCTGGCAAAGGGGGCTTTATGAATCTCCATGATGCATGATACAAAGCAAGTCAAAACATAATTAGGTATCCATAAAATCCATTTTGTCTAGCAACCTACTACGTCATGGGGTAGAAAGGTCTTTTAACCGTTTCCCAAACAAGCCCTGGTTTTCACGTGTCTGCAGTACAAGTCTTTTGAAAACACTGTGGGAGAAGGAGAAATTGCTCGTAACGAGCAATTTCTCCTTTTCCCACAGTGTTTTCTACCCGTTTTGAGACCTTTCTGTCATTTTCATCAAATTTAAAATTGTCGTCTGCAAACTCTTTCAATTTGGACTAGTCCAAAATCTGTTGTTTGGGAAAGGGTTAACATGCAGAAAATCAACTCATGGCAAACGTGTCGGCCAAGATCAGTCTGTGCGGACTGCAAAGTAAGTGCGACTTAAAAATCAAATGTTGTTTGGACCAGTAGAATACATTTTGAGAGAGGATAAAATAAAATTACCAGCATTTTTTCCTTTTCCCACAATGTTTTAAAAGGCTTTCACTCAGGCTTATTACAACTCATGATTGTGTAGTAAAGGGCCTATATTCAATATGGGCAAAACACACTTATTACAAGATCTGTTTGATCAAAAACTGAAACCACAGTTACAAGGTGCACTTAGATCAACAACAAAAGCATATTTGAGCCATTCTCTGGGAAAAGGCAGCTTAATTCATCTCCGCAATGCATTATAACAAGCAAGTTATCACATGCTCATGGATCCATAAAGTCCATTTTGCCTAACAACAGACTGAATTGTGGGGTACACTGACCCTTTGACATCAGAAAACTGACCAATAGCGAAAAGTTTCAGCCCAAGTCAACCTGTGCGGACTGAGCAGGCGGACCTGGGTCAATACTTTTCGCAAATGCATTAAGCCCCCTTTTCACAGCTCATTTATTTCCGCTCCACTGAAAAGGTACATACATTACAGGTGGGAGTGTTGCTCTGGAAAGGGGGGCTTTCACCCTTTACCAAACAATTCCATGTTTTATGGACCCTTCAGCAGAAGGCTTTTGAAAACAATGCAGGAAAAAAATGAGGAAATGTTGACAGCCACAATGTTTTTTATGTTTCAAAAACAGAAATCATCTTTTGAACTACCCTGACCTTGTTGTCTGCAAATGTGTCAAATTTGGACATGTCTACAATTTTGTTGTGTGGTAATAGAGTTTACACATCTTTGTCATGTATTATCTCTTTACCACATGATGCCGTCTTTTAACCCTTTACCACACAATCCCGACTTTTAACGACCCTGGGAAAGAAGCCATTTGAAAACATTGTGGGAAAAAGAGAAAATGCTGATAACCAACATTTTCTCCTTTTCCCACAATGTTTTCTAACCATTCAGAAACAAATGCAATCATTTTAGCCACATTTGTCGTCTGCAAATGCTTTCAAATTGGAACAGTCTAATATTTTGTTGTTTGGTAAAGAGTTAAGGACCCTGAGAAAGAAGCATTTTGAAAACATTGTGGGAATAGTAGAAAATGCTGGTAACCAGCATTTTCTCCTTTTCCCACAATGTTTTCTACTCTATCAAACAAAAATCACATCATTTGAGCCACACTGACATTGCCGTCTGCAAATGATTTCAATTTGGAAGGGTATAAATTTTTGTCTTGTGGCAATGGGTTAAACCCAGCAAGTTTTTACACAATATGGATCCATCGTGTCTGAAACCAAATGAACCATGAGGTAGAATGGTCCTCAACTCTTTACTAGATGACAAAATTTAGCCTTGTCCAAATTGAATGCATTGGCAGACGACAAAATAAATTTGACTCAAAAATTGAAATTTGTTTTGGAAAGGCTAGAAAACATTGTGGGAAAAGGCACAATGCTGGTTACCAGCATTTTCTCCTTTACCCATGGGACAATGTTTCCAAAACCTTTCTTTCTCGGGGTCATTAAAACCTGGGATTATGTGGTAAAGGGTTAAACATGTAGCTAACTTACCAATGTCAACAAGTTCAGACCCAGGTCAGCCTGTGCAGACTGACATTAGCTGACACTTTTTTGCAGGTGCATCAAACTGCCTTTCAACAGAGCATGACTTACTTGAACAATGCATATCACAGTATCATACCTTTTTTTATTATTAAAAAATATTGTAAAATAAGAAATAAATTGCATTAGTTAGAATGCTTTTAAATCCATTTTGGTGGCACAAAGCCTGTTCATTAACAGAAATTGAAACAGTTTTGTTCCAGATAATTTTCCATTATCCTCTGAATTTTCTAGGCCAATATTCAACAACCATCCAAGCATCCAAGTCTGATTCTACATTAACTTTTTACCAAACGACAAAATTTTAGACTCCAAATTGAAAGCATTTGCAGACAACAAAATAAATGCGACTCAAAATTTGAAATTTCTTTTGGGAAGAGTAGAAAGTATAAGAAAGTATACCATTTCTGATTGGATAAACAATTTGGTTTAGCCCCACAGACCTTTTGTTTCTTTGAAATTCTGAAAATTCTTCCGAATTAAAATCAAATTAAGAATGGTTGGTGACTGGGGACCCAGTGTGACAAGTCCACATCTAACATGACCCAAGACTATTTTGATAAAGACTTACCATATCCTGTTGTGGACTGTACTTCGGGGCCTGGTGCCATTTCTTGTCAAAATCCAGCAATCGTTTCTTTATCCTGGGACTGCTGCACCCCTAAATAATTTACAATCCATCACTCTTCAACATTAACACTTAAATTAACCTATAACCAAGGAAAACTTAGTTTTTACAATGTTAAGGAAGATGGATTTTATTATAATGTTTTCTACTCCCTTTTTTCCCCATAATTTAAGCAACAGTTAATTAGTCGTCTGCCAGAGCTTTCAAAATGGACAAGCCCAACATTTCGTCGTCTAGGATAAAAAAATCAATTCTTTACCAATTAATAGTGTGACTAACCTATAGGAAGAATTTAGAAATGTCACAAACTAGAAACTCTTAGGTCTGATCTTGATCAACACTGTCCTAATAACCAACTTTAGTCATACTTTCAGGTTATCTCAAATACCTCAAGCTCCTGCAGACAATCTTTTGGGTCTTGAAGCGGAACAACTTTTCAAAACAATGGGGCAGAAGCAGAAATTCCTCGTCACCAGCTAGTTTCTCCTTTTGCCTCAGTTACCCCAGTATTGATGACCCCTTTGACATTTTCTGTACTTCAGAATAACATTATTTACCCTTATTCTTAACCCTTTACCACACAATCCCGACTTTTCATGCCCCTGAAGAAAAAATCTTTTGAAAACATAATGAGAAAAGGAGAAAATACTGGTAACCAGCATTTTCTCCTTTTCCCACAATGTTTTCTACCCTCCATCCCCCCAAAAATTTCAGTTTTTAAGCCACATTTGATTTTTTGTCAGCAGATGCTTTCAATTTGGACCAAGTCTAAAATTTTGTTATTTGGTAAAGCGTGAACAGTTGTTCTTTTTGTACTGTGTAATTGTTCTTTTGATGTAATGGTTTAACTCTTTACCACACAACAAAATATGGACACAACAAAATTGAAAGCATTAGCAAATGACAAATTAAATGTAGCTCAAAGATGACTACTGTTTTTGATATGGTAGAAAACAATGAGGTAAAAGGGGATGTCACTCCTTTTCTACAATGTTTTCAAAGCCTTTTGAACTCAACATTGTTAAAACTAACAACGTTGTTAGAATTATGTGGTACAGGGCTAAGTAAGCCTTAGGTTATTCATAGTATACAAATAATCTCTTCGTTTTTCTTCTATTTATTCAAGTGATCAAGAATTCCACGATAAGTGTGCCAAAATGACCCTGTACATGTACTTAGATATCTAAATTGTCCAAAAGCAAGAAAACCAGTAGGTCGCTGGTTTGAATCTCCAGCTCAGCCAACTTCTTTTCGAGGATTGAATTGATGAGTCACTGCAACAGGATCCAGTGCTGATCATCGTTTCATGTTTATGTGGGAAGAATACTGTGCAAATTACTGGTAAAACAACACAGGAAAGCATAAACAGATGCTCTGGCTGCCACAATATAACTGAAATGATTTTGAAAATAGTATTACACACCATACAAATAAAACAAAACCAGAAAAATCTGCTCTATCATTTTATCATAGACAACAAGATTTTTTTTAAGGTAAAGAAAATCAGAATTTGTGTTGGAGTGCAAAAACATCACCAGACAATACCAACCTCATCTGTATTGGATGCTTGTTGACTGATGACTGTCTCTTCTGATGTCATTTCTGTGTAGGTTCGTTTCTGTGGAGTTCTGTCATCATATTCAACAGATGACACTTGGGCTGGAAAATGTTGTTTTCTGGGTGTTAAACCAACAGCAGCAACATTTCTTAACATGTCTCTGTCTTCATAATCAACCATGTCATCACTGTAGTCATCACAGAATTCAGTCACATTACACTGGGAGAAATCTTTTCCAGCTTTAGAGGGATCACTCTGATCACAAATGTTAGGTTTAGACAGATCGGCTCTGTCACTATGATCACCTTGTGATTTATTTGTAAAAAGTCGAACAATGGAAACTGGTTTGACATCATTATCTACACTTTCTGTGTAATGTGAACCATTTTGGGGGTTATCAGCTTCTTTTCTCTTCTCTTCTTTCTCGCTGTCATCATCAGAATCTAAATCAATTATTTCAACATTGCTAAGGTTTTCAGTTTGTTGACTCGTTTCATTTGCTATCTCTTCATTTACATTTTCATCCACATCACTTCCTTTTGTATCTTTTTCTTCTTTATTTTCACCAGGTTGAGGAGGGAGTTTACTGATATCTGGTTTTGTCTCTGGTATGTCTTGTCCAACATCTGCATTGGTTTCTCCTCCTCCTTCCTCCTCCTCATCATCTTCAATAACAAAAAAGTCTTGTGTGTCAGACACAGACTTATCAACATTTTTAGTTATCTGATATGTGTTATCTTTATCATCATCTACAGTTTCAACAATTTCTTCACAATCCATGTCAAAGTAATCCTGTCCTAATTCATTGCCTGTTGATGGCAAATTTTTGTTAGAATTTTTTTCTTCACCTAAGTCAATCAGATCTATGACATCTTCAACACAATTTGTGTCACGTGTAGTTACAGTGTTTTTGTCTGACGTGCTTACTTCTGTGGTGCTCTTTTCTATTTTCTTCCCATCCCTGTTTTGTACAACTGGAGATTCAGGAGTGGAAGCATTTTGACTGGTTACTACTGTAGACTGATTGTCAATGGACTGGCTTAGTCTGTAGCTGTTTTGTTTATCATCTTCTGGCTCACATGCAGAATCACTTCCATTACTTTTGGTACTTTTATTAGACTCATTGACATCATTTGTTGTACTTGCCTTAACATGAATATCCTTGGATAGCTGGTCTGTGCCTTTCTGTCTTTTATTCATGCAATGCCAAACTGCTTGTAGTAAAAGCTAAAATAAAAAAAAAAAAAACCTCTTGCTCAAAACTTTTTAGTAGTCTATTAAAAAAACTAGAGGCCCTTCAGGACCTGAAATTGCTCTATTGGCAGTAATTTTGCTTTTTTTTTCTAGCATACATTATGAATTCACGTTGCAAAAAGGTGAAAGACAAACACCCCCCCCACCCCAAAAAAACAAGGTGTTGTTGTTGCAACTGTGCCAAGAAAGCACAATTGGGCGTGTTGAATTGAACAAATAGTGAAAAATTGAAGTACAATTTCTCAAAACCAAAGCCAAATTTGATAGGGTTTCAGTACTCATTGAATTAAACAATCCCTGCAAATTTCAAAGAAATGTGACTAATAATGTGGACTGTGTTGAGTAAACAATACTAAATCTTCAAATGGCTGCTTTTCCTAAACTGATAGCCAGATTTTCTTCATTTTAAATAGAAATCAATCCCTTGATGATACAAATAATGTTTGCAAGTTTCAAAAGAATTGGACCTACAAAGCAACTGTGCAAGTTTCATGAAAATTCGCCACAAATGCCGAGTCGTTGTAGCGTAAACAAGAAATGTAGATTTTCAAATTTAAATGCTACTGTTCCCGTACTGATTGTCAAATTTTTGTCAAAATCAATAAGATTCAAGCTTTTGATGATATACAGCAAATGTGCAAGTTTCATGAAAATCCAATTACAAATGCAGACTTTATCGCATAAACAAGAAATGTAAAATTTGAACTTTAAATGGCTACTTTTCCCATACTGATTGTTAGTTTTTTGTCAAAATAAAGTTAAAGCTATTGATGAGATAAACAAACTGTGCAAGTTTCATGAAAATCCAATTACAAATGTAGACTAAAAACACATAAACAAGAAAAGGAAATTTCGAACTTTAAATGGCTACTTTTTCCATACTGATTGTCAGATGTTTTTTTCACAATCAGTAGGATTCAAGCTATTGATGAGATAAACAGACTGCAAGTTTCACGAAAATCAGACCAAACTGCAGACTTAATCATGTAAACAAGAAATTGAAAAGTTAAACTTTAAATGGCTACTTCTCCCACACCGATTGTCAGATTTTGTTCAAAATCAATAGGGTTCAAGCTATTGATTAGATAAACAAACTGTGCAAGTTTCACAAAAATCCAACCACAACTGCAGACTTTATGGCATAAAAAAGAAATTGAAATGTTGAACTTTAAATGGCTACTTTTCCCACATTGATTGTCAGGGTTTTTTTTATCAAAATCAATACGGTTCAAGCTACTGATGAGATAAACAAACTGTGCAAGTTTCACAAAAATCTGGCCACAAATGCAGACTTTATCGCATAAACAAGAAATGGAAATTTTGAACTTTAAATGGCTACTTTTCCCACACTCATTGTCAGATTTTTTTCGAAATCGATAGGGTTCAAGCTATTGATGAGATAAACAAACTGTGCAAGTTTCACGAAAATCTGACCACAAATGCGGACTTAACATGTAAAGAAGAAAAGGACTAATGGACAGACGGATGGACAGACAGACAGACAGACGGACGACGGAAACCGTGCCATAAGCTCTGCTGGCTTACAGCCAGTAGAGCTAAAAAAACGCTGGAAAAGAAGAAATTTACACAATTTTTCACAACTTTGAAGTAATCTTTGCGACCCCTTACCAAACAATACCATGTTTTAACAATCAAGAGGATTCAGTCCAATGGAAACAAAATTGGAAAAAGAGAAAATGAAGTTTACCAGCATCACCTCCATTTTCCACAATGTTTTCTACCTTTTCAATTTTGATAGGTCTAACTTTTTTATCATTTGGCAAAGAATTTCCAGAGATAATCTGGCCAATCATGTGACGGCAATATCTATCTGAGCCATGCTCTGTGGAAAGGGGGCTTGATGCATATGCAAAAAAGTATCGACCCAGGTAGGCCTGTGCAATTCACACGGGCTGCTCTGGGCCAAAACTTTGCTAATTATACATTTTCTGCATTTCTGCAGCACGAAGGACTAGCATACCTCATAATTCAGTTGGTTGTTATACAACATGGATTTTATGGAACCATAATTATGTGATGACTTGCTTGGTATAATGCACCATGGGGATGCATTAAGCCCCCTTTTGCCAGAGCATGGCTCATCTATATGCCTTCATTCCTAGCTGAAAATCTCCATTTCATTTAACCCTTTACCAAGCAGTTCTGTGTTTTAACTCTTTCACTTCCAACTCTGAAATTCCACCTTTTTTTAGGTCTAATAGTAACTAAAGTTTAATTGTTAGTGAAGATGGCTTTAGTCACAGATAAGTATAGGACAGCAGATGGTTTAGATCCAAGATCAGACTGCAGGTTCTGTGCAGTCTGATCTTGACCTACCTCGAGCACAAAAGCCACACAAAACATCACTGGTAATGAAAGAGTAAATGACTCTAGGTATAAAGGGGCTTTTGAAAACATTGTTGGAAAAGGTGAAAGTGCTGATTGCTGGCATTTTTTTCCTTTTCTCACTATGTTTTCTACCCTTTCAGAACAAGTTCCATTGTTTTATCCAGATTTAATTTCACATCTGCAAATGTTTTTCAACATGGAAGTCTAAAACTTTAAAACGCAATTGTGGATGCATTGACAGAAGGAACAAGGGATGCATGCATGGACAACTCAGGGACTGCTAACAGTATTCTAAATTTTTTCAGGAGCATAAAAATGTGAAATCTGTTCTTTGATCTACACTGTTGGCTTTGCAGAGATACTATAGACAAAAGCAACCTTGATCTTGCAATCTCTGGGGTTTTATTTCTAAACCACAAATGTCTCTTCGATTTTTTCGGCATTAGAAGGGTTAAAACTATAAGTCTAAGTTAACTCTTTACCAAACCACAAAATTTTAGACTGGTTCAAACTAGAGGCATTTACAGACAACAAAACAAATGTGGTGAAAATTATAAAATTTGTCTTTTAACCCTTTACCACACAATCCCGAGTTTTAATGACCCTAAGGAAAAGGCCTTTTGAAAACATTTTGGGAAAAGGAGAAAATGCTGGTAACCAGCATTTTCTCCTTCTCCCAAAATGTTTTATACCCTTCCAAAGGTAAAATTCTATTTTTGAGTGACAATTATTTTGATGTCTGCATAAGCTTTCAACTTCGACCTGTCCAAAATTTTGTTGTGTGGTAAAGAGTTAAAGGGTAGAAAACATTGTTGGAAAAGAAGAAAATGCTGTTTACCAGTATTTTCTCCTTTTCCCACCATGTTTTCCAAGGCTTCTTTCTCAGGGTCGTTAAAAGTTGGGATTGTGTAGTAAAGGGTTAAGGTAAATAAAATTTGAAAAACAAATCATCTTATTGTAGTTTTGTCCATAACCCACCTCTCCTGCATCTACATTGTTTTTTGATGCTAAACTACTGGCAAATTTATACACATCTTCAGCCAAACTGGTCCCTTCTTTTAATGATGTTGGATTCATTTTGAATAGGTTTTACTCAACCATCTGACTGATCTGCAATTGACAAAAAGACCAAATTAGAACACATGTATGAAGGCCCACTAACTACAGGTACCACAAAGGAGAAATATCAGAAGCTAGACAAAATTACTTACGGAAATGATGTGTGAAAAAGAGAAAAATTTTTGCTGGGCTCTCTAGGGTATTTTGAGTATTAAAGTTAATTCTAACCAGCATGGTTCTCAAAAAAGAATTGAAAAAGATGGCACACATTTTTGCCGTATGTGAAAAATTGATCTGATAAGACATGTCTGTTGAAATGGGAGGGTTATGCCATTTCAACTTGCAATGGGAGAAAAAGATGCTAAAACAAAGTCTAAAAGTACTCCACAATAACTTTAATATTAGGTTCAGAACCATAACCTTAGGGTCAATCAGCTACTCTACAATAATGCCACAGAATTTAGCTCTGTAGCAGTGGCATTTAAAGTACCAAATTACATCTGTTGAATGTCAGGATAATCAAATTTTGCTGTCATCACTAAGTCACCACATTATAAACAAAAGCTCTGCAAAGCAGGACAATATACACCCAAAACCAGCAGGAGCAGGCAAGCTTTGGCCTCTTGCTGTGAACTAGTCCAAATATTTAGACGTATACATGCTTATTTACCTTTCAACATTTATCATTGGACATTTCACATTTTATTTTTCTTATTGCACGTAACGTCTAAATGGGTCCCATTAAGTTCTATGTAGCAAATCGGATCTCTCAAAAACCAGTATTACTGCAATAGAGAACTTAATTTACCTTTAGGAAGAACTTTGTTTGAAAATATTCAGCCTTTGTCTTACTAAATACTGGGCAGATTCATTCAGAATTCGGCCAGATCACTTGTATGTTGGATTGCAGACAGAGTCGCCGCCATATTTTTCAGTCATGCAGACAGTTGCATAACAAACCAGAAGTGACTTTCAGTTTATGAACGAAATCTGTTTCAATAATCAAACAAGACCGAAGCAAACAAAATTTCGTTTTTAAAAAAAAAAAACATATCATTCTGTAAGTTGCATTGCCCCATAGGACAGTTCATTTGGCACAATCAAATCTCTTCCATGGCAATTCATAATAAAACAGAGTGGTGTTGAATCTGAATGGATTTAGCTCATAAGTAGGCAAGAGTAGTATATGTTTTGTTGTTTTGAGGAAAAAACACATTTACCCCATTAGGTATATTATTTTTTGAGGCCAAAATACATATTTTCCCCATTAGATATATTATTTGTTTGAGTTTAAATATGTATTACCACCCCTCTTCCATCAACCAACACATCACACATCATGCAACGGCTAGCCAATCACTCATTCACTCACTCACTCACTTAACACATAATCATCATAATAACAATTTCATGTAACATTAAGCATGCTCATAAAATTAAAAAAAAAATGGGTCAGCTACTCCTCTGATGAAGGTTAGCAAACAAATGGCTCAACCTTTTTTATAAACATTTTTTACTTAAGTTAAATTTTTTTAAAAAAAATAAAATTTAAAAAAAATTTAAAATTAAAAAAATTTAAAAAATTAAAAAAATTTTTGATTAAGAAAAACCATCGCATCATGCTAACCGGCTAACACATCAGCCAAACAATCACTTACATCTGACAATTGCTTAACCTTTTTTCCACCCCATCAACCAACGCATGACGCAATGGCTAACCGGCTTATGAGTTAGTGGGTGGGTTAAGATTTTGATAAAAAAAATAAAAAAAAATTTAAAAAATTTATTTCTATTAGCAAGAAGTAAAAAATTGATTTAAATGTAAAAAATATCTCATATAGTAATATGTAAGATAGTAAAACATGGATGCAACAAAAAAAAAAACAGACATAAATAAAAATAGATTGTGTATTGACCGTGCTCCCAACTTTAATATTAAAGAATTTACAATACAAGGAATAATGGAAAATCTTGAAGGGCATATAGATTTTCTACTAAATCATATTGATAATGGTTGTAGTAATAATCTTATTGAGCGTGTCACTTGCTTTATTCATGGTAAAAGAAAAACTTTTAAAGGAAAAAATAAAAATGAAGAAAGGAAAAAATTTATAAAAGATTACATTAATAAAAACTATAATTTGTTGAAAACAGAAGCTAAGTTTTTTTATGAAAATGAAGAAGATAAA
Source organism: Tridacna gigas (assembly GCA_945859785.2). Lineage (NCBI taxonomy): Eukaryota > Metazoa > Mollusca > Bivalvia > Cardiida > Cardiidae > Tridacna > Tridacna gigas. The sequence continues at coordinate 36,010,412 of OX244036.2, read as the reverse complement.
ACTAATAAAATACATTTAAGAAAAAGAAGAAAAATAATAGAAAATCTTAACTTAATTTTTAATATTTCCTACTATGTAATTGATCAATAAATAATAAATATTTTTATTTTGTACTTAAAAGCAAAATAAAAAATGCCTGTGAAAATAAAAAAATGAATTAAGTAAAAATTTTATTTATTAAAAAATAATAATGGAAGATAAAATTAAAAGGTTTCCACCTCAAATAAAATATCCAGTTTTATTTTATCCAAGAAACTAGAGGCGCTTGAGCGCCTGTATCGCTCCACAGGCCTGATATTTCTATAATGGCGAAAAGAAGTTTTTAACAATTACCATTCAATCCTGCATTTTAGCTCACTCAAAAAAAAGGGATTGAAAAAACTTGTGAGAAAAGAAGAAAAAAATGGTAACCAGCATTTTCTTAGTTTCCCACAATAATTTCTATCCTTTTTTATATATGTCTTACTAATTTGAAGATATGTTGTCTGCAACAGGTCCTTTCACAAACCATTTTGGGTGGGGAAACATCAAAATATAGAAAATATGTCTTTCTCAGGGTCGTTAAAAGTTGTGATTGTGTGGTAAAGGGGTAATCTAAAAGAACAGCTAGGAGGGCAAATGAATGAATGTTATAGCAATATAGATCAACTTACATCAATACACCAGATAGAATGAAATATGCTGGCATACAATGAACACCTAATCCCTAATAATCAACTTTTCACAGTCACAGTTAGAATGTCTTCTGTGGCAAACAACACAAAATGGTCTACAAATGCATTTACATAAATCAAATATCCTGCTCCAGGGCACAGATTAATTCTGGTGTACTGAAGTTGTGGGATCAGTTTGACTGGATAACATTAATGCCTTATCACAAATGTAAAGCCCTGTCCCACTATGTACCAGGTCACCAGGATTTACATCCCTTCTGTCCACTCTGCATTTACTCATTAGTAGGTCAACAAACCTTTACCAGAACTAATAAAAGTGCAGAGGTTCTCTTGTTCTATATCAAAAGGACTATAAAGTACCTACAACATGGGGGTTTTGTTATTAAAATACTTTTTCTTTTTTATCTTGGCATGGTTACTCAGGCTTAGTAATAAGGCAAAATTGAAAAGCTCAAGTTGTGAAAGGTGCTCAAGCTTTTATCTTATTTATGGCCAGTGATATTTTATTACTAGTACTAACTAATAGCATATCATTGGAGTAAATTGTGATCTTAATACCAAGGAAAATGTGTGGGCTTAAATAGGACAGCCCTGACTAGGTCAAGTCAATCCAATTTTATTCCTTTTTCTTTGTTAGTCGATAAAACTAACACAATAAATAGTTTTGGAGAAGAACATTTTTTTGAAATATAAGCCTTGTCTATAAAAAAATGTGTTTTTAGGTGTATCATTTTTTTAAAAGGAATTTGGTATACAACCACCATAGAAACAATTTGGCAGACAACCACCATAGGAACTTACCTGCAAAACAACAATGAAATCCAATGAATAGTTTTAGAGAAGAAATTTTTCAAAGATTTTACTTTATACCATAAAAGGAAAATGAGTCTCCCATAAAAGCCATGTTTTTTGACAGATCATTTTTTTTTAAAGGAATTCTGTAAACCTGTATCTAAGGAACATTCCTGCAAAATAATAATGCTATCCAAAGAGCGGTTTGGGAGGAGAAGATTTTTAAAGGTTTTTTACTTTGGTTGCCATGGCAACCAGAATTCTTCATGGAACACAATTATTTGAAGGAATTTGAAAGAGGACCACCAAAGGAACATTCCTGTGAAATTTGGTAAAAATCCAGTCAATAGTTTCTGAGGAGAAGTTTTTTAAAGAAAAAGTTTACGGACGCACGCACGGACGAACGGACGGACAGACGCACGACGGACACAACGCCATGACAATAGCTCGCTGGCCTTCGGCCAGTGGAGCTAATTATATACCATTTTCATTAAGATATATAGAAAAAATTACTGTTGATGATTCTATTACTTTAAAAGAAAAATATGAAAAATTAAAAAACGGAATAAACTATAAAACAGGGAAAAAAATACAATATGGGAAAGAAACTTATATAAATGTTTTACAAGATTTAAAAAATTGTGTACTTTTACTTAATACAAGAGAAAAAGAAATTAGTAAAGAAGATTTACAAGTGATAGAAGAAATTAACAATGAAGTAAACAAAGTAAATAATTTAGTTGAAGAATACAATGAAAAAAGGGATAAAGTAGTTAAAGAAATGGATAAATTAACAAATTGGAAAGATTATATAATTTTTGATGATAAAAAATATGGCCTTTATAAGTATTATTATCCCTCTCTTCATCTTGTAAATGAATGCTATGGTTTATTTAAAATTATACACAAAGAAGAAGGTTTATTTTATAAAATAAAAAATTATCTAACAGGCTCAAATTATAAAAACATTACTCAAGAATGTACAACGTGTGGTAAAATTAAAAAGACAACAGTAAACGAAAATTTATAATTTTTATTTGTTTTTATCACAAATAAAAATTTATTCTTTGTATTCCTTTATCCTATGATGTCCCCAAGCAAGTGTATGAATTCCATCAGGTAAAATAAACCTTTTATTATCATTTGCACTTAATGCTATTTTATTAATTTCTTCTGTATAATTTTGATGCTTATAACTTCTTATATTTGTCATAGTTCTATGATGAATATCATTTTTTTCTAAACAATTCAGATAATCCTGATGTTTTATAGTTTTTTTAACTATATTTTTCTTAATCCCCTAACATTTTTTACTTTCTTCCCCATCATCCATTTTAATACTATACATTTTTGGTTTTAAACCAACGCATTCTTCTATTTCCTCCCCATTTGTTTCATCCTTAAACATGCCAATCACCTTTTTATTTATACCAACTGGAATGCCTGAAGGATGTCCCTCTTTTGGGTAGCCACTTGTATCAAACTTTTCTTTAACATCATCTGAAATATCTTTATAAAAATCTTCTGTTTTAATTTCATACAATAAACTATCCGTATCAGTAAGTCCTAAAGTTGCTCTATCTCCATATTTTGCTTTAATATAATTATAATGAAAATCATACATCAAAGTTTTACTTAACTCAAGAATAGAAAACCCCAAATAAATAGGCTTGTCAAATTTTATTTGTGTTTTTCCCATATGAATGCTTATCAAATTTTCATTAAATATTTCTAAATGCTTAAAGTTTGGTTTGTTTACGAATTTCCTTGCTGATTTTCTACTTCTGACAAGCCTAACATTCACCCTTTTTCTTATATTTTCCATAGTTTTTCCAAATACTGAATTATTCATTAACTTATAAAAATCCTTTTCAAATTCATTTTTTGCACCAGCTCTTAACCGTGTGTTTAGTTCAATGTATGGTTTTAACCAATCACTCTCTTTAAACTTAATCCCTCTATGTATCTTTCCCAATTTTAAACCAAGACTTAAACACTGTTTTAAACTTTCATAATGTATAATATATTTCTTTTTATCATTTAAATTTGGTATTAGTTTTTCAACTCCATTAACTTTAATTCTCTCAGCAGCAAGAGGAAGCTCATTAAAATAATCATGCAGTTCTTTAGGAACATCTAAATCAACTTCTAAAAAACAGGGATGTCGTTTCCAGTTGTTTAATTCCTTTTCTGTCATCCATTTAAATCCACCAATTGGAAGCTTCTGACTCATTGCCCAACCATACAAGTTATTAGCATCTAAATATTTACAAAATATTGAAAGCATATTTGAATTAAACTTTTTACATAAATATTTATTATTTGCTTTTATATACCTTTTAACAATCATCGAAATCCCTCCCCTAATTCCCCTTTCAATAAATTGGATTTTATTTTTATCTCTAATTAGTTTTAACTTAACACCAGTTAACTTTAATGCTGCATCCCAAGCTAAACCAGGTGCAGTAAAATACCAGGCTGGATCTAATTTATAAACCTTAAAACAAACTTCTCTAAAACTTTCAAACACATCAGCTAAAAGAAGAACATCCGTTTTTAAATATAAATCATGATATTCACCAAGAGTTTTAATTTTAAATGTTTTCCATACCTTTTTTGCATGTTCATAATCTTCTTCTGAAATTCCTTTTCCAGTAAGTTTTGAATAAAATACCTCTTTAGGTGGTAATTGCGTTTCATTTAACCTTTCTAAAGAATCAATATATTCATATGGATAAACTCCCTTTCTTCGAAGAAGTTTAAAATCTTCTTTTCTTGGGAAATACTTTCTTAGGTTTTTGAATTGATCATTTTCTAAATTTTCTACTAGTTTTGCTAAACTTGTGCCCATAAATTTAAAACTATCTAAAAACCTTGTATCCTTATAAATATCTACTGTTTTATTTTTATTTTTCCACTGATCTACAAAAGTCTTTTTTGTAAAGCTTATATATTTTTCCTCATTATTTGGAATTACATTAATTTCCCCCTCACTAACACCAAGATTTTTAACAAACAAATGAGTATCATATCCAGACAAATTATGAAAGAAAACAGGGAGAAAGTTTGGTTTACGAAATTTAAGATTACATTTATTATGTGCTGCTCCTCTATATCTACCACTAAAATGACAGTGGTCTCTTACTTTTTTCCATCTATCTTCATCTTTTTTCTTTTTCTTTCCTTTTTCTTCCTCTTCTTCCACTCCATCTTCTTCATCGCTTTCCTCTTCTTCATCACTTTTTTCTTCCTCTCCAAACTTCTTATTACAAAGATAGCAAGTATCTGCCTTATTAAAATCTTTTACATCCTCTGCAGTAAGTATCATATCTTTTTTTGGCAATTTAAAAATCTCCCTGGTTAGGTTTTCTATTTCTTTCACAAACTTTTCCTCTGCTTTTTCCCCTCGATATAGTAACAATCTAGACTTAAAAACATTTTCATCAAAACTTTTTAAAAAGAAAGAATAACCTGTTGGGATATGCATATGAATTTTTGTTGTTGAACTTTTACTTGGGTCTGGTTTTGCATGTTGTATTGGTACAAGCATCGTTTCAAAATCACCATAAACAACAAAAGGATGCCATTGTGTTTTAACCCAGTTTTTAAACATTAGTGTACTTTCTTTTTTTGAAGGCATTTTAATTCTTACAGCATCTTCTTCATAGCAAAACACTCTATGATCTTCTAAAACACTTTCACTTGTAAAATGACCTAAACAGCTCCAACAAAAAAATATTTTATTTGTATTTTTTGTTATTTTTGCTCTTAATAGTGCACTTGGGTTTTTTACCCAAACATAATGGCTATTTTCATCTTCATCTTTTATTAAAAAAAGAATCACCAAATGTTTTCTATCAAAAGTTTCTTTTCTTTGCCTTCTAAGGGGATATAATCCATCTTTCTCATCATAACCTATAACAACGATAGAAAAATCTGGATTTTGATTTTCAAATTTATTAATATCACATAACTTAACAGGACATTCTATTCCTTTCATATTTAATTCTTTTATTTGTTCTTTTAATTTTTTGTCAACTATTTCCGAATGTTCTTTTTTCGGATAAACCACCCTCATAACACAATATAAAAAACAGTTATGGTCCTCCTTATTTTGTATATTAACAAGACCATTTCTGTTATTTGATCTTTTTAATCCTGCTGGTAAAGGCATCCATGAACCTGCTAGCCCCTCCCATAATGGTCTATTTTCTACAACATACAATTTTAATTTTATAACCTCTTCAAATACCCGTCCACTTCCTGATCGTAAAAAAGCTGCAAAATTTTCCATAATTTGTTCTACCATTCCATCATACATTTCATTTACATCACTTTCCCTTGTAATAATTTCATGATGTGAAGAAAGTGGAACTTCTGCATATTGGATACCCTCCGCTGTTTCCCTTGAAAATATACATAAAAGTACTAGCTTTACCTTTGTATTTCTATGGTTTCTTACAAAACTTGTAAATGCTTTCTCTACATACTTCTAAAAAATCATCCGGCCCCCATCCCCTTACTCCATCTATAACATGCTGTGTTGCAAATTCTCTTAATGCTGACGCTTCTTGCCTTAATTCGGTGTTTGGTATTTCTCTTCTTGGTAAGTCTTCTTCTACATTTTCTAAAACTTGGTTTAAAACTTGTGGAATCTGCTCTTCACGCACATTACCAGTTAACCAATTAGTAAAATTTCTTACTCTTCTTCTAACACTCTGAGGAATTACGGCACTAACAACCCTTTGAGCACCACTATATAAATTAGATGCAATCGTTTGACTAGCATCTGTTAATCTATTGATAAATCTTCATGAAAAAGAATTCATCGTTATATTTTTAAAATAAATAAATTTTCCTCAAGTCAAATTTTATTATTTTTTTAAAAATAATAAAATTAAAGAATATCAATCTTATATTTATTATTCCAAACCCTACCATTCCAGTTTTCAATTGTTTGTGGACATCTATCAATAAACTTACTTGCCTTGTAAATTGATGGAAATGTTGTTTCTTCTTCAGTTTCAACATTCTTTAATATTACCGTTTTAGGATTTTTAGCAATATCCTTTAATCTATCATAATTTGGAATTTTTTTTAAATATTTTTTTTCTTCCTCTTCGGGATATAGTCCATGTTCCTTTAAAACATTAATATACTTTTTCTTGTTCCAATATGAATACCACTTAATATTGTTATCTGTTAATATCTTTTTGAAATCAGCAATCTTTAGCATATTTTTATATTAAACAAAAAATTACTTAATATACAACTGACATCTTATTTCCATCACTCTGAAAGTTAATCATCCTGTCACTAAGTAAAACCGCAAATGCTTCAGTATTTGCAGGGGGGTTATTAGTAAATGTTGTTTTAATATGAATATCAGTTACAGAATACTTTAACCTTTCACTTTGCTTTGATACATCAAACACAAACAAAGGAAAAAGGAGTTTGTAATCTGAAGGAGTAATATTAGGGTTTGATACCAATTCATCCATGTTAAAAAACTTTTTTCTAAACAAAGCAGCTTCACTATATATTCTACTAATTTGATTAGCAGTAAAATTTATATCATAATCATATGCTGGATATTTTTTTGAACCTAACATTACATAAATATTTTTAACATTTAAGTTATCAAATATAGCTGGGTTTTGTTCTTGGTCACCACTTTTACCAGTTTGAAAACCAACAATTAAAAAACGTGGCACCTCAGGAGATGATTTAGCTGATAGCCTCCAAGTAAAACCTGTTGCTGCCTGTGGAACCGCAATACTGTCGCTTTGTATCATTCTATATCCAACTGGAAATTTTTCTTTTTTCTCGATAAATTTATAAAGTTCCATCCTATTACCATCTTCCGGCTCTACATGAGGCATAAACCAAGATACCTTCAGTAAATTAACTCTACCAGCATCGGCACCACCAGCTCTAAAAATTGCGTCATTGTCATCATTTCTTGTTAAGGTTAAAGTTTGTTTCATACCATATAAAACTTTGTTGTAATCTTCACAAAAACCGAATATATGTTTCAAAGGTATCCTAAAACTAAAGGTTCCAACAGGAACTGAACTAAAAATTACTGTCTTCTTACTGAAAACCCAGCATTAGTAGCACTAGCTGCATTAACTCCTGTATCCTTATACCACAATTGGTTTAGCCCTTGTGATTTAGCAAAGTCATCTGGGTACTTTAAAAGTCCAAGCATTGTTGTAGCCTGACCAGGATAATTAATGCTTTCTATCTCTTGCCCACTTAGTTGATATCTGATATTTTTAAACAGATATAACAGACCATTATTTGTTAAGGTTGCCTCATTAGCTGCACCATAAACGGTACCATCATTTTTTACTAATTCACCTATAATTTGTAAATATGACTCTGAAGGATGATAAAAAATATCTTGAGTTTCAATATTAATCCTAATATCCCCTCCAGAGTTGTTAAGATTGGTTCCTGTAATAGGGTCATACTCATGATATTCATATTCATCAATACTATCATCTTTAAAAATCGACGCTTTAATGTTTAAAATATCCATTTTATTATATGCAATTATAATTTTTAAGTCAAAATTATAATTGAGTTTTGTTTTTTAATATTCTAGCCATAGTTGAGGGAATGATTTGTTTTCATCATTTACAAAAACACCCTTAAGTTTAATATTTTTAAGTTTTTCTGCAGAAAAGCTTTTTCTCATTTTAGGATAAATTTTATTTCCATAAAGAATGGTTACCTTAGGTATATCATTTTCTTCTAAATATTGATTTACATTTTCTTCAAATTCCTTAATGATATCAGCTTTTTCAGGTGTCAATTTTAAAACAACCTTTTTATAATCATAACTTGTATTGGTAACTTCAAGAATTTCACAATCTTCATTTATCTTAAAGTTAGCAAAAAGGATACCAACCCTTTTAGTATTGTATTTTTCATATTTTGTTATTTTAAATTCAAGATTTGACATTCTTTTTTTATTTAATGTAATAATTTGCTTAACTTAAATTTATTTTTCATAATACTTTAACTCCGGAACCCCTACTATTTAATTTCTTAACTAAATCTTGTATAGCAATGGCACTACCATCTATTAAGGTATTAATATTTTGTGTTGCAGGTTGAGTTGTTGTAGTAGGCTTTTGAGTATATTTTTCTAAAATCTTTTTAGATTTTGGTGTTAAAGCCTTTTGAACTAACTTTTTACCTGCATCAACCGCGGCACTCTTTCCAACCTCTAACGCTTTCTTTGCTCCTTCCTTAGCTACGCTCTTACCAACATCAACTGCTGAAGATGCAATTTGTTTAGCTGCACTGCTTGTAAAAAACCTTGTAAGAAAATTAGCTAAGGTATCAAATATCCCTGCACCACCATAAGCATAATGTCTTTTAAATCCTCTCTTTTGTGATGTAATCATTTTATAGTATAGTCATTAATTTTTTATAATGCTTTGAATTTAATACACATTGTCTTTTTAATTCATCACAAATACTTACAAGCTCATTTCTTACACCTGTATTACCAGCTTCTTTACTTGCCATCAAAAGGTCTAATCTTTCTAACAGTGAGTTAGGGTCAGATGGGATAATGGTAATTCCTTTTCCATCTCTTTTTGCTAGAGGTGATAAACTAGATAATCTTTCTTTAGATGGTGTAGCTATTCTAGGTAATCTAGTTTTTTCTTTTTCCCAAATAGATTTAACAAATTTCCATTTATCCCCCTTGTTAGCTTTGGGGTAAGGGTTGGCAGGGTTATTACCGCGGTGTAGGGCACTAGTTTGTTCCAAAATATCAACATAATTTGAATAATCTCTATCAGTATAGTTTTCACTTTTTGGGTTGTTTGATGTAATAAGTTCCCATAATCCCCTTGATGCTGGATATGCTTCTTGACCAACCCAAAAACGCTTGCCATCATAATCAAATTCCTTATTACCAATATATTTTTTTCCACCTTCTTCATAAATACCAAATGTTCTATCAATATCTTTTAATGATATAAACTCCCTCATTTCCTCTTCCTCTTCCTCTTTCTCAAGGTCTCCAAGGATTGATAGTGCTGGTTGAGGTAACTCTTTAGGTAACTGTTCAATCCCTTCTTTAATAGGTTTAAGCCCTTCTGTAATCTCCTTTGTTGCAGCGTTTTGTGTTTCTGTAATAGGTTTAAAAAACTTTGAAAGGCCTGTTTGTAATTCAATTTCACCTGTTTTCTCTGCAAGCTGACTATCACGAATTCTTTTCTTTGTTGCAAGATATTCTTTTACAATTTGGTCTCTTTTCACAGGGTCTTTTATCTTTAAAAATGACATATTTTTTTAAGTAAAAAATTTTTTTATCTTATTTTTTTAATCAGTATTACCTATCTCACAAGCACAAGAACACTTAAACTTAGGTGGTTTTAGTTTTAGCTTTAATGGGTTCCATTGTTTCTTTCTACTAGTCTGCGGAATTCCTCCCGTGCTTCCTGTTTCCCCTTCTCGATTAAGCTCTCCTGTTCCTCTAACTTGCTTTTTTTCCTTGACTTAACCCGTATCTCTTCCTTCATCACCTTATATTTTTCCAATTCATCCATAATTAAAGTAAATTCTGAATGTTCTACTTTGTTGTCACTGATAGCTTTAGATATATGTGTAAATAGTGTATTTAACTTTGCCTCAGCTAACATTTTTATCTGAAGATGTTTTTCTGACTTTGTTCTGGTTCTTCTAACTACAAATTTTCCAATTATAGCAGCTAAACCAACACCTAATGCACAAGCCTCTAAAGCTATTGTTGCTGGTATCGCAACCACAGTTGATAGTAAAGCGATACCTCCTGCTCCGGCTCCTAATGCTATAGTTGTTAATCCTGTTTCAACATTATCGGTACCCTTACTAATCTTTAAATATTTTTTACTTAACTGTTCTCTAACCTTAACTTCATTTTCAAGAAATGTTTGTACCTGAGATATTTTTTGCAACCTAAAAGATTGTCCATTATCTTCTACTCCTATTACTGGTTCTAATGAAGGTGCATTTGGTATATTTCGTGCTTCTGGTAATTCAGGATATATCTTTTCTCTTAGCTCCATTTTATTTACAGCAACTATTTTTTTAAATAGAATAGTACAGACGACATAAAAATTCATTTTCATTAATTCTTACTAGCTTACTTGAGTTGTTTGTAATTGTGGTAACCACATCTGGGGTTTCCTCCAACACTACCTCATTTGTTATACTTATTTGATTAGTTTTTAGAGCATGAGATAGAGAAATTGAAACGACACCCTTACTCATCATAAAACCAAAACCTAAAGCAATAGTTTTAGTTTCTTTTTGGTTTAATACAATAGGTTGTTGTGTAAAAACATCCCAAGTAACAGGATTAACTTTTTTAGCCGGATATTTAAGTTCTACAGGGTTCCAAAAAATAGTTTTTGGTTGAATTATTTTAGGTTTATTTCCAAATTTATACACATTCATTCTTTTTAATTTACAAAATTGCACCTAATATAGGAATATTAGCAAATGGACTATTTGGGCCTAAAAGAAGACCTTTACCATCATAAATTTTTCCACCTTGTTTTAAATACAATCCTTCACCTTTATTTTTCAACCCTTTACCTTTGTATGGTTTAAGATATAAACCTTCACCATCAGTTTCAACTTGACAAATATTGCCACCTTTCTTAAGATACAATCCATTACCCATTGCTTTTTGAACTCCTGTTGAAGCTAAACCAGTTAAAGCACCAACTCCCAAAGCAGGTAATACAGTTTTTGCTAATACAGGTAAAGCAGCTGATGCCAATCCAGCTAACAAAGGTAAAAATCCTCCTTCTACTTTCATGTTATGTTTAAGTTGTTTAGTTGACATTCTAAACGTGGTTCCCTTACCAGCTTTATAAGCTTTAGTAAGTTTATTTACTTGAGACTTAGTTAATGCTATTACATCTTTACCATGTAAATCTTCATGTTTTAAACGAATACTTGCTGGGTTTTTGTTTTTAAAAGAATGTAAAATTTTTTCCTTTTGCCCTTCTGATATATTTATTTTTGCGTTAATGTAGTTTGACATTTTATATTTAACGTGATTCTCTTATATGAAATCTAATCGTTAATGTTTCTCATCTTAGATTTAATATGTTTCCATCTTGGTCAGTTATCGTAACATTTAAATCATGTATTTCATTCAACGTTAAAGGTAGGTATACCAGATTAACTGGATTTTCTATTATTTTATAACCCGGAGCAACATTTGGAAAAAAGCTGTAAATTGTGTTTCTTTGAGAACCATTAACATAACTACCTGAGATTAAATCAATATTAACAAGTATGCTATTAATACTTAAGATATTAACTAAATTTTCTGATTCATGAAACCCTCGAACATATTTTGCTCTGCTAAATCCTAATACCTTTCCAATACTGTTTTCATGATTAAAATCTACCTGATATCCATTTTCAAGAATTAAAACTGATTTTAATGTATTAGTGTTTGCTGATAAACAAATATAATATTCTTCATTAAATTGGTCATAATGTCCTTTTTTCTTCATTTCTTGTTGTATATAATCATTGATATCAACTATATCATAGCTACCTGTTGGTATCTTCATCTTTTCCCATGTGTTTCCACTATCTTGTGAATAAATAAAAATGTTGTTGCTATCAGTAATATTAGGAAATGAATAGTAAGTTTCAAGATTGACTAAAGCTACTTCATATTTCTTATCAGCTTCAAGTTTAAGTGGTGGAGTAAATCTTGTTTTAAAATTTGATTTGTTATCGCTTACGATAATTTGAAATGATGTTTTATGGTCAGTGTTTTTTACTATTTTTTCAAGTAATTGTGCTTCCATTTTTTATATTTAGTAAAAATATATTTTACAACAAAAAATATATTTTTAATAGTAATCTCTGTAATCATGTGGTATATAAAAGTTGTCAAATCCACATCTATATTTTCCATCGTTTCGGTTCTTAGTTAAATCAATCACAACAAAACCATGTGGTTTTTCCCAACAGTTTTTACAAAAATTGATAAACTCTGTTTTAGTCATATCATCCCCTACATGGTCACTATAAATATGATTAAGATTTTTTAAGTCTTGTCTAAACAAGCATATTAAGTTAGCATTTTCTCTAATAGTTTGGCGAGGTAATCTAAAATAATTTTGTGCTAGATAAAAACAATCAGCATTACTATGTCTTCCTCTTACATAATAGTTTTCACACTTGTTTTGCCTTTCTAAAAGTAAGTCATCAAATATCATTAAGTTTTTATTTGATGCATTTAAATCTCTTGGGTCAGGAACATCACTAGCATATTCAAAAAATTCACAATTGATATCAGATTTTTCCTTAATTGTTTTTGCCCATTCTTCAACTAATGCTGTAGGTGAAATATCACGGTTTTGAACTTCATTTTTAAGTGAAAACAACCTTAATATATATTCTTTTGGTATTTTTTCTTCAAAAGCTTTTTTTAATATACGATATTCTGGTTGGAACAAACTTTTACCAAAAACGCATAAGTTGTTATAATCTAACCAATCAGGTCTTAACAAAAGATTAAGTAATAGTGTAGTTTTACCACATCCTGATTTACCTACTATTAAACCTCTAATACTTTTTGGTAAAAGGGGGTGGTTAAATCTTTTTGCTAACGCTTCATTCCATGATAAATTAACAATATCCATTTTATATTAAAAAATTTATTTTAATATAAAAAATGTATTGTGTTAAGTGTAAAAAACAAACTGAAACAACTAATTTTGAATGTGTGGTAAGTAAAAATGGTAGAAATATGAAACGGGGTAAATGTAAAGAATGTGGAACAACAAAAACACAATTTACTAAAAAAATAGAGGGTGGGTCGTTGTTAAACAAGGTTATCAATAACTTACCTGTTGAAATGCACTTACCAGGTCATAATTTTACTGGTCCTGGCACTAAGTTAAAGAAAAGATTAAATCCTGATTTAACGCCTAAAAAATGGTCAAAACCTGTAAATCGTGTTGATCGTGCAGCATATCATCATGATATATGTTATCTTAAACATGATGACACAGCAACAAGAAATTCTGTTTGTGATGCTAATATGCTTAAAGAGTTAAAAGGTATTTATAATCCTACTATTAAGGAAAGAATGGAAAGAGGATTGGTTTCCTCATTGATAGGAACCAAGAAAAGATTTGGAATGGGAATTAAAAAAAAAATTCAGAAAATATAACGCTAGCAGAAGAATTACATAAACCAATAAAAAGAAAATTTAAGAAAAGGAGAGTTAGAGTAAATGGTATCGATAGAATATGGGCTGCAGATTTAGTAGATATGCAAGCATTTTCTAAACTTAATCGTGGTGTAAAATATCTTCTTGCTGTCATTGATATCTTTTCAAAATATGGTTGGCTGGTCCCCTTAAAAGATAAAACAGGAAAATCTGTTTCTATTGCACTGAAGAGTATTTTTAAGGAAAGAAAACCTGAGAAAATGTGGGTGGATAAAGGTAAAGAGTTTTATAACAAAGAGGTTAAAGATTTGATTGAATTATATTCCACTGAAAACGAGGAAAAATCAAGCGTTGTTGAGAGATGGATTAGAACAATGAAAGAAAAAATGTGGAAGTATTTCTCTGCTCACTCAACAAATGTTTATATTAACGTGTTACCAAATCTTGTTAAAGAATATAACAACACAAGGCATTCTTCTATTAAGATGACACCAATTGAAGCAAGTAAAAAGAAGAATGAACATAAAGTTTGGAAAACATTGTATCCTGATTATAATCAAGTAAGGGAGGATATTGAACCAAAGTTTTCTGTTGGAGATAAAGTAAGGATAAGTAAAAAGAAAAAGACTTTTGAAAAAGGATATACTACAAGATGGACTGAAGAGGTTTTTACAGTTTCAGAAGTAAAACATACATCACCTATAACATATAAAATTGAAGATTTAAATGGTGAAGAAATAAAAGGTTCCTTTTATGAACCTGAACTACAAAAAACGAGTCAAGAGTTGTATAGAATAGAAAAGGTAATTAAAAAGGGAAAAAAGAAATCTCTTGTAAAGTGGAAAGGTTATTCTGATGAGTTTAATTCATGGGTTGATAATAGTGCTATTGTAAATATTTAAATATATAAAAAATGTATGATATTTTAATTGATAATATAATATTACAAAATAAACCTTTAAGCAATTTTGAGCTTGAGGATGCCGCAAAAAAATTAAAAATAAAAAATTTTAGAGGAATATTTTTAAGAGATACCCTACCTAAAAAAGTAAAAAATAAAGAATGTGGTATATTAAATCTTGATGATACCAACGGTCCAGGAACACATTGGGTTGCCTGGTATAAAGATGGTAAAACTAAAATTTATTTTGATAGTTATGGTATTCAACCACCTATTGAAATTATAGATTATTTAAAAAACCCTATACACTACAATACCGACCAATTACAGCATGCAGGGGAAGTATTTTGTGGCCATTTATGTTTGTTCATTCTTAAAGAGTTGGGTTTAGGTAATAAATTTCAAAATGTTTTAAATAAACTTTTTTAGTAATATTAAAAACTATGCCTGTTGATAAATTTGGAAGAATAGATGATGTTAAAACAAGTGGTGATGGTGATGGTGTGTCACTCGCTTACATAGGTAATAATTTTTTACGTAAAGATGGAACAACCCCCGTTACCGGTTCTATAAATATGGCTGGTAATTCAATAGTAAGGGTTAGTAATCCAGTAAATCCCCAGGATGTTGCTACTAAAAGTTATGTTGATGGTATCTCAGGGTTGTTAGATGAAAACGGTGGATACCATATGGTGGGGTATTTAAACATGGGTTTTAATAAAATAAAAAATATAGCTGACCCTGAGGAACCGAGTGAAGCCGCTACAAAAAAATATGTAGATAACAGTGGTAGAGCAATAGTTCAACAACAAGATGGTACTTTTTCTGCTGTTGCAGATATAAATATGAAAGGATATACTATATCAAATCTTATAGAACCTGCAGAACCACAGGATGTTGCAAATAAGCTTTATGTAGATACAGTTGTAAATAAGGTAAGCGGTGGTGAAAAAGCTTTAACAAAAAACCATGCTGGAGCTTTTTTAGCAGCTGGCAAAATAGTAATGAATGGTAACCAAATCACTGGTTTACCAAATCCAATAGACCGTGATGCTGCTGCTAATAAAAATTATGTTGATAATGGTGGAGCTATCGTAAAATATCCTGATGGAAGTTTTTCAGCTGTTGCGGATATAAATATGCAAGGTTTTTCTATAAAAAATGTTGGGGAACCCATAGAAGAAAAAGATTTAGCAACAAAATCTTATGTGGATAAAAAAGTATCACTCCCTAAACCTATTATAAGCGTGCATGCCGAGGAACAAGGAGAATTAAAAAATGGTAGTTATGAGTTTGCTTTTGGTAATGGGAGTAGCGGAGAAAGTCATGGCTTAGGAGGTTATTGTATGCCTGCTTCTGGTAGAATTTTAAGAAGAACTTTAATGGTTGTTAAGGGGACCGGTATTCTAAGAGAAGAGTCAAAAGTCAATATAGTAGTAAATGGAGTTGAACAGCCTGACTACTCCATAGTAAAAAAGAAAGGAGAAGGTTGTGGTTGTGTAGTTTTTCCACAACCTTTAGAATTAGACCAATGTGATGTTATAAACTTTATAACTAGGAGAAACAATCCAAATGCTAAAAATGCATATTTGACAATACTGATAGAATTGGACTTGTAAAAAATATTTAACCTCTAACCAGGTTAAATATTAAATATGAGTGAGTGAGTTAAATAAATCATCCCATTAGTTGGTATTCATGGGAAATATAATTCTTTAAATAAATTATATTTCTCTAATATTAACATTTTCGGTTTTACATACCGGGCATTGATTTTTATCATATGCTATAAAACATGATTTACACATACATAGATGTCCACAATTACAAAATAACATATTAGGTTGTTTTTCGGTACATATTACACATTGTTCTGATTTAAATGTTTTGTTTTCATTTTGGTTAACTCTTGGTTGGTTTTCTTTTCTTAATTTTATTTCTTCGATACCTAAAAATCCGCGTGTTATATCAAAGGTACCATTAACAAAATTAGACATGTTATTTTCCCAAAAAAGTTTAACATCTGATTCAGTAAATTCAAAAGCTGTATGTTCGTTTGTTTCTTCTACTGTATTTAATGATTCTTGGTGTTCCATACGATATCTTTGTTCTCTTTCTTCATCGTCTGTTTCATTTTCTGGTTCATCATTTAAAGTTGTTGGATTATTGTTTGGTAACCCATATTGTTCTTCCATATCATGAATAATCCTATGTAATCTTTCTGGGTTATTTTGAAATAATTCAAACAAAGTTGGTTCTTCAATTCTATTTATCTGGTAAGTTAATGCCCATAATTCAGTAAAAAGTGGATAATGATGATCTTCTTCAGTTTTAAAATAAATAAAAAAAATTTCTTCTCTTTCTTCACTAAAATTATAAATTTGGTCCGTAAACTCGCAAATATTAAAAAAGGTATCATTAACTGTTTCAAAAAAATTTTTACCATTTTTAAATACACTATAATGTATTCTTGTTAATTCTAATCTTCTTGGTTCTTCTCCTGGTTTTATAAATTCACAGCATAAGGACAACCAAAAATGTGAATCAGGGTTTTCATGTAAAAATCTGCTGTATTCATAATATAAATCTTCATTGGTATAACAACATTCATAACGTGAAACATTAGAACCAGTATCAAAGATAACTTCTTTCATATTTTTTTTATAAATTGTGTTACGTTTGTGATATAACACACCACTTAAATCAGCTAAAAATCCTCCTCGGTGTAATGGTTCAAATTTATTTAGCACACTCATTTTAATATATTTCTTAAGGTAGTAGACTATAAAATTTCAATTTTTTATTTAATTCATTTTAGTTAAAAAAATTTTTATTTGCGGTATATTGCAAATAAAAATAAAAATTTTTTTATATTTTTCTTATAATTTTATTTTTAAATTTACATATAGGGCATTGATGTTTATTATATTTTTTATAGCAAGAACCACACAAACAAAGATGTCCACAATTGCAAAATAAAACTTTTGGTTTATTACTAATACATATTATACATTCTTCATTTATAAATGTTTTGTCTTCATTTTGGTTAACTTCTTCTTCACTTTCTTCTTCGCTTTCTTCTTCACTTTCTTCTTCACTTTCTGATGATGAACTTATATATCCATAATGTAAAATAACCATATATAAATCATATCGTGGTAATTTTCTTTTAAAAAACATTTCATCTTCGTTATTTCCTTTTTTAAAAATACAAATAGAAAAATGTTTTAAAAGTCCCCTATTAAAATTATTTATTGCACCTTTATTTTCATACATATAATTTAATTTTTTTTTAAATATACAAAAAAAATTATTTTGGTTAATTAAACTTTGGTCTATAATAATTTTATCATAAAAACTTTTTATTATATTGCCACAATGATCATAACCATTAATAAAAAAACAAAAATAATAACTATTTAATTTACCTTCATAAAGTAATTTACTAAATTCATAGTAAATACTAGCATCATAATGATCACATTCATATGGTAATTTATCTCTAAGTATATGATACTTTAATTTCCTGATGTCTGTAAAAATTTAAACATTTTCTATTATGTTTGTTTAAATTAACTTTAATAATTTTAATAATTCTTGCTATGTCTTCCGTTTTTTCATATGTGTTTTCATTTAACATTCTATTTTCTCTCAATAACTCACTCATTTTTTATCTATTACTTTGGGTGGTAGATTATAAAATTTCAAATTTTTATTTTAAAACATTTTGTTAAAAAAATTTTTATTTGCGGTATATTGCAAATAAAAATAAAATTTTTTTTATTTTTTAAAATTTTTTTAAAATTTATTTAAAAATTTAAAGTGAAGAATAGCATCATGTATAAATTTTTTTGCTTCCTCATCCGTGGTATCATTTAATAAACTTTCATAAACATAAAAAAAATGTTCTCGTGTTTGCCCACAAGCTTTAAAATTCTCAATGACTACAAAATCTTTTACAAAAGCAATAAAATCATTAAAACACGCTTCTTTTTCTTTTGATAAATCACCAAATTTTGATCTACATAAAGAAAACTGTATTTTATAAAATCTTTCAGGAGTCATAAATGGAGCAACTTTTAAAACGGGTTTGGTTTTTATTTCAATATATGAATCAAAACCACAATCCTCTTCTTCTTCAAATTCTTCATTAGTTTTTTCATATGTGTAACAAAACTTTTTATTTGCCATATTTGTCAATACTTTACTGCATATATTTTTCATACATCATATATGGTATAATATTTTGCATAATTTTAAAAATTTTTTTCAATTTTTTTAAATTTTAAATTTTTTTTTTTTCCTTCATCATCTTAACCCACCCACTAACTCATAAACCGGTTAGCCATTGCGCCATGCGTTGGTTGATGGGGTGGGAAAAAAGGTTAAGCAATTGTCAGATGTAAGTGATTGTTTGGCTGATGTGTTAGCCGGTTAGCATGATGCGATGGTTTTTCTTAATCAAAAATTTTTTTAATTTTTTAAATTTTTTTAATTTTAAAATTTTTTTAAATTTTATTTTTTTTAAAAAAATTTAACTTAAGTAAAAAATGTTTATAAAAAAGGTTGAGCCATTTGTTTGCTAACCTTCATCAGAGGAGTAGTTGACCCATTTTTGTTTTAATTTTATGAGCATGCTTAATGTTACATGAAATTGTTATTATGATGATTATGTGTTAAGTGAGTGAGTGAGTGAATGAGTGATTGGCTAGCCGTTGCATGATGTGTGATGTGTTGGTTGATGGAAGAGGGGTGGTAATACATATTTAAACTCAAACAAATAATATATCTAATGGGGAAAATATGTATTTTGGCCTCAAAAAATAATATACCTAATGGGGTAAATGTGTTTTTTCCTCAAAACAACAAAACATATACTACTGGCAAGTTTTGGACAAATATCCTTTTTCAGTTGAGGAATTATTAATTTATCTTACTTCTGATGTACATTTTATTGAACAAGCCAAGGTAGAAGTGTCTGAATTTGCTGTTCAAACAGCAACAAAATTTGATGTCAGAGTTTGCTGTGGGAAACTATGAAGGAACCGATAAGACCCTATGTGTACGATGAATGTCAAAATGAAAAATAACGTACATAGGGGCTTATAAATAGGACTAGATGTGAACTTGACCTTGGAGCCTGCATCTAGGTTAACATTTTAAAGAATGGCTGAAGGGGTGTGGAAACCCAATCACAAACTAACATCGGAGCAACCATTCAAACTGATGGCGTAGTTGGAAAAAGCAAACCCGCCGTTCAGAGGTAAGAAAAGCTTAGTCCTTTTTATAAGCCCCTACGTACATTATTTTTCATTCTGACATTCATCGTGTATGTAGGGTCTTATCGGCTCCTTCATAGTTTCCTTTAGCAAACTCCGACATCAAATTTTGTCGCTCTTTGAACAGCAAATTTGGATACTTTCAAGTGAACTTGTTCAATAAAATATACATCAGAAGTAAGATAAATTAATAATTTCTCGATTGAAAAAGGATATTTGTCCAAAACTTGCCTATTTATGAGCTAAATCCATTCCAATTCAACACCACTCCGTTTTGTTATGAATTGCCGTGGAAGAGATATGATTGTCCCGAATGAACCGTCTTGTGCCGGTCAATGCAACTTACAGAATGGTATTATATCTTTTTTTAAAATGAAATTTTGTTCGCTTCGGTCTTGTTTGATTATTGTAACAGATTTCGTTCATAAACTTAAAGTCAATTCTTATTTGTTATGCAACCGTCTGCATGACTGAAAAACATGGCGGCGACTCTGTTGGCAATCCAACTTGCAAGTGATTTTATTGAATTCTGAATGAATCTGCCCATTATTTATCAAGACAGCGGCTGAATATTTTCAAAAAAAGTTCTATCTACAGGTAAATGAAGTTCTCTTGTTATAATTCTGGTTTTAAAGAAGATCAGATTTGCTACATAGAACTGAATGGGACCCGTTTAGACGTTACATGCAATAAGAAAAATCAAATGTGAAATGTCCGATGAAAAATGTTGAAAGGTAAATAAGCATGTATACGTCTAAATATTTGGACTAAGAAAAGCTCTACCAATACTTAGGTGTTCATTATTTGCATTATACTAGGAGGCGGAAGAAATAACTTAAAATTCAACAAAAAATGCATAGTACAAGCAACATAAATAAAACCGGCATGTCTAACACTTATATGTTCCCATCCGAATACGAACGTCCTCAACTCTGTTCTAGGTACGAGTGGTTCAGGGTGCGACTTCATTACATGATGAGGTATGCAAACTTTATTGCTATTCAGAGTCGAATAATGCGAATTTCATCTTTCATGTGATTTTTCTAGTCATCCATAATGCTATGGATGACTCTGTCAAATATCTGTCGCATTGTCAATGTTTATCAAAGACGGAAATTCCCTTTGCCTTGCGTGCGTTTACTTACCAATGTTGTCCTGCAGGCCTAATCGCAGTGATCTCCCTTGTCATTTTTTTCCCCGAGCGCGCGCAATCCAGATCAAAGTACTCTGAGGACATCACTAGCCTATGTTACAAACTTTTAGGCATTGTGGGGGGGGGGGGGGGTTATAGTTCCGCTTTCTGCGGTATTAAGCAAAACAAAGGCGATAAT
The DNA here is from genome assembly GCA_945859785.2 of Tridacna gigas. Taxonomy (NCBI): domain Eukaryota; kingdom Metazoa; phylum Mollusca; class Bivalvia; order Cardiida; family Cardiidae; genus Tridacna; species Tridacna gigas. Next base: position 35,989,221 of record OX244036.2, on the reverse strand, counting down.
TGGTTTAATTTCTAGCTATTTATTAAGTTTGTCAACCTATTCAATTTACCTTGTCATCTAATTCGGTGTAACTTTGCTAACTTTACATCTATTTCGCAAGCGACAAAAGACGACAATCACAACTCAAGATTACCAACGTAATCATAACAGAAAAGATGTAGAGAACGGATTGTCAAACGGTAAATGCCGTTATTTCCGTGTATGCCTGAAGTTGAGTGTTAAAGTCTATTTTCGACTTTATCTCAACTATATCGTGGTGATGAGCGCACCTTTTTATGCGTTCCTACAGCCTCTTTATAAGTTCTTCCGGCACAGTTCTCTTTTCCAAGCCATTTATGGACTGCTTTTTTCCACATAATACCGAAACAATATTCGACGGTGAGAGAGGAAAAACTCCTGTGGCAATGATTCTCATCAATCTTCGGATAAAAAAAAAAAGTTGGCCAAAGTTCGGAACGACTGGGATTCTAACCTACTGCGTCCTCTGGCGGACAAGCCTGAACCTTACTGACTGAGCTATCGGCCCAGCTGGATGTTGACTACATTTCTAACCTTTTCAGCACCATTGACGAGAACAAGGTTTTTTGCGGACGGCGTAGATCAAGATCAGACTGCACAGAAGTGGTCTTGGCTTGCTTAGTCATGCCTATATCATGAGAAAATCTTTCGGGGCCTGAGTGGATTAAATTTTTAGCCTTGAAAAGGTCACAGTTTATAATTGAGCCATGCTCTGGCAAAAAGGGGGTTTAATGCATCTCCGCTATAGCAAACAAGTCATTATATAATTATTGATCCAAGACATCCATTTTGTTTAACAGCCTACTGAAAATGAGGCAGAATGGTCCCTTGATATGCAGAAAATTTGAAGATAGCAAAAAGTTCCGGCCCATGGCAGCCTGCACGGACTGCGCAGGCTAACATGAGTCGATACTTTTTGCAGATGCATTAAACTCTTATTCACAGAGCATGACTCAATTATATTAGGCGCTGACAGAGTTAAAGCCTCGAAAATTTTGCCACGACAGTCTCCACAGTTCAGGATCGGAACTATGCATTGTATGTGATTTGGGATTCCGTACAGTGATGATCTGTCACGCGGTGTTATAAATTGTGTTCACACAATAAGTCCAGCTGGTGATTTTTCATTAATTTAGATAGTTACTATGAAATATTCATATCCAGTTATTTGTTTGTTATGTACAGACCATATCATGAACACGTATGTGCGCAGTGAACCTTTCTTAGGGCAATGGGGATGCCTTGATCATCGACTGTGCAGATGGTTTTGTCCCAAAACAATGCCGTTTTTACTCGATTTATCAGAGTTAAAAACCAGTGTTCACAAGAGAGAATGTATAAACAGTTTCTTCATTCATATTTTTGTGAAAACATGTCAAAGTTTGGTGACAAAGTCAACTGCTATATACCTTATCCTTTGTTTCAAATGGCATGTTGAGAAAAGATATTTGTACAATCACTTGTAAGCGACCAGTAGATCTCAGGTGACTGTGCAACCGAAACTTTCCCAACGCGCCATTTTAAATGAAGGATAATCATTCGGAAGAATGTAGTCGACTTTTGTTACCCAACCTTGACAGTTTTCCACAAAAATATGAATAAAGAAACTGTTTATACATTTTTCGTTGAAAAACAGGTTTTTAACGTTGAGTAATCGAATAAAAACGGTATCGTTTTAAGACAAAATCATCTGTATTTGTAGCACGGTCAAATGATCAAGGCATCCCTATTGCTGTATGGAAGGTTCACAGCGCACATACGTGTTCCTGATATCGTCTATACATAACCAACAAATAACTAGATATGCTTATTTTGTAATAACTATCAAAATAAATGAAAAAGCACTAGTTTGACTTACCGTGTGAACACAATTTTTAACACCCAAGTGACAGACCGTCACAGTACAGAATCTCAAATCACATACAATGCATACTTCCGGTCCTATACTGTAGTCTCGGTGCTAATAAGAAAACTGATCAGGTGTAGTCTAAACCAGAGGTAAACACTACGAAAAGTGACGTTACGTAGATCTACAATACATGGATCCGTGAAAATTGATATTGACCAATCAGGTCATCGCATTTATTTGGCCCGATATGCAGCCTTGCTGTCTGCTATTTCGGCTCACAAACAAGCGACAAACATGTTGGAGAAGTGCGATATTATGTGTGGTTACAACGCTTGAATTTCAGGAAAAAGTTTGAAAAAATGTGCTTTGCGATCGTGTACTGCTTACGTGAGATATACGAAGAGATTATAAGTTTGGATTATGATTATGATTGACAATGGGACATCAGCAAAGAGTTTCGATCAACGCTATATTACGCAATGAATTAATTAATGTTAGTTTTTTTTTCCCTCTGAAACTCTCCGAAAAAAACTTAAACTATTTTACAGTGGAAAAACAAAGGTAAAATATATGAAATGCTAATAAAAAGAATGTACGTTCACTCAAATAGCTAATCTCGTTTAATAACCTCTGCACATCCAAAAAGGGGCACGTGCCATCAATGTTTCAGTTTGACGTTAACATTAACCCTTGGTGCGTGAAGAATGCTGAATGTGAAGATACAGATCAGAGTGCAAAAAATGCAGTTTATTCTTGGATTCAAACCATCTGCTACTTAAATTAAGTACATTTACGTATATTCTTTACTGAAGGTACATGTAAATTTCAATTATGAAACAGACTAAGTTCTGTTTTGTACAGTTTTGGAAGTTCTACCTAAAAGGCAACTTATGTTAATTAACTCAACTTTTGACTTAGCCATATTTAGGTGGATTAGCACATCTGCCATTTCAAAGGGTATGTCGGTAAACTGTTAACAGATAACATGTGTGTTTGATTGCCGCTGTAATCCACTCGACCACTCGTTGTCTTCAGTATATCATAAGATAAAACAACTACCGCCAATGATATTAACAAGTTTGTTAATTGACAGCACACTTTAAACATTTTAAAATCATCAGGCAACCATTTTCCCTTAACTTGAAATTTAAACATTTCTCAGACTTCGACCTCTCTGTTGAATGAGACAATCTATAAATATTTCAAAATGCTTGTTATTTAGTGTAATTTATTATCGAATACGATGTTGAGACAACCTAACAAGCCTCACAAAAATATTAATCATCTTTAATTCTGTTAATTTTTAGGCAAATCTGAGGATTATGGGGTGTTTCATTCTCTATCGTAAAAGTTCAAAACTTTGCTGGCACAGGTATTACATTGTCCGTAGCCCCTGAAATTCACACTTTTTGTACAAACCCTTGTGTAAATAAGTTAAAGTATCCATATATTTCTTACCGAGAATCAATCATCAGCAGAAACATATGAAAAGGAATATTTTTCCGGAATTTAATCGAAAGAAACAGTCATGACAGCACAATTTAAATAGCCTTTCTGCTATACTGTATATGTATTTACTGCGTTTGTTTGTGAGCCCTTAACGACGGTAACCAAGGAAGTCGGTTTATCTCATCTCCACGGATCCATGTATCTATACATATATACGTATATCTCACGTAAGCAGTACACGAACGCAAAGCACATCTTTCAAACTTTTTCCTAAAATTCAAGCTTTGTAAACACACATAATATCGCACTTCTCTAACCTTAACAGTCGCTTGTTTGTGAGCCGAAATAGCAGACAGCAAGGCTTCACATCGGGCCAAATAAATGCGATGACCTGATTGGTCAAATATCGATTTCCACGGATCCATGTATTCGTCCGTAAAAAAAAAAAACTTAGACCGAACGTACTAGACGTAGTACAAAAAAGGTCAACGCAACGAAACGTGACAACTTGTTATGAGGTAGGCCGTAAAAATACTTTGAGGAGGTCCATAGTGGGACGGGCTTACGGTGTGTATTTCCCGCCATCTGACAGTCCTTTCAAATTTTGTCACGTTACGCTGCGTTTTAGATTGCACCGCGACTGTCGACTACGCGTTTCAGTATCACGTGTCGAAGTCACGGTTCACACGAGAAGTTGACATGTATGGTGACCGTTTAGTTGCCTACAATAAAATTGCTTTTCGAGTCTTGTGATTTTTAACATCACAGTTTCAGTGATCTCTCCCTTCAGCGTATTGCGTTTTACGAGGGCCTGGGGAGGCGGGCGGTCCTGATGGGAGTATGAGAAAGGCAGACCCGGTCTACTTCATTTAGGTTTAAAAATCTGTACCAAGTGTACCGAAAGAAAAGACATAGCTGTGACGAAAAATGCCATGGAAAAAAAATAAGAAGTTAAAGAAGCATAGGGATGCAAATGATGGCATAATTTTGGCAATTCTTAAATTTTGTCGACTGGTAATTTGTAAAAACCCAGATGAAAAGTCGAGAGAGTTCTAAACATTTGTACACTTTCTTGCTCTCCCTCAAAATTTGTAAATACGTTTAACTCTTTACCAAACGACAAAATTTTAGACTGGTCCAAATTGAAAGCAATTGCAGACGACAATCAAATGTGACTTAAGAATTGAAATCGATGTTATGGAACGGGTAGAAAACATTGTGGGAAAAGGAGAAAATGCTGGTAACCAGCATTTTCCCCTTTTCCCACAATGTTTTCAAAAGGCTTCCTATTTAGGGTCGTAAAAAGTCGGGACTGTGTGGTAAAGGGTTAACTAATAAAATGTTAAATCAGACGACAAAGTTAAAGACTTTGCTAACGTAACAAAAGTAAAACATTCACAGGCGATGAATTAATTGTGAGTCAAATGTCTGGATTTTTCTTTGAAATGTTAAAAAACATAATGGCCGCGAGAAAACAAAAGAGAAAATGCTGGTTACCAGCAGCTTTTACTTTCTCCACAATGTTTTTAAACGCCTCCATTTTCAGTGCCGGTGAAACGCAGGCTTGTTTTGTGAACGGTTAATTTAAGCTAGAGTTAAACGAATGTAACTGACAATGGGGAGAAAGATTAGACTGCCCCAAAACGCACATCAAGTATATTAGGTAACAAAGAAGAAAAAAAACATTGCAATATTGGATTTGACATTTGTATCTCCTTTTCAATAGTTTAGGGCAAAGGCACTTGATTTTTTGACAAACGTCGCCCTCTATATAATCTTAGATATACGACTTACATGTTAGGTTACAGAGTGCGAATGTTTGTTAAAATGCCTGTGGTTCAGCAAGTAAAGATTCATTCTGTGATGCAGTCTATTTCTAGACTATTATCAGAAATGGGAATGAACTCTCGCACTTGATTTGTCAAATTCAAACGTTGTATTTTCGGCGTAGCTCGTATTAATATGCTGGCTGTAGAACTAGCCGCCTTAAACACTGGATCACAACTTAGGTTGTGCACAGTGATCTAAGGGTTAAGTTGTGCCTCCGAGGTCAAGGTGGTAAATACTTGTTCCAGAGTGTCCTTCGGCAAGGCACAAGGCACACAACAGAACCCTCGCACATCATTGGTGAAACCCACATCTGTATACGTCTTTCTCCTCTCTCTCGCATACACTCAATCAGTTGCACCAATTCAAATATCACCCGCAGGTGCTTTTAATTTTGTAGAATCTAAAATTTTTTCATCCGGCAAATACTTAGCCCTTGATTCTTTACTACAAAATCCTGAGTTTTAACAACCCTGAGACAGAAAGATTGTGAAAATAATTGTTGAAAATAGAGAAAATGCCGGTAACCAGCATTTTTTCCTCTTCTCACAATGTTTTCTACCTATTCAAGGACAAACACTGACATTTAAGTCTTTACCAAACGACAAAATTTTAGACTACTCCAAATTGAAAGCAGTTGCAGACGACAAAATGAATGTGACTGAAAAGTTGAAATTTGTTTTTGGAAGGGTAGAAAACATTGTGGGAAAAGGAGAAAATGCTGGTTAACAGCATTTTCTCCTTTTCCAACAATGTTTTCAAAATACCTCTTTCTCAGGGTCGTTAAAAATACCCAATCTATACAGAAACTCATACTTTAGCACTTAGTCGTGTCCAACAATCAGAATTTGGTTGACCATAGGATCTGACTCAGAACTGCTGTGCTGCCAGACGAACGAAGTACGTGTATTATGCACTCTGTGGAGTCGCACGCAAGGGGTTTAAACTGTGTTCTTTCAGACCGCTAAAGCTGTGCCATACCATTAAAATGACCTATAAATTTAGTTTTTATGCCTTTAATCAAAATTTCTTTTAAAATACGTACAAATGCAACTAGATATATGTTTTCTTTGCAATCGTATGATCTGTGCGAATACATTCAGTAAATAAGGTGCAATTTTCGGTTTCTAACCAACGAGATGGTGGTTTGGCACCGGGTAACTCTGGCTATTTCTAATACATCATATATGACGTCATCATACTGATTTGAATACGAATTCTCATGATCGACGCCACTTGTCACAACTCGGCCGATTCCGTAAGTGCATCTAACATCGTCCGTATCATGGGGGTGTCCGATAATCTTCCGTTAGGTGGCATTTTTCAAGGACATACTTTTCTGATTAGGGCATTAGTTTAAACATTTTATTCATCAGTATATAACAATCTAGAGCAAACAATATAATCAAATATTTTAATTTATAATGGGAAATGTAGTCTAGATCCAAGGTCAGACTGCATGTTGTATGCTGTACAGCTTGATCTCGGATCTAAGCTGTCCGCAAAAGGCAGTAGGCCTGTGATCTTGACTTACATTGTCCACAAACACAACTCAATTTGTGCTTAGCGCTGTCAGGCTTGATATTCCAAAGATAGGGTGACCGACCTATGGGTCTAGCAGCCTACATTTTAAACCTGGATTGAGTGAGAGACAGAAAACAAATGTTTCAGTCTGTGCAATTTAGGTCTAAGGAAATAAGTTCCTCCCCTGACATGTATCAAATGGCAAGAGTGACTTTCTTTTTATGACCACAAATTCCCATTTGGCAAATCTCGGGTGATCGATTGATCAAGTCAGATGTACATTCGGCAAACCTCGGGTAATCCGTTGATCAAACATGATGTAGTAACGGAATCGGTCGAGTTGTGACGACGGCTCTAAAACCATAACATTGTGTATAACTAAGTAACTCGATACCGCCTGAAACTTTTCTGCAGCACACAGTTCTGAAAACCTTTCTTAAAAATTTGGAGAATTAACATGCTATAAAGTAGCATGCATCCAGATTTTCTACAGCAAGATTTTTTTTTTTAAATAGAACACCTGCAAAAAAAAAAAACTGATATTTTTACTTGTCTGCAAATACATGTATGGTATTTAAAAAGAACACGCAGAAAAAAATAAGAAATGTCCAATTTTTTTTATCTCTGTTTTTTTTTGCGGGGGGGGGGGGGGGGGGGGGTTAAATTTCTTGTCCCGTTTTTTCACGGACAAGCCGTTACTGCGTAAAAATGTAACTTGTGGGTATTGGTAAAATCGCTTGGTTGTGAAACTGAATGTCGAAGGCTTAAGTTCCGGCGACGGCTAATGATATTCATGTGTGTGTGTGTGACCAACTAAGAACATTCAATAATGTCCAAATGAGTTTTTCTAACATATTAACTTTCTGTAAAAAAAAAAAGGCTTGTGACCAAAACGTACTAATTTTTGGCAGCTTTAAATTAGCTTCAATTAAGATTCCGTTTTTTTTGGAAAATCTTAACAAAAACGAAGTGTTTATCAGCTTGCAAAGATGACTTGGAAATTTACAAATACACAGGAAGAAAACATGGGGAATGTCCTTTTTCTTTTTTAAAACATCTGAACCATGCCCTGGCAAAAGGGGGTTTAACCCTTTACTGCACAATGGCGCCTTTTGACGCCCCTGGGAAAGAAGCCTTTTGAAAACATTGTGGGAAAAGGAGCCTGAAAATGCTGGTAACCAGCATTTTCTCCTTTTCCCACAATGTTTTCTAACCCATCAAAGCAAACTTGCACCATTTGAGCCTCACTGAAATTGTTGTCTGCAAATGCTTTCAGTTTGGACAAGGCTAAAGTTTTGTCATCTGGTAAAGGGTTAATGCATCGCCATCATGCACTGACCCTATCAAGCCATCAAATAATTATAGATCCATATTCGCCATTATTATTATTACATGTATTCTTTTTTTAAACCAACTGAATCATGAAGTAGAATCGTCCTTAAACATTATAGAAAATTGGCCAATAGCGAAAAGCTTCGACGCAGGTCAGCCTGCGTGGACTGTGCAAGTTGACCTGGGACGATACTTTTCGCAGATGCTTTAAGCCCCCTTTCCACAGAGCGTGGCTCATATATACATGTATTGGTAAAGTTTCTTGTAGCCGTTGTTATGTTACGATGGATATTCCTTTACCAAACAATACAGCCTTTTAACGACCCTGAAGAAAAGAGCTTCTGAAAGCATTGATGTAAAAAGGACAAAATGCTGGTAACCACCATTTTCTCCTTTGCCCACAACGTTTTCTTCGCATAAAGCGTCAAATCCCATTATTCAAATCACATTTATGTGCTGTTTGCTTTCAGTTTGGACACGTCGACAATTCTGATGCTTGGTAAAGGGATAAGTACAATATAAGTACATTCTATACATGAACTTAAGTGCTTATCCTCTGAACTTGCTAGACTGTGCTTTTGATTGGTTTGGTTTGGTTTGTATTGGAGTTTAACGCCATTTTAACAGCTCAGGTCATATCATTGAGGTCAGTGACGCATCCATGTGTTTTCTGGCTTTCTCACACCAGTAATGACACATTTTTCCTTCCAAAGCCAATTGGCTACTTTTCACACATAAATCAGAGGTGAGACGCGAAAAATCGCCGGAAAAAAAAGTTTGCCTCAACCGGGTATCGAACTCGCAACCACCAGGTCACGAGTCAGACACGCTAACCACTGAGCTACCCGTGCAGGGTGTGCTTTTGAAGGTCGAAGGTTCGAATCCCAGCGATGTAATGTAATAATTGTAGTATACAAGGTTTTTCCTCCAACTAATAGTATACCCTAAACATTCACACCGTAATGACTTTTCCTTACAAAAATCAACCATCTTTGAAGTAGATCTATTTCTTTCTGACAAATCTAATTTTATGGTTTTATGATTAAACACACGTATAAGTACATACTAGAGCAATTTCACCTTTTGCTGCAACGTTTCCGAAAGTAGTCCCAAGCAAAAAAGAAATAGTTCTGTGCAAGAGGGATAAGCCTATTGAGTTATCGAGCTTGGAAACACCATTCGCCACAACTCGGCCGATTCCGCAACTACTATAACGATTTGATCATCGGATCACCCGAGGTTTGTCGAATGCTAACCATTTGATCCAATCTCCGAGCAGAGTTGTCGTTCGTTACCTCACATACATCTCTGCGATGGGCTAAATGACAAGAATCTTGTCAAACCGAGGAAAACATGTTTTGTTACTGTTTAACTGTGTCATGTGTAACATGATAAAGTAGACAAAGCAAATATGATTCCAGATGCATTATAGGTGCATTTAAATTGATGAATTTACCTGTATACAATTGAACTATTTTTTCGAGTTTCTTCAATGATCAGATTCCTACGCCAATTGTAAACCGAATGGCTGCGCCCACGAATGAAGACAAGTTAAACAAAATTATACAGTCCTGTGACAGTTTCGACAAACCGATGGATCTAAGTTTGTAACATCAAAGAAGAGATTGTCGTCCTTTAAAACACATTTTAGCTTTTCAGAAAACCCCTCTTTTCCACATTTTCTCCCACTAAGTTTGATTGGCCGTATGCTGTTTGAACAGCAAACAAAACAATCGATACATCTTTCTTTCACCGGCGTTTGTGTCGCCATTTGGGGTTATGGTCATGTGACGGAAAATCTCGCGAGAGGACGGACTACTTTCTGAGCCCACTACAGAGGTGAATGTGAATGAACCGGAGTGCAAGAGAGTGCATTTGATCAACGGATCACCCCATTCGGCATACCTCGGGTGATCCGGTGATCAAATCCCACCACTCGTCACAACTCGGCCGATTCCGTACCTACATCTAACCTCGTCTGTATAAGGGAGGCTTCCATTTTGAACTACGAATCACATGATCTTAAACATGGCGGCGCCCCTGTAGATCGCTTAGCAACGACATGAACAACCACTGTGAAGTTATTCACTTCTATCGATCTGTCGATGAAAGCTCCCAACGGAATTGATAAACCACGCTAAAAATTGAATGTACGAACTGTTTGCCGACTGAAATACTCTTAGAAAGATAACGATAGAAAAATTACTCATGCGTTCTTTCTAAAGAGGAGCCTTACAATTTCAATAACGGTAAAGCGGTGTGCTTCCGGAGGTGTGCGAAATGTACCGTGTAGGTGCATATCAAGCTACGTGATACAGCCGAGGGATTTGATCACCGGATCACCCGAGGTATGCCGAATGCAAATCCCACGGCTGTATCACTAGCTTGTTATGCGGTACATTTCGCACATCTCCGGAAGCACACCGCTTTACCGTTATTGAAATTGTAAGGCTCCTCTTAAAAAAGAAAACATAAGTAAAGTTTCTATCGTTATCTTTCAAAGAATATTTCAGTCGGCAAACACTTTGTACATTCAAGTTTTAGCGTGGTTTATCAATTCCGTTTGGAGCTTTCATCGAGAGATCGATAGAAGTGAATAACTTCACCGTGGTTGTTCATGTCGTTGCTAAGCGATCTACAGGGGCGCCGCCGTGTTTAAGATCATGTGATTGGTAGTTCAAAATGGAAGTCTCCTTTATAAGGACGAGGTTAGATGTAAGTACGGAATCACCGGCCGATATAGCTCAGTAGGTAGAGCGTAGGACTCGTGAACACAATGTCCTACAGATTGTGGGTTCGTATCCCCGGCTGGCCAACTAAAAATTACTAATAGTCTTTCGGATGAGACATTAAACCGAGGTCCCGTGTGACGGTGCTATACGCCGAGCACGTTAAAGAACCAGGCGAAGCTCTCAGTAGTTTCGACCTGTATCCTTGCACTATTCCCCCGTAACAACTAACCGTCCTCTGGGGGCGTCGCTTAGATGGGCAACCGGTAGCGACGATAAATAAACGGAAATAACCAACCAACTAAGTACGGAATCGGCCGAGTTGTGACGAGTGCGGATCACCCAGGTTTGCAGAATGCAAAATGCAGAATGAAACGCCATTCAACACCGAACTGCGCAAAAAAGCCTAATTCCCCTTGTAAACTAGGTGTGCGATCGCGTTCTCGCAAACATTGACTCAAAGAATCAGTCATATCCTATTTAAAAAGAAAAAGGGTGAACAACGAAATCTCTCTCTCTCTCTCTCTCTCTTCCCATAAGGGAATCACAAACCCGACAGCCCAGTTGGTAACGAACAGTGCTTGAAACCCGGGGGTAAATGGTTCGATTCCCAGTTTGGCATAATTCTTGCCAAGAATCAACGATAGTCGATGCGATACGATTCATTTCTCTCACCGCTGAACATTGTTTCGACGATATTTGTATGGCAAAACGGCCAATAGCTTGGAAGAAACATTGTGCAGGGTATGATTACTGGTAAAAGAGACTTCTGGAAGGCATAGATAGGTGCACTGGTCGTCGCGATGTAACCAACATGTTGAAAACGGTGTTTAACGTCAAACAAACAAATCATAAAAGAATAGTAAGAAAAACGCCCAACAGTCCTGAAATAGTTCTTTAGTTCAATGATGTAAACTTTTGCCAGCCTTTGCCCAGTGTAAACTGGCCGGCATGCATTTATGCATACAAAAGAAAGTCATCGGAGTGGATTTATTCTTTTCGTGAATAGTCTAGATCTCGATCTATGATTTTTCTGTACAAAATTTAAGGCTTCCCAGTTATAGACCGCTCTACAGCGGATTTAAGCAGACTATGTCGGTCAGACTGCACTAAACGTCTAGTCTGATCATGGATCGACATTTGCACCGACTATTTTTTTTTTTACACCTTCCAGCAACTCCTTTCTAAACGCTACAGTGATTTACACCTCAGGAAGCCGGATATTGAAAATAAGGTGGGAATAGGAGAAAATGCAGCTAGCATTTTCTCCTTTTCCCACAACGTTTTCTCTTCTACAATCGAAGATTGGGCCACGATTAGTTTGTCGTCTGCAGATGTATTTAAAATGGACGAATCTAAAATTTTGTATTCTGATAGGGAGTAAAGTTTTCTAACGGTTAATAAAAAAAAATGGACTTTAATTGCGGAAGACCCGACAGATTTATTTTTAGAGAGATCTACCTTTTCCACGTGCAATAGAAGGCAATACTAGATCTAGATCTAAATGTTAACCGATGAATGACTAATACATGAAACGGACTTTTCAGTCAGATAAAAAAGACCGGTAATTAATTGGTTCTGAAATCCTTGTTTTTTTTTTATTATTCCATAAAGTGGCAGGCACTTCCTGTGCAGCCTGATCTCCATCTACACTATCCGAAAAAGTAACTAAGTTGTGACAGACAATTCAGGGGTCAAAGTTGATCCACGTGACAACCGCATAAATACTATGTATACGCGCACGGCGGGCCCGGTACGGTATTCGAGAATTTTGTCGTCTGCACCGGACCGCTATCTAGGCCACTGCTCTCCAACAGTAAACAAAATATTTAGGGTAGAATTTCGGCTCTGGTCCACGCAAAGATTAAACCAAGAAATTGCGATTACGCTAGACGGCGTGACATATTTATAAACGTATGTGCCGGATACTATTTTTAGAACAGTATAGTACGACCCATGCTTCCATACGCGTGACTTGAAGGGAGAAACGTCAATAACACAGCAAATATTGCACGTGATGAAAAGCATGAATCGAGATCGAAGGAAAAATGTATTGTATCTTTTGGAAAACGGACATGCAATTGGACATTACTACATAATTGAGTGAACGATTTTTGTTATTTGTGTCTTTATTAACTGTAAAATGTGAAATAGTGACGAATCATGCTTAAAATGGACTACGAAGAGGAGGGTTCGAGTCGACTGAAACCCGATTTCACGGATTTTGGTATGCAAGAACCTAAGGCGCTATCAGAAGACAGGTAAATGACTTTCTTTTCTGTCTTAAACTTAAGACTAGATTCTAGTATTGGACTCTTGTTCACAAGACTATGGATTTTCAGTCAGTTGAATGTATTTTCTCTTCCTGGAAATAGTGGTTTAAATGATGTTTCACGCCACCTTCAACAATATTAAAGTTTTACGATGATGATTGCTGATTTATATACAGGGGTCCTCCATGGCTCATTAGTAAATGTAGGACTTATGACTAGGAGACCCCTGGCTTGAGCCTCACTTGGGCAAGACACTTTAGAGCCCTAGCCTTGTACTGGTGAAACCCAGCAAATGCATGAATATGTGAGCTGTCGCCATGATATGACAGAAATAGTGTTGAAAGTAGTGTAAAACACCATTTTATCAATCATTTTATATACTGATTGCCGCATGGCACAATGCTAAAGGCAGAGGGTAAATAAACCCATTACTGTTACAGTTATTTACAGACATGTTTTCTTTTGTTTTTTACAAGTTTTTGGTATGAACTCGGTAGTGACTTGCCCAAGGACATTCAGATAAAAGCAATGATCAAACCAAGAAACTGAATTACAAATGGCTTTACCCTTTACCACACAATCCCGAGTTTTACCGACCCTGAGAAAGAGGCCCTTTGAACACATTGTGGGAAAAGGAGAAAATGCTGGTAACCAGCATTTTCTTCTTTTCCTACAATGTTTTCTATCCATCCCAAAACAAATTTCAGTTTTTAAGTCACAATTATGTTGTCGTCTGCAATTGCTTTCAATTTGGACTGGTCTAAAATTTTGTCGTTTGGTGAAGAGTTAACTACAAGTAGATGTTGCATAGGTCATGTAGTAACTGTTGATTTTGGCCTATGGGATAGGGGATTGAGGACTGAAATTAGATCCTGGGATTTTGTCAAGTTTATGAGCTGATCAAGTAGATGAAACTTTTGGAAAATGCACTCTTGAGAAAGAAGTTTAAAAACATTGTGGATCAAAGTGAAATTGCAAAAAGAAGCAGCTTTGCCCTTTTCCCAGAATGTTTTCTGTATGTCATTTAGAAAAGAACTTTCATTTCCTTAACCCTTTGCCACACAATCTATGAATCACAACTTTTAACAATCCTGAGGAAGGATGCTTTTGAAAATATTGTGGGAAAAGGAGAAAATGCTGGTAACCAGCGTTTCTTCTTTTTCTTACAGTGTTTTCTACAGTCTTATCATTTGAGCCAAGTTTAGTTTGTCCTTCACAAAGGCTTTCATTATAAGTGAGTCAAATTTTTTGTTGTGTCATAAAGGGTTGTAAAGGGTTAACCCTTGTTATCTCACTACAAGACAACAAGATAGAAGACTTATATGTATGAGTCATGCTCTGTGAAGTGGAGGCTAAATGCAGTTCCAAGATACATTGTACCAAGCAAGACATGAAAAAATTAGGGATCCATGAAATACACTTTGTCTAACAAACAAGTGAATCATGAGGTAGACTGGTCCTTGGACAAACAAAAATTGACCAATAGTGAAAGTTTTGGTCCAGGTCAGTCTGTGTGGTCTGTGTATATATAGGCCGATACTTTTCGCAGATGGAGTAAGCCCCCTTTTCACAGGACAAGGCTCATATAGTTAAAGCCTTTTGCCGATGACAAACCAAACTTGTCTAACTTGTACCACAGGACAAAATTTTAGACTTGTCCAAATTGAATGCTGACAAATTGAACGTGAAAAACTTAATAGGATTTTGTATTAGAAAGGGTAACAAAACATTGTGGACAAAGGAGAATATGCTGGTTACCAGGATTTTCTCTTTTTCCCAGAGTGTTTTCAAAAGCCTTATTCCACAGGGTCATTAAAACTCGGGATTGTGTGGTAAAGAGTCAAAAAACATGATTGTTTGATAGAGGTGTCAAATTTAAGTAAGGCAAAGTATTATGAGACATGAAAACTTCATAAAGCAATTTTTCCATATGCCATAATGTTTTCTAAAGTGATCTACTGCATGGGTAAAAAAAGTTGTATAGAGGAGGTAAGGTGCTGTTAAAAGGAAGTACATAAATTGAAAGTCATGTTAGAAAAATCTTTTTATATCTGTAACCTTTAACCCTTATAGAGCGCTTTTCACTACTAGTGTTGCCTTTACTGCCAGTATAGATCAAGATCAGACTGCACAAAATGTGCAGTCTGATCTTTGATCTACATTGTCCACTTGCATGAAACTCTGCATACAATAAGCGACCAAGAAATTGCAACTATCTGGCTCTAATTCTAGACTGAAAATGTCCTTCAGGTTTATTTGGTGCTTTAACCCTTTAACAGACGATAAAATCTTAATCTTGTTCAAATTGAAAGCATTTGCAGACGACAATTTCATTGTGGCTCAAATAGCACAATTTTTCTTTGATAGGGTAGGAAACATTGTGGTTACCAGCATTTTCTCCTTTTCCCACAATGTTTTCAAAAGGCTTCTTTACCAGGGTTGTTAAAAGGCGGCATTGTGCGGTAAAGGGTTAAAGGTTAACCTTTTACCCAATGACAAAATGTTTAACATTTTCCAAATAGAAAGCATTTCCAGATAACGAATCAGATATAACTCAAACGATGAGATTTGTCTTTAAATAAGCAGAAAACATTGTGGGAAAAGGAGAATTTTTGGTTACAGGCATTTTCTCCTTTTCCTACACTGTTTTCAGAAGGCTTCTTCCTCAGGATCCTTAAAAAGTGGGATTTTGTGGTAATGAGTTTAATGGTCTATATGGTCTTTTAACCCTTTACTACGAATTTCCGCCTTTTAATAAGCCTGAGAAAGAAGCCTTTTGAAAACATTATGGGAAAGGGAGAAATGCCAGTAACCCTTTAACCCTTTACCCAACAATCACTGGTTTTCATGACCCTGAGAAAGAAGTAGGGGTGAAACAATACGGTAAAAAGCGTATTGCAATATATTGCAATACGGCTAACCCGTATTGCAATACGTATTGCAATATGCTGTATATGCTGACATTTAGCATATCTGACCACTTGTAGTCACTGTTAGGGTAGCATGTGCTCAAAAGGTGATAAAGAAAACTAGTACATGTGCTTGGAACTCTTCCATTCTTTCAAGATAATGAACTAAAAAGCAATTGTTTCGCATGAACAAATAAAAACAAACTGAAATTGACTAGTCTTTAACACTCGCTATCTTGACGATTTTCGTCTGCCATTTTTTTTCTTCAAGAGCGTACTTGTTTATATAAAAACCAGCGCTACTATACCGAACTTCGGGACATGGCTCAACAGAGTAGACAGTGCGATGCACTAACTTACTCAGTTGCTTACTGCACTAACACTAATACTTTGCCGCTTAACTACTGGAAAACGCAAAAATAAGTGTGAGCAAAGTTATAAGAAATGAATAACATACAGACTCCATTGATCCAAAAGCATTAAAGCTCGACGTTTATTTGGAGTTCGTGTCGTGAATTTTATGTGGTCATAGTTTTACCTAAACACCGGTGACACCGCCTGTGGAAAAAAATAAACAACTTTCGCTTTCAGAAATCTTTAGAACTGTAAGTTGAAAAACGATCGATTTCTGACAGAATTTTTGGGAAAACCGGACTTTCTGATGCAATTAAGAGAAGTTGACATATTGCAGAAATACCGATACGGTAAAATTCGAACCGGTTTCGGTTTTTTCTTTGAATAGACCGCGGTTAATCGGTTAATCGGTAAACCGTTTCACCACTAGAAAGAAGCCTTTTGAAAACATTGTGGGAAAAGGAGAGATTCTGGTAACTGGCATTTTCTTCTTTTCCCACAATGTTTTCTACCCTTCTCAAAACAATTTTCAATTTGTTAGTCATATTCATTTTGCTGTCTGCGACTCCTTCAATGTAGAACTAGTCTAAAATGTCGTCTGGTAAGATATTTTTGGATCATTGCTCAAGAATTTTGCAAAGGTTTGTGGGAAAGTCATGCAATCTATAATAAATTTCCATTTTGTGGTGCCCATTCAAAAAAGTATGATGACATAATATTTGATTTCATAAAAAAAGACAGATCTTACCGATTTCAAAGACCAACCTGTTACTTGAACACCATTTTTTGCACTTTTTTACTGCATATGACAGTCCAGTGTCTTTTCATTTGTAGGGAAAAATGTATTTTGTAGTATAATTATCAGTGTTTCAGTAACCATTTTAATTAGCAGCAAAAAATATTAATAGTCCCCTTTAGAACTTCGTTTGGGGGGCAGGGAAAGGAGGAAATGCCAGTTAACAGCATTTTCGCCTCTTCACACAACATTTTCTACCTATTTGAAGACAATTTTGCATCTTTTAAGATTTATTTACCGGTATTTTGTTGTCTTCAAATCTTTTGAAAATGAACATGTTAAGTATTTTGTTGTTTGGTAAAAGATTGAGTTCAGAATAAAAGTGACATGGCTATTTGAACCCCAATATCCTACCCTTTTCTGGACCTATCCAGGGGGCAGTGCTGATTATGAATTGCTGATTTCAAATAAAGTTTAGAAAAACCTTGATTTTGCACAGCCAGTGCATTAACCCTTTACCTCATGACAAAATTTCAGACTTGTCCATATTCAAAGAATTTACTGACAGTGATTCAAATATTTTTTGAAATGATAGCATTTGCCTTGAAAAGTTAGAAACATTGTGGGAAAAGGAGGAAATGCTGGTTACCAGCATTTTCTTCTTTTCCCACAGTGTTTTCAAAAGCCGTCTTTCTCAGGGTTGTTAAAAATCAGGATTGTATAGTAAAGGGTTAACATTCTTTATAAAGACAATTTTGCCCTTTCATGCTGAAAAAGGAAAGAAATCTGTCCTGAACCAGAGGTGATGCATATAGCACAGGGCAACCCATGGTATTTTTGGCACATCATGTTCTTCGACAAAATCAAGATCTGTGCCATTGCTTGTAAAATTTTTTGTATGTTCAGATTAGCTGAGCATGAAATTTAAAAGTTTTATAAATTTAATTTGATAAACCTTGATTATAGAGTAACTTCTGAACTTTAGAGCCTTTCTGTGTTTAGTCTTCATTTAAAAAATTCACACCATATAAGCATAAATGAGACTAAGTTTTAACATAAACTTTGTTGAGCATGGACTCAAGTTTTATGAGCATGGGCAGTCTGCATCTTGGATCTAATTTGACCGATATATTGCCAAAAAAGCCTTGAAGTTGCAATATTTGGGTATTTTTTTGAGACCACAAACTTGCCAAATTGAAAGCATTTGTAGATATTAACCCTTTACAACACAATCCCAAATTTTAACAACCCTGAGAAAGCGGCCTTTTGAAAACATTGTGGGAAAAGGAGGAAGTGCTTTTTATCAGCATTGTCTTCTTTTCCCACAATGTTCTCTGTCCTATTTTAGACAAATCTCACCATAATTTATGAGCCCTATCTAATTTGTCGTCTGCAAATCCTTTCAGTTTGGACAAGTGTAAAATTCTGTCGTGTAGTAAAGGGGTAAGTAAAATGTGGCTCCTAAGGGTTATCAAAAGCAGGATTTGGTAGAAATTTTACTTGTAACTGTTGTGATACATGTGTAGCAGACATTGTGGAAAAAGAAGCGGCAGCTTATTAAAAGCAATAGGTCCTTTTTCTCATATTGAATTTCTTTAACCCTTTATCAACAGCCTCAGACTAACATCCTTGTGGAAGAAGGCTTCTGAAAATCTTTAGGGAAAAGGAGAACCTGCTGGTTACCAGCATTTTCTCCTTTTCTCACAATGTTTTTTTGCCCTATTAAGGATAAATTCTATCGTTTCAGCCATATTTGAATTGTTGTCTACAAATGCTTTCAATTTGGACAAGTCTAACATTTTGCTCTCTCTTGTAAAGAGTTACAACATTAATTTTGTTTTCTCTATTATGTCACA
This sequence comes from Tridacna gigas, assembly GCA_945859785.2. Lineage (NCBI taxonomy): Eukaryota > Metazoa > Mollusca > Bivalvia > Cardiida > Cardiidae > Tridacna > Tridacna gigas. Next base: position 35,970,365 of record OX244036.2, on the reverse strand, counting down.
TTTTATTTATTTATAAGTTAATATGTCTGATAATAGCATTTACTGGGCTAAAAACATTAAATTTGTTTCAATAAAATGCACACTCTTTACACCCCTGTAGAGGGCTTATTTTGAAAACATTATTAGGAAAAGGAGCAACTGTTACAGGTAAAAGTCATTTGTGTCTTTCCCAAATATTTTCTGTATATATTTCTCGCAATATAATTTATGTCTGTCCCTCAAATGATTTTCAGGTCTTTGAATTATAACAATTTACAACAGTTACTGGTAAAATGTATTTGTAAGTCTGTACTGCAGTGGTTATAGGCCTTTGATTCTGTACAAAATGATCAAACTGTTTTTCTGACCCTCAGGAAGAAATTTTTTGTAAACATTGTGGAAAAAGGAGAAAATGCTGCTTCTTTTCTCACATGTTTTTTACCTTTCAAAGGTAGTTCTAATCATTTAGGCCATACATCACAATGATTTTTGCCCTTTGTAATTGCTTTCAAATTTTGCTATCTGTTAATTAATTGTTAACTCTTTACCAAGCGACAAGATTTCAGACTTTCCAAAATTGAAAGCATTTACACAGGAAAATTTAAATGTGGCAGGAATTGTGAGATTTAATTGGCTGTGAAAGACTCGAAAAGATTTTGGAAAAAGGAGAAAATGCTGGTCTCCTTTTCCCAAAATGTTTTCAGAATCTTTCTTTTTCAGAGTTGTTAAAGCTCGGAATAGTGTGGTAAAGAGTTATAGATGATAGCCTTTAGCTCATATATTTGCAATTTTCATTTGTACCCTTTTAATACCAATACATTTTTCTTTTGCAAATAGAAGAATGCTTTTTAAAACATTACTAGAACAGGAGAACATGCTGGTAATTAGCACAATTGCCCTTTTTGCGCTTTGCTTTCTTTTTTTTTCACAGACAAATCCTATTTTTTATGGCCAGTGTCAATTCTGTCATCTGAAAACGTTTTTACGTGTATATCAAAATAAGCAAGTATTTTACCACATGGTAAAGATTTAATCTATTCTTTCAAAATGATAATATCAAGAGATAATGGCGAGACTCCAAAATATATCTTTTCATAAGAAAATATTAGATCAAACATTTTTGGTCCACATGTGACTAAATGAGACACAGAACATCGGCTTTAACCATTTACCACATAATCCCGAGTTTTAACGACCCTAAGGAAGAAGTCTTTTGAAAACATTTTTGGAAAAGGAGAAAAAATGGCTTAAAATTTGTAGAATAGCAAGTAGTGTGACAGAAATACATGTGCTGTAGCTTCATGAGCAGGGGTATTTGGTGAATGATATGTTGAAAATGGCAAAATATATATGACAGAATTCTTCCCTTTTCCAAATACAGTCGAATGTCCATAGCTCGGACATCTACTCCTCGAAGTTCTCTATACGTCAAAGTAAATTTAAAGTCGGATTGAATTGCTCTATTTTTCTATATAAAGTACTGTATCTCGAAGTTTCTTCATACGTCGAACCTAATTTCAGGTCCGAACTTCAGTGGTCCAGTTAATTTACACATCTTTACTTTGAACACAGTACAAAATTTTCACACACTTTAATTGACTTCAAGTATAAACTTAGGTGTTATACCTAATTAAAAGAAATGCCGTATACAACAACGGTATGTTTTTCACACATTTTCGACCATTGACTTTTGTCAGCTCGGGTGCTAACATGCCAGTCATTTTGACTTGCAGGTAATTATCGGTAATTTGTTCGGTTAGAAATGTTTGGACTGAGATTTTCGTACCATACACTGTGATTCTGGCCATGGCTATAGAAAGACTGGGCATTTCGTTGTCGGCCGAAAATACAAATATCCTTGAGAATACCACTACTAAGGACTTGTCTGGTGAAAGAAACTCGGTAAAGTCTGGGAGATAGCCAGCAACTTCGGCTGATGAAATGCTTTTTTAATTTCAAAATTTCCAGTATCGTTCTTTTATACAAACAGAATTAAAAAAAAAACATGTTAATAAAAGAAAAAAAACAGTATGCATCCTTTACTCTTTAATTTTCAAAACAACAATCGGTTAAGAGCAATATAATGTACGGCCTGTGAACGAAGTATGCTCCGGTTACCTACTTCCGGTACCTGACACACTCATCTGAAGAATCTCTATATCTCGAAGTTATTTCGATAGTCCCCTGAACTTATAGCGGTATGGATATTGGACTGTAGTATATCTTGAATTCTCCCAAATGGAAAGCATCAGTGGTCTAGTACTAAATTCAATAACAAATGAACTAATTAGATCTCTTTTACATGTTGGTTAAAAACATGGTAGGAAAAGGAGAAACAGTTAGTTTGCTACAAGCAATTTCTCCCTTTCCTTTAATGTTTTTGAAATGCTTCTACAGCCAGCTAAGTATAACCATATCGTTTAATTATAAGATTAAAGTACACCAAACATTAAAGTAGACCAACAGAAAAGTTTTTGCTCAGATTCCCAATTTTTTGACAAAAGGTTCCAACAGCAGTTAAAGGATTAGAACATCGTTGAAAAAGAAGAAAATGTTAGAAGAATTTTCGAGTTGAATACTAGTATAAACTCCTTTTTTGCTATGTTTTTAAAAAGGGCCTTTGATTTATTGTTGTCTCTTCCACTTGATTAACCCTTTAAGGCTTTTGCCACATAATTCTGGGTTTAAACTACCCTTAGGAAATGAACTTTTGAAAAGAATGTGGGAAAAAGATAAAATGCTGCCGGTAACCAGCATTTTTAGCTCCACTGGCCGAAGGCCAGCGGGCTTATGTCATGGCCTGGTGTCTGTCGTGCGTCCGTGCGCCTGTCCGTCCGTCCGTGCATTAACTTTTATTTCAAACATGTTTTTCTCTGCAACTACCCATCCAGGTTTCATGAAACTTCACAGAAATGATCCTGCCATGGTCCTCTTCAGAATTTCTTGAAAGAATTTGATTCCTTCAAAAACTCTGGTTGCCATGGCAACAAAACTGAAAAATATTGGAAATCTTTAAAAATCTTCTTCTCTGAAACCATGAGGCATAGGGCTACCAAATTTGGCATGTAGCTCTATGTAGTAGACCTCTATCAAGTTTCTTCAAATTATAGCCCTGGGGTCAAAATTGGCTCTGCCCCAGGGGTCACAAGTTTTACATAGGCTTATATAGAGAAAACTTTAAAAATCTTCCTGTACCTAGCCATAAGGCCTAGAGCTACCAAATTGTGCATGTAGCTATATCTAGTGGACTTCTACCAAGCGGGCCAAAAGTTTAGCCCTGGGGTCAAAATTGGCCCCGCTGCAGGGATCACAAGTTTTACATGGGCTTACATAGTGACAAGAAATCTTCCTGTTTTGATTTTTTTTTTTTGAAATTAGCCTTGCATCAGGGGTCTTATGTTTTACAGAGGCTTCATATGGACAAAACTTGAAAATCACCTTATTTATAACCATACAGCATAGACTTGTATTATTTTGGCATGTGGCTTTATCTTGTGGACCTCTATCAGGGTTCAAGTAATTATAGCTCTGGGATCAAAAATGGCTTTGCCCTGCGGGTCTCAACTTTCACATGGGTTGTTACAGAGAAAACTTTGTAAGTCTTCATTTTGAAACCATTTGGCTCAGAATTGAAATGTTTAATATTTATGGTTTATATGTATAAGCCAGTGGAGCGATACAGGGCCATCATGGCCCTCTTGTTTTCTTTTTCCCCACAATGTTTTCTGCCATTTCAAAGAGGAATCATATCATTTAGATCACATTTAAATTAATTAGTTTGTGATCTGCAAATGCTTTTAATTAGGACATATCTAAAATTTTTTTTGTCTGGTAAAGTGTTAATTGGAAGTTTCTTTCATAACAATTATGTTTTGTTGTTAACATAATTCCAAATAGAATATTATTTGATTAATGATCATTAATGATAGGATTAGGCACGCCATCAGTGTTACCTTTTACAAAATAGCCTCATATTTGTATGTCCCTGAGGAAGATTAATTGTGAAAACATTGCAGGAAAAGAAGAAAATGCTGGTAATCGGCATATTCTTCTTCATAATTTCTATTCTTTCCAAGAAATGTGCCATCTTTTCTTCATTTGTTGTCTGCCAACAATTTCAGTATGACATGCCCCAAAATTTGTTTTGTAACAAGGTAATTAATGGGTATTGTATAAAGCTTCTTGCCGCCTGTGACAAATCTGCACCACATTACTTCAAAATAAGAATTAAAATAGATATAAACAACAATTACTATATTTCACACTCCCTCCCTTATAGTGGCACCCCCCACTACATCACTTACTCCAGAGGCATCCGGACAACCCTTACTCACACCCCACCATACTTTAAAATTAACAACTGGGGTGAAAAACTACTATTGCAAGATAACTTCGCAAAAACTTTTTAAGCAGAGACTGACGAAAATCACTAATGAAGGATATTTTATAAATAAACTTACTAGAACTGCGTCAACATAATCCTAATTACTTCACAAATGGATGTCATTAACACCTGACTATTCAAATACACATACACTTGCAGTAACATCATAAATTTCTGGTAACACAAACTTTGTGAACTAACTTGGAAATACTTCAAGAAAATGAAGTATCGATTACCACTACTAATCGTGAATGATATTTAATGGCCAAATAAATCATGATCGGTGGTAAAATCAACATTCTGCTTTACTGCATTACAATGAGTATTTCAAAATGGCGACCGCTTTGCAGTTGCCACTGACTAAAACCCAGATCAAAGTACCGTATTTACTCTAAGTGATGGCACTTCTGGAAATTGGCTATGAAATAAGAGTGCCCTCCTGGTGTTTTGCATGGCGCCATGGCCTGTTATATAATTAGGTGAAATATGGTAACCGAGTGAACTCAGCAGATATTTTCAGTCTAGAAATAAGAACCTTATAGTATTTCAACAAAGGGAAGAGTGAGCATCAAAGGTTAGACTGAATTTGATCGACATTGCCTGCAAAAGCAACAAAAGTCATAAAATGCACTACATATATAACTCTTTATCAATCAACAAAAATTAAAGCCTTGTCTTAACTGAAAGCAAAACGCAGACGACAAATAATTGACATTCAAAACATGAAATTTCTATTCCAAAGGGTAATAAATACTGTTGGAAAAGGAGAAAATGCTGGTTACCAGCATTTTCCCTTGCCTCTTAAATTGTTTCAAAAGCCTTCTTCCTCAAGGTTTTTAAAACTTGGATGGTGTGGTAAACGGCTAAGGGGAAGGTTTTAGGCACATATTTATTGGTATATACTACTTCACTCCTGAAACAAAGCAGTTGCGGAGTACTTTTAAAAAATCCTTCTAAAGTTGGGATAAGAATATAAATTAAGGTGGGAAAAAGGAGAAAATTGCTGGTTACCAGCATTGTCTCCTTTTCTTTCAGTGTTTTCAAAAGCTGTCTCCCTTGAAGTCATATACATTTTGGATTATTTGATAAAGAATTCTGCAGCAATAACATTAGGTTCTTCACCTAAACCCTTATCATTGGTACTTGGGATTTTTTTTTAATCTAGATTATTGAAATTAGTATAAGCAGCAGGTTTTTTTTTTTTGACAAATGATTCTTTAACATTTCACCTAACAATCTGGCAAAAAAAAAATACCATCATGAAGAGGGCCTTACAAAACATTGGGGGAAAAGGAGAAAATACTGGTTACCAGCATTTTCTCCTTTTCCTACAATGTTTTCTATCTTTCCAAATGCAAGTCCTTTTAGTTGAACAACATTTGTCTTCTGCTTATGCTTCCAATATGGATGAGTCTAAAATTTGACTGTAAAGGGTCAGTAGGAATCAGTAAGCTGATCTGGCGCTATGTCATTATCTTCTGTACTTTCAGAACTTTGAATTTTTCTACATCGATGACAGAGGATTATGATGTTACATTTGCCAAAAAGCCAAAGACTATAAGGGTGAGTGAGATACTAAATTTTTTGGCATAACTGAATTAATGTGCTGGTTTTTGACCTGGTTCTTGGTACTCATAAGGAATGAATAGATGGTAATTTGCGATTGGTAAAAAATGTGCACATTTTTTTTGGTGGGCTCCTGCTGGCATATTTGCTCACACATTTATGAACCCACTATTAAAAAAAAGTTGCTACTGCTTGATTACTATGGCAAAATAATGTAGTAGAGAACAATTCTTTCTTGCGCTATTTGGAAATTAATATTTTCATAAGCCAATAACCCAATACAGCATTCAGCGAAATGAAAAGCAGTGAGGAAAAAGAGGCACTTGCTCATGTGGTTAATTTACTCTGTATTAAGCCAAAAAAGAGTTTCAATATTCATATTCCAGTATCTCCTCTGCTGCCTATCTTTTTAGCTCACTTGAGCAGTAAGTGCTCAAGTTGGGCTTTTGTTATAGTCCCGTGTCCGCCATCCATTGTCCATTGTGCGTCGTCCAGACATCAACAATTACCTTGTGTGTGCTCTATTTCATTCAAATACTCATGGAATACACATTTCAGTCAAATACTCATGAAACTTGGTCAGAATCTCTGTCTTGATAATATCCGGGACAAGCTCGAAATTGGCCATGTCAGTCATCCATTGTCCATTGTGCATCGTCCAGACATCAACAATTACCTTGTGTGTGCTCTAGAGGCCATATTTCAGTCAAATACTCATGAAACTTGGTCAGACTGTCTGTCTTGATAATATCTGGGACAAGTTCGAAATTAGGTCATGTAGGGTCAAAAAGTAGGTCACCAGTTCAGATTTTAGAAAAACCTTGTGAGCACTCTAGAGGCCTATTTTCAGTCAAAAACTCATGAGACTTAGTCAGAATGTTTGTCTTGATGAAATCTCGGACAACTTTGAAATTGGGTTATGTCTGGTCAAAAAGTAGGTCATAAGGTGAAAATTTAGAAAACCTTGGGTGCACTCTAGAGGCCACATTTTTCGTCAAATACTTCTAAAAATTGGCCAGATTGTTTGTCTTGGTGATGTATCAGACAAGTTTGAAACTGGGACATGTTATGTCAAAAAGTAGGTCACTGGGATGAATCTTAGAAAAACCTTGTGTGCACTCTAGAAGCCACACTTTTGGCTGGAAACTCGTGAAACTTACTTATAATGTTTGTCTTGATGATATCTCTGACAAGTTTTAAATTGGGTCGTGTCAGGTCAAAAAGTAGGTCACTGCCAATTTTTAGAAAAGCCTTTTGTGCACTATAGAGGCCACATTTTCAGTCAAATACTCATGAAACATGGTTAGAATATTTGTCTTGATAATATCTCGGACAAGTTCAAAATTGGGTCATGTTGGGTCAAAAAGAGGGTCACCAAGTTGAATTTTAGAAAAACCTTATGTGCACTCTTGAGGCCATGTTTTTAGTCTAATACTAAAGAAACTTGGTCAGATTGTTTGTCTTGATGATATCTCAGACAAGTTTTAAACTGGGTCATGTTGTGTCAACAAGTAGGTCACTCAGCTTAATCTTAGAAAAAACATTGTGTTCACTCTAGAGGTCACATTTTATGCTGGAAAGTCATGAAACTTAGTCAAAATGTTTGTCTTGATGATATCTATGACATGTTTGAAATTGGGTCATGTCAGGTCAAAAAGAAGGTCACTGTGACAAATCTTGAAGTGTATAATTGATTTATTTAAAAGAGATGAAAAGTCAAGATGAAACGAAACTTTTACCAGCTAGGTTGAATATGTATTTTAGGATCCAATGTCACACCGAATCATTGAGAAGAGGAGACGTGATCGGATGAACAACTGTCTGGCAGATCTTAGCCGATTGATTCCGACAGATTATTTGAAACAGGTAAAGTTGGTTTGTATAGCTTCAATGTAGCTTTGATGATTCAGAGGAGTTAAGGATAGCATTGCTTCTTCTGCCTTAGGTTACTTTTCTCAGTTCTGGTAAATCTTTACTAAAACAGCAATTAAAGATGAATTTAATTTTGAAGGTTTTGGCTATTTTTTTTTCTGTAACAATATTTGCTTAGAATGACCAATATCTTTTCAAAGCAAAATACTACAGTATATATTTCTTGTGCCTTAGTCCAAAGTGATTATAAGAGGATTTTTTCACTATAAAGAAAGAAGGCATAAATATGGAAAAGGCTTTCCTTCAATAAATCTAAGGTATTTTAGTTTTTTTTTAAACAATAATTTAGCCATGCTCTATAAAAAGGGGGGTTTAATGCAAAAAGTGTCCATCCAGGTCAGCCTGCACGGACTTGGCCTGTATTAAAACTCTTTGCTTTTGGTAAATTTTCTGCATGTCAAAGGACCATTGTACTCAATAAATCAGCCGGTTATTATACAAAATGGATTTCATGGATCCATTATTAGCTGATGATTTGGTTGGTATGATATGGGTCAGGGAGATGCATGAAACCCCCTTTTGCCACAGCATGACTCATGCTTTTGGTGACTTTTCCTCTGCACATGTTTCAGGCTTTTACTAGGAACCAGCCAGTATTTCATGTATAAGAACCAGCCTGTATTTCATGTGGACATTTCTGAATTACTTCACCCTCAGGCTGTAAAATCTTTAGACGACAAGAAACTCTTGGACCTGTCTAAAGTGAAAGCTTTTGCAGACAACCAATGAAATTGGGCTTGAATTATGGTATTTGTCATTCCGAGCGTAGAAGACATGGTTGGAAAAAGAGAACATGCTCGTGAAACAAGCATTAATGCTCCTTTTTTCACAGTGTTTTTGAAAGCCTTTCTCAGGGTCATTATAACACAGGATTGTTTGGCAAAAGGTTAATACCTTCCTGTCATATTGCTGATGAAGTAAGTTGGCGTCACTGGTACATTATTACTGGTATATCAAGATTGCTTAATTGGTTATTGTAGATTAATTTGATTCAGCGCTGATTTCCTTTACACACATCAGTTGCAGCTGACATAATCTAGTTTTGGCAGAAGTTAATATTTAGCCTCCAGTGGTGTAGCAACATTTTCTTCAAAAAGGAATAAATAATACACATTAGACACATTACTAATTTATCAACCCGTTACAGAACAATCTCAAATATGAAGGACCATGAGGAAAAATGCTTTCGAAAAGACTGGAAATAGGAAAAAAATGCAGGCATTTTTTCCTTTAGCAGCAATGTTTTCAACTCTTAGAAAAACAGATTGAAAGCATTCACACATAACAATGTAAATGTGACTGAGGTGATGGAATTTTTCCTTAAAAGGGTCAAAAACAGGTTGGAAAATGAGAAAATGCTGATGCTGGTTACTAGCATTTTCTTTTTTTCCCCCATAATGTTTTCAAAAGCCTTCTGAAAGGTTGTTAAAATTTGGGATTTTTTGGTAGTGTCTTATTGGAAAAAAATTAAAGAAACTGATAAAAAAGGAAACTGCAAAAATTTTCTCCTCCAAAAGTTTTGCATGTTTTTAGAGATCAAACTGCTGAATGTGGTGTTTGTATAAGTTGGTAGCTGTGTCCATGTAAATGCTTTTATAAATGAACCAGTAAAGGGAGGTAAGTGTGGCTGATCCTTTGGAGCAAGTTTCTAGTTTTACATCAGTTGTTTCTTATGTATTATTGCACCAAGCCTACAATATGTTCCATCTTCTGCATTGAATAAAACAAGCAAATAATGAAGTATATTACCCGTGTATCAAGTTGCCATACTTGTATTATTTAAACAGCATTGTGCCATTCATATAGCATTATGATGTTTAACCCTTTACCACATGTCATAATTTTAGACTTGAGTGGCTGAAATTGTGGAAGCTATCTTTGATAGGGAATAAAACATTGTGGGAAATGGAGAAAATGCTGGTAACCAGCATTTTCTCCTTTTCCCACAATGTTTTCAATAGTATTCTTTTTAAAGTTCATCAAAAGTCAGGATTGTGTGGTAAAGGGTTAAGAAGAAAAACTTACTATTTTGTTTTATTTGATTATAATGCCAAGATTGGCAATGAAAGTCTTAAGTTTTCTTTTATGTTTGAATTTTTTTTTTGCTTCATATTATATGAATAATTTAATCTATTGAAAATTTTAAGTACATGCTTTAAAATGGAATGAACTTTGAAAGTGAAAAATTCTGATAGGGGTCTGTTATTGTTTATGTTTTTCCGTATATCCCATTACAAAATTGCAGATTATTTTTAGACTTGCCACTTACTGGTGCAAAGTACACAAAGGACAAATAGGAGAAATATTTGAAGAAAAGGCAAATATCTGTTCTGAATAAGATTGAAAATATTATGGGAGAAGAAGCAATTGTTTGTACATGTAACCAGAATCAGCTTCTTTCATTTCGGTGTTTTCAAAAGCAGCTGTCTTAGTCATTGATGTGAAAAGTCTTTTTTTTGTGGTATTTAGTAACAGAAGACGGCAATATTTTGAGGTTTGGTGTAAGAATACAATGTATCTGAATGTAGCCGCACAACTCCTGCAGAGACATGGCTGTATGGCCATGAGGGTCTACTATGTTTTTAGTGAACCAATTTACTTTTGATCAAAAATCTCTCATCATTTCTTAATCTATGCTGGTAATACATTTGACTGCAAACCTTACGAACATTACATGTACACAACTATTTAAAAAATTCTCTTTTGGGCATTTTTAGTTTTCATTCAAACAACTGTTTTGTGTTTTTGCAAAACAGTTATGTTTTTCCTTGCTTATAACACCACTTTCTAAAGCGACTCAGAACTAGAACTTTCTTGGATAAGTTTTAGAAAACTTCTCTCTATAACTTTTTTTTTTCCCTTCCGACTGGAAAATAGTTTTTGGGAAATGTTTTTTAAAACATGGTATATTGGTATATGCCAGGACAAGACTTACATGTACATCAAACATTATGAAAACTGTATGTTTCTAATCATTTTATAGTTAAGTTAGTGTAAATAGCATCAGATAATTAGATGATAGCATATATTATCCTATGTATGGGATGCATTGTTGATAAAACATTGAAATCACTGATTATGTCATGATATAAAAATTGAAAAATATTCTAAAGGTAACTGTAAGGGTAGAAAACATTGTGGGAAAAGGAGAAAAATCTGGTTTCCAGCATTTTCTCCTTTTCCGACAATGTTTCCAAAAAGCTTCTTTCTCAGGGCCTATAAAATGGGATTGTTTGGTAAAGGGTTAATCTGAGCTTTTTTAATGTAAGGAAAAAGTCAAATAACACATAAACTGTTACATTATTATTATACCTTTGGAAAGCACTTGCCTATTTTACAGTTTCCTGTGGTCATGCTGTCAAGAATTGCGGCTTAAGTTTTGGTCAAAATTGATGGTTTTGAAGCATTAGTGATATATTAAAATTTCATTGTAATAGAAAAAAAGTCCTGAAAATTTTACAGATTATTAAATTCAAAGTGATAGATCACTTGTTATCTTGATTTTGCGAGATTTAAAAAAGAAATGTTTGAAACAATCATTCCTTTTTCCTGTGAGTAAATTTTTGTAAGTTAAAAGTTTTTTGTATAGAATTCATCCATGGCAATACATGTAGTATTCTGGTATCCAGTGAAAGCATCTGCAGACGACAAATTTGAAAGTGGTACAAATGAACTTAAGATTTTTTGAGAGTGTAGAAAACATTCTTGGAAAAGGAGAAAATGCTGATTTCTAGCATTTTCTCCTTTTCCCATAATGTTTTATAAAGGTCTCTTTCTCAGGGTAGTAAAAACACAGGATTGTTTGGAAAAGAAATGAAAAGGAATTATAACTATGAAATACAGAAAATGGTCAATTTGAAACAGCTTTGTTGGTTCATATATCACAATAAAAGTCAATTTTAAGTTATTCAATGAAACTGGCATCTGATCATTTTGTAGAGATTACAGTTTCAAAGGAGAAGGGAATATTATATTGGATAATACTAGTTTGCAGAAAAGCTTTCTTAATGTATCAACACCATTGAATACAGACCTTGTATTCTTCATAAATTAAGATTGTGATGTAGACTCCTTTTTGATCAAAAGTGGATGGATTTGCTATCTATATATTGAATCCCTAGAGGAATGTTCGGTGACATACCTGTGTGCAGTCTGGTGAGAAGAGTCCAGCTCTCAAACATTTTTTTTTAAGTTGGTACTATATGTATCATTTAGATTGGCTGTTTTTGAAGAGATGTTGATGTATTGTTTTGGCCTTGTTGTCATTTTTGTGTTAATGGTTGGAAAACTTTCTCATATCTCTGTTCTTATTTCAAACTTGGGCTAGTTGTTAACTATCAAAAAAAGAACCCATACTAGAAAGGCAACTCTGATTTATTTTACTCAGTGATGTCCCTTTGTTCATGTGGAATTTTCACTGGAAAAGCTTCGGTTTGGTTTGTGCGTATTGGAGTTTGACGCCATTTTAACAGCTCAGGTCATATCATGGTGGTCAGTGACGCACTTATGTGTTTTCCTTGGCTTTCTCATACCGGTACTGACACAACTGTCTTTCCAAAGCCACTGACTACTTTTCTCACATGCACCAGAGGTGAGAGGCGAAAGACCGCCGGAATGAAAGTTTGCCTCAACCGGGTATTGAACTCGCAACCACCAGGTCATGAGTCAGATATGCTAACCACTGAGCTACCCCGGCAGGCCACTGGAAAAGCAGCCACAGCCAAGCATTACAATTCACTAGTGGTGCCTTGGATAAAATTGGTACATGTCTGTTTTCCTTTATAGGCAGTTACTTCAGTTAAATTTGGTAAGCTCACAGACGTGCAAATAAGAAATTTAAAATCTGGAAGTCATAGTTGTGGATAGTCATTGGAATGTTTTTAGGAAGACTATTCTAATCAGCAGCCACACCATAAGTTAATTTTTTTACCAGTTGACAAAATTTCAGATTAGGCCAAATTGACAGCATTTGCAGATTATAGCTATGGCTCAATGGATAGCTTTTGTTCCTGAAACAAAAGAAAGTATGGTGGTTACGAGCGTTGTCTCATTTTCCTGCATTTTCAAAAAGCCCTTTTCTCCAGGGTCGTTAAATCTAAGCATTATATGGTAAAGATTTAAGTGAAGAACTAGGATGATATCACTTTGAATTTGAAAATAATTGCATTGTCTGTATGTCTGAGAGCTTATTCAATGTACATGTCTAGGTAAACCTTTAGGTGCCAAAAGACCATGACCTTGTTATGTACCGTCGGAGCCTGAATTAACCTTTATCCTGCTGAATAAGTGAAATGATACCTTCAAGCTGATTGTAAAATGCCAAATGTTGCTATTTTAAACTTATTTTGGGGGGAAAATATCTCCTTATCAGGCAGTGTAGATCCAAAATCAGGCTGTACATTCTGTCCAGACTGATCTTGATCTACACTGTAAGCAAAAGGTCTTTAAGCCGCGCATAGCAGCTTAAGGGTTAAACCTTAGCCAGCATATGAGAACAAAAATATGATTATGAATAAGAAAGGTTTCAGGTGAGCACTAAGGCATGTAATGAATCTCTTGTATTTATCCCAAGGGACTTTCGTAATAGGGGTCCTTTTTTTCAGTTTCAGATTTTAATTAGAGGAAAAATGAGTTTGATGACTTGGTTACTATAATTGTCATATGTTAAAGATTAATTAATCTGGAAAAAACATGGATTGTTTTTATACTCAGTTCATCACATCTGATTAATTATTTTAATGATGAAGTTGGATTGTGAACTTGTTATTTCTTTGAACTTTTTAAATAGATAATTATTGAAAATGTTGAGAAAAATATTTGAATTTAAGAAAATTCAGCATGGAAATCCCCGCCTTCCAAAAAAAAAAAGCAAGGAAATTCACACTAAAAAAGTTTTCTTAAAGACAAACCCATCTGAATATTACTGCAGTAAAAGAGTTAACCCTTTGCCATACAATCCTGACTTTTAATGGCCTTGAGGAAGAAGGCTTTGGAAAACACTGTGGGAAACATGGTTTTCAAAAATCTTTGTTCTCAGGTTAACTCTTTACCACACAATCCCGACTTTTAATGACTTAAAAAGGAAGCCTTTTGAAAACATTGCGGGAAAAGGAGAAAATGCTGGTAACCAGCATTTTCTTCTTTTCCCACAGTGTTTTCTACCCATCCCATAATGAATTTCAATTTTTAAATCACATTTAATTTGTCGTCTGCACATGCCTTCAGTTTGGACTAGTCTAAAATTTTGTCGTTTGGTAAAGAGTTAATTAAACTCTGGATTGTTTGATGAAGGGCTATGATGCCATCATTGCAGGTGTAATGTCAATATCCAACTGTATTTCCCAGATAAAATCAAAAGACATTTCAACCCTTTTGATGCCATATGCAATTTATGTGATAGAGTAAGATCAGACTCTCAACACTGTCCTCTTCTTGAGTGAAGCCTATTAACACTTTACCACACAATCCTAACTTTTATCGACCCTGAGGAAGAAGCCTTTTGAAAACATTGTGGGAAAAGGAAAAAATGCTGGTAACCAGCATTTTCTCCTTTTCCCACTATTTTTTGACCCTTCCAAAAACAAATTTCAAATTTTAATTCACATTTATTATGTCGTCTGCAAAAGCTTTCAATTTGGACTGGTCTAAAATTTTGTCGTTTGGTAAAGAGTTAAAGAAAAATCTGAGTTCCAGAGTATACTTGTGTTTTTAGCTATTGAAAAGACGTTGAGATTTATACATTTCATTCTGAGAGTTAAATAAGGTTTAGGAAGATCGGTGATGATAATGTTGATTGAAAACCTGAGGATATACTTCTATTTTTTTTTGAAATGGAAGCACTCTTGATTGTTTCTAACTTGCTTTCTTTGTGGATTGTGTCATTCAGGTAAATTTTTGTTTTGAATACTAAAAATAAAGCAACTCGTAGTACAGGCATACTCCTTCTGTCAAGTGTGAAAGCACAAGTAAAAGAAAAATATTTCTGCACCTAGTATACAAACTTGACCTTTTTCGATGGCTGAAAATATGGTTTGTTGCAATTAGGAAGTAAAAGCACCTGACAGTGCCTTACTTACCATGCAATCTCATGTTGAAGTGAATCTGAAGAAAAACCTTTTTGAAAACACAGTAGAAAAAGAAGAAAATGGTGGTAACCAGCATTTTCTCCTTTTCCTGCAATTTTTTTGTAACCTTTCAAAGATGAATGCCAACATTGGATTAACATTGAATTTGTCCTGTGCAAATGCTCTCAATTTTGACTTGGCTATAATTTTGTCATTTGGTAAAGGGTAAAGAATCCTAAAAGTTGAGGTGGCAATATGATTAAATCTAGTAAATCTCTTATTTAGAAGGATGTTTTCAAAATTGTCTGTTGAAAATTTCTGGAGATAATGTCCACCATTTAAACTGCTTTGTAAATGAAACATTTAGCCAATCATTTCATTTATTTAACAAAGGGCAATTTGGAAGTCAAAGATGATGCTTCACAATGTTTCTCTTTACTTTTGGCTGATCAAGTCTTTAATGTGCCATCCTTTAGATTTTTGTGGTTATCACTCTTCAAATATTGCAAATATTTTGTACAGTAATATTGTGAATCTTGCTAAATTAAATCATTATTGTCAGAGTTGAGGTGAAAGCTGGTGTTCAAAGCTTTTGTGGGCAATACTACAGTTTTCGTCATTATTCACCACATTTACTTTAATTTACAGTAATTAGAAAGCTACTGTAACCTGCTTTTTGATTTATGGAGTTAAAACATGTATGGCAGGGATACAAATAATTGACTTGATCAGCCAAGGGAGATAAAAAGGTAAGCATACTATCCCCCATGGCTGGGGAAGATTGACTGCGGATAGCTAGTACAGATTTGGTTTCATTATCATAACCCTCATATCCATTTTTTTTATGTACCTTATTTTTCATTTTTACAATGTAGAAATCAGAGAATTGCGATAATTCTAATAATAATGATTTTCTTTCCTTGCTAAGTTCTTTTAACAGATTGCCCCTGTCTATATCAATCTGTAGTGGAGGTACTTAAATGGGTTAACATAAAATGGCCAGGTATGTTGTCACCGTGCGTTCTACCCAACCATAATGGAGTCCACATCGGCAAATTCGGCGCTGGATATTTTGATAGATAACTTTGAAGATTAACTTATAGTGTTTCATGTTTTTACCGTTGATAATTGTGTTGTCGTCTGAAGGAAACTTTCTTTCTGAATGTTTTTTTTTGTGTGTGTGTGTTTTTGTCACTGAATTTTGTTTACCTGTCTGATTGCGAAGTTTGATCCTTATTCAGGCAGTGTAGATTGAGATCAGACTCTGCACTCTGATCTTCGATCAACATTTTCTGTATTTTGGATCAGTTTATTTTATCTCAGAGGCTACTGTAAAACTTACTAGTTCCTAGATATAGGAACTTTTGAAATTTCAGACAAAATGTGCATGGAAAGGAATTTTATTTATTTCTAATGATATTGAAAACATTTGCAGAGAAGGAGCCATGACCTGAGCCAGGCCCAGTGTTTACAAAAACTGTTTTTTCATTTCCACAAGAAGTTGTTAACATGTATTTGTATCATCTTGGATGAACCCTCTCTCACATATTTCCACCTTTTAATGACACAGAGGAGAAAAACTTTTGAAGACATTGTAGGAAAAGGTCTAACCCTTTACCAAATAATCCCGTTTTCCAGTGTCTAGTGCAGACCCAAATATAGCATCTACAACCCTGTACCAAATAACAACATTTTAGATTTGTCGGAATTGAAGGCATTAATTAACAGATAACAAAATACAGTGACTCAAAAAGTTTGAACTCTGTTTTTGGAAGGATAGAAAACCTTGTTTGAGAATGAAGGAGACAATGCATGCCTTCAATTTGGACAAGTCTAAAATTTTTTTATTTGGTAAAGGGTTAAAGATGCTACATTTTGGTCTGCACTAGGCATGGATTAAAATCCATTCCACATATTTAGCTGTCTGAAGACTGACTATATATAGCAGAATTTTAGACAATTTTATGTGTTGTGGTTTTAAAGACAATAAGTTAAGACTTGGCTCAGTGGACGAACTTGTTTTTGAGAAGGTAGAAAAGGAGAAAATGCTGGTCATCAGTCATTTCTTCTGTGCCTGTGATGTTTTCAAAAGCCTGTTTCCCTCCGGGTTGCAGGAACATGGGATTGTATAGTAAAGGGTTAGATCAATGTTTTACAAGCTCTATATGAAAAAAAAAAATGAACAGTGAGGTAAGGGGTCTGAACATATCTACATGTTTTGTGTTTCTGAATTTGCCATAGATCTATTGTGTGATATAATGCTTTAACCCTTTACCACACAATCCCGCATTTTAACGACCCTTAGAAAGAAGCCGTCTGAAAACATTGTGGGAAAAGGAGAAAATGCTGGTAACCAGCATTTTCTCCTTTTCCCACAATGTCTTCTACCCCTCCCAAAACAAATTTCAATTTTTGAGCCACATTTATTTTGTCGTCTGCAAATGCTTTCAATTTGGACAAGTCTAAAATTTTGTCGTTTGGTAAAGAGTTAAACCATTAGATCGCTCAATAAATCCAAGAAGCAATTACATTCTCCAAATAAGACCCTTATAGTTTTAATGCCAAGGATGTTCTTGTCCAGAATATCTTAGCTAAGTGGACCGTGAAAATCAAAGATCAGACTGAACATTTTGTTCAGTTTGATCTTGATTGACACTGGCTGTAAAAGGAACAAAAGTCATGACAGGTGCTTTATTAAAATCAGTTACTGGCAAGTTTGCATTGAACATAGGGTCGGAATACACAAAATGTGTTGTTGGATCCTGATATTCTAACTGAAAGATGCCTTGAGACTATAACAGTTTAGCACTCCCTCTTTCTGGTGTTCTAAATTCTTCATAGCAATCTTATACAAACAAAATGCAGTCAGTTGCCAAATTTTGACCTGTAAAGAAAATTTGAAAAATATGGCAGTGATTTGAATTGCTATTACTGTTTTGTTAATTTTGTATTTTGGATTGCTGTCTATATGTTTGTCTTTATCTCCTGGACTTGGTTTATAAAAAGCCTCTGTACCACATGAAAGTTATCATATAATACTGAATAAAAAGAAAACAAAATCAGTGATTTCAAAACTATATCATTGGCACACATTCTAGTTTAGATATTATTATATTGTTTTAGATATTAGTTTCTAGAATAACTTAGGTTATTGGTTATGGTTTTAATGATGATGGTGATGACGATGATGATGATGATGATGATGATGCACCAAAATGAATAATGGTTATGTCTAATATTGTGACTCCAAAAGTATTACATGAAGATACATGTGTCAAATCTGTTTCTTGTGTCACATATTGCATGTTACCAAAGGTAGCCAACTACAACAAAGAAAATGTCCCAAGTTAGCCATTTAACCTTAAACAATTTGTGTACGAGAATGACCACAGTGTGGATGTTTCCTCATTTCAGGGTCAAGGTCGGATAGAGAAGACAGAGATTATTGAGATGGCCATCAAACATATAAAGAACTTGACCAACATGGTCAGTAAACAAGGAGGTATGTCTGTGTTCATAGACTTTGTTTTAGTGTGAATCTGGGGGCCAACACTAACAATATCTGGCTTTCTGAAGGGCACTAAAATGTAAAAAGGGACCCCCCCCCCCATATGTTTGTATGGTGTTTAATGCTGTTTTCAACATTATTTCAGTTATATCGTGGCAGCCAGTGTACCTGTCCATACTTTCCTGGAGTTTCTTTTATCAGTACTCTGAATATTATTCTTTTAACCCTTTACCATACTATCCCAAGTTTAAGCAACCCTGAAGAAGAAGGTTTGTGGAAAAAGGAGAAAATGGTGGTAACCAGCATTTCCTCCTGTTCCCACAATGTTTTCTACCATATCAAAGACAGAGATTATCATTTGAGCTACATTTAACCCTTTACCACACAATCCTGACTTTTAACGACCTTGAAATAGAGGCCTTTTGAAAACATTGTGGGAAAAGGAGAAAATGGTGGTAACCAGCATTTTCTCCTTTTCCCACAATGTATTCTATCCTTCCCAAAATAATTTTCAATTTTTGAGTCACATTTACTTTGTCGTCTGCAAATACTTTGAATTTGGTCAAGATTAAAATTTTGTCGTTTGGTAAAGAGTTAATTTGTTGTCTGCAGATGCTTTCAAATTGGTCTCGCCCAAAATTTTATTGTGTGGTATATAGTGAAAGCCACTGGAAGTTTTCCCCACATAAAACATATTGGAACAATGTTCAGGGATGAGAGGGGAATGAATTTTATCACAGTGACTTGCATCAATGCTCAGAAAGAAATTTAACAAGTTTGAGGATTGAACCAGGGACCACTCTGGTTTCAAGTCCTGTACTTTACCAATTCAGTACCTAGCTCTGATTTAGATGCAGTCTTACTTGTATTGAAAAGCATTGCAAAGAAAATGAAAAGTGATTTGCCAAACCATAACCATTCCATTTTAACCCCAAACTCTGTACCACACCACAAAAATGTAGACTTGTCCAGGGTGAAAGCCTGTGCAGATGACAAATTTAATATGGTTCTTATAATAGAATTTGTCTTTGATAGAGTAGAAAACATGGTGGGAAAAGGAAAAAATTCTGGTGACCAGCATTTTCTTCTTTTCACACAATGGTTTCAGCAGGCTTTTTCCTTGTGGGTTGTTGAAACGGGGAATTCTGTGGTAAAGCATTAAACTGCATGAACCACCTCAAATTGTATTAGACTAGATCAAGATCAGACAGAACAAGGCATGCAGTCTGATATTTGATCTAAATTGTTAGCTACTTTGTAACATATTCTGGCCAAACACTCTTGAAATAGTACTATTTTGGCTGTATATCCTACTTGAAAAAGTCAATTTAATGCACAACTGAACAATCCTGTGTTTGATGATTGACCATGAAGAAAAAGGCTTGTGAAAAAATTTAGGAAAGTAAAGAATGCTCGTAACCACAATGTTTTTTGCTCTTTCACAGCAAAATTTCATAACTCCAGTCACATGTAAGGTATAGTATGCAAATGGTTTCAGTTTAGAAGAGTCTAAAATTTTGTCATCTTGTGAAGGGTTAATAAATTCAGTGCTCTCAGGGTTTACCCAGTCAGAGAGGCTATTGCAAGGCAGGTCATTCATCCTATTACTGCAAAGGCTATTTTTTGAGCTTCCAATTTAACCTATAATCACCCAAGCTGCACTTAGTGACAGTGCAGATCAAAATAAGAGTGCAGGGCCCATATTCGCCAGCCATTCGACATCGTAAGTCTCATTCTAGATTTAGAAAGTAACACAACTTCTGATTGGCAAAACCATTTGGTTTAGCCAATCAGAAGTTGTGTAACTTTTAAATTTAGAAATTTTTGAGAATAATACTACAAATGTTATTAAGAATGGTTGGTGAACATGGACCCTGATCGTGGAACTACTTGGCTTAATATGCGTGGTATTTAGATGAAACCAGCTATCAAATTGCAATGAATTGATACTTTTTGATAGTTTGAAATATCTGTTACAGATAGGCTAATTTGTCCTTGGATCTTTGCCACATGACAAAATTTTAGACTGGTCCAGATTGAAAGCATTTGCAGACGACATAATAAATGTGGCAAGAATAATGGGATTAATGATTACCAGCATTTTCTCCATTTCCCATGATGTTTATAAAAGCTTTCATTCTCAGGGTTGTTAGAATTTGAGATTAATGAACGTGTTGTCTTTCCTAGGACTAAAGTCAAGCCTGCCAGACCGCTACATTGGATTCAAGGAGTGCCAGGATGAGGTGATGCGATTCCTCGTTGAGGTGGAAGGTTGGGATGCAGCCGATAGACTCTGTATTATGTTGATGGCCCATCTAGAACAAGCAGGAGAAAAATTCCGAATCATGAATGGTAGGTCCTATCTTTTACCTACTTCAAGTTTCGAGTAGAAAAGCTTGACTTTTTACCACACATGTCAAAGTTTTAACACTTTCCCAAACAATCCTGTGTTTTCACAACCCTGAGAAAGAGGCCCTATGAAAAATTGTGAGGAAAGGAGAAAATGCTGGTAACTTGCAATATTTTCCTTTTCCCGCTATGTTTTTTCTACCCTGTCAAAGAACCTCAGTTCATTTGTACCACTTTCAGATTTGTTGCCTGCAGATACTCTCAATCTGGAAGAGTCCAACATTTGTTGTTTCGGTAATGGTTAACAACATGATTAAAAAAACGCTTTTGGAAACAGTGTGGGGCAAGGAGAAAATGCTGGTTACCACATTACCAGCATTTTCTCTTTTTACCACAATGTTTTCTACCCTTTCAAAGACAAATCTCATCATTTGGCTCCTTATTTCATTTTTCAACTGCTAATGTTTTCTATGATGGGCCAGTCTAAAATCAATATATCTGGTCAAGTGTAAACTGAAACTTGCCAAAGAAGTCTGTGTTCTGACTACCCTATGGGTGAACGTTTCTGAAAACTTTCTTGGAAAGGAGAGATGCTGATAATCACTGTTTCCTTCTTTTGTACTAAGTTCTTGTTGTGTATGGTGTTTAACACCATTTTCAACATCATAGCAGCCAGTGCACCTATCCATGATTTCCATGAGTTTCTTTTACCAGTTTTTAGCACAATATTCTCCCAAAGCCACTGGCTGCTTTCCCACGTAACCATCATTGAAACCATGAATAGCAGTGAGGGAATGAATCCTGTAGGAATTACTTTCATCTATTTTCAGAAGAAATTCAAACCCCAATCCCCTTGGTTACAAGCCCTGTCCATCAATGACTAAGCTATTACACTATTTTTTCAAGGGAAATTCAGTCATTGAAACCACATCTAACTCCTTACCAAACAACAAAATTTCAGATTATGTCCAAATCGAAAGCAATTGCAGATGACAAAATAAACATGACTCGAAAAATTGAAATTTGTTTTGGGAAGGGTAAAAAACATTGTAGGAAATGGAGAAAATGTTGGTTACCAGCATTTTCTCCTTTTCAAACAATGTTTTTAAAAGCTTTCCATCTCAGGATAGATAAAGTCAGCAATTTGTGGTAAAGGGTTAATGTCACCTGCTAAGTATTTCGATATGGAAAAGTTAAAAACCTTTGTCATCTGCTAAAGAGTGAAAATACAAAGAACAAGGGTTTCTGATTTAAACCTTTACCCCACAATCCAGACTTTAACAAACCTAAATAAGGGGGGGGGGGTGAAAACATCGTGGGAAAAGGAGAAAATGCTGGTAACCAACATTTTCTCCTTTTCCAACTGTTTTCCACCCTTTGATAAAAAATCTCATCATTTGAGCCATAACTAGTGTCTCCTCTACAAATGCTTTTATTATGGAAAAGTAAAAAATGTTCTTGTGTGGTAAAGGGTTAATTGGCAGTGAGTAACAGGGAGAAAGCATTTATCATATTAATTGTTGTCTTTTTTTTTGTCTGGACAAAGTTTAATTACATGTATATGAATTATTCCCTTTCTACAGATGATTTGCAAACAAAGTGTTGTATTCTGTCGCAGACAGCAGCTTTGAAACACATTTAAAAAAACATTAGAAAAACATTCAATTGCTTGGTACATAGAGTAGATGAATTTCCCAAAATGCCTTCCAAGTTATTTAAAAAAAAAAATCATTGTATTAAATATCTTTCTTTTGTGCAAGTTAGCTAGTTATGATTAAACATATCCCATAGTTATATTTCTTTTATCATTAATTACATATTGTAAGATTAATTTTAAGTTTGTCTTGTTACAGACCAGTCTTTAAGTCAAGTTGCCAAAGAAGAACAATATCGTCATGCAGACGAAGAATTAAATCGCCAGCCAAATGGGCTGGTACACACTCTAGAACCTGCGGGGCAACAAACAGAGTTTACCAAAGATGGCTATCAGAACGTAATACCCTACCAGCCCCAACCTTTCCCACAAGAAGGACTTCCTCCTGCACAACAAAGAGCGAGCGACAGTGGCAACAGCACGCCTCAGTCGTATCCCCAATATGAGCAGCTTCTCACAGCACAACAAATAACACAGGAGCATCTGAAACGGGATAAACATTTGTGGACTCTTCTTACATCAAAATACAGCCCACAGGTGGAAGATTCCGGGATATCCATGGAGTCAGGTGTGAGTACAACAAATAGTAAGGACAGCAAAAAGACAAAATCTTCTGAAAACTCGTTCAGGCTTCAACATGAGTCATCTCCGGCTTGCAACAGTAGTACCCAGGATACTAGTTCTGAGAAGATGGACAGTAGTGTGTACAAGTTTAAACATAACATTACAAAGAGGTTCTCACAAGAAGAGAAAAAGATCAATCAAAGTGACACATCATCAAGTAGCTCTAGAGAGGAGAAACGGAATGAGAAGGTCAAACGAAAGATGCGACATGTTCGGTCCCGGAGTCCCAGTAGTTCTGGCTCCTCGAATTATCCCAACTCTAATAGTTCAAATAACAATAGCAGCTCGAGTGAAGGCAAAGAAAAGGTGCATGTTGGAACAAAATCTCAGAGTCTCTTACCTGGCTTTATTTTACATCCAAATGGAACACATTATATTCCCCTGTCCATAAATCCATCCAGTTTTTCTACCAATTTATTCAGCACTTCACACTCATGTATATATCACCCCATAAGTATTCCAGTGAATTTTGGTGGGCCTGTCCTACACATGAAGAAAGTTACAGTGGAGAGAGTGAAAACTGAAACCTGTACCCAGAGTTCAGAGTCTATGGACAGTCCGAGTGGATGTGGCTCAATGGAAAATTCCGTTGGAAATTTTTCATCGGATTCAAGTCCGTCTCCAGATCAAGAAATGATGAAACCAGCTGGATGCTAAGTAACTCCCAGAGTGTTACCCGGAGAAAAATTTGAAAGTGCTTTAATCATAATATTTGCTATTCTTTGAGTTTTTAAAAACTTTCCATCATGACTATTTCTGTAAAATCATTGAATGATTATATTTTTTACTAAGATGGAGATTTCTTTTTCAATGTGCTTAACTTTTTACCGAAATAATAAAAATTTTAGATTTTTGGAAATAGAAAGCATTTGAGACGACCAGTTGGAAATAGCCCTAATGAAGATTTGTATCTTTGAAAGGGAAGAAAACAGTGTAGGAAAAGAAGAAAATACTGGTTACCAGCATTTCTTCCTTTTCCCACAATGTTTTCAAAAGAATTCTTTCATAGGATAGTTAAAAAGGGGATTTTTTGGAAAAGAGTTGAATAGTCTGTTTCATTACAATAGGGGGGGCTCTTTTCACTTCAGCATTATGATAAAGATTCAGTCCAACTCTTTGCTTCTTTACCGCACGACAATGATTTGATGCGACACATTTGCAGACGACAAATTATTTGTAGCTCAAATGGTGATTTCTGTCTTCGATAGGGTAGAAAACATTGTGGGAAAAGGAGATAATGTTGTCAGCATTTTCTCCTTTTCCCACAATAATTATGGCTTTTTCATGCTGGTAGACTTGATGCCTTTAGTAAACATTTTGAGGAAAGCAGCTGTTCCTTGTAAGAACCAGTTACTGCTTTCCTCTACATGTTTCCCATTTTGTTGATAAAAAGGAATTTTACTTGCCTTTTCTGCAAATGTTTTTTCTCTGCAACCAATGTAGATCAAAATCAGTCTGCACAAAACATGCAGTCCAACCTTTGAACTTCACAGTCTGCTTTCCTTAACCCTTTACCACACAATTCTGAGTTTTAACAACCCCGACTGAGAGGGCTTTTGAAAACATTGAAAGTAAAGGAGAAAATGCTGGAAACCAGCATCTCCATGTCAGACAACACTTACAACCCTTTCTGAGACAGATTCGTTCAGTTGTGTCACACTTTAATTGTTGTCTGCAAATACTTCCAATTTGGACAAGTCTAAAATTTTGTCCTTGATAAAGCTTTTGAGACAGAAACAAAACCTCAATATCGTACTTTTCTTTTTCTTTTGTGTAATCCTTGTCAAAATTGAAAACATTTGCAGACGACTAAATAAATGGGATTCAAAAAATTGAAAATTGATTTTGGAAGGTCCAGCATTTTCTCCTTTTTCCACAATGTTTTCAAAATCTTTCTCTCTTAAAAACTGAGATTGTTTGGTAGAGAGTTAACCCTTTCCCAAACAAGCCCTGGTTTTCACGTGTCTGCAGTACAAGTATTTTGAAAACACTGTGGGAAAAGGAGAAATTGCTCATAACGAGCAATTTCTCCTTTTCCCACAGTGTTTTCTACCCTTTTTGAGAACTTTCTGCCATTTTCATCAAATTTAAAATTGTCGTCTGCAAACTCTTTGAATTTGGACCAGTCCAAAATTTGTTGTTTGAGAAAGGGTTAAATAGATATACTGAACATTTGTAATCAGTTTGAATATTCAGGACTGTTCTCAACATCTCAACTTTCAGACTTAGTGGATTATGACCAGAGCACACATACTGTGGCATCTGATTTTGATCCATATTTTCCAAGGAAGCCAGGAACCAATCTGTAATTACTTTTTAGAGCCAACTGCCCAACATCTGTTGTTGTTGCAGTGTAGATGAAAATATGCTGTCTAATATTGGACCTGCATTGTCTAATATTCTGTAAAGTACTCTTGCAATAACAATGAATTTGGGGTGTTTTCTCTGGTTTCAAATGTTCATGCTCTCAAATGGTTGAAACCCAACCAAAAAAGATGTAAAATGTGCTAAAACTTGAATGTGCTCTAGCTAAACCAAGGATGTAAATATATTATACAGATTGATAGTCAAATCAATGTGCTACAACTGATTGGAACATTAGTTACTGATTGTTTCCTGTTATCTTAACCCTTTGCTGCACAATCTGGGTTTTAATGACCCTGATAGATAGGGCTTTTGAAAACATTGTGGGAAATGGAGAAAATGCTGGTGACCAGCATTTTCTCTTTTTCCCACATTGTTTTCTACCCTTTCAAAGGCAAACCTCATGGATTAAGCCACATTTAGTTCGTCGTCTGCAACTATTTTCAATTTAGACTACTCTAGAATTTTGTTGTCTGGTGAACAGTTTTAAGGTGTAAATTTACTAACAAATTGGAACAAGTCAGTGTGCTGTGTACAACTAGGTGGAACATGGTTTTTGTAACCTGAAATTACTTTACTGTTTACCACATGGCAAATTGGAAGAGAGGTTTGCAGATTATTAATGTCGCCTGATTCGCTTTCAGTACGTTGAAAAACAGAGTTGGAAAATGACATTGCAGGCTACCAGCATTTTCTCATTTTCCCCCCCGGTTTTTTAAAAACCTTTTTCCTCAGGGTTGTTCAGAAGGGATTGCTTGGAAAAGGGTTAACAGTTTCTAGTTTACCCAAACTAAGAGTTCATGGACTTAGTGTGGGTTGATAGTAAAAACCTCAGGCAGAGGTTTTCTACTTATGTCTATTATTATGTTTATAAGGTCCCATATTGTTAACCATTTCCCAAATGACAAATTTTGGACTGGTCCAAATTGAAAGAGTTTGCAGACGACAATTTTAAATTTGATGAAAATGGCAGAAAGTTAACAAAAAGGGTAGAAAACACTGTGGAAAAAGGAGAAATTGCTCGTTACGAACAATTTCTCCTTTTCCCACAGTGTTTTCAAAAGACTACTGCAGACACGTGAAAACCAGGGCTTGTTTGGGAAAGGGTTAAATAAGAAAATGTACAGATTGTGTATTATGTTGAATATTTCAACTGGTTATCATGCAGCAACATTTTAGAAGTGTCCAGATTAAAGGTATTCATTGATAGGAATTAAATCTGGTTTAAATGTAGGAATTTTTCTTTCAAAAAGCAAAAAAGGAAAAGGAGAAAATTCTGGATATCAGCATTGGCTTGTTTGAAACAGGGTTCAACTTACAAAATGACATTGTAGAGTAAGTGTAATCCTTCAAACATCCCAAGCTTGACTGACCCCGAGTAAAGAAGTGTTCGTAAACATGGTGGTACAAGGAGAAAATGCTGGTTACTGGCATTGGATTGTTTGAAAGAGGGTTCAGCGTACAAAGTGACATTGTTAAGTAAGTGTAACCCTTCACCAAACATCCCAAGTTTTACTGACCCCGAGTGAAGAAGCCTTCGAAGACATTGTGGGACAAGGAGAAAATGCTGGTTACCAGCATTTTCTCCTTGACTCAGAATGTTTTCTACACTTTCAAAAGCAAATTCAGTCATTTGAGTCACATTTGCTTTGTCGTCTGCAAATGCTATCAATTTTGACAAAGCTAAAATTTTGTTGTCTGGAAAAGAATCAAAACATTGTAAATTTGTAAACAAGTGCACATGTACTTACCAAGAACTAAGAAATTTTCAGATAATGCAACTGAACATCCCTCTTCCAAGCTAACAGGCTCAAAGATTGTTGCATTTTAAAATCCAAGTCTTATCATTCAAGCACAAACTCTTTCCTAACACAACCCACTAACAAAAAAACAATCATGCCAGTAATGTGTACATGTGTACAGAATAAATCTCCTTATATGGTGTGTTTGTTTAATCATTACCTACCAACAAAAGTTGATACCTGTTCAGACTGAAAGCATTTGCATACGACAAAAATGAATTTCACTATGATGATGGCAGTTGTCTCTGAAAAGGTAGAAAACATTGTTGGAAAAGGAAAAAATGCTGGTTACCAGCATTTTCTCCTTTTCCCACAATGTTTTTAAAAGCATTTTACAAAGATTGTTAAAAGATTGGATTGTTTGGTACAGGATAAACGGAGGCAGAAAATAATGATGGACACTACAGATCAGTGGAAAAATCAAAGCCTTTTTTGAATGACAATTGTAACATGGTGAGGAAAAAAGCAACTGCATGTTGCAAGCAATAGCTCCTTTTCTAACAATGATTTCAAACATTGTCTACCGTGATTTTGTAAAAAAAGTCATCTACTGTTATGTATAGTAGTAGATTAACAATGTTTTCATGATAATTTTTGTTAAATTATTATTTGCCCATGATAACAGTGAATGCAGAACACGGTGTGACAGACAACACTGATGTCACTGAAATTATTTTAGTCATGTGAACAACTGAGTGCAGACCATTTATAAAAACATTGTAATGAGCAATTTATCTTTTTTTCACAGTATTTTCATATATAAACATGCATTAACTCTTTACTGAACGATGCTTTGAATATTGGAAAAGTTTTAAATTTTGTCTTCTAGTAAAAGGTTAAACATTAGCAACAAGCTCCTGTTGTCACAAACTAATGATTTTCAACCTTTCCGCACAATATTTGTTTGTATTAACTCTTTACCACACAATCCCGACCTTTAACAACCCTGAGAAAGAAGCCTTCTGAAAACATTGTGGGAAAAGGAGAAATGCTGGTAACCAGCATTTTCTCCTTTTCCCTCAATGTTTTCTACCCTTCCCAAAACAAATTTCAATTTTTCAATCACATTTATTTTGTCGTCTGTAAATGGTTTCAATTTGGACCAGTCTAAATTTTTGTCGTTTGGTAAAGAGTTAAGTTATCATGGGCAAATTATAGTGATGACTGATCTGGGTTTTTACCAGTATATACATGTATATAATATTAAATGTACATAGAAACATGTAGTAAAGAAGTCCTGTAAATGGAAATATGTGGCAGCTTTTAACAGTAATAAGATTTGTAGAGTTTTGTTCAGGAAGACTTGAAGAGAGCAGTGTGTACATAGATTAATTATAAGTATTCAGTATAACTTGTTGATGATATTGTTACTGTGTACATGTAATGTTGATGTGACTGTTGTCATTAATGGAATATTGTTCACTCATAACGTGATAGATTATGCCTGTTATAAATGATTAAAAATATTGTTGATCTTTGTGTAAAAAACAGTGTCTTGTTTGTCAATAGATTAACTCTTTACCAAACAACAAAATTTTAGACCAGTCCAAATTGAAAGCATTTGCAGACAACAAAATAAATGTGACTGAAAATTCGAAATTTGTCTTGGGAAGGATATAAAACATTGTGGGAAAAGGAGAAAATGCTGGTTACCAGCATTTTCTCCTTTTCCCACAAAGTTTTCAAAAGGCTTCTTTCTCAGGGTTGTTAAAACTTGGGATTGTATGATAAAGGGTTAAAATCAACTTCAACAGAATGATGTCCTATAGTGGGTCAGCTTCCATGGTTCGCACAGGTCTTGAAAAACCCTTGAATTTGATCTTTGCCTTATAAAACCCTTAAAAATGATTAACAGCCTTATAAAACCCTTAAAAACTACAGAAAGTCCTTAAAAAACCCTTTAAAATTGTTTCGCGAGTGAGCTGTAGTTTTATTGCTGGCCGGCCTCAAATCAGGTCTTTCTAGTGTACACGCAAAGATAATGGGTACCAGTCTATTATGACATGCGTATATACTTGTACCCGTCCTAATGGTAGCAGAAATACTCGATAATGGAAAGCGGGATACCACACAATGATACGGAATAAAATACGGACCCTTTTTTATGTCGTTTTCGGGAAAAATCTAATGTATTAAAACAGAATCACGATGAGTTCTCTCACAAAACTATCATTTGGATTTAACTTTCTTTTGAAAACGAGAAGAAAATGGATATTTAGATGGTTCATCAAAACTAATATAATAAAAGTTGAAATCGGCGATTTTTCCGCGACGATCGGAACTAAAGACGTAGTTTTATACATGATCACAGAACATAGACGCTTTACTATTCATGATTAATAAGCGTTTCAAAAACGTTGAGTGCATGAATCAGCTCTTTTGAATACGTAATCGGCGATCGTCTGCGAGGGAAAATATCTTCAACCATGGGAATAAACTGTATGAAAACCAATATTTGTGCATATGTAGTGTTTTGTCGGCCTTAAATTTCAAGTTTGAGTCCTTAAAAAATCCTTAAAAAACCCTTAAATTTTTCTATCAGTATTTTGTATGAACCATGGCTTCTGTCGACCTTTCTGCTAGCGAATCAAAATTCTGCCTTCAAGTTTTTGATGGCCAACATAGAACAATGGGAAATTTTACCATAACATTTTACCAAACAACAAATCTTAAAGACTTGTTTTTATATGACAGCAGTTGCAAAAAGCAAATTCAACGTCACTCAAATGTAGGCATTTGTCTTTGATAGGGTAGAAAGCATTGTTGGAAAAGGAGAAAATGCTGGTTTTTGCACATTGTTTTCAGAAGTCTTCTTTTTCAAGGTTGTTTTTTCAAGGTTGTTAAAAGTCAGGATTGTGTGGTAAAGAGTTGACACTTTTAGTTCAGTTATATCACAGTGGCCAGTGCACATATCCACACTTTCCTGGATTTTCTTTTACCAGTACTTCACACAATATTCTTCCCAAGCCACTGGCTGCTTTCCTACATTACCTTTGTCAAAACAATGATCAGCATAGAGAGGAGAATGAATCCTGTTGCAATGACTTTCATCAATCCTCCGACAGACAATGGCCACGCTAGAGATAGGATCCAGGGACCCCCTGAAGTCCTTCAGCTAGCAACTGCACTACTAGAGCTCAGCGAAAAAGACAGAAATATTGGGGGAAAAGCAGTCATTTTTTGTTACATCTTATTGTTCCTTTTTCTACAGTGTTTTACAAGTTATCTACAACACTCACTGCATAGCTGGAAGTTATGGTTAAAGCTAAGGCCTAACTTTACAAATGAAACATGAACAAGAGAGTCTAATTAAAATGCAGATGGCCCTGGATCGCTCACCTGCGTGTTTGTATCCTTGATGATAAAAGAGATAGGCTTGTATGAATTTTGTCTTTATTGATTTATTTCTACAGAAAAATATAATAACTTATGCTACACACTGTCCAAATTGTATCTAAATATTTTTCCAGTATGGACAAGCTTTAACCCTTTACCACACAATCTTGGGTTTTAATGACCTGTAGGGAAGACGCCTTTTAAAGTATTGTGGGGAAAGGAGAAAATGCTGGCAACCAGTATTTTCTCCTTTTTCCACACTTTTGTCCTTCCAAAGGCAAATTTCAGTTTTTGAGATGTCTTCTCATCTGAAATTGCTTTTAATTTCTACCAGTCTACAATTTTGGTGTTTGTTGAAGAGTTAAACACTTTGACCACTCTTTAATCATTTCGTAAAAAAGAAGATACGGAACTTGTCTAAATTGAAAGCATTTGCAGAAAAATCAAATGTGGCTCAGATTAGCAGATCTGATCTTAAAAGAGTAGAGAACATTGCAGGAAACAGAGAAAATGCTGGTTACCAGCGTTTTCTCCTTTTACTGCCTTGTTTTCAATAGCCTTCTTCCTGAGGGTCAATAAAAACAGAATTGTTTTGTAAAAGGAAAAGCACAACAAAATTAATGAAGAGATTATTAAAAATTAAAAGTACCTTTTCCAACTGACACAATATGATTTCTACTCTCATTTTATTAGAAGTTATTTTCTTTTTTTTTTGCACTTTCTTTCAACAGTTGAGAAATTTCGAAACCCTCCTACTCACAACTAAAGTGTGCGCTAGCTAGAAAAAAAATATCCTCAATACAAAAACTGTATTGATAACATTTAGCTCCCTACCAGAAGACAAAAATGTAAGCTTGTCCAAACTGAATACGTTTTCAGAGGACATAATTAGCTTTGCAATAATGATGGAACTTGGGTTTAACATTGTGGGAAAAGGAGAAAACACTGATTACCAGCATTTTCTCCTCTTCCTACAATATTTTCAAAAGGCTTCCTCCACATGGTTGTTCAACCAAATCCCGAGAAAAAGGCACTTGAAAATATTACAGAAAAAGAGAAAATGCTGATTATCAGCACTTTCTGCTTTTCCCACAATGGTTTCAGCCATTTCAAATACTATTTTCATCATTTCAGCTTGATGAATTTGCAAATGCTTTCAGTTTGGCAAAATCAAAATTTTTGTTGTCTGGTTATGGGATAACAACATACAGGCAGATGTGTTAATCCTTTACCTGACGACACAATATAATACTTGTCCAAAATGAAAGCCTTTGCAGACAACAAATTAACTCTTGAGCAAATGACAAAATTTTAGACCAGTCCATATTGAAAGCATTTGCAGACGACAAATTAAATGTCGTTCGAATGAGGGAATTTGTGTCTGAAAGAGTAGAAAACATTGTGGGAAAAGGGGAAAATGCTGGTTACCAGCATTTTCTCCTTATTCCACAGTGTTTTCAAAAGGCTTCTCTCACAGGGTCATTAAAACTCAGGATTGTGAGGTAAAGAATTAAATGTTGCTCATATAATGAAATTCTTCTTTGACATTGTAGTAAAAATTGTCGGAAAAAGAGGAAATGCTGGTTATCAGCATTTTTTCCTTTTCCCACAATGATTTTTTCGAAAGGATTCTTTCTTAGGGTCATTAAAGCTCGGGATTGTGTTGGAAACGGTTAAACACACCTAGATCTCCCCTTTCTTTGTTACTTTTTCTGTGAAATTTCTTGATATAAGTACCAGTTATCACTTTAAAACTTACAAATGAGCCATGCTCTGTGAAAAGGGGGCTTAATGCATATGTGAAAGGTATCGACCCAGGTCAGCTTGCGTGGACTGGGCCAAAATTTTCGCTATTGGTCAATTTTCTACATGTCAAAGGACTAGTCTACATGAGTTGGTTGTTGAAAAGAAGCAGCTAATATGGATCCATAATTATGCTTGGTTTAATGGATCACAGAGATGCATTAAGCCCTGTTTTCATGAAGCATGGCTTAAATATATATTTCAAGCAAGGAGATCATATGGCATACTGAAAACAATATTGAGTTGACAAAATATTAGACTTGTCCACACTGAAAGCATTTTGTTGACAACAAATTCAAGGTGGCTAAAATGGTGAGATTCATTGTTAAAATTACAGTAAACATGCTGAGGAAAGGAGAAAATGCTGATATTTTTGTATTCAATCCTTTTCCTATGGGGTTTTCTAGAGTTCTATACTCTAGACTGTAGAAAACTGTTGGGAAAGGAGAAAATGCCGATTATTCAGTATTCAATGACCAATCCTTTTTCTACAAGGTTTTTACAAGCCCTGTACTCTAGACTGTAGAAAACACTGTAGGAATAGAAGAAAATGCTGGTCGCCAGCAATATACTATTTCCAACAATCTTAGCAATTTTCATTAGATTTGTTTACTATTTCCCACATGACAAAATTTTGGATGTGTCCAAACCAAAGCATTTGCAGAAAACAAATTAAATATGGCTCAAACAGTTAAAATTGTCTTTGAAAGTGTAACTAGAGCTATCACTAAACGTGATCATACCCCCCCCAACGGCTCCTTGTCACAAAACAGATTAATGTCACAGGAATGCAAAATAAGTGACTGGAGAGTCAATTATACCAGAGCTATCACTGAAGGTGATGAATATCCTGCAATGGCTTCTTGCCAAAGAATTACTCTTTGTTACAGACTAAAGACTTGGAGAGAATAAAACTTACTTGATACATTTTTTTTTTACCAGCTGGACAAATTGAGATTGGTTTAAATGAAAAGGTTTTGCAGACAACAAATGTCTTTTCATGCAATGTTTTTGACCAGACTCTACATCTTACTTATACAGTACGGAAACTAACGAAAGCAACCTCCGAACTGAATCGGAACCGTAATAGTAACTGAACTGAACCGAAAGTAATAAACTTAAGAAAACATTGTAAATACAGAAGCCATTGCTCACGATGTTTACAATGTTTTCCTTTTTAGTCATATAATACGGAATGCACTGAAACCGCAGCGAAGCCGAAGCGGAACCGCAAAAAATGTTGCTTTCGTTAGTTTCCGTACGGTATTGGTATCTATTTTAACACATCACAAGCTGAAGACTTGGAATAGTTGTGGAGAACGTAGTAAATGCTTGTAATCATCATTTCATTTTTTTCCCAAGTAACTGCAAAGATTAATCTGTCCAATTTTGTGTAGAAAGTAGTAAGTGCTGGTAATCAGCATTTTCTCCTTTTCCAAACATATCTGAAAGATTAATCTGTCTTATATTTGAGTAAACTTCCGATGAAAAGATGAAATTGACATGACATGACATAAGTGAAGTGACATGAAAACTTACTAGTGATGGTTAGTGATGGTAAGTCTACTGTTAACTATCTACAGGTGTAGGAATCTATCATAAGAGAACGACAAAAAAGGGCTTAGCTCTTGGAAATTTTATTTAATTAACTAAGAACAATTTATGATATGCACATCTTTGCTGAGTGCAAAGTCTATCCATGAAGTTCGAAAGAAATTTGTCCAGAATCATCAAAGGGCCATAACTCCATGAAACGTAAATAAACCATAACCAAAATAGGATATGCACATCTCTGCTTGATACTGAGTCTATTTGTGTAGTTTGAACCAAATCTGTCCAATAGTTGATGAGAAAAAGAGCGGACAAGAAATTTCATGAAAGGGCCATAACTCAGTGAAAAATCAATGAACCATAACCAACATTTCATATGCACATCTCTGCTTGATACTGAGTCTACCTGTGAAGATTGAATAAGATTCGTCCAATAGTTTATGAGAAATAGAGCGGACAAAAAGCTACAGACCGACCAACGGAGGGACAGCTGTGTTAAAAGTATTCTATCAAAAGTATAATTTATTTTCATCAATTCAGCAAGGGCACCGTCATAAAGAGAACGACAAAAAAGGGCTTAGCTCTTGGAAATTTTATTTAATTAACTAAGAACAATTTATGATATGCACATCTTTGCTGAGTGCAAAGTCTATCCATGAAGTTTGAAAGAAATTTGTCCAGAATCATCAAAGGGCCATAACTCCATGAAACGTAAATAAACCATAACCAAAATAGGATATGCACATCTCTGCTTGATACTGAGTCTATTTGTGTAGTTTGAACCAAATCTGTCTAATAGTTGATGAGGAAAAGAGCGGACAAGAAATTTCATGAAAGGGCCATAACTCAGTGAAAAATCAATGAACCATAACCAACATTTCATATGCACATCTCTGCTTGATACTGAGTCTACCTGTGAAGTTTGAATAAAATTCGTCCAGTAGTTTATGAGAAATAGAGCGGACAAAAAGCTACAGACCGACCGACGGTGTCCAGAATCATGAAAGGGCCATAACTCCATGAAACCTAAATAAACCATAACCAAAATAGGATATGCACATCTGTGCTTTATACTGAGTCTACTTGTGTAGTTTGAACCAAATCTGTCCAATAGTTGATGAGAAAAAGAGCGGACAAGAAATTTCATGAAAGGGCCATAACTCAGTGAAAAATCAATGAACCATAACCAACATTTCATATGCACATCTCTGCTTGATACTGAGTCCACCTGTGAAGTTTGAATAAAATTCGTCCAGTAGTTTATGAGAAATAGAGCGGACAAAAAGCTACAGACCGACGGACGGACGGACAGACGGACCGACCGACAAGCTGACTCCTATATACCCCCCAAAAAGAGTTTTGGGGGGTATAACAAGAGGGCCATCATGGCCCTGTATTGCTCCACTGGCTTATAAATATAAACCATAAATACGAAACATTTCAATTCTGAGCCAAATGGTTTCAAAATGAAGACTTACAAAGTTTTCTCTGTAAAAGACCATGTGAAAGTTGAGACCCGCAGGGCAAAGCCATTTTTGATCTCAGGGCTATAATTACTTGAACCCTGGTAGAGGTCCACAAGATAAAGCCACATGCCAAAATAATACAAGTCTATGCTGTATGGTTATAAATAAGGTGATTTTCAATTTTTGTCCATATGAAGCCTCTGTAAAACATAAGACCTCTGATGCAAGGCTAATTTCAAAACAAAAAAATCAAAACGGGAAGATTTCTTAAGTTGTCACTATGTAAGCCCACCCCTGTGGAGGGGCCAATTTTGACCACAGGGCTAAAATTTTGGCCCGCTTGGTAGAGGCCCACTAGATATAGCTACATGCAAAATTTGGTAGCTCTAGGCCTTACAGTTAGGTACAGGAAGATTTTTAAAGTTTTCTCAATATAAGCCTATGTAAAACTTGTGACTCCTGGGGCAGAGCCAATTTTGACCCCAGGGCTATAATTTGAAGAAACTTGATAGAGGTCTACTACATAAAGCTACATGCCAAATTTGGTAGCTCTATGCCTTATGGTTTCAGACAAGAAGATTCTTAAAGATTTCCAATTTTTCAGTTTTGTTGCCATGGCAACCAGAGTTTTTGAAGGAATCAAATTCTTTCAAGAAATTCTGAAGAGGACCATGGCAGGATCATTTCTGTGAAGTTTCATGAAAATTGGATGGGTAGTTTCAGAGAAGATGTTTGAAATAAAAGTTAACGCAAGAACGCACGGACGCACGACAGACACCGGGCCATGACATAAGCCCGCTGGCCTTTGGCCAGTTGAGCTAAGAACCATTTTGGAAAAAGGAGGAAACGCTGTTTACCAGCATTTTCTCTTTTTCCCAAAATGTTTTCAAAAGTATTCTTCCTCAAGGCCATGGAAACTTAGGACTGTGTGGTGCACTGTTAAAACACTGAACCGACATTTATATTCCTTTCACATAGTTCTCCGTTGTGAAACTTTTAACCCATTACCACACAATGCTGCCTTTTAACGGCCCTTGGAAAGCAACCTTTTGAAAACATTGTGGGAAAAGGAGAAAATGCTGGTAACCAGTATTTTCTCCTTTTCCCACACTGTTTTCTGCCCATCAAAGAAAAATTGAACTATCTGAGCCACGTTGAAATTGTCGTCTGCAAATGCTTTCAATTTGGACAAGGCTAAAATTTTGTTGTCTAGTAAAGGGTTAAAAGGTTGTGATAGGTCTACAAAATAATCTCTAAGATAGCCAGTAAACACTACAAATCAATGGTTGATTCTTTAGTCAGGTATTTCTTGATACGTGACTGTAGAGCTGGGTGCCTTTGAAAGCGTAACTTCTTCTGTAGATTTAAAGAAAATGGAGCTGTTGAATAAACTGCTGCTTGCCAGGTATTTGGAGGAATCTGGGAGAAAAAAAAAAAACAAAGCAGACTCCAAGGTAAATGATTAAAGATAAATGAGCCATGCTCTGTGAAAAGGGGGCTTAATGCATCTGCAAAAAGTATTGACTTGGGTCAGCATGTACAGTCGGTGTCGGTCAATTTTCTGTATGTCCAAGGACCAGTCTACCTTATGATTCAGATGGCTTGATTGGTATCATGGATTACAGAGATGCTTTTAGCCCGCTTTTGCCAGAGCATGGCTCAAACAGTAATACAAAAAAGAAGGCTATTTGCTCTTTACCAGATAACAAAATTTTAGACCTGTCCCTATTGGAAGCATTTGCAGACAATAAATTAGATATGATGCAAATATTTGGATTGGTCTTTAACCTTTAACCACACAATCCAGAGTTTTAACAATCCTGATGAAGAAGGCTTTTGAAAACATAACCCTGATGAAGAAGGCTTTTCCCCATAATGTTTCTTACCCATTCACAGACAAAATCAATCATTTGAGCTACATTTGTCGTCTTCAAACTCTTTCAATTTAGACAGGTGTGAACTTTTGTCTACCGGTAAAGGGTTAAAGATAAATCTTAACCAGAGGACAAAATTTTAGACCTGTCCATATAGGAAGCCTTTGCAGACAACACATTAACCCTTTCCCAAACGACAAATTTTGGACTGGTCCAAATTGAAAGAGTTTGCAGATGACAATTTTAAATTTGATGAAAATGGCAGAAAGGTCTCAAACAGGGTAAAAACACTGTGGGAAAAGGAGAAATTGCTCGTTACGAGCAATTTCTCCTTTTCCCACAGTGTTTTCAAAAGACTTGTACTGCAGACATGTGAAAACCAGGGCTTGTTTGGGAAAGGGTTAATATGGCCCAAATATTTAGATATACTTTTTACCTTTACCCACACATTCCAGAGTTTTAACCCTGATGAAGAAGGCCTTTGAAACATTGTGGGAAAAGGAGAAAATGCTGGTAACCAGCATTTTCTCTCCTTTCTCACAATAATTTTCTATCCTATCCAAAACAAATCCCTTGATATGAGCCTCATTTGATATGTCATTTGCAAATCCTTTCAATTTTGATTTTGATAAGTCTAAAATTTTGCCATTTGGTAAAGAGTTAAAAGCGTAGAAACTGCAGTGTGAAGAGAAGAAAATATTGGTAACCAGCATTTTTGCCTTTTAAAAAAAACCCTTTTCCTCATTGTCACTAAAAGATGGGACTGCTTGGTTAAGGGTTATTTTGTTACTGAAAATGAAAATTGCAGCAGATAATTTCGAAAATATTTTCGTTAGGTATTGATATTTTGGTCTATTCCAATTTTGTAAATTCCAGTTTAGTATACCTGATTAATTTCGATTTTTGTTTACTCCTATTTAGAGACTTATTCTCATTTTGTCTTTCTTCTCTCACTGCTGATCATTGTTTCAATGATGGTAATGCGGGAAAACAGCCAGGAGGAAATGCTGGCAACCAGCATTTTCTATTTTTCCAACAATGTTTTCCAGTGTGTCAAAGAACTTGGAAGAGTCTAAAATTTGTACAATGGGAAAGGTATAAGAAAAAATCTTTCAGTTGCAATGTAAGATCAAATATAAGCCATGCTATGTAAAAAGGAGGTTTAAGGCATCTACAAAAAAGATTGACAGAGGTCAGTCTGCGCAGTCCACGCAGACTGACATGGGTTAAAACCTTTTGCTATTTGTAAATTTTCTGTTTGTCATAGGACCATTTTACCTCCAGATCCAGTTGATTGTTAGCCAAAATGGATTTTATGAATCCATAATTATGTGATAGCTTACTTGGTATAATGAATCATGGAGATGTATTGAACCCCTTTTGCCAGAGCATGGCTCATATATTTTGAATCCTTGAATTTTCATACATCTCAGCTCAAGCATTTGTAGAGTCTGATCTTGATCTACACAGTAGGCAAAAGTAACTGAATCTTGATGATCTCTTGGGCAGAAAGCTTTGAAAACAATGCAGGTAAAGTAGTTAATGATAGAAACTAGCACTTACTTTCACCAACAATGTTTTCTGCCCTTTTCAAAACAAATTCCATCATTTGAACCACATTCAATTTGCCATCTGCACATGCTTTGAATTTTGATGAAGCGAATGCAGATGACAAATTAAATGTAACTAAAAATGTAGAAGTTGCCTTGTTAGGGTAAATATCTTTGCTGGAAAAAGAGAAAATTCTGGTCACCAGCATTTTCTCCCTTTCTCACGATGCTTTCAAAAATGATCTTTCTCTAGATTGTTAAAAGTTGATACTGTGTGGTAAAGGGTTAAGAAAGAGCTTGTTATTCATGTTCTGCTGAAAGGAATTTGCAGTAGATGACTTTGAAAACTTCGTTTTGAAATAGAGATTACCAACATGAACAAAGGTTATACATTTGAATATGGTACATGTGAAAACACTGAGGCAAAAGGAGGAAAGGATAAAATTGAGCTAATATTGAGCAATTTCTTCTTTTTCCACAATGTTTTCAAACACGATGAACTGCAAGACAGTTATCTGTGGTAATGTGTTGATTTAATCCTTTACCACACAATCTCGAGTCTTAGCAGCCCTGAGGGATAAGCCCTTTGATAACATTATGGGGAAAAAGAGAAAATACTAGTAACTAGCATTTTCTCCTTTTCCTCACAATGTTTCAACCCTTTTAAAGACAAATCATATCATTTGATCCAATTTTGATTTGTCGTCTGCAAACACTTTCAATTTGAACGGGTCTAAAATTTTGTCTATTGATAGATAGTTAATGAAATTGACATTTTCAATATGGAAAAAACTTTAGTAATAATCCCATCAAAGATTGTTTTGGCCAGAATAAGGAGCAAGGGTAGTGGACAGTGTAAATGTAAGATCAGACTGTAATTTCTGAGCAGTCTGATCTTAATCTACACTGTCTGAGAAAGCACTTTGAGACAGAGTGTTTTAACCCTTTACCATACAATTCTGAGTTTTAATGACCTGGTCGAAGAAACCTTTTGAAAACATTGTGGAAACAGGAGAAAATGCTGGTTACCAGCATTTCCTCCTTTTCCCACAATGTTTTCAACCCTATCAAAGACAAATTCCATCATTTAAGCCACAGTTAAATTGTCGTCTGCAACACTTCCAATTTGGACAAGTCTACATTTTTGTCTTGTGGTAAAGGGTTAAAGGTTAACACTTTGCTAACGAGGGAGAAGGCTTGAAATTATTGTGGGAAAAGGAAAATATACTGGCAACCAGCATTTTTTCCTCTTCTCACAATGTTTTTGGCCTTTTGACCGACAAATTTTACATTGTGAGAAACATTTCATTTGTCATCTGCAAATTCTCTCAATAAAATTGAACGAGGCTAGAATTTTTTTCATTTGGTAGGACTGAATAACTCACCAGCAGCTCCTGGTCGTCGAAATTTCTTCCCGTACACTTTGATCAAGATAACAGTTATGAGTGCCATGACAGCAAGTATTCCAATTACTATTGCTGCAATCTGTCCACCTGATAATTTGTGCTCTGAATCTTGTAGGGGTCTGGTTACGCTTAAATAGAAACGAAATTAGCCCTTAAAGTGCCTTTCACGACTATAGTTGCCTTTGCGGGCAGCCTGATCTTTGATCTACACTGTCCGCTTTGCTGAAGCAATGTAGACAAAAGCTACCAAGAAACTGCAATTATTTGAATCGTATTTCTAGGAAGAAATTGTATGATAGGTTTATTTGGTGCTCTAAGGGTTAATAATGTCCCCTAGAGAGCTGAGTAAGTAATGGCAATTTATAGCTGATGAAAACTTTCACAAAAATATGACTTGATACCCATGATAAGTATTTTAACCCTTTACCAAATAATCCCCTGATTTAATGACCCTGAGAAAGAAAGCTTTTGAAAACATTGTGGGAAAAGGAGAAAATGCTGGCTACCAGCATTTTCTCCTTTTCCCATGTTTTCAAAAGGCTTCTTCCCAGGTGTCATTAAAAGTCGGGATTATGTGGTAAAGGGATAAGCAAAACTTTGAAACAAGAGTGCCACGAAGGCCTCCAAATAGCTCAGCTGAGCCTTTTTGATCCAACATGACCCATATCTCATCTCTTCCGAGATATCAAGACAAGCATTCTAACAAGCTATCATGAGTATTGGACTGACAATGTGGCCCCTTAGGAGAACACAACCTCTTTCCATAATTTGTCCCTGTGACCTACTTTTTGACTCAACATGGCCCATTTTCAAAATCATTGTAGATATCATCAAGACAAATGTTCTGACAAACTTTCATGAGTTTCAGATTGACAATGTGGCCTCAAGAGTGTACACAAGGTTTTCTGAAAATTGTCCTAGTGACCTACTTTTTGACCCAAAATGACCACTTTTCAAAAATGTCTCAGATATTGTCTACACAAATATTCTGACCAACTTTCATGAGTATTGGCCTGAAAACATGCCCTCTAGAGTGTACAAAAGGTTTTTCAAAGATTTGACCTGGTAATCTAGTTTTTGACTCGATGTAACCCATTTTTCAAACTTGTCTAAGATATCATCAAGGCAAACATTCTGACCCACTTTAAGGAATAATGGGCTCAAAATGTGCCCTCTAGAGTCCAGAAAGTTTTTCAAAGATTTGACCTGGTGACCTACTTTTGGATTTTACATGACCCAATTTAAATAGTCATCCAAGATACCATCAAGACAAACATTCTGACCCACTTTCATGAGCAGTGGACTGAAAATCTGGCCTCAGTTTGTACACAAGGATTTCAAAGATTTTACCTGGTGACCTAGTTTTTGACCTGATGTGACCCATTTTCAAACTAATCTGAGATCTCATCAAGACAAAGATTTTGACTATGTTTCATGAGTATCAAACTGAAAATGTAGCCTCTAGAGCGTATACAAGGTAAAGGTTGATGACACCACACACGACAGACACAGCATGATCTCAAAAACTTACACTGAGCACTTAATGCTCAGGTGAGCTAAAAAATAACTTTTAAAAAAAGAGAACGTTTTAACAAATTTTACTCATTTTCTAGGATATATCATGAATTTGTGATGAAAGACACAGGTACACACATAAAAGGGGGGGGGGGGTGTGTGTTACAACTGGACTTGAACCCACTTAGCATAATAAGTAGGCACTGAACAAATAGTGAAATAATTAAGAGTACAATTTCTCAAAACTGCTTGTTTGGAATCCAGTCAAATTTGATAGAGTATATGTACTCATTGTATGAAACAATCCCTGCAAGTTTCATAGAAATTGGACCAATAAGGAATTTATATAGTTAACAAGACTATGTTTTCAAATGGCTGCTTTTCCTGAAAGCTGAATTTTCATTTTCAATAAGGTTCAATCCTTGATTATACAAATAATCTATGCAGGTTTAAAAATAATTGAATGAAAATGTAGACTTTACAGCCAATTTTATCATGTAAACAAGTAACTAATTGTCAGATTCTTTTTTTAATAATCACTAGTGTTCAAGCTACTGATGATCTAAAGTTTCACAAAAATCTGATCACAAAATGCACACTTTATTGCGTAAACAAGAAAAGGACTAATGACAGGACAGATAGATAGATAACAGAAATAACACCAGGACAAAAGCTCTGCTGGCCTTTGGCCGTTAGAGCTACAAAGCATGGATAGGTGCACAAGCATCCATGGTAAAACTGAAATAATGTTGCAAATAGCATTTAATACCATAGAAACAAATCTGTTAATTCATTTCAGGGGGAAATAAGTAATTTTTAAGCTTACGTAATTACTGGAATTAACGCCAAGAATGGGTCCTCATTAATTCTTTATCAGATGCCATATTGAAATCATTAATTTTGAAGACAACAAATTAAATGTGACTCAAATAATGGGATTTGTCTGTGATAGGATAAAAAACATTGTGGAAAAAGGAGAAAATGTTTAACAGCAGTTCCTCTTTTTCCCACATTGTTTTCAAAGCCTTCTTACACAGAAGGTAAAACATGGGATTGTTTGGTACAGGATTAACTCTTTATCAAACGACAAAATTTTAGACCAGTCCAAACTGAAAGCCTTTGCAGACAATAAAATAAATGTGACTAAAATATTGAAATTTGCTTTTGTAAGGGTAGAAAACATTGTGGGAAAAGGAGAAAATGCTGGTTATCAGCATTTTCTCCTTTTCTCACAATGTTTTTAAAAGTCTCCTTTGTCAAGTTTGTTAAAAGTCGGGACTGTGTGGTAAAGGGTTAGGGTAATGATTAAAACATGTTTCCCGTTGAAAAGGGATTGTCGGGGATCTTTGATGATGTGTGATGCCTTATTTTTTTCTGCTAAAAAAAATTTCAAGAAAATGGATTTAAAATTGGAACTGACGCTTGTTCTTCCAAAAATAATCAAAGCAAGACACTTTTTCCATTTAATTTTCATTCTTTTAGTCTAGAATTTCAGCACATTGCAAGCCATGTGACAGACTGAAGTAGCATGTCTCACCCAATTAACTCATTACCATTCTGCAGATGAATTTTTTTTTCATCTTGCAACATGCAACTTTTGAAGACACTGTAGCAAAAGGAGAAATTTTCTCTCCTTTTTTTCCTTTGTGTGTGTGTTTGTGTATTTCATAATAACTCTTTACTACATAATCTCGACTTTTAACGAGAAAGAAGCCTTTTGAAAATATTGTGGGAAAAGAAGGAAATGCTGGTAACCAGCATTTTCTTCTTTTCCCACAATGTTTTCTGCACTACCAAAGACCAGTTCCAACATTTAAATCACATTTAAATTTTCGTCTGCAAATACTTTCAATTTCGATAACTTTTGTTGTGTGATAAAGAGTTAACCAAATATAGTGTCATCTGCAAAGGCTTTCAATTTGAGCAAGTCTAAAATTTTGTTGCACCATATTTCAGATTCATTTGTTGCAATTTGTTTCTGGGGTATTGTTTCTGGGGTAAAAAAACTGAAATAGAAAATCTGCAATAGGATGGTATCATGAAATGTGTTGACCCTTTCCCACATAATCCTGAGTTTTAACAATCCTGGAGAAAGCTCTTGAAAATGCTGTGGGAAAAGGACAAAATGCTGGTAACCAGCATTTTCTCATTTTCCTACAATGTTTTCTATCCTATCAAGGACAGAATTCATCATTTGAGCTACATTTAATTGTTGTCTGCAAATGCCTTCAATTAGGTTGTGTCTAAAATTTTGTTGTTTGGTAAAGAGTGAAGCAGGGGAGTACTCTGCCATGCCCTTGGTATCTTTGACCCTAAAAGCCCCATTAACCCCAGCAGATATCAAGGCCATCGTCGCTGGTCCAGCAGGCCCAGCAAGCGCCAGACCACTTTTGTGGCCGAGATTGCTATCAACTGTAATGCAGGTATCAACCTTGATGCCACATCCTTATGAAACTCGCAAGGGGGTTGAAATAGTTAACCCTTTACCAAATAATCCGGTGTTTTAATAACCCTGAGGAGTTAGCCTTTTGAAAACCTTGTGGGAAACCAGCATTTTCTCCTTTTCCCACAAAGTTTTCTGCACTTCACAGACAACTGCCATCATTTCAACTCAATTTTATATGTCTTCTGCAAATGCTTTGAATTTGGACCTGTTAAAAATTTTGTTGTTTGGGGTATAAGTTAAAGATCTGCTTGGGTCATTTGTTTATTCTTTTCTGTATTTAACTAGCAAATCTACATGACCAGCATTTTCTTCTTTCCCCACAATGTTTTCAAAGGCCCTTTTCCTCAGGGCTGTTAACACTTAAGCTG
This sequence comes from Tridacna gigas, assembly GCA_945859785.2. Taxonomy (NCBI): domain Eukaryota; kingdom Metazoa; phylum Mollusca; class Bivalvia; order Cardiida; family Cardiidae; genus Tridacna; species Tridacna gigas. The sequence goes on along the minus strand of OX244036.2, from coordinate 35,925,824 downwards.
CTGAATAAATGAAACCCAAATTTCTACTCAATACTAAAAACCCAACCATTGCAGTTTTGAAGTTGATTTCACTGGAAAGAAAATACTGTATCGGACTGTGTAGATCAAAGATCAGACTGCACGTTCTGTGCAGTCTGATCTTGATTTACACTGTCCGCAAAAGGTCAGTGGGTCGCGATCAGCAGCTTAAGGGTTAAAACCCTGGATTGTTTGGTAAGGGTTAATTGGCTACATACCTTACAGTGCTCCCTAAACCTGCCTGGCTACTTGATATACTTGTCACTGTGACCCTTGGTGACCCTTGTCCATCTGCAATAAAGTTTGAAAAACATTTACTTCACTTATGACCAAATAGATAAACCATAATCTGGCGAAATGGGGTGTAGTATCAGATTTCCTTTTGCGAGGAAACAGAGCATGAAAATTTTTGTTTACAAATATTGGCAGTAAAAGAAATGTAGAGACAGAAATGTAGAAAGCATGAGGACTGGTGGATATTTTTGCTGTCAAATTTCTAGTTCTGTTTGTCACGGTATATCAGTATCCTGTGACAAGGGATAAATAGCTTTTAAAGTTTAACAAGATGACATCATTTTTGACTTGCCCAAATTGAAAGCATTTGCGGAAAGCAGTTCCAGTGTGATTAAATTCCTAGATCTGTCTTTGGAAAGTTAAAAAACCTAAAGGGAAAAGGAGAAAATGCTTGTTACCAACATTTTCTCCATTTCCCACAATGTTTTCAAAGGCTTTTTTTCTCAGGGCTGTTAAAACTCAGGAATGTATGGTAAAAGTTAAAACATATTAGGAAGTAAGTCGCAAAGTCTGTCAGTCTGCACAGTACCTTAACCACAGTTTTGTAGGTCGCAGGTTCAAATACCAATTGTCAAGTTTACGTCAACAAAATCCCAATAATTATCCGGATTTTTCTAGGATGTTTTCAAAGTCATCTGCTGCAAATTTATATCATAAGGTAATGAGTTTAGCAAACTAATGTTATGCCATAATTATAAATGCTTGCAACCATTGTAGATAATACTTTTGAAATAAAGCAAAAGCTAGATAGTTCAAATTCAGGGGATTAGCCATCATTTACAAAAAAATACGGATTGGCAGATTATTAACTCTTTACCAATTTACATAAATTTTACTTGTCCAAATCAAAAACATTTTGCAGGCGGTGAATTCAATGTGGTTCAAATGGTTGAAATTGTGTTTGAAAGGATAGAAAACATTGTGGGCAAAGTAAAAAACGCTGGTTACCACCATTTTCTCCTTTTCACTCTATGTTTTCAAAGGCATTTTACATGGGTCATTAAAATTTGGGATGGTGATGTGTGGTAAAGTGTTTTAACCCTTTCCCAAATGATGAATTTTAGACCGGTCCAAATTGAAAGAGTTTGCAGACGACAATTCTAAATTTGATGAAAGTGACACAAAGTTCTCCAAAAGGGTAGAAAACACTGTGGGAAAAGGAGAAATTGCTCGTTACGAGCAATTTCTCCTTTTCCCACAGTGTTTTTAAAAGACTTGTACTGCAGACACGTGAAAACCAGGGCTTGTTTGGGAAAGGGTTAACTATAATAGTCATGATCCAAAGCATTTTGCAGACAACAAATTAAATGTGCTTCAAATAGGTGACATTGTGTTTGAAAGGATAGAAAACATTGTGGAAAAAGGAGAAAATGCTGATTACCAGCATTTTCTCCTTTTCACGCCTTGTTTTCAAAAGCCTTTTACATGGATCGTTATAACTGGGGATTATGTGGTAAAGTGTTTTAACCCTTTCCCAAACAAGCCCTGGTTTTCATGTGTCTGCAGTACAAGTCTTTTGAAAACACTGTGGAAAAAGGAGAAACTGCTCGTAACGAGCAGTTTCTCCTTTTCCCACAGTGTTTTCTACCCTTTTGGAGAACTTTCTGTCATTTTCATCAAATTTAAAATTGTCGTCTGCAAACTCTTTCAATTTGGACCAGTCTAAATTTATCGTTTGGGAAAGGGTTAACTATCATAGTTATGATCATTTGTATATTATGAAAAGAGCAGCAGCAGTTCTATATGCTTCATCAAGCAATCAAAACCTGTGTTTCTATTTGCAACCTATCTTCTCCTACAAACAAATTTTGTGTATCAGTGGACCACTTTTGTAAACATTATCCTTTTGCATGAGACAGTCTTTTCATGAGTTTTTACGCACGAAATTTCAATCAATTCTAATAACTGTCCCTACTTTTATAAGGATGTAATCTTTAAACTCTTTTACTGCTAATTTGGTTCAGGGGATAATGAGTTAACCTTATACCAAACGATTCCTTGTTGTAACAGGCCTGAGGAAGAAAGCTTTGAAAACATGGTGGGAAAAGGAGAGAATGGTAATTATCAGCAATATCTCCTTTTCCAACAATTTTTTCTACTCTTTCTCATATCTCATCATTTGAGCCACATCTGTCATCTGCAAGTGCTTTTTACTGTGAAGAGTTAAATTTCTTTTGTATTGTAAAGAGTAAAACTTATATTTGCTAGCAAAATTTATGCAAAGTCTTATTTAAATTTGCCTGTAAAAAAAATATAGGATCATGTTAACTCTTCACCTAATGACAAAATTCTAGACTGGTCCAAGTTGAAACCATTTAAAGAAGACAGATTAAATGTGGAAAACACTGTGGTAAAAGGAGAAAATGCTGGTTACCAGCATATTTTCCTTTTCCTTCAGTGTTTTCAAAAGACTTTCTCCTAAGGGTTGTTAAAACTCCAGATTGTATGGCAAAGGGTTAAAGTTACTGTATGATCAGAATTTAACACTGCACTACATATTTTATCTAAACCTGTTTGGATTCTTGAGGAGGATTCATACGTCTGGCTGGTTCTAGGCTCAAGACTATGTGGTGTAGTAAATTTTGTCAAGCTTGGAACCAGTCTGGAAGTGTCTGGGGCAGAGGTCAAAACAGAAACGAGTCTTGATGTGTTTGGTATAGGGGTCTGTTTTGATACTATGGTTGAACTGGGCCTTGCTTCAGTTGATAGTCCAGAAGGCACTGTTGGGACAGCTGGATTGGTTTGGACTGGTACACCTGGCTTTGTTGCGATATTTTGGCTTGATGATTTTGTTGATAACACAGTCAGTGGTTTTGGAAATGAAACAGAAGTTTTGGTACTTCTTGTTGTTTTTAAAGGTGGAGGGGTTGGTACAGCTGTTGTAGGAAGAAACTTAGACTGGGTGACATTCACAAGTTCCTTTTCGTCTTTCCACACACAGACTGGGAAAACATCACTGCTTGGTTTACAATGATTCAACTGACTGCATGTTGAAATTTCCTCTCTGAAATATAAAATTACTGTATAACTTAACCCTTCACCAAACAATCCTGAGAGAAGACTTTTGGAAACTTTGTGCGAAAAGGAGAAAATGCTTGTCAACAAGACACAAGATTTTCGATTGCCTACTTTCTAATGGTGGTGTAACCACAGGATTGTTTGATAAAACAGGTTACTCTTTACCAGATGACAAAATTTTAGACCAGTCCATATTCAAAGCGTTTGCAGACAACAAAATAAATGTGACACAAAAATTGACATTTGTTTTGCAAAGGGTAGAAAATATTGTGAGAAAACGAGCTGGTTTCCTGCACTTTCTCCTTTCCTCAAAATGTTTTCAAAAGCATTCTTTTTCAGGTCATTATAAGTTCGGATTTTTTGTGGTAAAGGATTAACCCTTTCCCACAACAAATTTTAGACCTATCCAAGTTCAAAACATCTGAAGATGAAAATTCTTGTTGGTACACACAAGCTTACATTCTCTGATTGGGTAGAAAACAATGTGGGAAAAGGAGAAAATGCTGGTAAGCAGCATTTCTTTTACTGGTATTCTCTCCTATTCCAACAATGTTTTTAAAAGCTTTCCTTCTCAGGGTTGTTAAGTCTGGATTGTGTGGTAAAGGGTTAAAACATCACTGTAAAGGCTAATTCTAGACTGATCAGAAGACTAATCGAAGTGACTGAATTGCAAAATAAATAAGAGTTGGAAAAATTACCTTTCTTGATTAAATAAAAACATTGTAAGAAAAGAAGCAATCCCTTGTTTAAAGCAAATTCTCTGTTTTTTACAATTCTTTTAAAAAAAGTGTATAAAGTGGACCTTGTTAAGGGGTTGTTACTAAAAAGACATAACAAAGCCCCGTCAGAAAAACCACAAGTAACTAGAACCGATGCAAAACAGACAAAAATACCCTCCACCAGCACCTTGTCACTGATGCAGTACAATCAGAGAAAATAAAGTTCACCTGTGACCTTGACCTTTGACCAATGTGACCCCAAAACAATAGGGCACCTCCTTGGATCATGAGGAGCACTTGTATAAAGTTTCAGGGTCCCAGGTCAAACCCCTTTTAACCCTTTCCCAAACAAGCCCTGGTTTTCATGTGTCTGCAGCACAAGTCTTTTGGGAACACTGTGGGAAAAGGAGAAATTGCTCGTAACGAGCAATTTCTCCTTTTCCCACAGTGTTTTCTACCCTTTTTGAGACCTTTCTGCCATTTTCATCAAATTAAAAATTGTCGTCTGCAAACTCTTTCAATCTGGACCAGTCCAAAATTTATCGTTTGGGAAAGGGTTAAGTTAGAGCAGGGAAATGAAAACAAGATGGACAAATTGATGGATGCATGGACAGACATTGTCTGACAGACAGACAGACAGACATGGTGAAACCAGTATACCACCCTCTACTTTGTAGGTGGGGGGTATGAAGACTCACATAGAGGCACAAGGTATTGAACAGTGCTCAAACATAGGTCCTGGACTGTCTGGCTGTAGTTCTGGTTGTGTCACAATCCTTGGACTGTCTAGTGAAAAACACAAAGTTTTACAATACAGACTTTATCAACCCTTTTCCAAATGATAATTCCCAGACTGTATCAAATTCAAAACATCAGCTGACAACGAATTCAGAATTGGTTTTAGTACGCTGAAATTCTTTCACAGAGTAGACATTTTCTCCTTTCCCCATGTTTTCAAAAGCTTTCTCCAGCATGGTCATTAAAGTTTGGGACTGTTTGATAAAGGGCTAATGCAGCAGCAGTAAAATCTCAGTACAGGTTGTGACAAAAAAGAGAAAATGTGTAGTTTGTATTTTTTTTAACCCTTTCCAAACAACATTTAACCCTTTACCCCACAATGACGCCTTTTAACGCCCCTGGGAAAGACGCCTTTTGAAAACATTGTGGGAAAAGGAGAAAATGCTGGTAACCAGCATTTTCTCCTTTTCCCACAATATTTTCTATCCTATCAAAGAAAAATCGCACCATTTGAGCCACACTGAAATTGTCGTCTGCAAATGCTTTCAATTTGGACAAGGCTAAAATTTTGTCGTCTGGTAATGGGTTAACAACCTTGAGGGATAAAGGCTTTTCTCCTTTTCCCCTTTGAAATAGAAATTTCATGCTTTGAAGAACATTTAATTTGTTGTCTGCAAATGCTTTCAATTTGAACAATGCAGAATTTTGTTATTTGGTAAAGAGTAAAATTGAGCTTTTTAAATGTCCTTTCAATACTTTTACTTTATGTTGTAATAAAGAATGTGCAGTCTAATTTTTTATCTATATTGTCCAAAATTTTGTGAGATATTCTTGGCAAAAAGTTATCAGCTGCCCAAGTTAGGCTTTTTTGAGTGTACAATTACTTCATTTGGAAGCCTGGAGGCCAAGGAACAGACAGGCGGGATATTGTCAGGAAGCCTTAGGGCCTAGGAACAGACCAGCATGGTATCATCAGGAATCCTGAGGGCCTAGGAACAGACTAGAAGGGTACTGTCAGGGAGCCTGAGGGCCTAGGAACAGACAGGTTAGGTATTGTCAGGAAGCCAGAGGGCCTAGGGACATACTGGCATGGTATTGTCAGGAAGCCTAAGGGCCTAGGAACAGACTAACAGGATATGGTCAGGAAGTCTGAGGGCCTAGGTACAGACAGGTGGGATATTTTCAAGAAGCCTGGGAGTCTAGGAAGGGTATTGTCAGGAAGCCTGAGGGCCTTAGAATCAACTGGCAAGGCATTCATTTAGAAGTCTAAGGGCCTTGGAGACAACTGGCTTCGTAATGCAACCATGGTAAATTCCTGCTATTTCTTTTTTACATATTGTAGCATGTTATGTATTCTTTATCCAGGCTTCTGTATCACACCAATTTTAAAAGGAAATCATTTTTTATGCACATGCAAGACCAGATCAGTCTGTATATTTATTTTTATACTGATCTCCTCTTACAGCAATAAATAACTTAACCCTTTACCAGACGACAAAATTTTATCCTTAACCAAATTGAAAGCATATGAAGATGACAATTTTAATGTGGCTCAAATGGTGCAATTTTTTTTTTGATAGGGTAGAAAACATAGTGGGAAAAGGAGAAAATGCTGGTTACCAGCATTTTCTCCTTTTCCCACAATGTTTTCAAAAGGCTTCTTTCTCAGGGGCGTCAAAAGGCGGCATTGTACGGTGAAGGGTTAAATGTGTTTTGTGCTATAACCCTTTACCAAACAATCGTGAGTTTAAGACCCTGTCAAAGAAGCCTTTGAAAGCATCATGGAAAAAGGAGAAAATGCTGGTAATCAGCATTTTCTCTTTATTCCCGCAATGATTCTACTCTACGTTCTTTTTTTGTATAACATTTTATTTGTCATGCGTAAATGCTTTCAATTTGGACCAGTCTAAAACTTTGTTGTGTGGTAAAGAGTTAATATATTAGTTCCAGTGCACAAAAAAAAACCACATCACTAATAGTACTTAAAAGGTACTCACTGTAACAAGATGTGGAAGGAAAGTTATTGACTTGTGTTTTAAGCTGGCCCTGACATATGTCAAGATCTGTGACACAGAAACAAGGACACTGACACTGGGTGTTGTTGTCACTACACATCTGACACTGTCCAATGTGTAACTGGTATCTTGGATTAAATGAGGCGACACCACAGCTTAAACAGTTCTGAAGTAGAAAAATGACAATGTATTTCCAATTCATTTTGGCAGAAAAAAAGCCTGGTAGTGTGTATAGATAGCAACCATGTTTTATTGAATGGCATTTTAATTCTTTACCAAACAACAAGATTTTAGATATGTCCAAATTGAAAGCATTTGCAGATGACAAAATAAATGTGACTCAAAAACTGGAATTTGTTTTCAGAAGGGTAGAAAACATTGTTGTACTAGGAGAAATTGCTTGTTACTTACATTTCCTCCTGTGTCTATAATGTTTTCAAAAGCTGTCTTTAACAGGGTCTTCAAAAGTTGGGATTGTATGGTAAAGGATGAACTTTTTTCCAGACAACAAAAAATGGTCCTGTCCAAATCCAGAGTAATAGAAGGTGACAACTTAAATATGTCTCAAAATCTGATATTGAAAGGGTAAAAATCATTGTGAGAAAAAGATAAAACACTTGTTTTCAGCATTTTGGCACAAAAAGCCTTCTTGGTCAGAGCTGTTAAAACTCGGAATTGTTTGGTACAGGTTTAACCCTTTACTACACTATCCCAACTTTTGACGGCCCTAAAGAAGAATACCTTTGAAAACATTGTGGGAAAAGGAGAAAATGCTGGTTACCAGCATTTTCTCCTTTTCCCACAAGGTTTTCTAGCCTATCAAAAACAAATTTCAATTTTTGAGTTTCATTTAGTTTGTCGCCAGTAAATGCTTTCAATTTGGACAAGTCCAAAATTTTGTTGTTTGGTAAAGAGTTAAGTAAAGCTAATATATGACGGTTATTTTTTCTGGCTGCTCTCTCACATAGACACTTATCCTTAACCCTTTCCCAAACGACAAATTTTGGACTGGTCCAAATGGAAAGAGCTTGCAGATGACAATTTTAAATTTGATGAAAATGGCAGAAAGTTCTCAAAAAGGGTATAAAACACTGCTTGTTATGAGCAATTTCTCCTTTTCCCACAGTGTTTTCAAAAGACTTGTACTGCAGACACGTGAAAACCAGGGCTTGTTTGGGAAAGAGTTAAGGAAACTTTAGCTTAAAATCTCCTGAAATAAGTTTGTGGCAGAGAGCTTTGAAAACCTGTGGCCCTGCTTATAAAACTTTCGAGTCCATATGCAAGAGTTTGCACAAAAACTTTTAAGTCTCATTTATGCTTATGAAAATTTAAAATGAAGACTTTGATTTCATAGGCAGAAACAAGGAAAAGCTCTAAAGCTTAGAAGTTACTCCATAAACTTTATCACATTAAAATTATACAACTTTGAAATTTCATGCTCAGTTGAGTTCAAAAGAAGTTTTATAAGCACTGACCCTGCTAGTGAGATAATGGATAACCAATATAGATTAATTCTTTACCATCAACGAAAGTTTGGATTTGACCAAACTGACAGCATTTGCAGCTGACAAATTAAATGTTGCTAAAATGATGATTTCTATCTTTGATTGGGTAGAAAACATTGTGGGAAAAGGAGGAAATGCTGGTTACCAAAACACTTTATCATCAGGGTCATTAAAACTCAGGATTTTGTGGTAAAGGGTTAGTACATGAATACATGTGAAAACATTGTGACACAAGGACATATTACCCATTAACCCTTAGAGTGCTGAATATACCTTAACCCTTTACCAGACGACAAAATTTTAGCCTTGTCCAAATTGAAAGCATTTGCAGACCATAATTTCAATGCGGCTCAAATGGTTCATTTTTTCTTTGATAGGGTAGAAAACATTGTGGGAAAAGGAGAAAATGCTGGTTACCAGCATTTTCTCCTTTTCCCACAATGTTTTCAAAAGGTTTCTTTCCCAGGGGCGTCAAAAGGCGGCATTGTGCGGTAAAGGGTTAAGACATTTTTCTTTAAGATCATTCTAGGACCCAAATAAATGTAATTGCAATGTCAAAGTTGATCTTGTCAAGAATGTCTCAGCAAAGAGGAGAGAAGAGATAAAAGATCAGGTTGCATGCTTTATGCACTCTGATCTGCAGTCTGATTTTTTGTCTTACCCTTTACTTGTTTTGTTAACTTTACAAAACACACCAAACTGAAAGCATTTGTAGACAACAAATTAAATTTAGCTAAAATGGGGATTTTTGTCTTTGATAGGGTAGAAAACATGGGAAAAGGACCATCATTTTCTCGTTTTCCCACAGTGTTTTCAAAAGCCTTCTTACTCAGGGTTGTTTAAACTCGGGACTGTGTGGTAAAGAGTTAAGCCTACAAAACAGAACTCTTTCAGACTGACAGCATTTGCAGATGACAAATTAAGTGTGGCTCAAAAGATGGAAATTGTTTGTCATAGGATAGAAAACATTGTTGGAAAAGGAGAAAATGCTGGTTACCAGCATTTTCTCCTTTTCCCATAATGTTTTCCAAAGCTTTCTTACTTTGGGTTGTTTAAAGTCCAGACTATGTGGTAAAGAGTTAAGCCTACAAAATATAACTATTTCTGATTTTTAGTGGTTTGTATTTTCAGTCTTCATTAACTCTTTACCACACAATCCCGAGTTTTAACGACCTTGAAAAAGAAGACCTTTGAAAACATTGTGGGAAAAAGAGAAAATGCTGGTAACCAGCATTTTCTCCTTTTCCCACATTGTTTTCTTTCCTTTTACAGACACATTTCACAATATGAGCCATGTCGAATTTGTCATCTGCAAATGCTTTCAATATTGACACGAGTAAAATTTTATCATGAGGTAAAGAGTTAAAGGTTGGCTTATTTATTTGGCATCAAAAGACCTCATTTTTAACCTGGTTATTATCAACACAGCTATATTTCTGCCTGTCTTCTAGTATAAGTAAGAAAAGATTTGTATGGGTAACAGGTTCAAGTCTGTAGTGCCTGCATCTATCTGGACCACTGGTTTTCAGTGTGATGTTTTGTGCCAAGATATACAGGAGTTTGTGATAACCATCGGAAAAGCTTGTACATCTGTCTGTCTGCAATAAAATAAAAGGAATACAATAAATGTATCTAAAACTTTTGTGGGATTGACTGAGAGTTCTGAAAGGATCTAAGACTAGAAGTTGAAAACGAAAACTGGCAGTTGAAAATAAGCAATCTCTCTATCAATCATGATGTTTTCATACCTTATCTTCCCATCTGATTGGTCAACAAAACTGTGATATAAAGAATTATTTAACCCTTTCCCAAACAAGGCCTGATTTTCACATGTCTGCAGTACAAGTCTTTTGAAAACACTGTGGGAAAAGGAGAAATTGCTGGTAATGAGCAATTTCTCCTTTTCCTACAGGGTTTTCTACCCTTTTGGAGAACTTTCTGTCATTTTCATCAAATTTAAAATTGTCGTTTGCAAACTCTTTCAATTTGGACCAGTCTAAATTTTATCATTTGGGAAAGGGTTAAAACAGCTTCACAAAGTACCTCTTGAATATTTTTTTTAATATTCTTTTTATTTCATGCTTTCTGGTAGTTTATCGAGACATAATGGTGGATTATGGTTTAATATTTCATGGCTACAGCCAGTGAAAATACCAATTTCATATTTTCTAACTCTTCAATTGAAGGCGGAAATAGTAGTTCCCGCGCACTAGTAACCTAGGTATACAGTGCATGCCATTCAAATAGAGGGAAATATGACGTAATTTACACTGTATTTCTCGTGCTTTACATAATATTGTAATGCATTATCATGTGAGGGGCCGTTACGCCACGGGGAAATACCAAAACAACCAGACTGGATTTTAATGAAAGTCCTTAAGCATAAAATATATAGAATATTTGGGTTTTTTTTTTTTTTTTTTTTTTGGGGGGGGTGGGGGTGTGTGTGTGTGTGTGTGTGTGTGTGAAAGATCGAAATTCATTTCATCTCCTGAACATCGTCTGTAATATTTTCACTTGTGGCTGTGTCATTCATGAAAATATTACCAATGATGTTCACTTGACGAAATAAATTTCGATCTTTCACTGAAAAAAAAAATTCCTCTATATCCTTTACTACACAATCCCCAGTTGTAACAACCCTGAACAAAGCTACTTCAAGGCAAATCCCATCCTTGGAGCCACATTTAACCCTTTACCACACAACCCTGAGTTTAAACGACCCTGAGGAAGACGCCTTTTCAAGACATTATAGAAGAGGAGGAAATGCTGGTAACCAGCATTTTCTCCTTTTCCCACAATGTTTTCTATCCTATCAAAGACAAGTCTTATTCTTTGAGTAACATCCAAATTCAATTTGTTCAAGTATACATTTTTGTTATCTGGTAAAGGGTTAATTAGTCATCTGCAAATGCTTTCAATTCAGGAAAATCAAAAATGTTGTCATCTAGTAAAAAGTTCAGTTGAGAAAATAATGATTATGAATAAAAAATATTTATATGAACAAGCAGAATCTAGTCTGAAAGTCATCAAAAATGCCTGAAACAGTATCTTAATTTGCTCTGGGCATCTTATAAGTTCAGCGTCCTAAACTTACCTGAATTGCGCCACTAGACTGTAAGTCTGCAACAAGCCATGGATATTGTTGAGAAAGATGCATTCTTCTATAATCTGATTTGGTCTCACTGTAATCTAGTATATATCTGTAAATATCATAACATAACATAACATAAAATTTATTCAGCATAAACATGCAAATGCTGTTTTATGCTGAATAAATCTGTAAATATCAATTATCAACTTGATTGAGCCCATTGCCATAAGTCTGTAATAAATGTGACATGACCCTAACATCTTGTTAGGCCATGGTATGTGAAAAGGGGGCTTCATGCATTTGCAAAAAAAAGTATCAACTCATGTCAGCCTTCGCAGCCTGCATAGGCGGACATGGTTTAATACTTTTTGCTCTTTGTAAATTTTCTACATGTCAAAGGATTATACTACCTCATGATTCAGTCATTTGTTAGACAAAATGGTTTTCAAGGATCCATAATTATGAGATGGCTTGCTTGATATATTGCATCACTGAGATGCATTAACCCTTTACCACACAATCCCGACTTTTAACGACCCTGAGGAAGAAGGCTTTCGAAAACATTGTGGGAAAAGGAGAAAATGCTGGTAAAAAGCATTTTCTCCTTTTCCCACAATGTTTTCTACCCTTCCTAGAACAAATTTCAATTTTTCAGTTACATTTATTTTGTCGTCTGCAAATGCTTCCAATTTGGACCTGTCTAAGATTTTGTCGTTTGGTAAAGGGTTAAACCCCATTTTCCCAAAAGCTCATTTATTTTTGGGTTGTTACATAATACATGGTTTACTTCCCATCCTACATAATTTGCATGTTGACTGACAGCTCAAATTCCCAAAGATTCTGACATAGATTCATATACAAGGACTATTTATGCCAAATAATGATGAATTCGGACTGAAAGTTTCTTACAGAAAGACTCTGAAAAAAAAAAGCAACAGACTCTATAACATTTATATAATATGAGCAACCTTCAGTGCAACCATGCTGTTTTGCAAAATCAAAGAATCTATTAAAATTTCCAGAAAGTATCCACATAAAGATAATCCATGTCAAACATGAAGAAATTTTCCAACAATTTTTTGACAAGAAGAGCTTAAAAAACTGCACTACAGTAAATGAAAAGTAAAGTAATTCCAGCTCACTATGGCAATCGTTTTATAAGATCAACATTCTGACATGATATTCTAAAACTACCAATGAATCTTTCATGCTAAATTTAAATGAATTTTGCCAGAGAGTGTTTGACAAAAAATATTTTTACAGATTACACTACAATAGAGAAAATGAGGGACAACCAAAGAGGCCATATTTTCTAAGAAATAAATTTGATCAAATAAAACAGAGATCAATCACATGTTTTACATCCCTGAGGAAATTAGCAAAAAGGCTATTCAAAATATTGCTGGAAAAGGAGAAAATGTTTGTAAGCAGCATAGATAAATTTCATCATTTTAGCCACATTTATTTGTCATCTGAAATGCTTCCAATTCAGAAAAGTCCAAAAATGATGTTGTCAAGAAATGACTTAGAGGAGCCTAGCTCACCCAGATGCATCAATGATGTGGCATTGCAGATCATGTCCATAGCAACCATCAACCTGGAAAATAAAATGTAACATGCTTTCACTTACTGCCTATCCTTGGCATGACTTTTTTGCATTGTATAGATCATGTAAGTATTATGATTTTTAGACTAACCAACGATAGTCTATTGCCATCCTGAGTGACCCAGATTCAAATGCTAACAAAAAAACACATAGTTGCCAAATACTGTCCCATAGAAAATGATTCTTCCTACTGGAAATCGTAATCTGTTAAATATGACCATGTTGACATAAACTCCAAAATCTCTACCACTCCAATTTGAATGATTTCTACTTACAAAGTCATAAGCTGAACAAGATGGTATCAATAAGATACAAGATGTTTAATTATGTGTAAATTAACCCTTTACCAGTGTCTGATCTAGAGTGCACGATTGCGGGAATCGCCAATACTTTTTGTGAATCACGCGTATTTTCAAACCAACTGCGGGATAATCCCGCATTAAAATTTTGGAAAGAATAGTCAAATTTCTTACCTATTTTTCACCGATTTATGTGTTTATGAAGAAAGATAGATTGAGCACATCATCATTGCATAGAGTAACTTCCCTTTTTGTTTACGGTAGAGTTACCAATTCAACTTAACAGGTTTTTTTTTAAATGAAAATTTTTTATCTGAGTAAGCCTGGTAAAAAATAGTTTTGTCGTATTTACAGAAATGATAGTATTTTTGATGTTTTTTTCCCGAATATGAATTTATTTTATCGACAATAATATAAAAAGAGGGCGGAAAAAAGTAAATTTATTTTTTCGTCAATTTTTTCCAAAGGCAATTCTATAAGTCGGGTTGTTTTTCCTATCTACTTTTTTCCTATCCCTCGTACTTTTGAGAAATCCCCCATCTTTTTCAAAGTAATGGGATTTTCCTCCACATTTTTCAAATCCTGGATCAGACACTGCTTTACCACACAATCCCGAGTTTTAACTACCCTGAAAAAGAAGGCTCTTGAAAACATGGAGGGAAAAGAAGAAAATGCTGGTAACCAGCATTTTCTTCTTTTCCCACAAGATTTTCTACCCTTTCTGTTACAAATCTCATCATTTGAATCATATTCAATTTCTCTTATGCCAATGCTTTAAATTTGAACAAATCAGGTTCATCTTTACTTATCCAGATGCAACCTTTTTCATCCTCATGTTTTTTGCCGGTATTGTAGGTCTCTTCTAGCTACTTATTTGTCCAACCAATAAGAAAGTGAAAAGGCATGGAAAGTTCATCTAAAAGTGAACTCTAGAAAGTATTTAAAAGCAAAGTCATTTAAAATTGAAATGCTCTTCAGTTGCTTTTTTCAATTACAGATCAACAATAATTTTTTTCTGGCATTTCCAATTGTGAAAAGTACTTGGCTCTGACCTGTGGGTAACGTCACTGGAGCACACCTAATAACCAGATTGGGCCAGGCCTGGATTTGATCAGATCAGATTTAATAACCGCGGTCTGTATTCACTAACCATTCTTAAGAACATTCTTTGTCTTATTCTCAAGAATTGTCTAAATTTGAAAGTAACACAACTTCTGATTGGCTAAACCATATAGTTTAGCCAATTAGAAGTTGTGTTACTATCTAAATCTACAATTAGACCAAGAACGTTCTTCAGAATGGTTGGTGAATACAATCCCAGATTGTACCATTTTTCTTCACTCTTGTATGAGACAACAAAGTTTTTATCTTTTCCATGGCTGCTTATTCCACATTCGGTAGTGTTTTAGTACTTTCAGTACTTTGATTAAATAAGTGAATGTAGGAATATATTTTCTATTGTAAACCTCAAGAAAATCCATCTGACTGGGTGAATATCTATGGGCTACAAATACTTATTTCTTTTCCTAATTTTCACATCAACTCCAAATCCTTTATACCCAAACCAATTGTATCATCAATTTCAATCTCCAGGGTTTGAAATTTCCCTTTCATTTGCCGTCAAACTGCGTGTTAGAACTGAAATTTGGCTTCTGAATTTATGCGCTCAAAAACAATGTAAGTGCAAATTACCTGTCTTTTAACCTTTCAAGGGCCAATCTTACCAAAAAATGACATTTTAATGCTAGAAATAAAACCCAAATATTTTCAATTTCATGGTAGCTTTTGTCCGTAGTGTTTCAGTGAGCATTATAGATCAAGGGTCAGACTGCATCTTTTGTGCGGTCTTATCTTGATCTGCACTGGCTGCAAAGGCAACTATAGTTGTGAAAGTTATTTTAACTCTTTACCCAACGACAAAATTATAGACTGGTCCAAATTGAAAGCATGTGCAGACGACAAAATAAATGTGACTCAAAAATTCTAATTTGTTTTGGGAAGAGTAGAAAACACTGGGAAAAGGAGAAAATGCTGGTTACCAGCATTTTCTCCTTTTCCCACAATAGTTTCAAAAGGCTCCTTTTTCAGGGTTGTTAAAAGTCGGGATTGTGTGAGAAAGGGTTAAGGGTTAAGGAAAGAAAGTTGAATGACTCACGGAATTCAGCAGTTGCGAAGTAAGATATCTGGCTGTGACTGTCAGGCCCACAACTCCTTGTAGACGGCTGTAAAAAACAGCAGGTTTTGGCCAACTCTTTACCAAACCACAAACTTCTAGGCTTGTCAATGTTGAAACCATTCACTGATGACCTATTAACCCTTAGAGTGCCAAATGAACCCAATTGACAAATTCATTCTAGATATGAAACCCAAATAATTGCAATTTGATGGTGGCTTTTGTCTATAGTGTTTATGCAAGGCTGACAGTATAGATCAAGGATCAGACTGCACATTTTGTGAAGTCTGATCTTGGGCTCAAATAACAAGATTTGTCTTTGAAAGTGTAGAAAACATTGAGGGAGAAGAGAAGAAAACTGGTTCCTAGCATTTTCTCCATTTTCCACAATGTTTTCCAAAGCTTTTTTCCTAAGGTTCATTTAAACTTGAGATTGTTTGGTAAAGGGTTTTACAAAATTATGATCATTACTGGGATTGTTTGGTATAGGGTTAAAAAAGAATTCATCACTTTTGAACCCTTTACCAAACAGATCATCACTTTTGAACCCTTTACCAAACAATTCCAAGTTTTGAGGACTTTGAGGGAGAAGGCTTTTGAAAAACATTGTGGGAAAAGGAGAAAATGCTGATAATCAGCATATTATCCTTGTTTTCTGCCCTTTCAAAGATAGATTTTATCATTTGAAACATTCCTAACATGTCGCCTGCAAATATTTTCAGTCTGGAAAAGTATTCTATCTTAAATTTTTATTGTTTGGTAAAGAGTTAACTCTTTACCAAAGGACAAAATTTTAGACCTATCCAAATTGACAGCATTTGTAGACGACAACATAAATGTGACTCAAAAAATGAAATTTGTGTTTGGAAGGATAGAAAATATTGTGGAAAAAGGAGAAAATGCTGGTTACCAGCATTTTCTCCTTTTCCCACAAGATTTTCAAAGGCTTCTTTCTCAGGGTTGTTAAAAGTCGAGATTGTGTGGTAAAGGGTTAAGCAGATCTATTGCTAAAATAACAAAAAAAAAAACAGAGTAAAGGATATAAGCAGATATCATAATCATAACTATCGTGTGATGACAAAGAGTAAAGTTGCCTCAACAAAGCCATTCTTACAGTAAATAATTAAAAACTATTTACCCTTGTTCAGTGACTGCTCTGCTAACAATGACCACCTTATTTCTAGAGACAGCTGTCAGTTTAGCATAATGGTAAAATGTTGTATCTGGAAAGGCAATGCTTCTTTGGAACCTTCATGAAAATAGAGGAAAAACACAGGCAATTTTACAATGGTATGCAACCAGATTTTGTTGTCAAATTTTTGAGAAAAATCTTAACAATAACTGATCATTTAATTTGCCTGCACAGATGGCTTAAAAACTGTATATAGAAATTAGAAAGACATACATATAAAAAATTGAAGCATGTCCCACTTTCTCATATTTTTTTGATAAGATTGCTAATCCAGCGTGAACACATTTTAGTTGATATAACTGCACTGTATTTAATGTAAGACAACAAAAATACCACAATGATCTATAAAACTTCTGTTCACAAACACAAAAAACAATAAAAATACTATGAGGTTAGCAATCTTATTGAATGAAAATCTAACTTTGGTTTCAGGAGATCTACATGTATGTGTACTTTGGTAACGTACCAGTCTGTTTTCATATGGTCATAACTGTTAGGTAAAGGTAAGCCTGGAAACAGTCTGAACACACCTGAGGTTGCTCCATAAAACCTGGAAAACAAGTAACATATAAATGAGCCATACTCACAGTAAGGGGGCTTAACTCTTTACCAAACAACAAAATTTTTGACTGGTCCAAATTGAAAGCATTTGTAGACGACAAAATAAATGTGACAGAAAAAAGTCTAAATTTGTTATGGAAAGGTAGAAAACATTGCGGGAAAAGGAGAAAATGCTGGTTATCAGCATTTTCTCCTTTTCCCACAATGTTTTCAAAAGGCCTCTTTCTTAGGGTCGTTAAAAGTCGGAATTGTTATGGTAAAGGGTTAATACACCTACAAAAAGTATCAATCCATGTCAGCCTGTGCAGTCCATGCAGCTGACCCAAGTAGAAACTTTTTGCTTTTGGTCAATTTTCTTCATGTCAAAGGACCAGTCTTCCTAATGATTCAGTCAGTTGTTTCACTTGCTTGGTTCAGTAGATCAAAAAGAGGCATTATACCCTGTTTTGCCTGAGTATGCTTGAAATATTTGGTGTGATATTGCAGACAACAATTTCATATCAGAAATATTAAGAGTAAAGATCCTACTAATATTATCTTACCCTTTTAATTGTTCTCAATTCATGATTTTCTTTGATTTTGGAAAATTTTCTTGTGGCTGCCAGATATTTTATCAAGATAAGAAAATCTAGGCCGAGAGAGAGAGAGAGAGAGAATAAGAGAGAGAGAGAGTAAGAGTGAATGAGAACAAGTAACTTTTGAACAGTCTATGACATCTTTGACAGAATGTTGCTGAGTGTGTCAGCGGCACTAACAAAACAAAATCTACATAGGTAACAATCATCCCTCTTTTATTATCCTGAGAAAAGAGACTTTTGTAAACCTTGTGGGAAAAGAAGAAAATGCTGGTTTACAGCATTTATTCCTTTGGACACAATGTTTTCTACTCTTTCAAAGACAAATCTCACAATTTCAGCCATTTTCAATTTGTCGTCTGCAAATCCTTTGGATTTTGAGACTGCCTCAATTTTATTGTCTGGTAAAGAGTTATAAATGAAGCAACAATTTTATAACTTCAACCTGTCTATGACATCTTTGACTCCCTGCTGCCAGAGGGTGTCCAGCTGGTTTGTAGCTCTGACCGTCTGCTGTATCAAGTCTCTCGCATCTGAATAGAAACACTTTTATATATTGCTGACTGTCACAAAGTAGATATTGTTAAGTTTATTGGAATTACGCTAACAACTATTATCTATAACCTTTAAAACTTTACCACACAATCCTGACTTTTATCAACCGGGTGGAAACAGGCTTTTGAAATCATCACAATAAAAGGAGAAAATGCTGGTAACCAGTATTTTCTCCTTTACCTACAATGTTTTCTGCCCTATCACAGACAAATCTTGCCATTTGAGCAATATTCAATATATGCCATCTACACATGCTTTCGGTTTGGACCAGTTAACCCTTTACCACACAATCCCGACTTTTAAAGATCTTAGAAAGAGGCCTTTTGAAAACATTGTGGGAAAAGGAGAAAATGCTGGTAACCTTCCCAAAATAAATTTCAATTTTTGAGTCACATTTATTTTGTCGTCTGCAAATGCTTTCAATTTGGTTCAGTCTGAAATTTTGTCTAAAATTTTGTCGTTTGGTAAAGAGTTAATTGATTTAAAGAGTTAATAGCCTTTCATATGACAGCTTTGAAAAACAATTTGGGATATGGACCATTTGCTTGTCACAAGGTGTTGCTTCTTTCCCTAATATGTTTTTTCCATACTGTTGAATAACTATTTTTTTTATTTGTCTGACTTTTTGCCCTTAAACTCTTTACCAAAAGACAAAAATTTGGAGCCACCCAAATTGAAAGTATTTGCCGATGACAAATTAAATGTGGCTGGAATTATGCTATTTTGCAGTGAAAGGGTAGAAAACATTGTAGAACAAGAGCGGCAAATTGTCGCAAGATACGCCCGTCTTACCCCAAGTTGTAAAGTTGGGGCATAATAATGATAAAGGGGAGGTATAGAAAAATAGTAGTGCAGAATTATTTTTTTTACTGTTGATTGAAGATAATGGCAGTGTATTTGTGTTGACGGAACTCTTGTTTATTATTGTATTACTATTAACTCTTTACCACACAGCAAAAGTTTGGACTAGTCCAAATTGAAATCATTTGCAGTTTACAAACTAAATGTAACTCAAAAATTGAAATTTGGTTTGGAAAGGGTAGAAAACATTGTGGGAAAAGGAGAAAATGCTGGTGCATAAAAAATAAGCAATTTATATTTCATGTGCACTGCACTATCCCTTGATGAGATGTATCCAGCCCTAAAATTTCATAACCCGAGGTAGTATAGTTTGAGAGATATGCATCATACAAAATTCAAGTTCGAAAAAAAAACAAGAAAGAGCAATAACTGAAAAATTAAGCGAGCAAGAGTTGAAATTTATATGCACAGCACTTCCCGTTGATGGAATGTATCCACGCATGAAATTTCATATCCTTAGCTAGTATAGTTCTGAAGATATGCACTGGACAAAATTAAAGTTTCAAAATAAAGAAAGAGCAATAAGTCAAAAATTAAGCAAGAGTTATGGTTCATGTGCACTGCACTCCCAGTTGATGAGATCTATCTACGCATGAAATTTCATAGCCATAGGTAGTATAGTTTTGGAGATATGCTCGAGACAAAATTCAAGTATGAAAATAAGTCAAAAATTAAGGAAGGAAGAGTTATGATTCCTGTGCACTGCACTCCCCCTTAATGAGATGTATGCAGGCATGAAATTTCATAACCCTAGGTAGTATAGTTTTGGAGATATTCACCGGAGAAAATGCAAGTATGAAAAAGAAGAAAGGGCAATAACTGAAAAATTAGGGAAGCAAGAGTTATGATTCCTGTGCACTGCACTCCCCCTTGATGAGATCTATCCATGCATGAAATTTCATAACCGTAGGTAGTATAGTTTTGGAGATATGCTCCGGACAAAATTCAAGTATGAAAAACAACAAAGAGCAATAACTCAAAAATTAAGGAAGCAAGAGTTATGATTCCTGTGCACTGCACTCCCCCTTGATGAGATCTATCCACTCATGAAATTTCATAACACTAGGTAGTATAGTATTGGAGATATTCACCGGACAAAATTCAAGTATGAAAAACAACAAAGGGCAATAACTCAAAAATTAAGGAAGCAAGAGTTATGATTCCTGTGCACTG
This sequence comes from Tridacna gigas, assembly GCA_945859785.2. Classification (NCBI taxonomy): domain Eukaryota; kingdom Metazoa; phylum Mollusca; class Bivalvia; order Cardiida; family Cardiidae; genus Tridacna; species Tridacna gigas. Next base: position 35,905,428 of record OX244036.2, on the reverse strand, counting down.
CACTCCCCCTTGATGAGATCTATCCACTCATGAAATTTCACAACCCTAGGTAGTATAGTATTGGAGATATTCACCGGAGAAAATGCAAGTATGAAAAACAACAAAGGGCAATAACTCAAAAATTAAGGAAGCAAGAGTTATGATTCCTGTGCACTGCACTCCCCCTTGATGAGATCTATCCACTCATGAAATTTCATAACCCTAGGTAGTATAGTATTGGAGATATTCACCGGACAAAATTCAAGTATGAAAAACAACAAAGGGCAATAACTCAAAAATTAAGGAAGCAAGAGTTATGATTCCTGTGCACTGCACTCCCCCTTGATGAGATCTATCCACTCATGAAATTTCATAACCCTAGGTAGTATAGTATTGGAGATATTCACCGGACAAAATTCAAGTATGAAAAAAACAAAGGGCAATAACTCAAAAATTAAGGAAGCAAGAGTTATGATTCCTGTGCACTGCACTCCCCCTTGATGAGATCTATCCACTCATGAAATTTCATAACCCTAGGTAGTATAGTATTGGAGATATTCACCGGACAAAATTCAAGTATGAAAAAAACAAAGGGCAATAACTCAAAAATTAAGGAAGCAAGAGTTATGATTCCTGTGCACTGCACTCCCACTTGATGAGATCTATCCACACATGAAATTTCATAACCGTAGGTAGTATAGTTTTGGAGATATGCTCCGGACAAAGAACTGGACGCCGCCCACCCGCCCGCCCGCCACGGGTGATCCCATAATACGTCCCGTCTTCGACGGGCGTATAAAAAGGAGAAAATGCTATTTACCAGCACTTTCTCCTTTTCCCACAATGTTTTCTAATGCTTTCTTTCTGAGGGTCGTTAAAACATGTGATTGTTTGGTTAAGGGTTAAACAATTTGTTTTTGAATATGTCAAAAATTGACCTGTACTGTTATGGATCAGAGGGTATTATATGGCTAAAAAGGTAAGCTGACAGAGCAGACTTAGATACAAATAGTGGAAACTGTCTTGGAAAGGGTAAAAACCATAGTGGGAAAAGGGCAACAAGCATGTAACCTGCATTTTCCTCTTTTCCCACAATGTTTTCGAAAGCCGTCTTTCTCAGGGTCAATAAAAACTCTGGATTACCGGTATTTCATAAATGGTTAAAAAAGATACTGACTTACCTTTCCTGATTAAAGCTGTATTACCTCCACGGATTAAAAATGAATTAATCTCACTTATGTCATTGACAGACTCGACCTTGTACTTGTACACTTCTGGTTTGGAGAACACAGATGGAGAAAGCTTTGAAAGTTAACAGAGAAATATAATATTTTGTCTGAATTCCTAAATGCTTTACAAAACAAAGCCGTGCTTTAACATCCCTGAGAAAGAGGCCTTTTGAAAACATTGTGAGAAAAGGAGAAAATGCTCGTAACCAGCATTTTCTCCTTTTCCCATAATGTTTTCTACCCTTTCAAAGAACTGCAATTTATATGTATCACTTTCAGATTTGTCATCTGCAAACGCTTTCAAAATTAGGTGCAGTCTAAAATTTTGTTGTTAAATAGGGACAAAATTTACACTTATCCCTATTGAAAGCACATTAAATTAAATTTTGTAGATTTTCTCCTTTTTCCTACAATATTTTCTAAACTTCAAATGAAAAATCCAATTAGTTGAGCCATGTTTAGTTCTTGTTTGCAAATAGTTTCAATTTTGACAAGTTTACATTTTTGTCATGCGATAAAGACTTAACCCTATACCAAACGACAAAATTTTAGACTGGTCCAAATTGAAAGCATTTACAGATGACCAATCAAATTTAGCTGAAATGATGGTAACTGTCTTTGAAAGTGAAGAAAACATTGTTGGAAAAGGAGAAAATGCTGGTTACCAGCATTTTCTCCTTTTCCCACAAGGTTTTCAAAAAGGCTTTTTCCTCAGGGTCGTTAAAACTCGGGATTGCCTGGTAAAGAGTTAACTCATTAGTAAATGACAAAATTTTGAACTCAACCAAATTGAAAAGCATTTGCAGACGACAAAATAATTGTAGCTCTAAAAAAGACTTTAGTCTTTGATAGGGAAAAGTAAAAAATGCAGGTTACAAGCATTTTCTCCATTTCCCACAGTGTTTTCAAAAGCAATCCTCTTCAGGGTTGTTAAAACTCTGGATAGCTTGGTAAGAGCTTAACCTATAGAGCTATTTTTAGACAACTATTTTTAGACAAACTGAAAAATGTTACAACTGATGTACATGTATAAAAGAAATATTACAAGGACAAGAAAAACATCTTTTAATTTCTGGAAATCATTTATGCAAAACGAGGCATTGCTCATTACAAGCAAGTGTTGCTAGACCTTAATTTCAATAAAGAAGCATTTGTAATGCAATGAGAATTTATCCCTGGAATTAAGTGCCCCAGAATATGTCTCTTTTGAACAAATCTTCAGACTTATTAGGGTGTGTTCTATAAACTGTGTAATTGCCAGGCAGAAATTTAGTCACTTTCGTGCACAATATGAGTAGCACACAATGAATAGTTGATATACAGTAGAACAAGGTTTTATCAATGAAAACATACAACAAATTGTTACAAAGGAAAAATCACTCCTTAACCCTTTCCCAAACAAGCCCTTGTTTTTACGTGTCTGCAGTACAAGTCTTTTGAAAACTTTGTAGGAAAAGGAGAAATTGCTCATAATGAGCAATTTCTCCTTTTCCTACAATGTTTTCTACCCTATTTGAGAACTCTCTGCCATTTTTATCAAATTTAAAATTGTCGTCTGCAAACTCTCTCAGTTTGGAAGAGTCTAAAGTTTGTCGTTTGGGAAAGGGTTAAAAGCAATTTCTTCTTTTGCCACAATGTTTTCAAAAGCAATCTGTTAAAATGATGCAAAAAGTCGTTGGTATGTGGTAAAGTGTTGACCAGGTCATGTCTAAAACTAAACTACCAGCTCTGTTATAGCATCATACCTTGATAACAGATTCTTTGAAGGAAACAAACTTGTCATACAAGTGGCACACATCAGCTTTGTTGGGTTTGTTTGGGAAAGGAGCCACAACTGTCTGGTCGATCCTATGATATGGAGCATGCAATTGTTCCTGAAATCAAACATTCATTAACTCTTTACCAAACAACAAAATTTAAGCCTGGTTCAAATTGAAAACATTAGCAGATGACAAAATAAATGTGACTGAAAAATTGACATTTGTTTTGGAAAGGGTAGAAAACATTGTGGGAAAAGGAGAAAATGCTGGTTACCAGCATTTTCTCCTTTTCCCACAATGTTTTCAAAAAGCTTCTTTCACAGGGTTGTTAAAAAGTCAGGATTGTGTGGTAAAGGGTTAATATACACATATTCTTTTTCAGTTTTCTAAACTCATAGTTTGTCTTTTTTAAGGAATTACAAAAGCATGCACAGACACTAATGACCTGTATGTTTTTACAACCTCAAAGAAGCTTTTGAAAACATTTCTCACAATAATTTTACCCTTTGAGGGACCAATACCATAATACAAGTCACATGTAATTTGTCATTTGCAAATGTTTTCTGTTTTGACAAATCAAAAATGCTGTTATCTGGTAACGAATCAAACTGAAATCTGATGTGAACTTTATATCAAGTATCAGGATACTGAGGATTAAGATATTTCTATAAATCAAGGAACTGCATATTACAAATAATGTTGAAGCTTCAATTTGACTCTTTACCACACAATCCCAACTTTTAACGACCATGAAGAAAAAGCCTTTTGAAAACATTGTGGGAAAAGGAGAGAATGCTGGTAAACAGCATTCTCTCCTTTTCCCACAATGTTTTCTATCCTTCCCAAAACAAATTTCAATTTTTGAGTCACATTAATTTTGTCATCTGCAAATGCTTTCAATTTGGATGAGTCTGAATTTTTGATGTTTGGTAAAGAGTTAATTTTGATTTTCATGCATGATATTCATCAACTGAACATCTTTATTGATTGTACTAAGCTTGCTACAAATATACTTATAGATTGAGTACCTGCTAGAAAGCTACAATTCATTTTCCAGAAATATTTCAAAAGCTCTCCAATGAAGAAAGCTAAGTCTTATGCCTAAAATTGTTTTGGCTTAAATATGTGCATCCCAAGCAGGTAAGTCAGAAATGACAATGAAAAGGTACCCAACAGTATCAATTAAGGTCCAAAAAGTGGTATGATGATGCAACTGGCAGTGATCTTGCAACTTATCAAATTTTCCGATGCAGGTCAAAGCAAGTTCCTAGCCAAAAAAATTTACTAAATAATATTCTGTAAGAATTGTTAAATCAAGCTAGCTAAAACATTTACTGACTGGGTTCCTGTTATCACCTGTAATCAGGGTTTGCATTCACAAACCATTCTTAAGAACATTCTTAGTCTTATTCTCCTGAAATTTCTAAATTTCAAAGTAATGCAGCTTCTGATTGGCTAAACCAAATGGTTTAGCCAATCAGAAGATTTGTAACATTCAAATTTAGAGAAGCATGGAGAACAAGAATGTTCTTAAGAAAGGCTGTTGAATACAGACCCTGGCCTCTTCAGTATCAGAGAAAAACTGAAACAAGACAACACACCTATGTCTTGTGTATTGTGTAGTCTTTGATAGTACACTGTTGTTGGGAGTGGTCTTTCTGGCAGTTTTGCCAAAAATTTTACTACACACTCATGACATGTGTTAAAAAATAATGTATAAATAATTATGGCATTATGTTACACCAAGCTCTGCTGAAAACACTTACAGATTGAGTCCCCGGTATTAACTGTAACCTGGCTTCTTCGGTATCAGAGGAGAAGTGAACTAGAACAACACACAGATGTGTACCCTGTAGTCTTTGATAGTACACTGTTGCTTGGAGTGGTCTATCTGGCAGCTGCCCAGAAATTTCACCAGATACTAATGTCCTGACTCTACTCAACTAGGAGAAAATATGACATCTACATAAATACAGTTATCCATGTAATCATTACTGTGTTTTTTTTTTCTAAATGTGTTACATACTACATGAGGAAATGATCTTTTACCTTTGACAAACAATCTCTTGTTTTTCATGATCCCAAGGGAGAAATTTTTAGAAGAAAACCCCTATTACATCCATATCCTACAATATTCCCGACCTTTCTTAAGTCTTCACCAAACAACAAAATTTTAGACTGGTCCAAATTGAAAGCAGTTGCAGACGACAAAATAAATGTGACTGAAAAATTGGAATTTGTTTTGGGAAGGGTAGAAAACATTGCAGGAAAAGGAGAAAATGCTGGTTACCAGCATTTTCTCCTTTTCCTACAATGTTTTCAAAAGGCTTCTTTCTCAGGGTCGTTAAAAGTCGGGATTGTGTTTTAAAGAGTTAAGAAAACTGCCATCATTCCGACAAGTCTTAAATTTTGCTGCGAAGTAAATTTAAGAGTTTACCAATAAGTACTGAAGTTTAACAACCCTGAGAAAAGAGGCTTTTTAAAAAATTGAGGGAAAAGAATAAAATACTGGTAACTATTTATCCCTTTCCCACAATATTTTTTTGCCACTTCAAAGATTAATTTCATCAATAAAGCAACACTCAAGTTGTCCTCTGCATTTTTTTTTCAATTCAGACCAGTGTAAAATTTTGGTTGTCTGGTATAGAGTTAACCCTTTACTATGCAATCCTGAGTTTTAACCACCCTGAAAAAGAAGGCCTTTGAAAACTGTGTGGGAAAAGGAGAAAATGCTGGTAACATCAAAACAGCCTTTTATCCTTTTCCCAAATCTTTTTTTTATCTACCTAAGGACTGTTAATCATTTGAAAAACATGTAACTGTTATCAGTCTGTAAATTGCTTCAAAATTCTTCATCATTTGAATTGTCGTCTGTAAATTTCTTCAATATGAAAGAGTCTAAAATTTTGCTGTGTGGTAAAGGGTTAATATGAAGATATACGTAATGACTGGTTGTACCTGTGAAGTTTGAAAGTATTCCAGGGATATTGTTGCATTCAGTATCCTTATTCGTTCTTGTGGAGTGAGCTCAGGTTCGATTATTTCAAGTTTGGGAAATATAGTATCATCAAAGATGGTTTCATCTGGATCACGAAGCTTTGGGTGGATCAACACATGACCTGTAGGTTTGGAAAATAATCCACACTTGATTGACGTCTTTAGCACACAATCTTGAGTTTTATCCAACCTGAGAAAGAGGGCTTATGAAAAATGAAACGAGAAAAGGAGAAAAAGCTTGTCACAAGCATTTTCTCCTTTTCCACCATGTCTTCTACCCTTTCAAAACAAATTTCATTGATGAAGATAGACCTTACTTGTTGTCTGCAAAAGCTTTCAGTTTGGACAAGTCTAAATTTTATTTTGTTTTTTGGTAAAGAGTGAAATGTTTACCAAATAACCCTGCATTGTTACAATTATTGCCATAAGAATATGGCTTTTAAAACATGGGAAAAGATGAATACATGTATCTGGTGTTTTCAAACATTCATTTCTGCTCTTGCAATGTTTTGAAAAGTGGTCGGCTGCAAGACAAGGCCGCCATGCAAAGGTACCTGCCTTTTAGAATACCTATTATAGCCCTTTCAAAGCTTCATTTTATGTGCCTTGAATAGTTATTAAAGAATTTTAAAACAAACAGTGTCGTTCAAAGGAACAATTTTCATTGGTCATTTCAGTATTTTTAGAGTGTATTTCAGCATTGAAGCCCATGAAATTTTCTGTATCATGTAAAAGGGAAAGTGTAGCATATACAGACCTTTGCATCAACTCTTAAACCAACTTTTTTTTTTAGGAACATGAAACGTTCAACTCCTTACCTTACGACAAATTTTAGACTTGTCCAAATTGAAAGCAATTACAGACAACATATTAAAACTAACTCAAAACATTAACTTTGTCTTGTAAAGAGTAGAAAACATTGTGGCGAAAGGAGAAAATGCTGGTTACCAGCATTTTCTCCTTTTCCCAAAATGTTTTCAAAAGCCTTCATTCTCAGGGTTGTTAAAACTTGGGATTGTTTGGTCAAGGTTTAAGCAGCTGCCTTCTTTGCCATTCCAATGCTTATGTTGCTTATATTATTTTATTAACATGTAAGAAACAAGAGGGTCTTAATGACCCTATACTGCTCACTTAGTTGAATAAATATAAAATTTCCCACCCCATTCGAAACTCAAGCCTCTTTAAGTAAAATAGTTTCTGAAGAGAAGATTTTTGAAACTGTTGATGGACAGATTGATGTATGAATGGAGAGCAATCAAAATAACTCCCTTTGAGCACAAGTTTAGGTGAGCAAATAAGAGCCAACATCACTTGTACAACTTATAAACTACACTCAGAACTACTCTTCACTTATCAAAAAGTACACCACAGGGGAAGAGTAATATATAAGCTATGGGCGGAAGGGGGCTGGGGAGGGGGGGGAGAGGGGGAGTAATCACAGGAGTAGGGTTCTAACCACAAGGGAGATTCATGATCATTAGGGAGGAGCTATAATTATGAGGGAGGAGTCTGAACAATAAGGAAAGAATAATAATGACAGGGGAGGCGCTAAAATCACAATACAATTTTACCGTGATTGAGATCCAGCAGGAACATGTAGCTGTCATGTCCAACATCAAAGTTAGCAATTTCTGTAAAAACTGTAGCAATAGAAGAATCCACGGCAACCACTCCATGTACTTCACTGTGGTTGTAGACAAGTGCAGCAAGGCTCATTTTTATACCTGTAATATACGGGTTAAAACCTGCTCTTTACCAAAGGACAAAATTTGGACTTGTCCAAATCCAAAGCATTTGTAGACGACACATTAAATGTGGATCAAATGGTAAAAGTTGTCTTATGAGAGATTAAAAAATATTGTGAGAAAAGGAGAAAATGCTAGTTACAGGCATTTTCTTTTGTAACAATGTTGTCAAAAGCTTTCTTCCATGAGGTCGTTAAAACTCACGATTGTGTGGCAATGTGTTAACCTTCTGTTTGATATAGGAACATCATGTTGCTGTTTCAGAATATGACTAGCGCAAGCATTTTCGAAAACAAAGAATTCTTTTTTTTGAATTTTTTCTTAACCTTAATTTCTCCTTAACCCTCAATGTACCTTTCATAGCTATAGTTGTCTGAGGAAGAAGGCTATTAAAACCTCTGCATGAAAAGGCAAAAATGCTGGTAATTTCTCCTTTTCTCACAATGTTTTCTATCCTTTCAAAGAAAAATCGCAACATTTGGGCCACATTTACTTTGTTGTCTGCAATTTTTTTCAATTTGGAATAATCTCAAATTTAGTTGTCTGGTATGGAGTTAAGGATTGAATTACCATGCCTGCTTAAAACTTAGTGCCATGCTCTGTGAAAAGGGGGCATAATGCATCTGCAAAAAGTATCTACCCATGTCAGCCTGCGCAGTCCACGCAGGCTGATATGGGTCGAAATTTTTTGCCATCTGTCAATTTTCTGCATGCCAAAGGATCATTCTACCTCAATATCCAGCTGAATGTTAGACAAAATAGATTTTACGGATCCATAGTTACGTGATGACTTGCTTGGTATAATTCATCAGGGATATGCATTAAGCTCCCTTTTGCCAGAGCATGGCTCATTAAAATGTTAATGATTTGTATTTGTAGTTGTCAAACAAAGACAAACAGGCATAACCCAAGTAATTTTGAAGACAGGAGCAAAATTTTATCCCTCCTCCCCCTATTTTCTTTTTTTTTGGTTGTTTAACTCTTTGCAAATGACAAAATTTTAGACCAATCTAAATAGAAAGCATTTGCTAACAACAAATTAAATTTGGCATGAATGATGTGATTTGTCTTCGAAAGGGAAGAAAACATTGTTGGAAAAGAATAAATTTTCTGCTTTTCCCACAATGTTTTCAAAAGTCTTCATCCATAAGGTCATTAAAACTTGCATTTGTTTAGTAGCGGATTAAGGAGGTATCTTGATGATTTGCCAATTACCTATAACACCACAAGGGGGATGAATGAATCCTCTCACAATGACTATCATCAATCACCTGAAAGAATATGGCATAGCTAAGGGCATCAAACCAGCAACCCCTGGGTTTTAAGCTCTGCATGTTACTGACTGAGCTACCAGGCTTGGCAGAGATGTACCTGATAAATTGTCCAGTATAGGTGTCAGAGTTGTGATACCATTAGAGTTGTCCAGTTTGGGTGGGAGGTTCTGGAAGTAGGCGGAGACTTTATTTGGAAATGATTGGATGTCCTTGGCCTCAGTGAACACGCCTTCTTTCCCAACAGGCTTGCCATCATTGACCAGACCTGGGATCTATAAACATATGACAAACAAAATCTCAAATGAGTTAACATAATCATAAAAAAAGAAGAATTTCTTTGAAACAAGAGGGCCATTGGCCCTAAAGCGCTCACCTGAGTAAGGTCATCTAGGATTGACCATGCTGAAAAGATCTTGGTCCTGATGATGTAAAACGCATAAGTGTAAGTGATCTAGTTTTTGACTGATTTAGCCTATTTTGAACTTTGAATCTGGCTCAGAATGTGGCCTCTAGAGTCACACAAGATTTTTCTTAGATTTGGTCCCATGACCTACTTTTTGATCTGACATGACTCGATATCTTTCTTTTCCGAAATTTCATCCAGACAAACATTCTGACAAGGATTCATGAGTATAAGGCTGAAAATGTGACCATTAGAGTGCACACAAAGTTTTTCTAAGATTTGGCCCTGTGACCTACTTTTTGACCTGATATGACCCAATTTCAAACATGTCCAAACAAACATTTTGACCCAGTTTCATCAGTATCAGGCTGAAAATGTAGCCTCTAGAGTGAACACAAGGTTTTTCTAAGATTTGGCCCAGTGACTTACTTTTTGACCTGACGTCACCCAATTTTGAACTTGTCACAGATTTTTTCCAGACAAACATTCTGACTATGTTTCATGAATATCAGGCTGAAAATGTGGACTCTAGAGTGCACACAAGGTTCTTCTAAGATTTGGCCCGTTGACCTACTCTTTAACTTGGCGTAACTGAATTTCATACTTGTCCAAGATTTTATCCAGAAAAACATTCTGACCAAGTTTCATGGGTATCAGGCAGAAAATGTAGCCTTTAGGGTGCACACAAGATTTTCCTAAGATCTGGCCCCATGACCTACTATTTGACCCCACATGACCCAATTTTGAAGTTGTCCAAGATTTTATCAAGACAAAAATTCTGACGAAGTTTCATGAGGATCTGGCTGAAAATGTGGTCTCTACAGTGCACACAAGGTAAATGTTGAAGACCGCACAACGGACTACAGATGCCAGACACAGCATGATCACAAAACCTCACTATTAGCACTCTGTGCTCAGGTGAGCTGAAAACGTTATAAGAGAATTGGTAAATCCAATGGATGCTTCCCAATGTGAAACAAAATCATGGAAGCACAGACGGACACTTGGACAGACAGCACAGCAAAATTTTGGAGGAAGCAATCAAAAGGAAAAAAAATGCAAAATGGATAAGTAAGTGTGGTGTTTGGACACATCACTGACAACATTCCAGCAAAATGTACATCCTAATCAATTTTGTTGATCAAATACTCCATCTATCACAGTGTTTTCAACATTTATCTGTAGATTAGCTATATTTTGCAAAGATGCTTTATTCCTTTACCAAACAATCCTGAATTCTGACGACAGTGAGGTAGACAGCTTTTGAAAACATTGTGCAAAATGGAGAAAGTGCTAGTAATCAGCGTTTTCTTCTTTTCCCACAATGTTTTTTCTTCCTTTTCAAGGACAATTTCTACCATTTTAGCCACATTTCATACATCATCTGCAAATAAGGTTAACATCAGTTGTGAAATACACTAAGTGTCACAAACTTTGAAAACTATCTTTTATGACTGACTTACTGCTGGCCATTTTTCTACAAGTCCTCTATTGTTCAGTGAGATCTTCAAGTTATTCTCATCTGCAATCTGAGCCATTCTCAACTGTAAGTCTGTTGTAGCTGGTTCCCCAATCATATACACCATATGTTGTATGTTGTTACCCTGCAATTGGTAAACACCAAATGAATAATTTTCAAAAAAAAAAAAAAAAAATATGTGTGTGTGTGTGTGTGTGTGTGTGTGTGTGAGCCATTCTCTGGCAAAACAGGGCTTAATGTATCCTCATAATCCATGATAACAAGCAAGTCATTACAAAATTATAGATCTATAAAATCTGTTTTGTCTAACAACTGACTCAATCATGAGGTACAATGGTCCTTGGACATACCTAAAATTGACCAATAGTGAAAAGTTTTGGCTCTGGTCAGCCTGCGTTGTTGCGCTGACCTGGGTTGATACTTTTCGCAGATGCATTAAGCCCCCTTCTCACAGAGCATGGTTCATATACAATGAGAGACCATAATGATTACAAATAAACTTCAGTATAGTATCTCCTCACCCTTTATCAGAGAGTTCTTTTCTAACAACCCAGAAAAAAAAAGGCTATGAAAAATGTGGTGGGAACTGGAACAAAACCTGTTAAACATGCATTTTCTCCTCTTCCAAAATGTTTTCTATTCTTTCAAAAATGCATCATCTAGCCATTTGGGCCACATTCATCATCTGCAAATGTGTTAAAATTTGGACAATTAAAAAAATTTAACCCTTTATCACAGAGTGCCGAGTTTTAACAACCCTTAGAAAAAATGCTTTTGAAAACATTGTGTGAAAAGAAGAAAATGCTGGTACCCAGCATTTTCCCCTTTTCCCACAATGTTTTCTGACATTTCAATTACTAAACCAGTCATTTGTTTCGAACTTTATTTGTCGTCTGCAAGTGTTTTCAATTTGGACAAGTCTTAAATTTTGTCGTTGGGTAAGTGGGTTAATGTTTTATAAACAGTTAAACACATCTCTTAACTCTTTACCAAATGACAAAATTTTAGGCAAGCCCAAACTGAAAGCATATGCAGATGACAAATTCAGTGCAGCTCAAATGATGTGATTTGTCTTTAAAATGGTAGAAAACATAGTGGAAAAAGAAGAAAATTCTGGTTATTAGCATTTTTTTCCTTTTCCTACAATGTTTTCAAAAGCCAACTTACTAACAGTCTTTAAAACTTGCAATTGTTTGGTACAGGGTAAAGAAAACATAAAACAAGAGCACTGCATTTGGGTGCCAGTGGTCTGCGGCAGGCGCTTTCCTTTTTACAGGAAAAGGGACATAAAAGTCTGGATTGTGCGATAAAGGGTTAAGTCTTTAAATAAAGATTACACAATTGTAAACTTGATCACATTGACAGCTTTTTGCAGACAACAATTTAAGTATGGGTCAAATGATGGGATTGGTCTTCCAGAGGGTAGAAAACATTGTGGGAGAACAGAGAAAATTGCTGGTTCCCAGTATTTTTTCCTTTTCAAACAAGGTTTTAAAAAGCTTTCCTTCTCAGGTGTGCCAAAAACATGGGTTTCTATGATAATGGATAAATAAAAACAATAAAACTCATACCATTTTCTGTTGGTACCGAGCGATCATTTCAAACAGAGCTGTTCCTACTAAATCAGTTGGATTGCTCTTTCCATCTATCAAAATGATGACAAGATTTGTTCGCCTTTGAAATGATGCCTGCAAGAAAAAAATAACAACAGGAGAGTATATTTTCATCATGGACCTTCACATTTTGTTTTTTTAAGGTGGTCATAAACTCTTTACCTAGACTTGTACAAGTCCAAAGCATTTGCAAAAAACAAATAAAATGTGGCTGAAATGACAAGTGTCTTTGAAAGAGGGGAAAATATTGTAGGAAAATGAGAAAATGCTGGTAACCAGCATTTTTCCTTTTCCCACAATATTTTCAAAGGTCCTATTCCTCAGGGTCCCTTAAACATGAGAAGGTATGCTGAAGAGTTGAATGCCTTCAAAAGCAGCATAAAAAAAAAAAAAATTATTCAAATCTCAATGATTTTCAAATTTACAAAAGAAAACCAAATTTTCCTTTTCTTCTAATGTGTCTCCATTTTGTGGACTGTCTATCTGTTCTAAATTTTGCATGTATAGAAAGGGGTTAACTGTTCAATTTTTGTTTACGTGTAATAGTGAATTCTGCTAAACTGGTACCTGTTGTATCTCCTATAACCATCCAAGAAACAACAGGTAACACCCAATTTAAGGATGGATGGCTGTCATTGGTTGTAATATGCACCAATCAGAAAGCACATAACTGAGTGCCATAAGCATGCATTATAACAGTTTAGGTAATTTTAACTCATCTTAAATTTTCATTACACTAACAGACTAAGATTATTCTGTCCAGGATTAAACATGTTAAAAACTTCACTACCTTGTAATAAGGACATTCTGCACATAAAAAATGCTACAACTTCAATTTCCATGCCGTGTATCTTCTATGTCACTTTAACTCTGGTATCAGACACAATTTTGCATAGTGGTTTTTGGGTAATAACTGTTGTTGGTACAAAGATTGATAACAGGCTGCCAGTTTCAAATTAAGTTGAAGATAATCAGATGAAAACAACTGTTATAACTTGACATGAAAAGGATATAAATCTCATGGCACAAAAGTACTAGAAGTACTTTTCTAAGATTTCTTCAGTATTACAATGAAATTTTGTAATGCTTTATGCAACATGCTTTTATAATACTGAAGCTTATGAAACTTCTATAACAGAATTGTTTAACCCTTTACCACACAATCCTGAGTTTCAATAATCCCATAGAAGAGGATATTTGAAAACATTGTCGGCAAAGGAGAAAATGCTGGTCACAAGCATTTTCTCCTTTTCATACAATATTTTCAGGTCTTTCTAGAACAAATCCCATCATTTGAGCTACATTGAATCTGTTATCTGCAAATGCTTTCAATTTTGACCATTCTAAAATTTTGTTGTGTGGTATAGGGTCAACTCTTAAACAAATAATCCTGAGTTTTGATGACTCTGAAGAAGAAGGCTTTTGAGAACATTGTGGGAAAAGAAGAAAATGCTGGTAACCAAGATTTCTTCTTTTCCCACAATGTTTTCAACAATCTCAAAGACAGATACTGTCACTTGTACCCATTTTATTTGTCATCTGCAAATGCTTTCAATTTGGACTGGTCTAAAATTTGTGGTAAAGAGTCAAACATCACCCAGTCATGTTCTTAGTTTTCCTATAAATTGTCTCTTGTAGTAACTTTATATTTTTCAAGGTCGATCTAAACAGTTGATAGCGAATGTGTGTTCAATAAGTCAGCTCACCTGGTTGTCGACTTGATCCTGCTCTAACAATGTATAGACTTCGGTAAGCCCCTCCATTAAGTTTGGTTCCACTTAAAAACAGAACAAAGAGTATCAGTTTTATCAATACTGAGGTTTAGCAATGTCATGTTAAATATTTAATGGTAAAGTTCCTCTGTTTTTAAATATTTGGCATTTTTAATCTGTACTCTTATACCAAACAGTACCATAGTTTTACAGATTTGAGGAACGATGCTTTTGAAAACATTGTGGGAAAAGAAGAAAATGCAAGTAAGCAGCATTTTCTTCTTTACAACAATATTTTCAACTCTTTGAGGACTACTGCCATCAATTAAGCCACATCTCATGTGGGAAAAGCTCTTTTTATGGACAAATTTAAATTTTTTTATAAAACCATTCTTTGTACCATCCATTTTGACTGGGGTTCACATAAAGTACAAAGAGAAATAAGCCCTCTGGTACAGACCAAACATCAACCATTTTTATAATTATAAATTCCTAAAAAAAATAATTTCTGAATTAAAATTATAATAAATTTAAATTAAAATATGTGAGTTATAAACAAAGGTTACTAGAGAATACATGCCTGGTGTCTTGGATTGAGGCTAGGCAGATAGAATTTCTACGACTGGCCTGATAAACTGTCCCTATCCAGGACGCCAAACATGTATTCTATTTATCCTGTTTCTCATTCATTCTCCAACTTGTATATTTAGTTTGAAATATTGCACATATCTAGATGGTTTTCACTATAAAGCGAAAGTAACAATGATAAAGGTACACATACTGTTAGAGATAGGGGCTGACTGCACAAAATCTGCAAGCAAGTTCACATTGCTCTGTGTTGCTACCAGTAAGTTCTCATTACAACCAGCAGTCACACCTGTAGTCTGTGAACCATGTGGAAACATGACAATGTTCACCTGTAACAAAAAATAATTTTTTGGTGTGTGTGAGTGTGTGTGTTTAATGCTGTTTTCAACATTACTTCAGTTATATCGCTACATTCAAGCTTTCCTGAAGTTTCTCTTAGAAGTACTTTACACAATATTCTTCTGAAGCCTCTGGCTGCTTTCCCACATAACCAAGGCTGATACAATGATCAGCGGTGACACAGAGAATCCTATCAAAATGGCTCTCATCAATCCTCAAAAAGGAATAACCAAGCTAGAATTACAAACTAGCAGTCCCCTGGTTTCAAGCCCTGTATGTTATCAACAGAGTTACCTGGCTTTGCCGACAAAAAGTCAATGGCGAGTAATGAGTTGTATTGTACCTTGATTAGCTAACCCTTTACTGCACAACACCAAGTTTCAATGACCCTGTAGAAGAAGCCTTTTGAAAACATTGTGGGAAAAGAAGAAAATGCTGGTAACAAGCATTTTCTCCTTTTTCCATAAAGTTTTCTATCCTATCAAAGACAAGAATTAATTTGTTGTCTGCAAATCCTTTCAATCTGGACCAGTCTAAAATTTTGTCTTTTGGTAAAGAGTTAACCCTTTCCCAAACGACAAATTTTGGACTGGTCCAGATTCAAAGAGTTTGCAGACGACAATTTCAAATTTAATGAAAATGGCA
Source organism: Tridacna gigas (assembly GCA_945859785.2). Taxonomy (NCBI): domain Eukaryota; kingdom Metazoa; phylum Mollusca; class Bivalvia; order Cardiida; family Cardiidae; genus Tridacna; species Tridacna gigas. The sequence continues at coordinate 35,889,664 of OX244036.2, read as the reverse complement.
GAAAGGTCTCAAAAAGGGTAAAAAACACTGTGGGAAAAGGAGAAATTGCTCGTTACGAGCAATTTCTCCCTTTCCCACAGTGTTCTCAAAAGACTTGTACTGCAGACACGTGAAAACCAGGGCTTGTTTGGGAAAGGTTTAAAGACTACATTTTCCTTACCTTATCATTTGATGTCAGAGTCTTCAGAGTTAATCTTGCAGCCTCAGATAACAGGTTTTTATGTGTCTGTGGGCTGGCTGGTGACACTCTGGTCTGTGTTGCTTTACCATTGTCTATCAAAATCACAAGATTCTTCCTCTCCATATATAACTTTTCCACAAACCATTCTCTATCAAATAAAATGTGGTAATCTTAACCCTTAAAGTGCCTTTCGGGACTATAGTTGCCTTTGCAGCCAGTGTAGATCAAGATCAGGCTGCACAAAACGTGCAGCCTGATCTTTGATCTACTCTGCCCGCTTTGCTGAAACATTTTAGATAAAAAGCAGCCATGAAATTGCAATTTTTTGGGGTTTTATTTCTAGGATGGAAATGTCTGACAGGTTTATTAGGCACTCTAAGGGTTAAATTAAAATACATCCCGATTATGTTTGTTCAGTGTGTTGCAAGCAGTACTATTCTCCATCAATAACCTCCCTTGTTTTCAGTGTAATATACCCACTGTGAATTATCTTATGATACACACGTTTGAGACAAGCATAGTGTGATATCATATGTGACATCATTTTATATGCCCATACTTCTTTCATAAAGTGATGTTTTATGGCAAATTTTCATGTGTGCAGGTTTGGTTTTTTGCATATTTTGACCTACAATTAGCAAGATTTTGTAATGTGATATAACAAATCTGACATTCCTTGGCATTTGAGATATAATTTTGTTAAACTCACATAGAAAACTTTTTTTAAGCTCGCCAGCAGCTCGCTTAATAAGACAACAAACTTTTAGACTGGTCCAAATTAAAAGCATTTGCAGACAAAAAATTAGAATAAAATGTGACTCAAATGATAAATGCTGTCTTTTAGAGGGTAGAAAACATTGTCAGAAGAGGAGAAAATGCTGGTAACCAGCATTTTCTCTTTCCAAAAACGTTTTCTACTCTTCCAGACACAATTTTCAAATTTTGAGTCACCTTTGATTTGTCATACATGTGCAAATGCTTTCAATTTGGACAAGTCTTTTTTTGTCATTTGGTAATGGCTTAAAACACCGAATGTTTGGTGACGGATCAAACTGAAGTCATAATAGTGTTAACTGTAAAAGAAGAACAAGTACTGACTATCATTAGACTTGAGTCAGAATTCCAGTGCACAACAGGATAGTTAAAACAGTGAATTGTTTGGTAAAGGATCAAACTGAAGTCATAACAGTGTTCAACTGTAGAAGAAGAACAAGAACTGACTATCATTAGGCTTGAGCCAGAGTTCCAACTCACAACGCCTTGATTACAAGCCCTTTATATTGCAGAGTTAACCCTTTACCAAACAATCCCAAGTTTTAATGACCTTAAGTAATATTGCTGTTTGAAAACATTGTGGGAAAAGAAGAAAATACTGGTAACCAGCATTTTCTCCTTTTCCTAAAATGTTTCTACCCTTTCAAGGACAAATCCCACAACTGAACCTATTTTGATGTCATCTGCTAACACTTTGGATTTGGACAAGTCTAAAACCTTGTCATTTGTAAAAGAGTAAACCAGCTTGGCTCTTTAAAAGATGATTGCTCCAGAAGGGTCCAAATGCTTTTGTGACCTAAAGGGGCTAAATTGAACAGGAGTGCCACAGTTGCTTTTTCAGTCAAAAGGAAGGCATAGCATAACTGGGTCAAAAATATTTTAAGGGTTACCTGCTCTTCTTGCCCGTCTGGCATACGTCAGTAATGATAGAAACATGATAAAATGTCAGTATTTGCATAATAACAACGGATGTGATGACAGCACTATGACAAAACCTCCATATTTTCTTCAAAAACAGCAAACCTATCAAAATTGAGAATGTTTTTTTTTCTCTTCTTTGAATATATCCATAAGTATAAACTACACTAAAGTTAACCTATGTACTACCAACTGACTCCAAAATATAAAAGTGCTTACTCAGTGAGAGGACTGCTCAGTAAGGGTGATTGTTTATCACAGGTTCTGTTATTGACAGGATACTGTATATAGTGGCCAGCCTTGCTCATGTAGTACTGATATCTAACACTACTGTCCTTCTGAAGATTTTCCTGTCAATATAATTGACCCTTTACCAGACGATAAAATTTTTGCCTTGTCCAAATTGAAAGCATTTGCAGACGACAATTTCAATGTGGCTCAAACGGTGCAATTTTTGTTTGATAGGGTAGAAAACATTGTGGGAAAAGGAGAAAAGGCTGGTTACCAGCATTTTCTTTTTTTTCCCTCAATGTTTTCAAAAGGCTTCTTTCCTGGGCAGCATTGTGTGGTAAAGGCATTAAAAGGCAGCACTGTGTGGTAACGGATTAAAAAGGATGGTCATGTGATGCACCTTCAGTTTTATGGTGCAATGTGTTGAATTGCATGTGAGGGGATTTAACTCTTTACCATATGACAAAATTTTGTACTCAACCAAACTGAGAGCATTTGCAGATGACAAATTATAGGTAACTCAAATGATGATTTCTGCCTGATAAAGAAGAAAACATCATTGGATAAAGAGAAAATGCTGGTTACCAGCATTTCCTCCTTTTCCCACAATTTTTTCAAAAGGCTTCTTTCTCTGGGTTGTTTAAACTCAGGATTGTGTGGAATAGGGTTAACAACATTATGAGAAAAGGACAAATTGCTGTTAATGAAACATTTTCTTGTTTTCCTGTTAGGATTAGTACTATATCAGAGTTGAAAGCCATCATTTGTCATCTCTGAATGTTTTCAATAGGGGCTTGTTTAACATTTTTTGACCTGTGTGAACTTTGCTAACAATTTACCAAACAATCCCAGATTTTCCCATGTCATCAGAGAAACCGTATGTAAAACATTGTGGGAAAAGGAGAAATTGCTTCGGACATTTCTGCTTTTCTCACAATGTTTACTACCTTATCAGAGAACTTAACACTTTGTATAAATTTTGAAATTTACATCCTGTTTTACACAGTTATAGCATTCTGAAAACACTTGGAGAAAAGCAGAAATTGCTTGTTACAAGCATTTATCCTTTTCCTGCTATGTGTTCACCCTAGTAGAGAGCTTCAGCTCATTTGTGTAAATTTTCAAACTTGTCATCTCATGATCTGCAGATGCTTTCAATTTAAAAGAGTCTGAAAGTTGGCATTTGGGAAGGCAACAATTATCTTACTTTCATCCTTTCAATAATTCCAGAACTCCTCACTGCCTTGAGCTGATCATCAACATTTTCATAACATTCCTTTAGAGCAACTTTCTCTCTAAATCTTCCATTGTAGACAAAAGGTCCTGAGTTACCACAACATTGTCCTAAGGGTATTGGAGGGCCTGACCCTGACATCTGTGGGGGCTTGTTATTCCCTCCTAAAGGTGGTGGGCCAGGGGGTACTGGACCTACAGAGTCCTGGGTTGGACTGGTTCTACCTGGTATGGGGGGTGGGGCTGGTCCTGGTCCTGCTTGCATGGGTGTAGAAGCACCACCAACACTAGGTCCTGGCCATGATGGTCCATTCAAATGGTTCTCGATGGCTGACTTCAGGTGACCAACAGATTGCTGTAAGTCTGTAAACCTTAACTGAATAGACAGGAAAATTCTCTGAAACTCCAGTGTTCCATTGATCTTTCTAATACCAAGCTCACTCTCATGACTCTGGATCATACTTTTAATTTTTGTCAGGGCTAGCCTTTCTTCCAGATGGCTGTCCAGTGTTTTCTGGAAAATTTTCACATAGTTTTCTACTTGTGAGTCAAGTAAACTGTTACACAATACTTGTCCACTCAGCAAACACAGAGTACCCAGCCACAAACACAACATTTCAAGTCTTTTCTTGAACATTATTACTTGGTTGATCATATTTAAATAAATAATACATGCTATTTCCAGTGTCTTACAGCACTAGTTGCTTTAACTCTTTACCAAACGACAAAATTATAGACTGGTCCAAATTCAAACCATTTGCAGATGACAAAATAATTGTGACTCAAAAACTGAAATTTGTTTTTGGGAGGATAGAAAACATTGTGGGAAAAGGAGTAAATGCTGGTTTCCAGCATTTTCTCCTTTTCACACAATGTTTTCAATAGGCTTTTTCCTCAGGGTTGTTAAAAGTCTGGATTGTGTGGTAAAGGGTTAACCCTTTACCACACAACAAATATGTAGACTTGTCCAAACCGAAAGCATTGCAGACAACAATTAAAATGTGGCTCACATGATGGAGTTTGTCTGTGATATGGTAGGAAACATTGTGGAAAAAGGAGAAAATGCTGGTTACCAGCATTTTCTCCTCTCCCCGTAAATGTTTTCAAGAGGCTTTCCCATCAGGGTTGGTAACACTTGGCTTTATTTGGAAAAGTGTTAAATCATTAACACATACAAACAATTTCTTGAGGCTTACAGCAGATCACTTTATAAAGTATTTTGGCAAAAGATAAAGCTGCTCATTATGAACAAGTTCTCCTTTTGTCACAGCGTTTTCATTTATGATCATGCATCAAATGTCATCCAAAAATTTAAATCTAAGATCATGTTGATTTCATAGAAAAAACATACTGATAATTGCTTGTAAGCAGACTTCTTGTATATCATTCTTATTGGACAAATGGCTACATTTTCTATTCCATGAAAAATCCACATATAAAATCTCTTTCCCACTTGACAAATTTCTAAGTCCTCCAAATTCAAAACATCTGCATACACCAAATTCAAAACTGGTACAAAATACGCTTGAGTTCTCTGATAAGATAGAAAACATTGTGGGAACAAGACAAAATGCTGTTAACAACCAGCATTTTCTCCTTTTCTTACAATGTTTTCAAAAGCTTTCTCCCCCATGGTTGTTGACACTTGGGACTGTTTGGTAAATCGTTAAAAATCCACATTTAACTATTTCATGAAACACCAACATAAAGCATTCCTTTGCAGAGCCCAGTAGCTCAGTCAGTAGCGTACAAGACTTGAGAACAGGAGGTCGCTGGTTCGATCCCCGGCTCGGACAATTTCTTTCCAAGGATTGATGATAGTCATTGAGACAGGATTCATTCCTCTCTCACCGCTGATCATTGTTTCGACGATGGTTATGTGGAAAAGCAGCCAGTGGCTTGGAAAGAATATTGTGCAGAGTACTGGTAACAGAGACTCTATGAAAGCATGGATAGGTGCACTGGCCGCCACGAAATAACTGAAATAATGTTGAAAACGGCGTTAAACACCATACAATAAAGCATTCCTTGAAAAATTTGCATATTACTATTTTGTGTCAAAATCCCCTTCCATTATAAACATGGAACATATTTAAAGCTAAATAAATACTCTTTCAGGAAATATCCACCGAATTATTTCATGAAAAGTCAAAATATGATATTTCATAAAAGTTCAATGCACTATTTCATGAAAAATCCACATTTCATATTCCTTGGAAACTCCACATATGATATTTCATGAACAATCTACAGCTTTATTATATATCTTTTGGTTGAAATAGCCATTAACCCTTTACCACACAATCGCAAATTTTAACAACTCTGTGAAAGAGGACTTTTTGAAAACATTGTGGGAAAAGGAGAAAATGCTGGTTACCAGCATTTTCTCCTCTTCCCACAATGTTTCTATTCTTCCATAAACACATTTTTTATTTTTCTATCCCATTTTATTTGTCGTCTGCAAATGCTTTCAATATGGACATGTCTAATTTTTTCGATGTGTGGTAAAGAGTTAAAGTACTATGTAACCAATAGTTTATCCACTGTAAAGTCTATTTCTTCTTATCTACCATGGCTTAAGAAATTGTCCTTCAGACTGCTCAGAAATAAAGCAAGTATTTTCACTCTGCAGGTGAAACCAAAATAGAGCAAAATCTACGGCTGCTTCAGTCGGAAGAATTTACAAACCACTGGACAGTGTCAATCCAAGATCAGACTGCACATTCTGCACTGCCAGAAGTTGGTCTACACCATCCACTTATCTTATAATAAAACACTACCCTTGACAAAAGGACTTATCCAAATTCAAGGTATTTGCAGACAGCTAAGAAAAGGTAGACTCAAAAAGTGGAATTAGCAATTGAAAGGGTAAAAAACATTGAGGGAAAAGGAGAAAATGCTGGTTTAACCAGCATTTTCTCCTTTTCCCACAATGTTTTTCAAAGCCTATTTCTCTACGGAGGTTAAAATTCTAAATTGTTTTGCAATGGGTTATAGGGGCCTATTTAGTTTTGATGCCGTAAATCAAAATTTCTTGTCAAATACAACTCAATGTACTTTCTTTGAAATCATATTAATTGTGTGGTTACATTTAATATAAAGGAGAAATTTTTGGCATTAATCAGTGGATGGTTGTTTTGCAATCAGTAACTCATTCTATTTTTATTACATCAGATTATGATGTCATCATACCAATTTGAATATGAATCCTCCTACTCAGTGGATGTTGACATTCCCACAAGTCTTTGCAAATCTCAGGCGCGAAATCTAAAAATACTGTAAGAGGCTACATAGCCCATAAAGGAAATACCATTGTAAATTTTTTTTTCTCATTTTTGTCTTTACTGATAATATGCCAGCTGATGGTTTACTTAACCCTTTAACACACAATCCTGAATTTTAACAACACTGAGATAGAAAGCTTTTAAAAACATTTGTGGAAAAGGGAAAAAATGCTGGTAACCAGCAATGTCTCTTTTTCCCACAATGTTTTTACCTCATTAGGAATAAATGCAACCATAAAAGCATGATTTGATTTGTCCTCTGCAAATGCTTCCATTTTGGACCAGTCTGAAATTTTGTTGTCTGGTAAAGAGTTAATTCATCAAATTAAATCATTTTCGAAATTAGTCGAGTTGATTAACTCTTTATCACACAATCCGAGTTTTAATGACCCTGAGGAAGAAAGCCTTTTGAAAACCTTCCGGGAAAAGGAGAAAATGCTCGCAACCAGCATTTTCTCCTTTTCCTATAATGTTTTTCTACCTTTTTACAGACAATTTTCTCCATTTGAGCCACACTGAAATTGTCGTCTGCAAATGCTTTCAATTTGGACCAGTCTAGCATTTTGTCATTTGGTAAAGAGTTAAAATCCCAGCAGCTCCCTTTAACTCTTTACCGAACGACAGAATTTCAGATGTGTCCAAATTCAAAGCATTTGCAGATCACAAAATAAATGTGGCTCAAAAATTGAAATTTGATTTGGAAAGGGTGGAAAACATTGTGGGAAAAAGAGAAAATGCTGGTTACCAGCATTTTCTCTTTTTCCCACAATGTTTTAAAAAGGCTTTTTCCTCAGGGTTGTTAAAAGCCGGGATTGTGTGGTAAAGAGTTAAACATGGTATTAGTAATGAAAGACATCAAAGGTAAGTCTTATCATTTGAAATGTCATGAAGGTATGTCCCATTTCAAATGCTTTACCTACAACTGAAAAAGCACTGATAAGCTAGCTACCATTTATCTGTCACTATACAGGCTATTTATAGACATACCCGTAACCCCAAACTAGTAAAATTGAAAAAAAAAAAAAAATGGAAAAATAATTGAAGAAAAAGGAAAAACTGTGTGCAGCAAATATTTGCTCCTTTTTCCGTGACATTATCAAAAACATCTGTGCTCTTATTCCACATGTCTATTAGCTCTTTACCAAATGACCAAATTTTAGACTCGTCCAAATTGAAAGCATTTGCATATAACAAAATAAATGTGACTGAAAAATTGAAATTTGGTTTGGAAAGGGTAGAAAACATTGTGGGAAAACAAGAAAATGCTGGTTACCAGCATTTTCTCCTTTTCCCTCAATGTTTTCAAAAGGCTTCTAAGTACTGCTGGAGATAAAAAAAATTCTTTTTACTCTTCCAGTTCTTAACCCATTACCAAACAATCCAGACTTTTAACAACCTTGAGGTAGAAGGATTTTGATAAGATTGTGGAAAAAGCAGAAAATGCTGGTAACCAGCATTCTCTGCTTTTTGCACAATGTTTTCTGCCCTTTCAAAGATAATTTTTGTCATTTGAGCCAAATTAGATTTCTCATCTGTAAATGCTTTAGATTGGACAAGTCTAAAATTTGGTCGTTTGGTAAAGGGTTGAAACTTTTTTGTTCTGGAGTGTAGAGAAGGCTTTGACCAGGGTCCGTATTCACCAACCATTCTTAAGAACGTTCTGAGTCATATTCTTCAAAATTTTCTACATTTGAAAGTAACACAACTTCTGATTGGCTAAACCATTTGGTTTAGCCAATCAGAAGTTGTGTTACTTTCAATTGTAGAAAACCTTGGAAAACAAGACTAAGAATATTCTTAAGAATGGTTGGTGAATACAGATCCAGATCTTTCCATTTTTGTGGCATTTTTCGAAGACAATGCAACTATGAGTTCAATGCAGTACATGTATTTTGAAAATTATGTATCATAGTTTGTGAAAAACCGAAGGAAGTAAACCAAATTAAACTAAATTTTTCTAAGACAAGTGTTTTTATAGCACTTAGATATGTAATTAACAATCGCCTATTAAAATAAATTGGATTAGGCAATCGATCATGAGAATACTTCTTTTTTTTTTTATGAAAATATCTATACCCTCTATGGCCTTCTACTGGCACAATGATACACACAACCTTTGTCTGCCGACCGTGTTCGTTCCAAAACCAGTTTGTCCCTGGGCTTGTTCGTCCCTTGACTTGTTCATCCAGGCTTGTTCCTCCCACATTATTGTTTGTTTATTTTTCAAATTATTAATTTCACACAATGGCTCCCTTGACAAATGCCACACCAGTGCTTTCAACACTATGATTGTCTGTCTTAGGAAAACTGTTGCCCTGTCCCCATGTCAAATCTTAGTCTTTTAATACTATACCTGTAAAGTTTCCCAAGCATCTCTCCTCTTTCCTTTTACCAACTGGTGTCCATTTGATAGGTAAGCCTTGAATGTAATTTGGACTCATTTTGTGAAGAAAGCTTTCTTTTTTCAACTCATTACCTCCTGAGTAAGGCCATTTTCTGTAAATGTTGAATGCTATTGCATCACTGTCCAAAAAGTTAAAAAAAAGAATATCAGTTTAAAAATATATATATATATATATCATACATCTCCATGTGGGCCAAAATGTAAATAATTTGTTCTTTACCTACTAGCTACAAAAAAATTTTCCGAAAGTTTTAGATAGACACTATTTGCAGAACTTATCTGGGACCAAACAATGGTATCAAGGGCATGACATCAATTAGCCATTCCTGGTGCAAATTTGTAACTGTAAACTTTGACCTCATGTTTACTTGGTATACTTTTGCAAATTACAACTTTGAAAACGTTATGTGAAAGACTTGAAATTTGCAAATTGGACTATTATGTTGATTTTTCCATATTCTACAAGTTTTCTACATCATTTTTTTTCTTTGAAAATTACTATGAATTCAACAAATTTCACAAACGAGAATAAGAGGGCCATGATGGCCCCATATTGCTCCACTGCATTTTGAATAAATGTGCCATACATTTAACTGGCATAGACAGAGATATCAAACTATAAGAGGTCTGTATAGCAATAAAATTTCATAGAGAAAATATGCCTAGTCGTACCTTTAGCAATGATAATTAACAAACAGTACTTTGACAAAAAGATTTCCAAAACTTAAGTGGCAGAAAAACATTTTTTCTATTATATAAATGGTAAAGTTTTGGAACAAAACATAGAATAATACAAACCTCACTTCATGATAACCCTTTACCAAATGACAAAATTTTGGACCAGACCAAATTGAAAGCATTTGCAGACTGCAAATCAAATGTAACTTAAATGATTATTTCTCTCTTCATAGGGGTAGAAAACATTGTGGGAAAAGGAGAAAATGCTGGTTACCAGCATTTTCTCCTTTTCCCACAATGTTTTCAAAAGGCTTCTTTTCCAGGGTCGTAAAAAGGTGGCACTGTGCAATAAAGGGTTGAATAATCAACTAATCTGAGCCATTAACAACAAAATAAATCACGATTACCGAAAACTACATTTTCAACCCAAAAAACTTGATAAGCTATACCAAATCACAGTACAGTGCAGTTTGATAATCAACGGAGATAATGGTAACAACTACATCTTCATGTAATGAGTAAACAGGGGTAATTTCCCTTTACTGGTATAAGCTAAGCTCCTATTATAGCATGTTATGGACTAGCCCACAGCAGCCATATTCTTTGCACGATCAAAATTATATCAATCTGAGAGAGGTGCACCTAAGAATAATTCAAGACATTTTGGTGAGAATCCGAACATGCTGTTTCGGAGAAGATTTTTAAAGATTTTCAATATTTTAGTTTTGTTGCCACAGCAACCAGAGTTTAAACTCTTTACCACACCACTAAATTGTAAACTTGGCCAAATTGAAAACATTTTTTCAGACGACAATTTAAATGCAGCCTAAAGGTTAAAATTAGACTTTGACAGTGTAGAAAACATTGTGGGAAAAGGAGAAAATTCTGATAACCTGCATTTCCTTGTTTTCCCTCAATGTTTTCAAAAGCCTTGTTTCTCAGGATCATTAAAACTCAAGTTCATGTGGGAAAGGGTTAAATGGAATCAAATTCTTTGATAATACTCTGATAAGCATCATGGCAGGACCATTTCTGTAAACTTTGGTTAGAATTAGATGAGTAGTTTCTGAGAAGATGTTTAATGGACAGGCACACGACAGACACAAGGCCGACTTGAAGGGAACAGCAATTTCCTGTTAACTCTTCAACAATCAATAAAATTTTGGAAACTGAAAGAGTTTGCATACAACAAATCAGGTGTTGCACAAATGCTGGGATTTATCTTTTAAAGGGTAGAAAATGTGGGAAAAGGCTGTGATTATCAGCATTTCTCTGTTCTCGCATTAAAATATGGGATTGTTTGCTACAGGTTAATCCTTTACAACAGAATCACATGTTTTAACTGATTATTAGCATTTTCTCGTTATCCTACAATCTTTTCTACCATATCTAGGACAAGTTCAATGATTTGAGCCACACTCAAATTGTTGTTTGCCAAATTGCTTTCAATTTGCACAAGTCTACATTTTTGTTGTTTTGGTAAAGGGTTAAACTGTAATGAAAACACAGCAGGAAAAGAAGCAGCTACATGTTACAAGCAATGGCTTCTTTTTCCTCAGTTTTACCACAAGCTGTCTACAGGAGGTTAAGAACTCAGATTTATGAAGTAATGATTTAAATTTATGAGGGTAAACAAGTAAGATGGATAATTCCCCACCTTGCAAGAGATACTTTGAAGTGATTGTAATTTAGAAATCCCCATATCTCACCAACTGAACATGTGCACAAAAGCCACCTCTCCACAGGGACAATGCTATCAGCCATTTAATCCTTTCTCTCTTTGACAACTTTTCTGACCCTTCTGTAAAGGACCACTTTTTGATTTAAATATCAATTATCAAACTTGATTATGATCCTTTTCAGTGCATCATAACTGAATCTTTGTGTCTTTCTACACTGGAGAAACATAATTTTCCCTCCTTTTCCTTTGTTTTTTTGTGTGTCTCTTTAAAATAAGAATAATCCAGAATTAACTCTAATGGTTTCCACAGAAATGAAAATAAACATTGATAACAATAAATAAATCTCCCACAGTTGCATATCTTTTAGCCCTTTGCCCATAAAATCACGAGTTTTCAAGATGGCAAGGAAAACAGCTTTTGAAAAAATTGTGAAAAAAGGAGAAAATGCTGGTAACCAGCATTTTCTCATTTTTCCACATTGTCTTACACCACTGAAAGATGAATCTCAAAATCTAAGTCACATTTGTCATCTGAAGATGCTTTAGATTTGGCCAAATCTATTTGTCCTTGGGTGAGGGTTAGCTCTACTAGACAACATATCTTTTATTAATCAGTGGGAAAAAAAAGTTGTTTTTATGCAATTTTGCAACTACATGTAGATCTACTTATGACTATGGAATCTCAACATATTGGACAGTGTAGACCCAAGATCCGACAGCACATTTTTGCGATTTTCTAATCTTGATCTATGCATTCCACAAAAACCACTAGTATTTGCCCTTACAGGCCCATGTAGGCATTTACATCTCAATAAAACTATCAACTTTTATCAAATTTGATCAGAAAGCAAACTTCTCAAATAAGCTTTGCATGTGGCAAATAGCTGTGAGATCGGTCATAGACTGACCCTGTAAAATGTGGAATCAGTTACTGAATCTATACACGGATTCTGTCACATCTGTTGTTGAAAGCATCCAAAAACATCGTGACTAGAGGATTGATTGTATACTGTTTGATGCCGTTTTCAACATTATTTCAGTTATGTCGCAGCGGCCACCTATCCATGCTTTCCTGGAGTTTCTTTTACCAGTACTCTGCACAATATTCTTTCCAAGCCACTGGCTGCTTTTGCACATAACCATCATCGAAACAATGGTCAGCGGTGAGAGAGGAATGAATCCTGTCACAATGACTATCATCAATCCTTGGAAAGAAATTGGCCAAGCCGGGGTCGAACTGGCGACCTCCTGTTCTCAAGTCCTGTGTGCTACCGACTGAGCTACAGGGGCTTGGCTCATGACTAAAGGAAAAATTGCTCATAATGAGCAATACTGAGAAAGAAGTCTTTCCCACAATGTTTTCAAAAGTCTTCTTTCTCAAAGTCATTGAAAGCCTGGATTGTGTGGTAAACTTTTACCACACAATGCCCATTTTAAACAACCTCCAGGAAGGTTTAGAAAACATTGTGGTGGTAACCAGCATTTTCTCCTTTTCCCACACTGTTTTCTACCTTTTCTAAAACAAATACCAATATATCAGCCATATTTATTTTGTTGTCTACAAATGCATTAGACGTAGACAAATTCTTTTATTTTTTGTATAGGCTTAAACATAAGATTACAAATCACTATTACAGCTGTTTTTACAAATACATGCAGTCTGATCTTGGATCTGTACTGTCCACTGTACAGAGATATTCTGATCCTAGGTAGACTTGAGACTGCAATATTAGGGCAAATTTTACTGACAATATTCATGCTTTTTTTTTTGTTTTACACTTCATTGGTTAAGATATAGTATTTCGTAAGCAAAGGCTCATTTACTCTAGAAAGAAATCGTGCCTCTTTTAACTCTTTATCAGACTACAAATTTTAGACTTGTGCAAATTGAAAGCAATAGTAGACAAAAAAATTAAATGTGACCCAAATATAAACATTTGTCTTGGAAAGCATAGAAAACATTGCCAAAAAAGGAGAAAATGCTGGTAACCAGCATTTTTTTTCTTTTTAAACAATGTTTGCAAAGCTTTCTTAGGGTCATTAGAAGTCAGATTGTGTGGTAAAACATAACATTAACACTCTCCCAGACAAAAATTCCTAGACTCATTCTATTGGAAGCATGTCCTACAACAAATTAAATGTGGCTAAAATTATGGAATGTCTTTGAAAGGGTGGGAAACACTGTAAAGAAAAGAAAAAATGTTTGATACATGTGTATTTGCATTTTCTCTTTTTCACACATCGTTTTACACAACCTGCTCCCTAAGAGTCCTTAGACCAGTATATGTTCATTTGGTGAAGGGTTAAACAGGACATTAAATTGTCACGTTTTCTCTGCCACAATGAAATCTACTAGAAGGAAAGTTACCCCTCCTGGATAATTTCTTCTAACTCAATTATGGCTACAGCTGCTGGGTAAGTCATTTATCCAGTTTGACATTTTAAAAAGATTTGGTTTACTTACCATTTCCATGCTAATCATTTAATGTTGAAAAAAAATTGGTTGACTCAAAAAGACTCAAGCATTTTCCCACTCTACTAATTCTGTTTAATTTCTGCAATTAAAAAAAAATGCTTGTTAATATACACTTTTATACTAGATTGATAAAATGTATTTTGAAACCATTTTACAAGATATCTCAGACTTGTTTTTTAAACATTTACCAAACAATCCTGTCTTTTAACAACCCTGTGGAAGAAGGTTCTTGAAGACGTGGGAATCAAGAAAATGCTGGTAATCAGTATTTTCCTCTTTTCCCACATTTTCTACCCTTTGAAAGACAAATTTTATGTTTTGAGAAACATTTAATGTGCTCTTCAAATGCATTCAATTTAGGCAAGTCTAAAATATTTTCGTGTGGTAAAGGGTTAAAAGCATTTTTCAAGGTTTTTCGGATACTGTCAGAATGACCAGTGCCACCATAGCACGCCACACTGGCATGCATTCCATTTCTAGACTTGCTTTACCTGTTCTTTGCCCAGCACACTTTTCATGTCACTGGCAACTTTCATTGGTTTGGTTTGTATTGGATTTTAAGGCCATTTTAACAGCTCACGGTCAAATCATGGCGGTCAGTGACGCACCCATGTGTTTCCTGGCTTTCTCACACCAGTATTGACACAACCTTCCTTCCAAAGCCACTGATTACTCTTCTCACATGCATCAGAGGTGAGAGGCGAAAAAATCGCTGGAAAGAAAGGTTGCCTCAACTGGGTATCAAACTCGCAACCACCAGGTCACGAATCAGATACGCTAACCACTGAGCTACCCACGCAGGCTGGCAACTCTCACCCTGAAACAAAGCAGATCAATGTTAGTAGACATGAGGGAAGAATCCTGCTGCAATGAGTATCATCAAACCTTGGACAACTTTCTGGCCCACCTGGGATCTGAACTCAAAACCCAGAACTACCAGCCCTATAATTATGGTCACAGTAATTATACTGTACCAATGATATGATGCTAATATCTTTCCCAAAATTTCCTAAGATAGGTTTGCCTGTGAATACTACAACAGATAAGTTGTGGTCTTCACCCTTTACCACGCAATCCCGACTTTCAATGACCCTGGGAAAGAAGCCTTCTGAAAACATTTTGGGAAATGGAGAAAATGCTGGTAACCAGCATTTTCTCCTTTTCCCACAATGTTTTCTACCCCATCAAAGATAACTTCAACAATTGAGCCACATTTAAATTGTCGTCTGCAAATGCTTTCAATTTGGACAAGTCTACATTTTTATCGTTTGGTAAAGAGTTAAAATGTAATTTTTATCAGGAAAGGAGAGATAACTGGTAATATAGCTTGACTTGTCTCTGAAACCCTGCATTTTGTCAGAGAAGCTACTATCTTCTGTACAACTTCATTCTAGTACCTAAAATTGAATAGGAACTATGGGAAATGTTGTCCTCGAGGTTAACGTAAATTGGTCATGTACAGTCAGATGGGCACAAAGAATCAACATGATAATGATTGAATGGTTTTCTACTTTGCTTTCAACATTTTTCAGTCATATCATGGCGACAGCTCACATAATCATGTTAGTCCTTGTTTCATCAGTACTAAGCTAGGGTCCTGAAGTGTCTTGCCCAAGGACACCCTTACGAAAAACCCAGTGCCTCCAGTGCATCTTGAACCCATAGCCTCCAGGTTACAAGTCCTACACTTTACCACTGGGTCACTCAGGAGCCCCTGATAATACTCATTAACCCTTTACAAAACAACAAAATTTTAGAATTGTCTAAATTGCAAGTATGTGCGGATGACAAAATGAATGTACTTCATTTGATGATATTTTTCTTTGTGAGAGTAGAAAAATAATTTGGGATTAGGAGAAAATGCTGGTTCTCCTTTTCCCACAGTGTTTTCAAAAGCCTTCCTCCTCAAGGTCGTTGGGATAGTGCCGTAAAGGGTTAAATATTTGACTGCTTTTGTATTACTATTACAGGCTGGATGATATGAAATGGCCAAATGCACTGAACAAAGTGATCACAAAGCGATGGAGCCAATTAAAGAACACACTAGTAATGAAAGACTTTGTTGACCATTTGATCCAACGTCGTGTTGTTACCTTGGAGTACTGGATGAGTCTAAAATCAAAACCAGTCACTGAATCAGAACGAACAGAAGACTTTCTATCATTGGTTTTAAAATTTGACCAACAGAAATTCAATCACTTTCTAGAGGCACTACTTACGATAGATCGTCAAGACCTCGTCAAACAGCTCATGAAGTGTCAAGAAAGCAAACCAACCTCTGGCAAATCAAAATCAGACAAAGCCTTGGGAAAACCAAAATCCGACAAACCAGATACAAAGTATAGATCAGAGAAAGTTAAAAGCAATCTCATTTATGGTCAGACAGACTGTGATCAGCTACCAAACATACCTGAACCTAAATCTACAAAACTCATAAGTAAAGCAGATGGCCATAATGGAAGTTTAGAATCCAACAGTCTGAAGAAACAAGCCATCACCAGGAAACTTTCAGAAAGACCAGCAACAAAAACTGATCAGACTGGTCAAAAACCTGCAGGTGTAGAACTTTTAGGACACAAAAAAGATGATCAAGTCACTGCTGTTGAAAATAAATTGGAGAATGGTACATCTCTTAAAATATTTATTATTCATACAAATAAGAATTCCTATGCTAACCTTTGACTCTTTACTAAGTGAAAACAAAAATAGATTAAACCAAATTGAAAGGTTTTGCGGATGACAAAATAATTGTGACTCAAAAATAAAAATTCACTTTTGAAAGGGTAGAAAACATTGTGGAAAAAGGAGAAAATGCTGGTTATCAGCATTTCCCCTTTTCCCACAATGTTTCCAAAGGTCTTTTCCTTAAGGTCGTTAAAACTCTGGATTGTGTGGTAAAAGGTTAAAGTGCCTTTCACGCTCCTTTTGCATCAATGGTTTCAAAACTGGTCTGCTGCAATCTGAAGAAATCTTGAAAATATTGTGGTAATTTGCTCATAGTAAGCAATGTTTCCTTTTACCTAAATGTTTCAATTCGTATTGATGTATTTAACCTTCATGCCGTTGATTCAAGTTCGGTTTTTGTACTATATTCCACATAGATATTTTCTGAAAATTTCAGTACATAGTGAAATTAACCCTTTACCATTTGAACTGGACCAAATTGAAAGCATTTGCAGACGGCAAATTAAATGTATCTCAAATGATTTCTGTCTTTGATAGGATAGAAAATATTGTGAAAAAAGGAGAAAATGCTGGTTACCAGCATTTTTTCCTTTCCATACAATGTTTTAAAAACCCTTCTCTTTCAGGGCTCTTGGAAGTCAGGATTGTGTGGTAAAGAGTTAACTCATTACTATATGACAACATTTTAGACTGGTCCAAATTGAAAGGAAAGTTTTGCAGAAGACAAATGTAGCTCAAATGATGGTACTGTATTTGTTTCTGAAATGTTAGAAAACATTGTGGGAATAGGAGAAAATGTTGGTTACCAGTATCATTTTTCTCCTTCTCCCACAGTGGTTTCAAAAGGCTTTTCCCTAAGGGTCTTTAAAACGCAGGATTGTGTGATGACCTCTTAACTCTTTTGCAGACATCAGATTAACCCTTAAAGCGCCGAATAAACCCAACAGACAGTTTCACTCTAGAATAAGGCCTAGATAATTGCAAATTCATGGCTTCCTTTTCATCTGTAGTGTTTAAGCAAAGCCGACAGGGTAGATCAAAGATCAGACTGCACATTTTGTGCTGTCTGATCTTAATCTACACTGGCCACAAAGGCAACTATATTAGTGAAAGGTGTTTTAAGGGTTAAATATGGTCCAAATACTTAAATTTGTCTTCGAAAGAAGAGAAGACATTGTGGGGAAAAAAGGGAAAATGCTGGTAATCAGCATTGTGCTGGCAACCAGCATACTGTTGGTAACCAGCATTTTCTCCTTTCCCACAATGTTTTCAAAAGGCATTTCCCTCAGGGTTTTTCAAACTCTGCATTGTTTTGTACAGTCTTAACCAAATGGTCTCATGTTTTAAAACACCAATGTAGCAGGCCTTGGGAAAAACCTGGGAAAAGAAAAAAAGACTTTCCCCCTTTTCGCACAAGTTTTCTGTTCTTTCAGCAACAAATCCCATCATTTGAGGCAAATTTACTTTTGTCATCTGCAAATGCTTTCAGTTTGGATGATTCGACAACCCTTTTTCTATTACATGGAATGTAGCCAATAGTAACAAAATAATATGTCAGCCAGAACAAGCTAAATCTGATCAGGGATATTTGACTCCAAATAGGGGAATTTTATGGAAACCCTTTACCATACAGTTTAACTCTTTACCAAATGACAAAGGTTTAACTCTTTACCATACAACAAAATTTCACACTCTTCTAAATTGAAAGCAATTGCAAATAACAAATTAAATGTAGCTCAAATGATGATCTCTGTCTCTGATAGGATAGAAAACATTGTGGGCAAAGGAGAAAATGCTGGTTACCAGCATTTTCTCCTTTTCCCACAATGTTTTCAAAAGCCTACCTATCAAGGGTCATAAAAACCAGTGCTTGTTTGGTAAAGGGTTAAATTTGTCCAAACTGAAAGCACTTGAAGACAACATCATAAATTTTACTCAGATGATGGAATTAGTCCCTGAAAGGGTAGAAAACATTGTGGGATAAGGAAAAATGCTGGTTTCCAGCCTATGTGTGTGAATATCTTCAACCTTAGGGTCATAAATGCAGGGGATTATTTGGTAAAGGGTAGACAATTATGTCAATGTGGTCTGAGGTAGTCTTAACCCTTTACCAAACAATCAAAAAATTTAACCCCTTTACCACACAATCCTGAGTTTTAATAACCTTCAGTAAGGAGCCTTTTGAAAACATTGTGGAAAAGGAGAAATGCTGGTAACCAGCATTTTCTCCTTTACCCACAATGTTTTCTATCCTTTCAGAGACAACTTCCACAACTTGAGCCACATTTTACCCTGTCGTCTGCACAAGCTACTAATTTAAGCAAGTCTAGCTTATTGTTGTTTGGTAAAGAGTTAATTTCCTGTTTGTTGTCTGCAAGTGATTAAAATCGGATGAGTCTAAAATATGAGTCTAAAATATTCTTGTTTGGTGAAGAGTTTATCAGGGAATCCCAAGTTTCAGTGGCCCAAAAAATAGAGCTTTTAAAAACACTGTGGGAAAAGGAGAAATGCTGGTTACCAGCATTTCCTTCTTTTCCTACAATGGTTTCTATCCTTTCAAAGACAAATTTCATCATATGAGCTAGATTTAATTTGGTGTCTGCCAAAATTTCAAAATAAAAATATGAAAAATGTGAAAATGCCTATTATTTTCCTCCTTTTTCCAATAATGTTTTCAAAAGCCCCCTCTCTACAGGTTGTTAAATCTCAGGATGGTCTAGTAAAGGGTTAATTCCTTTTTCAGCTAAAAGCTTTACTGACAGGCTGAAGGTGGAAAACCAAGACAGAAAACTATCGAAAACTAAAGATATTTCACAAGCACAAGATATGCAAGTACATGTACAGCAAACAATCACGACCAAGAATGGGACAGAAGAAAAAACAACCAAACCTAACCATGCTGGTGACAAACAAGATGTCAAAAGTGGGGATCTACAGAAAGATATTCAAACTGGTGCTGATTTTAACATTTTTTTTTTAGTTATGACTATAATTATTATACTGACCCCTCTTTTAAAGGCCGAATGGTGGCCATAAGTAAACAATGCATGTGTTAAAATGCATACCATTAATGGTTAAATCATACCATTTAAAAGTATAGTAATTATTGACATGACAATCTGTTATTGTACAGTAGGTCCATGTGTTAGTTGCTGGCGGAAAAAATGAATTTTAAAACTAGGTAATAAGTTGCCATGTCAATCTTTTTTTTACTTTATACCTGATTTTAAATCCATTTTTTTGCCTGGGACTCACACTTAGACCAACGGCACAATAACAAATTGTCATCTTCATTATAATTTCAATACATGTACTTTTAAATGATATGATTTATATTTAAATGATTTTGACCTCTTGATGTTTGCTTTTGACCACTATAGAGCCTTTAACTCTTTACCAAACGACAAAATTTTAGACTGGTTCAAATTGAAAGCATTTGCAGACGACAAAATAAATGCGACTGAAAAATTGAACTTTGTCTTGGAAATGGTCGAAAACATTGTGGGAAAAGGAGAAAATGCTGCTGGTTACCAGCATTTTCTCCTTTTCCCACAATGTTTTCAAAAGGTTTCTTCCTTACTGTCATTAAAAGTAGGGAATGTGTGGTAAAGGATTAAATGAGATTAAAACCACCGTTGCCCTGTGTATCTTATCTGATCAACACTGTTTCTAGTAAAAACATTCTTGAAACTGGGACATTTTGGTGTGTTTTATTTACAATTTTCTGTCATTTTCAATTCAGCATGTTTCATTGTTAAACAAATACAATGACCCAAACTAATAACTGTAAAAACTTGTATTAAAAAAAAATCTGGCCAAATATTTTATAAAACTATAACCATTATGTTACAAGTTTTGTATGCATTTTTCAGGAACAAAGAAGATGGAAGAACTTAATCAAAAAGAAGAATTACTGAATAAGAAGGAGAAACTGCTGAGCAACAGAGAATTGAAACTGCAAGAAAGAGAAGACCTTCTGAACCAGAAGGAGAATGAGCTTTTAACAAGAGAAAACAGTCTGACAAATGGTAGAAATATCAGTCGCCCAGCAGATTCTAAACCCCTGCAGACCTTTGAGGTTGATGACAGTTCATATCCAGTTACAACAACCACAACACAATCTACAGATATATTTGCTGAAGTTCGAGAACAACTCGCTGAACTGAAAAAAGAACAAGAGATTGAATCTGAACACACTACAAGTTTTGGATTCAACAAAGAGGATTTTGTCAGAGCAGAAGAATTCCAGACTGTGCAAAGTGAAGTTGAGGAATTACGAGAAGAAATTGTAACTGATAGAAATGAGAGGAAAAATATCCTGAAAAAAATGGATGATTTACAACAAGAAATTGAAATATTACATTCAAGAATAAAATCTCTACAGATGGAGAAACAGGCAGATAAATCTTCATTAGATAAAGAAGTAAATAGACTGAAAAATGAATTAAAGAACTCCAAGCTAAGTTACAATGATGCAATTGCCAAGATAAGATCTGATTTGAAAGAGAAAGAAAATGAATGTGAAAAGCTTAAAAACAATTTAAGTGATGTCAAAAAAGATCAGACTGATTTGAACACAAGAGTGCAAGCACTTGAACAAGAAAAACAAAAGTATGAACAGGAAGTGCTGAAATATGAGCAACAACTGTCTGAATTACGGAATGCTTTGGAAGGTAAAGAAATCCAGCTATCAGATTTGCGAAAAGCGCTGGAGGATACGGAAAATGAAAAGGAAGATTTGGTTGACGAGGTCAGTGGTTTGAAGACTGAGGTGGCTAGACTGAAGACAGAGAGGAAACGCTTAGAGCAGGAAAAGAAAACGTTACTGGGAAGATGTGTGAAACCAGGTTGGAATGCCAGTACAAATCGAAAGACTACTTTCAAATAATGGTCTATCTAACACTTTACCAAACAATCCTGTTTGAATCCTGAGGAAAAAGGCTTTTGAAAACATTGTGGGAAAAACAGAAAATCCTGGTAACCAGCACTTTCTTCCAACTTTTTTTCCTTCCAGAGACAAATCCTATCATTTGAACCATCTTTAATTTGTTGTCTCCAAATTCTTTAAATTTGTAGT
Source organism: Tridacna gigas (assembly GCA_945859785.2). Lineage (NCBI taxonomy): Eukaryota > Metazoa > Mollusca > Bivalvia > Cardiida > Cardiidae > Tridacna > Tridacna gigas. Next base: position 35,868,042 of record OX244036.2, on the reverse strand, counting down.
CTAAAATTTTGTTGTATGACAAAGGGTTGAACCTGTAACTGCACTTCAACACCCAGTTTCTGGACTTTGCAAAATGGTGACTTAAGGAGAAATTCAAGCCTTGAGTGACATTTGTCATCTGTAAATGCTACTAATTTGAACTAGCATTAAGTTTTGATAATTTACAATTTGTGTAAATTTGAAGTAAATATTTTTAGTAATGACAGAGCTATTATAAAATGGCAAACTTTTTGCATGACTACGATGAAGCAGATGACACTAGGCCTATGACAGTAACTTGACTTTTTCTTTGAAAACAGCTGGGCTAAAATTTTAACAAATTTCATTTCTTTCAATCTTTTCTAACACACAAAATCTTAGACAAGTCCAATTTCAACGCGTTTGCAGAGGACAAATAAAATTGGATTTAATGATCAGTCATATGTCTTTGAAAGGACTGAAAACCTTTTGGGAAAAGGACAAAAATATGGTATCAGCATTTTCTTCTTTTCCTACAATGCTTTCAAAAGCCTTCTCCCTCAGGGTCAATAAAACTCAGAATTGTGTGGTTAACCCTTTACTGCACAATACCAACTTTTAATGACCCTAAAAAGAAGGCTTTTGAGAACATTGCGGGAAAGACAGAAATGCTGGTAACCTGCATTTTCTCCTTTTCCCAAAATGTTTTCTACCCTATCAGAGACATAAATTGTTATTTGATCTATATTTAAATTGTTTTCAATTTGGTCTAGTTTAGAATTTGATCATTTGGTAGTTAAGAAATGAGAGATAATCTAGTGTTCTAACAATCTTGATGCAGAAAAGTTTTGAAAATAATATGGGAAAAAGATAAAATGCTGGCAACCAGTATTTTCTCATTGTCCACAATGTTTTCTACTCTATCAAATGCAAATCCTATCACCTTTGCAGCACTGATTTTCTTTCATTGGACCAGTCTAAAATACTGTTGTCTGGTTCACAGTTATATATAGTATTATAATTAAACATATACCTATTATATATATCAGCAATGCTCTAGGAAAAGGGGACTTAACCCTAAAAGCCCTGGAGCCAGTTTTAAGTTGTTTTTGCAGAAAACATATCAAAATCAGACTCCACAGAATGCGCAGTCAGATCTCAGATCTCCACTATCTGCTAACATGTTACATGTTCTGATGGAAACAAACTTAAATAGCAATATTTTGGACTGCTCTTCCTAATTAAAAAGGTCCAAATCATTAATTCAGTGCTTTAAGGGTAAATGCATCTCTGTGATGCATTATACTAAGCAAGTCTTCAAATAATTATGGATCCATGAAAGCTTTTTTTTTTTCTAACAACAAACTGAATCATGAACTAGACTGGTCCTTTGACATGCTGAAAATTGAACAATAGCAAAGTCTCAACCCTGGTCAGCCTGCACAGGCTGACCTAAGTCGATACTTTTTGCAGATGCATTAAGCCCCTTTTCACAGAGCATGGCTCTGTTGTAAAGTATTCAGGTGAAAAGATTTCGATTACAACTAGATTTTTCTTTGAAACAAACACAACAAAAAACTGTAATAAAAAACAATGGAAAATTTATTAAACCTGTTCGAACAGCACATTTAGATGAGAATTCTTGAAAATATCGTAATTATGCAGCTGCCCAAATTAACTCTTTACCTGACAACAAAATGTTAGACATAGCCAAATTTAACCCTTTACTGCACAATGCCGCCTTTTGACGACCCTGGGAATGAAGCCTTTTGAAAACATTGTGGGAAAAGGAGAAAATGCTGGTAACCAGCATTTTCTCCTCTTCCCACAATGTTTTCGACCTTACAAAGAAAAAAGGTCAGATATTGAGTCGCATTTACTTTGTCGTCTGCAAATGCTTTCGCTTCAGACAAGTCTAACATTTTCTTGTTTGGTAAAGGGTTAAAGCCTTTGCCAAACAATCACGACTTTAACCTTTTACCACATAATCCCGACTTTTAATGACCCTAAAAAGGACGCATTTTGAAAACATTGTGGGAAAAGGAGAAAATGCTGGTAACCAGCATTTTCTCCTTTTCCCACAATGTTTTCTACCCTTCCAAAAACAAATTTAAACTTTTGAGTCACATTTATATTGTCGTCTGCAAATGCTTTCATTTTGGACCTGTCTAAAATTTTGTTGTTTGGTAAAGAGTTAAGCAACCCAGAGGATCTCATTATTTGCACGTGTGGCAATGCCTTTTATTTACTCTTTGCTCAACAACAAATTATTACACTTGTCCGAATGGAATGCATTTGCAGAATACATATTACATGCAGCACAAGTTAATGATGGGATTTGTATTGGACACGATGGAGATCATTGCGGAAAAAGAAGAAAATGCTGGTTACCAGCATTTTTTTCCCATTTCCTACAATGTTTTCAAAAGCCTTCTTCTACACGGTCCTTAAAACAGTGGATTGTTTGGTAAAACAAATCATCTAAATTACCACATTGTGTAGTTTACAGCTAGCCCAACATTCAAGTGAATTTCTTCAGCAATGACAGATATCAGAAAATGTCAATAGTTAAATGTGACAAATGAACTTTTCACACAGTTTTCAAAAGTCATAATCAATCTGCTCAAAACTACACATACATTTGGAAAACAGTTAATGTTTAATTGAACAAAAAACTCCAAAGAAACAACAAATTCAACAAAAATAATTCATAGTTTAGCATTTTGCAACCACATCTTCTATTAGCCATGCCCTGGCAAAAGTTTCATGCATCTCCATGATGCATTTGACCAAGCAAGTCATCACATAATTATGGCTTTCTAAAATCCATTTTGTCAAACAACCAGCTGAATCCAGAGGCACAATGGTCCTTTGACATAGGAAAATTCACAAATAGCAACAAGTTTCAACCAAGCCTGCGCAGGCTGACCTTGGTTGATACTTTTTGCAGATACATTAAACCTCCTTTCCACAGAGCATAGCATATAGCTGACAAGGGTACAAAACACCTTTGACTAAACAATAACCAATTTTTAACAACCTTGTAGAAGCCATGGGAAAAGGAGAAAATGCTGCTAAAAAATGTTTTCTCCTTTTCCCAAAATGTTTTCTTCCCTCTCAAAAGCTAATCCTATCATTTAACTCTTTACCAAAATACAAAGTTTTGACTTGTCCAGATCCAAAGCACCTGACAAAAAAAAAAGAATAACTGTGGCTCAGAAAGTGGAAATTGTCTTTGAAAGGGTAGATATCATTGTGAGAAAAGGAAAAAATATTGGTTACCAGCTTTTTTCCTTTTCCCAGATAGCTTTCGAAAGCCTTCTTCCTTAGGTTTGTTAAAACATGGAATTATTTGGTAAACTAAAGGGTTAAGCTACATTCAATGTCGTCTTTATGGCCTTTCAATACTGATAATTCTAAAATTCTATTGTCTGGTAAAAGGCCCCTTCAATACAGACAAATTTAAACACTTGCATTTGCAGACTGCCTATGAAAGCATCAAGTCAAAATATTGAGCAATTTCTCCCTATGCCACAATTTTCTCCCCTGTCATCATGCCAAACTTGAATTCTGTCTTCAGTAACTTTGTATCAGATGATTGCAAGTTATCAAGACTGAAGCATGAACTTGGAGACTTAAACACACCATTGGCTATCTAATACAAAAACAATTCAGGCTTTCACAGGAAAGTACTTTTACTATAGAAATTGGTTGAATTTGAGTAATATTCTTGTTTTCTTTATCCTTTCCCAAACAAACCAAAGATTCATATGACCTCAAAGAAAACTTTTGAAAATATTGTAAAAATTCTAGTAACCGTCATTTTCTCTTTTCCCACACTACCCTTCCAAAAACAAATCTGAATTCTTTGAGTTTCATTTATTTGTTGTTTGCAAATGCTTTCAATTTAGACAAATCTAAAGTTTTGTCATTTGGTAAAGAGTGATCTCTCCCAAGATCTGTGGTTCTAAACTTTATAGAGGTTAGGAGCAAGATAATTTCACAAACTGGTTCTTTCCCACTTTTCCTCTTTGATTCAAATTTGCATATTTATCATGGTCTTGAATTTTGCATATAAAAATTGCCCAAATCATTCTCTAGGATCCATGTTCACCAACTATTCCACACTGTGTTCTAATTCTGAAATTTGCAAGCTAACCAGATGATTGGCTGAGAGGGATTAGCTGAGAAATCTCAGCCAATCAGATTGCAACAATTGGAATCTAGATCTAAATTTAAATGTGGATGGTGAATAATTATGGTGTCAATTTCATAGTGTAATGTTGCTCCTTTTCCAACATATCTTTCACAACAATCAAAATTCTATATATATAAGTTTTAAGTTAAAATTAACATCAAGGCACTGTCTCAACTGGTAATTCCCAGGTCTTGTTCTCTTTCTGAGTTTCACAGCCTATCACTGGTTCAAAACTGACAGGTTACAACAATTAAATCCCATACATAAACTTGGTGTTCAATCTACAATGTCGGAGTACTGCTGCCACTGGTAACTCCTGGTACTGTGCTACCTCTTTAGCGACTGTAACAGCAAGTCCTGGGTTGGAATATTGTAGGTCCTCTCTTGGAATCTGAAAACAAGATCACCACATGCTCCACTGCAGTTGCTTTTATAAGTAGATTGACTTTCAGTGAAAATTCTTAAGTTGAAAAAGGGGTATGACAATGTCAAAAATATTTTGATGGTTATCTGCCCTTTCTGTATGGGTACCCCTTTAGATACTTAACAGTTGGTCAAAGTTGGAAGTAAATATCTTCAGTAATGACAGAGTTATTATAAAACATCGAAGTTTTGCATCATGGCTGACAATGACCCAGATGACCATGGCCATGCAAACAAAGCTATGTCAATACCTCCACATTTTTTTTGGAAATTAGCAAAGCTAAAAATTACCCAAAACATGTTCACTATATATATACCCACTCATAATTAAGAAAGGATTCCATTTTCTTTACGATTCTGAGCTGGAAGACTTTTAAAAAATGGTGTTCAAAAAAGGAGATTGTACTGGTAATCAGCTTTCCTGCATCTTCTTCTCTTCCCATGATATTTTTAACTTTCAAAGACAAATTAGACCATGTAAACCACATTCACTTTTTCACCTGCAAATGTTTTCAATTTGAATGAGTCTAAACTTTGACTGTCAGGTAAAGAGTAACCATTTTTTACATCTTGCAGCTGTTCACCTTTAAAAACATTGTAGCAAAAGGACAAATTGCTTCAAGATGTGCAATATCTCTATTTGCCACAATGTTTCCGATGTATCCATGTATTAACTCTTTACCATGCAATCCCTAGTATTAAGCACCCTGAAAGAGAAGGCTTTTTAAAATATTGTCGGAAAAGGCAAAAATGCTGGTAACCAGCATTTTTCTCCTTTTCCTACAATGCTTTCCATCCTATCAATGACAGAAAGACATCAAAAAAGACACAAAGACATAATTTGAGCTGCATTTAAATTGTCTGCAAGTGCTTTCAATTTTGTCCTGTCCAAAATTTCAAAATTATGTTATTTGGTACAGAGTTACGCCATATGACTTGTTGACATGGCAGTATTTTACAAGAATGCTTTTGATATCATCTACTGAAAAACTGTCTCTAGAGGTAAGCAGTAACTCTTGCATGCATACACCTTGTTGAAGTGTTCCTTACTATCCTACAGAAAAATGTTTGGAGAAAAATATTTAATATTGAAACATCTTTATTACTCAATATATTACCCTTACTTAATACAATAAACAGCTTATTTCTGTTAAGTTTCAAACCCACTTGCCTTTGTTGCTTCTATCCATGTTTTTGATGATTTTACTCCCAACTAATACTTATTATCACCAGTCCAATAGAGTTACCTCTCTTTGAGCACTCTTGTGCATATATTGTACGAAAATGACTTGAGTTTTGCAAGACAGAGCAATATTTTCAGAACCTACCCATTGCCCTTAATGAAGCCATATTGTTACTTAACCCATAGCAGGAAAAGGAAATGAGAAATAAAAGCTATAAAATACTTATTAGACACTGAATCGCAATGAAATATACCTCCTTAAGTACCAATGGCTGTCTTTGTTTGTGCTTTTTTATGATACCATTGATCCTTATTTACATGTTGTCTAGGTTGTAGGTTTAAATGAGCCTTTAACTTGAAGAGTTCCACTGATGGAAATAAGAAGTGTTAACTCTTTACCAAATGACAAAATTTTAGACTGGTCCAAATTGAAAGCATTTGCAGACGACAAAATAAATGTGATTGAAAAATTGAAATTGTTTCAGGAAGGGAAGAAAACATGGTGGGAAAAGGAGAAAATGCTGGTTACCAGCATTTTCTCTTTTTTCCACAATGTTTTCAAAAGGCTTCTTTCTCAGAGTCCTTAAAAGTCGGGATTGTGTGGTAAAGGCTTAAATTTAATATTGGGACTTGTTGCTGTCATAATGATGTATTTCTGAATGGCATTTTTCAAAAATTAGTTCGCTAACATGGTATTTCTTCTTGTTTATCTTTACTTCTGCTGAAAAATCTCTCCAACAATGCAGATGCAATACTTACAGATCTTGGTATAAAGTAGGGAGCATCTGTCTCCAACAGAAGTCTATTCAGAGGTATATTTCTGGCCAGATCATGTGACGGTCTAGCTGTTGTGTAGGTAACGAGGGGCGTAATACCAATATATAAATTTGGAAAAGCATCCAGCCATTGTTTGGCGTTGTAATAGTAGCCCGTAAAACAGTGGCAGTGAATCTTGTGATCTTTAGGCACCATCTACAAAAGACAGAAAGTAATGTTAATCACAAAATATATGTACCCATTTCTTGGAACTTTGAAATTATTTGAAGTTGATTTAACTCTTTTAACACTAAATCCCAACTTTTAACAATGCTGTGAAAGAAACCTGCTGAAAACATTGTGGGAAAAGGAGAAAATGCTGGTAACCAGCACTTTCTCCTTTTCCCACAATGTTTCCTATATCCTTTTCAATATAAATTTCATTTTTTCAGTCCAGGATCATTTTTTCGTCTGCAAATGCTTTCAATCTGGGCTACTCAAAAATTTGTCATTTTGCTAAAGAGTTAACCCTTTACCCATTTTCTCCCTCTCCCACAATGTTTTCTATATCCTTCCCAATACAAATTTCATTTTTTTCAGTCAGAATCATTTTTTTGTCTGCAAATGCTTTCAATTTGGACTAGTCTAAAATCCGCCATTTGGTAAAGAGTTAACCCTTTACCGAACAACTAAATTTCAGTCTTGTTCAAATTGAAAGCATTTTCAGATGACATTATTTAATATGGCTCAAAGGACAAAATTTGTCTCTGAAAAGACAAGCAAACATTTTAGGAAAAGGAGACAATGCTCGTTACCTTTTTTCCACCATGTTTTCAAAAGTTTTTTTCTTCTGGGTCGTCATAACCCAAGATTGTTTGGTATAGGGTTAAATGATTAGCTTTACACCTAATGTGAAAGCAAGCTTTACAACTTCTATACCCTTTCTTTACTACACAGTCTCAAGTTGTAATAACCCTAACAGAAACTTTTTGAAAACATTGCCATAGAAGGAGAAAATGCGGATAATCAGTATTTCCTCCTTTTCCCACTATGCTTTCAACCCTTTAACAGAAAATCCCATAATATGAGCCACATCTAATTTGTCGTCTGCAAATGCTTGCAGTATAGACAAGTCTAAAATATTGTCATTTAGTAAGGGTTACCTGCTCTAAATGATTGCTTCCTGGAACTTTTCCAGAGAACTTGACCCCTTATGTGGGCAGTTCCAAATTGGATCCTGTTTACCTCTGAGTTTGAACCCAGAAGATCAATCTGTGCACGGTCTATGCTATACTCCTATACTATTGACTCCCAAATAGTCTGAATTTCTACATTCATTATGTAACCTCATGAATACAAAGTTTTCTCCCCTCTATCAGAAAATGCTGAAAAATTTGTTGGAAAAGGAGATAATGCTGGTAACCAGCATTTTGTCATTTTCCCATAATCTTTTCTACCCTTTCCTGGTCAAATCCCATCACTTGAGTCAAATCTGTTTTGTTGTCTTCAAATGCTTTCAATGTGAACAAGTCCAAAAATTTGCCGTGTCGTACAGTGTCTGTTTAGCAGCATACTTTCTGAATGGTTGGCAAATACACCTTTGATTACCTCTTTCAGTATGTCCAGACAGTCGTCCTCTGCCTGCCGACAGTGAATAACCAATGGTTTATCCATCTTGACTGCTATCTTCAACTGCTTCCTAAATACTGCCTTTTGAACCTCTTCATGCTGCTGAAAACTACAAACAAAAACAGGGTGTTCAACATTTCATGCCAAGCTCTGGTAGTGCAGTTGGTAACATACAGGCTTGAGAACAGGTGGTCTCTTGTTTGAATCCCCAGCTGCACCAATTTCTTTTCGAGAATTGTTGATAATCATTGCAACAGGATTCATTCCTCTCTCACAACTGATCACTGTTTTGACAATGCTTATGTGGGAAAGCAGCCAGTGACCTGGGAAGAATATTGGCAAAGTATTGGTGACAGAAACTCCAAGAAACCATGGACAGGTCACTTGCTACCACGATATGACTGAAATAATGCTGAAAACTCTTAACTCTTTACCCGACAACAAAATTTTAGACTGGTCCAGAATGAAAGCATTTGCAGACCACATATTTAATGTGACACAAATTATGAAATATGCCTGTAAAAGGGTTAAAAAAAAAAAAAAAAAAAAAAAAAAAAAAAAAAAAAAAAAAACATTGTGGAAAAAGCAGAAAATGTTGGTAAACAGCATTCTCCTTTTCCTGCAATGTTTTCAAAAAACTTCAACGCCAGGGTCATTAAGCTCAGGACTGTGTGCCGAGATGACAAAATTTTAGACTTGTCCATATCAAAAGCATCATGACAAATGTGATTCAAAAGATGAAAAGTATCTTTGAAAGTGTGGGAAACAATGTTAGGAAATTAAAATATGCTGGCCAGCATTTACTCCTTTTCCAGCATTATTTTTAGCCTTGTTTTGAGATTGCAATATCATGGAAATTATTAGACAAAGCTTTAATCCTTCACCTGGCTTTTCTCAACCGTAGGTACAAAATGTTTTGAAAACATTGTTAGAAAAAGGAGAAAATGCTGGTAATCAGCATTTTCTCTTTTTTCCAACAATGTTTTCTACCCTTTCACAGACAATTTCCATCATATTAGCCATAATTGTTGCCTGCAAATACAAATCAATTTGGGCGAGTCTATAATTTTGTTCCGTAGTAAAAAAAAAACAAAAAAGTTTTCCCTAAACTTACGTCCCAGAATAATCCAGCCCTATCTCTCCAAGTGCCACACATTTACTGTGTTGTAGACATTTCTGGAGGCCTTCCTCTGCAGCCTCAGTAAAATCTGTTGCATTCTTTGGATGACATCCCATAGCAAACCACACATTGTCCTCCTTGGCCACCTCTTTCCAAAGGCCACCTATATTGAATGAATACATGCTGTTTTAACCATTTACTATACAATCCCAATTTTTAATGACTTGGAGAATGAAAGCTCCCAAAAACACTGTGGTAGAGGAGAAAACACTGGGAACCAGCATTTTCACCTGTTTCCAAAATGTTTTCTATCCTTACCAAAACAAAACTTAAAATCTTGAGGCTGTCTTCTGCAAATGCTTTTTATATGGAATAGTCTAAAGTTTGTCGTTGGGTAAAGAGCTAATGGTGCATCTACAGCTGGGGTCATTGAGTATATAAATGTAGTAACCATTAACCTCCTAAATAAATGAATCTTTCAAGCCAGTAGCAAAAACCCACATGTTGTTGTATTTTGGGACCGTGTAGATCCAAGATCAGACTGCACAGAATGTGGTGCCTGATCTTGATCTACACTGTCCGCAAAAGGTTCTTGAGTTGCGCTTAGCAGCCTAGGGGTTAACTCATTACCAGATGATGAAATGTCACACAGGTTTATTTTGTAAGCAGTGCAGGCAACAGATTATATGTGTCTTCACTGATGGGATTTGTCTTTGGGAGGGTACAAAACAATGAGGGAAATGGAAAAATGCTTGTTACTAGTCTTCTTTCTCAGGGTCAGTAAAAGTCTAGTATGTTTGGTAAAGAGTTATAAGACGATAATAACAAGACGGCCATGATGGCCCTATATCGCTCCACTGGCTAATATGTACAAACCATACACACCAAACATTACAACTCTAGGCCTAAAGGCTTCTAACAAGAAGACTGATAAAGTTTCTATATAAAAGCCGACATGAAAATTGTGACCCCAGGGCGAGGCCATTTTTTACCTATGATTACGATTTCAAGCTGTAATTATGCGCTATAATTAATTGAATCCTGGTAGAGGTCAACAAGATATAACCACATACCAAGTAATATAGGATTAGGCTGAATGGTTATAAACAAGATTCTCAGTTTCCTTTATAAACCATGCGGGGGTTTAATTCAATATGAAGAATGGCTAAATTTTGAACAAATTCAGAAGCGATTCACTAGATGAAGCTTTATGCCAAATTTGGTAGCCCTAGGCCTTACAGCTAAGAACAAGGAGATTTTCAAAGTTTTCACTATAAAAGTCCTTATAAAACTTGTGACCCCTGGGACAGGGGCTATAATTTTGACCCAAGGGCTATAATTTGTTTAATCTTAGTAGAGGTCGATTAGGTGAAGCTTCATGCCAAATTTAGTAGCCCTAGGCCATTAGTTTAGAACCAGAGTATTTTCAAAGTTTTCCCTGTATAAGCCCATGTAAAACTTGTGACCCCTGGCCTGGAGCCAATTTTGTCCACTAATTATTGTAATATTTTGGGAGACAATATTTTCATCTAACAAAAGACTGAGGCTTTTAACTCCCCAAATGATATAAGTTTTGGCTCCATCAAAATATAAGCATATGCAGACTATTAATTAGATGTGGCTCAAAATGTGATTTCTGTTTTAAAAATAGCAGAAAACATTAAGGGGAAAGCAGAAAAATATATGCTAGTTATCAGCATTTCCTCCTTTTCCCACAATGTTTTCGAGAACCCTTCCTGCAAAGGGTCATTAAAGCTTGGAATTGTGTGGTAGAGGATTATGGGTTAGGTACAAAGATTTTTCCATTTGCAAAAATCTTTGAAACATAGACTGCATCAAGATAAAATAGTTCATCTGGAGTTGGTGACGTTTTGAAATAAAATCCTCACCTTCAGGAGTGAAGGTCAGGGGGTTACAGAAGACAGCAACACAGCCTTCAAATGTATCAGGAAATGTGTCTGGAAACTGGGTCATGTAGTCTTGTAGGTTACCATAGAAACCCTCTCTTTTAAACAGAAAATCCAGGTGACAATGAGTGTCTATATACTTCACCCCAAAACTATGAAATCTTTTGAATGTATTTCTCCAGTCGCTAGGTTTTCTCTTTGTCCTCTCAGTATCTGTTTCCAGTTGAGATACAGTTGTATCATTTGTCCTGTCAAATGCACATTTTGGAGTGGTCCATCTCGACTCTGGAGTTGCTGACAGCCTGGTGTCCTGTCTTTCGTCGGGTTTGGGTGAAATACTTTCTCTGGTCCCTGTCAGAGCTGAATTGTATTTAGGTAAATACATATTCCAAAACTGACTTTGCGGAAATGGTGATACAGGTGGAAGGGATTTTTTCTGGCTTGCAATAAACGCTGACAGGCTCTCCTCACCCTTTGTTGACACACTTTCCTGCCCTGTGCTATATCTCCGGTGTGGTCTGAATTTTCTCTCTGTTGCTGTATATTGCTGCGGATATTTTCTGTGAGTGTTACCAGCTTTGACGAAGGTTACTGGTGGTACGTCACTAGTACTTAAACACTTTAAGTGTCTGTGACTCAGTTTTCTCTGTGGTCGCCTCATAAACTCTACAGGGCTGTTCATTCTTGAGCTCTCACATGATGAGGATGACACATCATCTAAAGTGTTATCATGTTTACATTTTTTAGGTTTACATTGACTGACTGGTGATATATTACTTCTGTCTTCTTTAACAGAGCTAGGATTGTGGTCACTACTGAGCGAGTCCACATCGAATGGTTCAATTTCTATATCTGAGGAACTTTCACCACTTTCTGTATAATCTACAAGTTTAGGTTTCCAAGGTATATAAGTTTTGCCAGGATCTTTCTCTTCTGATCCTGTTTGATTTTTTGGAATCTTGCACTTTGGTGTAACATTACTGACAGTTGGAGGTCCAGTTAGGTCTGTATGTTTTGGAGCATCAATCAAGGCATCTGTGTTACAGTATTTGTCTTCAATGTACTGCATATTATATGCTGGGAAGCTGGGTTCTACACACCATTTCCCTGATGTAGCTTTGATAGTATCATAATCGATTGGTATTTTTCTGTTCCAAGGTCCTTTACCACTAGATCTGACAGACAAGTCACCACTGTCCCAGGATCCTACACTACTAGATCTGGCAGACAAGTCACCACTCACCGCACACTTCATTCCACCTCCCCTGTAGCTACGTATGTGCCTCGGAAGCATTCTAGGAGATTCTGTCACCCTCACGCTTTTTGGGTTATTTCTATGTAGATTGCTTAAGAACTTTTGAGTATAACTCCCAGCCTTACTGTTGGTATCTGGAGACTGGGATAGAAAACTCTCTTTACAAACATCATCGGATGATTCACTTGGATGTCCACTGCTTGAATCCAGTTCAAATGTATGTTTCCTTTCTGTGCACAATTTAAAAGGTCTGATCTTAGGTCTTACTCCATCACCAGTCTTATCCTCTGTATGATCAAAATCATCATCAATGTTATCTTCATTGTCTGGTTCAAGTCTGGTATAACTTACACTGTCTAAACCATCAGCTTTGTCTGTTTCACATGCAACCCTGTCTTGATCATTTTCTGTACTTAAATCAGAATTGTCACATTTAGCCTTTAATTGATCAGTATATCGCTTGATGGCTGCAATTGCATTTTTCATGACAAAAAATGATTTTCCAAGTTTATCATTTACTTCCTCAGCTTCAAGCAAGTTCTTCTCCACTTCTGACAAGTGAGTGTTTGAATGCAGCGACTCCATTAGTACATCTTGTTCACCATCAAACACACTACCTGTGTAATTTACAGAGCTTGGTTCATACTTAGCATGAGTTTTACTCCTTCTTGAACCTCTTCTGTCATTATCAGTGTTTTCAGCAGATTTTTGTGAAGCACTATCTTTATCCATTTCTTCAATGATTTTTCTCAGCTTGCCTGGATTTCTGTTCACCTGTTGTCTGTTGTTATGGTTTTCATCCATCTCACATACCTCCTCATTATGATCAGGATGGAGTCTATCAGACGATAATCTTTTTCTATCTTTATCAGCTGCTATAAAAGAATTTTGATTGACTCTTTACCAAACGACAAAATTTTGGACTGGTCTAAATTGAAAGTATTTGCAGATGACAAAATAGATGTAACCCATAAACTGAATTTGTTTTGGGAAGAGTAGAAAACATTGTGGGAAAAAGAGAAAATGCTGGTTACCAGCATTTTCTCCTTTTCCCATAATGTTTTCAAAAGGCTTCTTTTTCAAGGTCGGGATTGTGTGGTAAAGAGTTAAGTAAATTCAGAATATCAATATCTCTTTACCAGACGACAAAGTTGTAGGCTTTTTCATATTGAAAGCATTTGTAGATGATTATTAAGTCTTTACCACACAATCCCAAGTTTTAATGACCCCGAGAAACATGGCTTTTGAAAACATTGTGGGAAAGGCAGAAAATGCTGGTACCCAGCATTTTCTCATTTTCCCACGATGTTTTCTACCTTTTCAGAGATAATCAAATCATTTAATTCTTTACCACACTATCATGAGTTTAAGGACCCTGAAAGAGGAGGCTTTTGAAAACATTGTGGAAAAAGGAGAAAATGCTGGTAACCAGCATTTCCTCCATTTCCCACAATGTTTTCTAACCTTTCATATACAAATCCAATCATTTGAGCCACATTTACCTTGTCATATACAAACGCTTCAAAATTGTCCAAAAGACTGTTGCATGGTAAAGAGTTAACCCTTTACCACATGACAAAATTTTAGACTTGTCCAACATCAAAGCTTTTGAAGTCAACCAATAACATTTAGCTCAAAGGATGGTTGCTGTCTTTTAAATGGGAGAAAACATCGTGGGAAAAGGAGAAAATGCTGGTTACCAGCATTTTCTCCTTTTCCCACAATGTTTTCAAGAGCCTTCTCCTTCAGGGTCATTAAAACTCATGATTGTGTGGTAAAGAGATAAGCAAAATTTTGTGTGTCACCTGCACACATTTTGAATGTAGGCAACTATTAAATCTTGTCACATGGTAAAGAGTTAAAACAAGAGCATCACATAAGTGCCAAAGTTCGGCTGCAGTTGTTTTTAGAAATAGATTGATTTTCAGTGAAAGCTGAAAAAGGGGCATACCTGTGTCAAACATATTTTGATGGTTTACCTGCCCCTGTTGTATGGGTTCTGGTTTTGATAGTTAACAACTATTTAACTCTTTACCAAATGACAAAAATTCAGACTAGTTCAAACTGAAAACACTTGCAGACAAAATAAATGTGACTGAAAAATGGAATTTGCTTTGGGAAGGATAGAACACATTGTAGGAAAAGAAGAAAATGCTGGTTACCAGCATTTTTTGCTTTTCCCACAATGTTTTCAAATGGCTTCTTTCTCAGGGTTGTTAAAAGTTGGGATTGTGTGGTAAAGAGTTAAATAAATACCTTCACTACTGATAGAGATATCATAAAGAGTCACAGTTTTTGCACAATGACAACAAGGAAGCAGATAAGTGACGATAAGCAGATAAGCAGACAAGTGGGCTACAATGTCTCAACGTTATCTTCAAAAACAGCCAAGCTGATAAGGCTGAAATGACAGGAACTGTTGCAAGTCCTTGCAAAGGGCTGCAAAAGTTGAGATGAAAAAGAGAAAGTGCTGGTTACTATTTTCTTTTAAAAAAAAAATCTGTGTTTTCATGACGCTGAATTGGGCTGTTGAAAACAATGAAAAAAAATACTAGACATATGCATTTTTTCCTTATTCCACAATGCTTTCTATCCTACGAAAGAAAAATCTGTTTATTCTAGCCATCCTGAATCAAGCATTGAAATTACAGTAGGCCTTTTTTCCTGACTGAAGTATCAAAGGAGAAATAAAATACCATACAGGTTGTGTCCAATTTTGCCACATACCTTCCTCCAGAGCAGTTGAGTGTAACATGTATACTTGTTGAAAGCCTGGCGGGCCTCTACCACCAACAAAATCTTCATATAAATGGTGTTTCTCCACAGCTTTCCCTTCCATAGGACGTGCTGGTGCCCACTGATGTTCTGATGGTGACGGGGACCTGTACAGCAAGCCATTACCTTTATCTAATAGCGTTCGTTCTTCTTGATCTGCAAAGATTTCATTGAATGGAACAGTTTTCATACATTCAGCAACATAACAGAGTGAAACTCTTACCTTCTCTAACTCGACAAAATTTATACCGGTATTTGTCCAAATATAAAGTGTTGGCAGACGACAAATAAGATGTGGCTCAAATGGTGGTACTTGATTTTAAAAATACAGAAAACTTTATAGGAAAAAAAAAAAAAACAAGAGCACTGCATGTGGGTGCCAATGCCTGGTTTTTGGTGAAAAATTCAGTCAAAAAAGGGACATAACTGTCAAAAATACTTTGATGGTTACCTACTCTTGTTGTACAGGTTCCTTTTTAACCAATAGATAACTTGTCCAAGTTTGAAGCAAATATCTTCAGTAACAACACAGATATTATAAAATGTCAAAGTTTTTGCACAACAATGCAGACGAGGAAACCAGGGCTACAGCAATGCCTCAGCATTTTCTTCAAAAACAGCAGAGCTAAAAATGCTGGTTACCAGCTTTTTCTCCTTTTCCAACAATTTTTTTTTAAAGGCCTCCTCAGGGCTCCCATTCACGCACATATGTGCGTGATTCACACACTTAATAATCACGCACAAAAATATGAATTGAAATGTGCATGCATGCTGTCAATCACCGGTGGCGCCAATTGGGACAAGTTGCAAAAAACGTGAAAAACCATGACACAACAAAAACCCGTCTTACATCGTCTGATCATAGGCATTTCAAACTGTCTATTCAGCTTTAATAATGACCTCAAATGGTAAATTTACACAAATCTTTCAATAAAACGATAAGTGAAAGCTAATTAGTGTCTCAAATTGACAGTGAAATGGAAAATGCTACCGGTCATCATGTTGTAAGTTGTCCCTCTGAACCTGGTCCCCTGAGTAACAGGAAACATTACAAGCAATTCATTTTTCAAATTACCCATTATTGTTTTCAAGAGCAGATGACTGCAGAGTGAGACTCATCAAAACAAATTTTCAATACAATTGACCCTTACTTTCCTCTGTAGAAACTCAAAAATTGTCAGTATTAAAAGTGCACCCCTGGAATTTCTCTTGCACTCCCAAACTTGTACTCCAGGGAGTGCATGCACTCCAAAAAAAGGATGTGAGTGGGAGCACTGCTCTTTCTCAAGGATGTTAAATCTCGGGATTGTGTTTTGTACAGTGTTAACCCTTTACCAAACAATCCTGTGTTTTAATGATCCTAAGGAAGAGACCTTTTCAAAACATTATGAGAGAGGAAAAAATGTTCATAACAAGCGTTTTCTTTTCCCATAAAGTTTTCATAAACCTATACAAAGAAAAATCCCATTATACTTCCCCAAGTCATTTGTTATCTGTAAGTTCTTTCAAAATTGGGCAAGTCTAAAGTTTTGTCCTCTGGTAAAGGGTTAATTCAACCCAAAACTGTAAAAATAACTCTTTGCACCACTGAAATTGAGTGCTTTGGAGAAACATTGTGAGTGAAAAAGGATCAACAATAATTGTTTGTAATAAGCAATCACTCCTTTTCCTCCCACAATGCTTTTCAGACTTGAAAAAAGATTTTGTCATTCCTTCAATGGTTCCATGGTTTATAATTAGTAAAAGGACTCAGGAAGGTCCAGAATGAATGGAGGGCAAACAATTAAATTGTACCAAAGTACAAAATTCTCAACTCTACGTATTAAAAGCAATATAAGACCACAAGTAAAGTGCGGCTGTAATGATTGGATTTGTCTTTGATAGGGTAGAAACCATAGGGCGAAAGGGAGAAATGCTTTTTAACAACTTATCACCGTTTACACAATGATTTCAAAAGTCTTCTCCAAAGCAGCTATGCATTGGATTGTTTGTAAAAGATCGACTGATTTACAATCCTTTAAACTTTATTCAGTAATAATACAGCACCAACTCACTTATTTATGTCTTACCCATGGACACTCTCAAGAAAACCAGCACCTCCACTGGTGATTGGGCCCAAGGCCCCCGGGTTACAAATCCTTCACCACTGAGCAACACCTGACCTCACTGTTTGACAAAAGGTTAACATTGCATTTTGGACATAAATTATTTATAATACGCAAGTAACAAACTACCAGGTATACTCACCTGTTCCTGTGTTTGACTCGTAAGACCAGTAGCCAAGATCCAGATTTGGGTCCCTCTGATAGTACACACCATACAGCCTGGGTGGTCCACAGTAACACATCCTCCATGTCACATACTGAATATTTCTGTCACTGCAGTAACATGCATGTAAACCCTCATCTCTGTGCATATCTCTCAAGTGTGTCTCATCTGTTTCTGCACTATTTAGATGATAATAATGAAGCCTTGTTGTGTCACTGACATCCAATGCAACATTAGTTTTGTTACAGTTATCATTTGGCGTTTTTAATTTATAATCATGTGAGTCTCTGGGATAGTCTTTTCGTGATGTATTTCCCTGCATGTGTGACTGAGGGGTAGAAGTTTGAGAACTAGGATTGTGGAAAACTTGACTGTTTACCCAGCTTGTAGTTCTATCTGTTACAAGATCTGATGGTGGTGCCTCATTCATGGGCTCTGTATGTTTTCCAATGTTTTTCCTCTTTACATGATCACATCCACCCTTGTCACTTCTTCCAGTTTGTTGCACTTTCCTTTTTGGCATGCCTTTCACATGTGTATTGTATGCCTGTGTTTGCCATTGCATGTTGTTCTTGATAGACTTGCTGCACATATAATAGTACCAACTCCAGTATGCAGAATCGTACTGGAAATTCAGCCAGCTTTTGTAATCATCATCTGTCATACAATCCACTGGCCACTGACTGTTCTGTGATGTGGCAGTATCTACACCAGTTTCATTGCCATCACCATAATCTAATGTGTTCTCTTGACTTCTAGGACCATCTAGCCTGTCTAAATTACTGAAATTTGGAGAACAACTATCATAATCACTGATGTTATCTACAACTTCATCAGGAGGTAATTCTGACACATCTTCACTTGTACCACTTGCAAATTTAAAGGAATTGTCATCTCTCTTTGTGTTATCAATGTCATCATCTTTGCAAGCCAATATATAGCTAGTTCCCAGTGTTTTTTCATCTTCTGCAGTAGGAAGGTGTCTTTCATGATCCTCTGATCCTGACATGTTATCTGTTGTAACACTATCTTCAACCAAACTGTCATCTATACAGTTTTCATCAGTATTTGCTACATATTTCACAGATACATACATGTATTCAGAACTTGGGGGTGGAGGCGGTAGGTATGGCACTGAATTCTTAATGGCCTCCTCGATTTGTCCAGTACATGTGAGAGCATCTGGTTTAACATTACTGTTTAATTCATCTATTTGCAGTACATCTTGTCCATTTGTATCAAACTTGAGTCCCGCATCACATGTTTTTACATCTTCAAAATCCTCAGTGCTGTCTCCAGTAAAACCTTCATGCACAGAGGCTACCAAACATTTATCCTCACAGTTTTCAGCTCTGTGGATTAAGTTTCTATCTGAAGTGTTTGGTTGTTGAAGCGATACAGTACTTTTCAAAGGACAACCTTCCTCAGTGGTTTGATCAACTCTGATTCTATCTGTCTCATACTTGTATATTGTATTAATGACATTCAAGGTGTTGATGCTATCTTGTTTAACAATATGTGCATTTTTCTCTTCGGATATTTCTGCTAACCAATCCTCAGAGCATGGTATAACCCACGATTGACATACATCAGGAAGTTTTTCTTGTATCTTATCATCCTGACTGCGAGCAACAAATTCCTCTTCTGCTCCTTTCTCTGAGCTCTGTACAGGTTCCGTTTCTTTGCTGTGGTGAACACTGTCTGTCAAACCTGAAGAAAGCTGACCAAATTTCTGGCTAAAAACAGGTTTGTCACATACATCGACTACTCTTACCTGGTCATTGGATATCAACAACTTCTTCATTGGTTTTCCTTTTTCCCTGGCAGATCTGCATAAAGACCTGTAAGGTTTTTGCTCTTTCTGGTGATTGAATTCCTTTGAAAATCTAGGTGGAAGATTAGCTTTCAATTCATGCTGGTATTTTCTGTTATATGTGTACAAAGAATGCCGAACTGGCCAGTTGCATTTACTATCATTGCCTTTGTACTTATATGGATGCTTCATCTTCCATGGTTCATTAGAATAATATGAACGGCTGTTATGCTCATAGTCTCTTGTGGAAGTCATAATAACATTATCATGTTGATTTCGGCCTTTATCTTTCTCCTTTAACTTTTGCAGTGTGCCAACTGCTTTTGAATCATTCTGAATTGAAGGAATCTTTGATATATTTTTCTGGGTAATGAAAACAGGCTTTATTTTGTCCTCTTTTTCCTGAATCTCCCCATAGCTGGATGCATCACTAGTGATTATCTGTGTTGAGTGTATCTCATTATCATCTGTTTTTTGTTTTAGATTACTCATCATATTAACTTCCATCTGTGTCTCTTTTGTACAAACATTTTCTTTGTTTTCACCTTCTGTCATAAAAGGAATTTCACTTTTGTTCTTGCGCACAGAAAAACCAGGTTGTCTACTATACAAAACAGCTGAACTTTCTAGTTTACTCTTAAGGCTGTTATGTACTTCTCTCACAGATGAAATTTCTTCCTTGTTACCATTTACAAGTTTATTGGCTATTTGTACTTTATTTAGCTCAATACTCACAGACTGATTACTCTGTACATTTATAGGTAATTTTTTCTCGTGAGGTATGTTACCATTATTTGATTTTCTGTCACTGTTCTTTACTTCTTTGTCATTTGGATCCACAAATTGAGCAACATTTTCATCACTATTTTTAACGCACTCACTGCCAGCATCAAACTTATCAGCATTTCTTTCTCCCACCTTTGACTGTTTCTTTGGTGTACTTTGCAGAGGCCCATACTTTAAAGTATTTGTATCATCTGTTTCCTGAGTCAACTCATCAGAAGTCCAATCTTCTGCAAAATGGTTGATAACATCACTTGCAACAGATTTTACTTCCATAACTCTATTTCTTTCTCTATACTGCTGCCTCTGACAAGTTCCTCCAGGCATTGCATTGACTGGTTTAGAGTTACATGCTGATGAAAAATCCACAGATTCTCTGCCTGTATTAACTTTGTCCGTGTTACTTGAAGGGAATTTCCTCTCTTTATCATTATTCAGCATATGGCTATCTTTACTCTCATAATCTCTTTGTCGCGAATCCTTTTTACCTTCAATAGAACCATGGCTTTCTTGTTGTCCAAGTTGTTTCACTGACTGTTGGAAAATCCGTGAAACACCTTGTGAATGTAGTGTTGGTATAGATCGTCGTGACATTTCTAAAATGATTCTGAAACAAACACAAAAATAATCAACCAATTTAATCTTACCAAATGACAAAATTCTTGACATTTCAAAACTGAAAACATTCGCAGATGACAATTATGATGTAAATGTTGAAATTTTCTTTAAAAGGGTAGGAAAGATTGTGGGAAAAGGAGAAAATGCTGGTTACCAGCATTTTCTCTTTTTCCCCACAATCTTTTCAAAAACTTTGTTTCTCAGGGTTGCTAAAAGTCAGGATGATGTGGGAAAGGATTAATATTTTTCACAAATTACTACACAACTACATGTCTTTACATTTCCAGCATAAAAAGCATTGTGAAGCAACTGCTTTTACCAAGCAGATCCTCCTTTTCTAACAATGTATCCAGTACTATTCAAGCTTTCTTGCAAATGCTCTTTGTGTTGCTTGAACTACTAAATGGCTAGTCTAAAAACAACCTGAAAGTATTGCGGTTCACAAGAAGGTAAAGATGATGAACTGTACCCGAGGTAAGCAGGGTGCCCAATCACATACTGCAGTACGTAATTCATGTATAAATTCTACTCTGCACGTACAAATTTTTTGTGCATGCACGCACTGTAAAAAGTATGCACATACAAAAAGGAAAGTAATTACATACACTGCACGTACAAATTAGATACCTTTTCGTACTGCATGCCAAACAAACAAAACAAAAGTAGTTTTCCTCGTAAGTGGGTACCACACTGTCCTCAACACAGAGCGGGTTACCAAATATTTTCAATATATATATTTTGCAGCTCCCTTGTCTATCTAAATAATTTTCGCTACGATTTTTTTAAGGTGTCAAAATCTACCACATGTACAGGAAATCTGGTAATTAATTTTCAATGAGAAATTAAAATCATCTGACAATATTATGATGCCCAGTTATTGTTAAAAACACATTTTTTTTTGACATCTGAAAGCTGAAAAACCAAGTGCAAGTTAAACCTGTAAT
This sequence comes from Tridacna gigas, assembly GCA_945859785.2. NCBI lineage: Eukaryota > Metazoa > Mollusca > Bivalvia > Cardiida > Cardiidae > Tridacna > Tridacna gigas. Next base: position 35,846,412 of record OX244036.2, on the reverse strand, counting down.
TTTCGTATGTATGGCGTCTGCTGCATCCATAAAATCACCAAATGCACAATTTACTAATTTAATTTAAATCCCATTCATTATGGTAAAGGAGCTATGGTGTTAAAATTCATTAATAAAACCGAAAGAGCCTAAAGTTACTCTGTATCCCCTAATTTTTCTTTGTACCCCCCAATTTCATACCTAGGGGGTACAGTGTACCCCCAATTTTTTCTTTGTACCCCAAATTCAAAACCTGGAGGGTGCATGTACCCCCAAATTGAAAACCCAGTGGGCATGCTGGGTAAGCAAGCATAAATCCTGTCTTAATCCTTTACCTGACAACTCTTGGGTTTTATGATTCAGAGAAAGAAAGGCTCTAAAAACAGATTGAAAACATGTAACAAGCATTTTCTCCTTTTTCCACAATGTTTTCTGTCTTTTTGATTCTATCACATGAGTCATTCATTTGTCCTCTGCAAAATCTTTCTATCAAGACAAGTCAAGGTCATTCCATGGCTGGACCACTTTTTCTGTCGAATATGGTATTGGCTATGTCACTTCTTTTCCTTTTTCTCTGTCTATGCTTCATCTTTTTATTGTCAAAATAGTTACGCTTTGCAAAGTTTGATGTTTGGGGGCAGGTGTTAAAAGCCTATGCTAGTGTTTAAAATACAGCCACTATAGTGTCATCCTAGAATTTCGATGCAGTTCTGGTTTACGAACTCTCTTATTTACGGCTCAAAATGCGGTTCGAATCCCTGGACCTAATCTTTAGGCCATGGAGAGCACTTATTATGACAGTGGTTAGGCGGCACATTAGATCTATGTATTAGAGATATGCGTGCAGAAACAATGATAAGAAGAATTTAAAAGTGCCCGCGATAAACAGTCCAACGATACGCGGAAACCGATAACAAAATGCACGTTTAAAAATATTACTTCACTCGTTAGCTCAGGTAAAAATTCTGTTACAAGATTTAGCGCAAATGAGAGTGTACGCTTACGCTCATAAGGGCCTGTTGATAAAACACAACTACATCGTCAACTCACAGCGGTTAAATTTTGCACATCATTCCGTTGGTCTGGTTCCAAAGCAACAGCAGAATGCACGTGTTGCACAATGATGGGAGACAACTGTGACGAATTCAGTTCCAAGAAAAAGTCAGTATTCAAAATTTTTGTAACGAAATCGGTTTACATAAATTTTAGAAATAACAAGAGAAAATATAGTTTTTATAAAAATACACGTGTTTACGTTTCTGCGGCCCACCTTAAAAAAAATTATCGTGGCCATAGCGAAATTTATTGCTCATGAAACGTTTAAATTGTTTTCCTGTTTACCTCAATCAGGGATCGTGTAGATATAACAATAATGTAATTTACGATCCCTGCCTCAATATTGCCACTTGTCGGTCTATTCATGTAATTAACCTTTTAAAATTAGTCGTACAAATTTATTATTTATATTTTAAGTCATATCCTAAAGGTTGCATGCTTCACTCGTGTGGTGGGAGATCTAATTTAAGTTTTAAACGTTTAAATGGTTTTCCCTATCATTTGTTGGTTAATAATAAGGAAGTCATTGCTGATTTATGGAGAATAACACATACGCCTAGATCTACATGTATTTTTATAATCAATTGCTTTCTTTTTAACAATGATTTTTAAAAGCTACCTGAGGCATAGGAGTTACTTGTTGAATCTACATGTAACATAAGATCCTTTTCATTAGACTATATAAAAGAATGAATCTGAACGAACATTTTGGCCAACATGTTATTTATACTATCCAGATTATTTGGTACAGGGTTTACCTCCACGAACACTAATTAACGTTTCCATTTGAGATTACTGTTTATAGTAGTCTTCAAATGGAAATGTTTATCTTGTTCCGCCATTAGACAGTCATACAAATCCCTCCGCTGTCCAAGAATCAATCTAAGGGAAATAACTAGTGCACAGTAAATTTATCATAAACAGGGTTGTTCCCCTTTGACCATTTCATAGCCTTGTAGAGGTCACTACGAATAAGCCTCCCCTCCAGAAAAGTTAATTCTAACGTTACAAAAAATAAATTCCGAGTTTCACACAAATCATGAGGACGAACTTGCAGTGAAATACGAAATTATTGTCCTCAAACAGACTTGTGTGGCGATTTTTTTTTTAGGTTTGCCATAACCAGGGATCGTAGATCTCTATATGACATAAAAAGACCACCTATCATAATCAAAGTCTCTGAACCATTTCACAAGACATTGCTACATGACCCATGTGAAGTTCGCTTAAAATCGGTTGGTAGTGTCAGAGGAGGTGCTTAACCCTTTACCACACAGTCTTGAATTTTAACAACCCTTAGGCAGATGTCTTTTGAAAACACTCTGGTCACCAGCATTTTCTCCTTTTCCCACAAGGTTTTCCACACTGTTTAAGGATAAATTTCTTTGAACAATATTTAACCTGTCTACTACAAGTGATTTCAATTAGGTCTTGTCTAAAATTTTGTTGTCTAGTAAAGAGTTAGAAATAAATGAGCCATACTCTGTGAAAAAGGGCTTAATGCATCTGCGAAAAGTATTGACCAAGGTCCGCCTGCAGTTTGCGCAGGCTGACCTTGGTCTTACCTTTTCGCTATTGGTCAAGTTTCTGTATGTCAAAGGACCATTCTACCACATGATTTAGTCACTTGTTTGACACAATGGGTTTTATGGATCCATGATCATGTGATGACTTGCTTTGTTTCATGCATCATGGAGATGCATTAAACCCCTTTTGCCAGAGCATGGCTCAAATGCTCTGATAGATGGTGGAAAAGACCATCTTATAGGTTTGCTCGTGTTTTGTCAGACTGAGCTCAACTCTTTACCAAACAACAAAATTTTAGACTTGTCCGAATTGAAAGCATTTGCAGACAACAAAACAAATGCGACTTAAAAATTGGAATTTGTTTATAGATGGGTAGAAAACATTATGGGAACAGGAGAAAATGCTGGTTACCAGCATTTTCTCCTTTCCCACATGTTTTCAAAAGCCCTCTTTCTAAGGGTCATTAAAACTCAAAATTGTGTGAGTTATTAGTAAAGTAGTAAAGCAATCAATGATAACTCGTTTGTACGGTTTAGTTATCATCATCATTATTTCAGTTACCTAGTATATCATGGTGGCCAGTGCATCTATCCATGTTTTGCTGGAGTTTCTGTCACCAGTGCTGTCCACAGGATTCTTTCTATGTCACTGCCTGCTTACCCATATAGGCAGCACTGAAACAATGTTCTGCAGTGAGAGAGCAATGAATCCTGTTGCAGTAACTACCATCAATCCTCAGAAAAAATGTGGTGGAGCTAGGGATTGTAAGCAGTAACCCCTGGGTCTCAAACCCTGTACATTATCAGGCTAGGCCATCTGTTATGAGATCCGTTTAATGATTTTAAGTCTTTACCACACAACAAAATCTTAGACTTGTCCAAATTTAAAGCATTTGCATACGATGATTAAAATGTGGCTCAAATAATGGAATTTGTCGTTAATATGATAGAAAACATTGTGGGAAAAGAAGAAAAAGCTGGTTTCCAGCATTTTCTCCTTTTCCCACAATGTTTTCAAAAGGCTTCTTCAGGGTCATTAAAACTCGCGATTGTGTGGTAAAGGGTTAAAACAAGACAAACTCTTAACCACGCGACAGTTTTAAACTCATCCGCATTAAAAATATTTACAGATGACTGACAAACTCTGTCCGAAACTACAATGTCCTAGACTTATCCAAATCAAAGGCATTTGCAGACGACAAACCAAATGTGACCTAAATGGTGGGAATATGTCTATGATACCTTTCAAAACATTGTGGGGAAAAGACAAAGTGCTGGTTACCAGTATTTTCTCCTTTTCCCACAATGTTTTTAAAGGGTTCTGTCTCAGGGTTGTTAAAACTCAGGATTGTGTGGTAAAGGGTGTAAAATGGTTCAAAAGATTGAATTAATCTTTCAAAGGGTAAAAAACATTGCTGGAAAAGGAGAAAATGCATGTGAATGCATTTTTACCTTTACAGCAATGTTTTCAATAGACCTTTTTCCAAAGGTTGTTGAAACTCAGGATTATTTGGTGATGTTTTTAACTAAGTAGTCTAAAATGAAAAAAAAATTGAAACAGATGGATGATGGGATGTCTTTCACAAGGTATAAAACATTGTTGAAAACGGAGAAATTGCTGGTTACTAGCATTTTCTTCTTTATACACAATCTTTTCAAAAGACTTCTCCCACAAGTTTGCTGAAAATAAGGATTGTTTGGTATCAGTTTTAAGCTAGATCTTCCTAAAATCTTTTTTGGAAGAAATTTGATATCTCCTATGTCAATATTCTAAGGATTTGATGGATTTCTCTAACTGGTGGGAAAAAGAAAAAGCTTTCCTCAGTTGGGTTCAAGGATCACACATTCAAAACCCTACCTTGATGTCTCTGTTGACTAGCTATCTGTATGTAACTGCCACTCAGTACCCCAGATGTGCTGGTATTGATATTAGGCAGCAGCTGCTCCATTATTAAGCCTTTAGCCTTGTCCAAATCGAAAGCATCTGCAGACGACAATTTCAATGTGGCTAAAATGGTGCAATTTTTCTTTGATGGGGTAGAAAACATTGTGGGAAAAGGAGAAAATGCTGGTTACCAGCATTTTCTCCTTTTCCCACAATGTTTTCAAAAGGCTTCTTTCCCAGGGTTGTTAAAAGGCATCAATGTGTGGTAAACATTGAAACACACAAAAAAACTCATACATGGGACATGTTTGATTTTTCACATGTATTTTTGTCAATATCTTATTTTAATGGCAACCTTTGTGGACGAATTTAGATTTTTAGTTTTTGGGAAACTTCTGGTTACCAGCATTCCCCCCCTTTTCCCACTTCGATTTCAAACACTTTTCGTCTGGGTTGTTCAAACCAGGGTTATTTGGAAAAGGGTAACTGTTTGGGGATGTCCTCATTATTAAAGCATTTTCTCACAAGATGGGCACTCATTACAAAAGCCTAAGTGAGACTTTCCTAATTAGTACCCACAAAATGGATACATGTACATGAGAACAACTAAATGTTAATCAATCTTTGAATGGCAAAATATATTCCAATTTACAGCTCTGCAGTAAAAATTGAGTGTGTAATATGATAACAGAAAAGTGATAACAGCCAAAGGTGGTATGAAAACAGGTTATGACAAATTTAACAGAAAAAAAGTTCATTTAAGCTGCTTTAATATTTATAATTATACATTCCACAATCTATCTATAACTTCAAGTTTGTCTGACTGATCAGTCTTTTCAAGTGTTTGTACTAATTTTTTCTTTTTTTTCTTGCCCTTTTTCTTGATTTCAGCCTCCCATTGTGTTTTGTACATTGTGTAAAGTCTGACAGCAGCTTGGGCATCTTGAATCTGAAATCAAGAATATTACCGATACTTATTATTTCATGCTTTTTGGGAGTTTATCGAGAAATAATGGTGGATTATGGTTTGATATTTCATGGTTACAACCCGTGAAAATACTGATTTTATATTTTCTAACTCTTCGATTGAACAGTAGTTCCCGTGCACTAGTTACCTGGGCCACTCAAATGGAAGGAAATATGACATAATTTATGCTATATTTCTTGCACATTACGTAATAATGTAATGCATTGTTATGTGAGAGGGGGGGTATGCCAAAGGGAATATCCAAAAACAACTGTACTGGATTTCGATGAAAGTTACGCCAAAATAGGGGCTAGAAGCATGAAATAAATAGAATATGTGTTTTTTTTTCCGTGAAAGATCAAAATTTATTTCATCTCATGACTGGCTGTGCCACTCATGAAAATATTACCTATGATGTTCACTAGATGAAATAAATTTCGATCTTTCACCGAAAAAAAACAAACATCTTCTATATCTATACCCTTAATCTATTAAACAGATTAAATAAAGTTATTAGTCCTTTACAACACAATCACAAGTTTTAACTACTATGTGGAAGAAGCCTTTTGAAAACATTGTGGACAAGGAGAAAATGCTAGTAACCAGCATTTCCTTCTTGTCCATAATGTTTCAAAAGCCTTCTTCTCCAGGGTCACATAAACATCAAATTGTATAGCTTTCACTTGTTACACAATGAAATAAATTTGCAGCAACAAACTTGAAATAACCCTAGTAAACCATGGTCAGTCAATGTGTATCAAGATTCAATACACTTGTACATGTGAAAATATTGTGGCAAGTGGAGAAAAGGACTTTTTTCAGGGATTCATTCCTTTTCTTCAATGTTTGCAAAAGCAGTAAGATTCAACACCAGCTAGAACAGTCTTAGAAATTGAATTTATAATTCTGCAAAGAGCAATAAGACAAATGGATTTTCAAACCAATAGCACATTACTCACCAAATAGTGTAAGTTCAAGAGTGGCTACAATTCTCAAACCACATCTAATTTGTCATCTGCCAATGCGTTTAACCCTTTACCACACAATCCTGACTTTTAACGACCCTGAAGAAAAAAACCTTTACAGATCTGAGAGAGATAGTTTGTTAAAGGAGTAACTCTATACCAGACGACAAAGTTTTCAACTTGTCAAAATTAAAAGCATTTGCAGATGGAAAAATAATTGCCCAATATATCAAAGGACTTGATTGTAAAAGGGCAGAAAACACTGTGGGAAAAGAAGGAAATGTTTGTTACCCGCATTCTCTCCTTTTCCCACAATGTTTTTAAGAGCTTTTTTCTTCAGGGATGTAAAGCACAAGATTTTTTATTAAAGGGTAAAATCATTATCAGCCTGTTTCCACAATGAAGACTGTTACTGTACCCCGAGTAATACCATATTTTCGTTCCTGGTATTTCACATCTCAATTGCACTGGTTCCTAAATTCCAATGTGGTACCACAGTTAATTTTTTGTATGACTGGTATCAGTCTTCATGCGTTCATGTTTTCCGTTTGTAACGGTTTTGCTAGCTGCATTATCAAATTTGTTGTATCAAGCAAATCAAAGCCTTTACCAAAATCCATAAGATCATCAGGATGTGCAAGGAGGTAATAAAAATATATTTCTATCTATGGATGTCTGTCTTTTTCTGATAATCTTTTGTAGGACCGTATAATTAATGAATCAAATTTGTTGATATGTCCTTGGGGTTTGTGCTGTGCTTATTTGTTGATTTTCCTACCTATCTTGCACAATTTGTTATAAAATGATTGTTCTCGAAGCTATGAATTTAATTATGTATCTGTCTATAAAGGAATTCTGGTTTTTATAACTCAGAAACCATTTGCAAACAGTGCAGGCTCTGATTGGAATGCACCTATGTGTAGTCTGATCTTGACCTTCATTACTACCTATGGTCATTCTAAATCTACAGTATAAAGGTTTATGCATGTATTTCATTTATGCTTTTGTCATGCTGCTGGTCAGATAGAAGGTGATACTGAGTCATTATGTATTTGCAGTTTCATGTAGACTATGAAATAATAAAAGTAGTAGTAGACTATAAAATAATTGTTTGGTTTGTATTGGAGTTTAACGCCACTCTAACAGTTCTGGTCATATCACGGCGGTAAGTGACGCACCACATTTTTCCTGGCTTTCTCACACTAGTACTAACACAACTTTCTTTCCAAAGTCACTGACTACTTCTCTCACATGCATCAGAGGTGAGAGGCGAAAAATTGCCAGAGAGAAAGTTTCCCTCAACCGGGTATCGAACTCGCAACCACCAGGTCACGAGTCAGATATGCTAACCACTGAGCTACCCGGGCAGGCGATCATAAAATAAAGTTTCTGTGAATTGGACAGTCTTCAGTTCAGCCCTTGTACCCTGAATATCCTTCCTGAATTTATGCTTTACCTAAAACAGCAACTGGCTGATTTGCATGCCTTTATGCAGACTTACTGAGTTGTGTTCGCCATGCTGTATTTTCACAGCCAAGACTTTTTCCGTCAATTTCCTCAACCCTGGAGATTTCCCATTGAACATCTGTCTAAATGGTGGGAACATAGAAGTATCTCTTGTATCCTCCATTGGGTGATGTAGCTTTAGTACCTGTAACAGACAAATTTCAGTTTAAAAAAAAAAAGCTGTAGCTTTATTTATGCTCTTAGATAACAGATCTACTTGTACTGTAATTTCCTCTTTTTATGAAAGTCTTATCAGTTGTAGCGATGTCAGTAAGATTAGCTGATTTCTTAATCTTTCGGGATTCTAGACAGTTTGACTTTGAGTTGAGACACATTTAATAATCAACTGCTTGTGTGTTACAAACTTTTTGAGAGATAATTGGTCAGTTTATATTGAAAGTGATCTCTAGTGTAACTCTTTACCAGTAACAAAATTTTAGATTTGTGCAGACTGAAGTTTTCTTCAACCAAGTATCAAACCCACAACCACCAGGTAAGGATTTAGATACACTAACCACTGAGCTACCTGGCTGCACCGATTATAAGGTAAAGGATTAAAGTCTACGAGGATAAAGACAAACTTATGGTAAGTAAAATTGAAGGGTCCAGACTGAGTCAAGTGTTGTAATCTTACGTACCTTAAAATCATTCTTTAAAGCATGACCAATCAAAACTCTTCCTCTCAAAAGTTTTGCCACTTCACTTCTTACCTTTTTGAAAGGTTCACCTAAAATACATGTAAAGGTGCCATGATTACAGACATGTGTATAGTTAACTCTTTACCACACAATCCTGAGTTTTAACAACCCTGAGAAAGATGCCTTTTGAAAACATTGTGGGAAATCGAGAAAATGCTGGTTGCCAACATTTATTTTTTTCCCAGGATGTTTTCTACCCTATCAAAGACATATTCCATCATTTGACCCACATTTAGATTGTCATGATGTCATCTGCAAATGCTTTCAATTTGGACAAGTCTACAATTTTGCCTGTGGTAAAAAGTCAACACATTGCAATATGAGCTATTTTCAGACCTGACACAACATAATACAAACCACACAGAGAAGTAGCATTTTAGAGGAAAAGAAAAAAAAAAAAAAAATGCTTTCCAAATATATGGAAAAAAACTCTTGGAAGATGAACAAATTATCGTCATACTTAGTCTAAAGTACAGCTGTACCCTTACATAATTTTCATGAATTTTAATGGCAAGAGAGGAAAGAATGTTGTGCAAAGTACAGGAAACTCCAGTATGCATGGCTAGAAGCACCGGCCACTGCAATATAACTTATTTTACGGTTGAAAATACCAACTTTGCAACCTTTGGCCCTATGCTTTACCAAAGAGCTACCCAGCCTCAGCCAAAAGAGGGTAACCCTGTACCAAAAGACACAATTTCAGACTTGTCTATATTGAAAGCATTACTAGATGAAAAATTCAGTGCAGCTCAACTGATAGTATCTGTCTTGGACAGGTTAGAAAATATGGTGAGAAATGGAAAAGATGCTTCTTACCCAGATTTACTCCTTTTCCAACAATAGCCCTTTCCATCAGGGTCTTACAATAAAGGAACTGTGAGCTTAACCCTTTACCGCACAATGCTGCCTTTTGACGCCCCTAAGAAAGAAGCCTTTTGAAAACATTGTGGGAAAAGGAGAAAATGCTGGTAACCAGCATTTTCTCCTTTTCCCACAATGTTTTCTACGCTACCATAGAAAAATTGCACTATTTGAGACACAATGAAATTGTTGTCTGCAAATGCTTTCAATTTGAACAAAACTAAAATTTTGTCGTCTGGTAAAGAGCTAAGCGATAACACTCAACAGACACATAATGATGAATACACCCACCCAAAAAAGATTATTCATACCTTTTTTCAAATCTTCAGGACGAATTCCACTGATGTGTGTTCTATAATCTGTCACTTTCTGGGTCGGCTTAACAAATTTGTCGAAAATGTTCTCTCCGTAACGGTTGACAAGGGAAACACGTGCTAAAATACTTTCATTCCCATCTTTTACTCCAACCATTTCACAGTCCATGCCGATTATATTGGTCAACCTAGATTTGTAAAACAGGTAAAATTCCTATATTTGTTATCTCTTTACCTTCAAACAAAGAATCCTAAATTTTGACAACCCTGAAACAAGAGGGCCATGATGGTCCTGGAGTCGCTCACCTGAGCCTTTTGACCAAGCACAACCAATTTCCAACGTCTTGTGAGATATATGTATTACCAAACAATAAAATTTTAAACTCATCAGTCTGAACCTTCTGCATAAAACAAATAATACGTGGATCAAGCTATGGGACTGGTCTCTCAAAGGGGTAGAAAACATTGTGAAAAAGGGAAAAAATGCTGGATACCAGCATTTTCTCATTTTCAAAGAGTGTTTTCAAAAGGCTTCTTTCTGAGAGTCATTCATACACTAGGTTTTTCTAAGATTTCACCTAGTGACCTAGTTTTTCAGCCAACATAACACATTTTCAAACTGGTCCAAGATATCATTAGGACAAACATTCTTACCAAATTTCAAGAGTATTGGACTGAAAATGTGGCCTCTACAGCGTACACAAGGTTTTTCTAAGATCTGACTTAGTGACCTAGATTTTGACCCAACATGACCTATTTTCAAACTCATCCAAGATATTACCAAGGCAAACATTCTGAGCAACTTTAAAAGAGTATTGAACAAAAAACGTAGCCACAACAGTGTACACATGGTTTTTCTAAGATTTGACCAGGTGACCTAGTTTTTGACCCCACATGACCCATTTTCAAATGCTACTGAGATATCATCGAGACAAACATTCTGAACTACTTTCAAGAGTATTAGACAGAAAATGTGGCTTCTGGAGCTTACACAAGGTTTTTCTAAGATTTGACCTAGTGATCTAGTTTTTCACCCGTCATGACCCATTTTCAAACTAGTCAGAGATATTATCAAGGCAAACATTCTAACCAACTTTCAAGAGTACTGACAGAAAATATGGCCTCTAGAGCATACACAACGTTTTTCTTAGATTTGACCTGGTGACCTAGTTTTTGACCCAACATGGCACATTTTCGTACTATTTCAAGATATAATCAAGACAAAGATTCTGACCATTTTTCAAGAGTATTGGACTGAAAATGTGGCCTCTATAGTGTACAAAAGGTTTTTCTAAGATTTGACCTAGTGACCTAGTTTTTGACCCCGTACGACCCAATTTCAATCTTGTTCGGGATTTTATCAAGACAAACATTCTGACCAAATTTCACAAGTATCTGACTGAAAATGTGGCCTCTACAGCACACACAAGGTTTTTCTAAGATTTGACCTAGTGACCTAGTTTTTGACCCCACATGACCCAATTTCGAACTCGTCCGAGATTTTATCAAGACAAACATTCAGACCAAATTTCACAAGTATTTGACCGAAAATGTGGCCTCTATAGTGTACAAAAAGTTTTTCTAAGATTTGACCTAGTGACCTAGTTTTTGACCCCGTACGACCCAATTTCAATCTTGTTCGAGATTTTATCAAGACAAACATTCTGACCAAATTTCACAAGTATCTGACTGAAAATGTGGCCTCTACAGCACACACAAGGTTTTTCTAAGATTTGACCTAGTGACCTAGTTTTTGACCCCACATGACCCAATTTCGAACTCGTCCGAGATTTTATCAAGACAAACATTCAGACCAAATTTCACAAGTATTTGACCGAAAATGTGGCATCTAGAGCGTACACAAGGTTTTTCTAAGATTTGACCTAGTGACCTAGTTTTTGACCCCACATGACCCAATTTCGAACTCGTCCGAGACTTTATCAAGACAAACGTTCCGACTAAGTTTCATGAGGATCTGACTGAAAATGTGGCCTCTAGAGTGCACACAAGGTTTTTCTGAGATTTGACCTAGTGACCTAGTTTTTGACCCCACATGACCCAATTTCGAACTCGTTCGAGAGTTTATCAAGACAAACATTCTGACCAAGTTTCATGAGGATCGGACTGAAAATGTGGCCTCTAGAGTGTACACAAGGTTTTTCTAAGATTTGACCTAGTGACCTAGTTTTTGACCTCACATGACCCACTTTCGAACTCGTGCGAGATTTTATCAAGACAAACATTCTGACCAAATTTCACAAGTATCTGACTGAAAATGTGGCATCTAGAGCATACACAAGGTTTTTCTAAGATTTGACCTAGTGACCTAGTTTTTGACCCCACATGACCCAATTTCGAACTCATCCGAGATTTTATCAAGACAAACATTCTGACCAAATTTCACAAGTATCTGACTGAAAAAATGTGGCCTCTAGAGCATACACAAGGTTTTTCTAAGATTTGACCTAGTGACCTAGTTTTTGACCCCACATGACCCAATTTCTAACTTGTCCGAGATTTCATCGAGACAAACATTCTGACCAAGTTTCATGAGGATCGGACTGAAAATGTGGCCTCTAGAGCGTACACAAGGTTTTTCTAAGATTTGACCTAGTGACCTATTTTTTGACCCCACATGACCCAATTTCGAACTCGTCCGAGATTTCATTGAGACAAACATTCTGACCAAGTTTCATGAGGATTGGACTGAAAATGTGGCTCTAGAGCGTACACAAGGTAAAAAGTTGACGACGGACGACGCACACCGCACGACGGACGACAGACACAGCACGATCACAATAGCTCACCATGAGCACTTCGTGCTCAGGTGAGCTAAAAAGCTTTTGAAAACTTTGTGAAAAAATGCTGGTCATAAATGATGCAATTTGTTTTTTGATAGGTTATAAAATACAGTGGGGAAAAGTATAGTTGGAAAAGGAGAAAATACTGGTAACCAGCATTTTCTCCTTTTCCAAGTATACTTTTTTACTCTTTTTAAAGATTGTTACAACTTGGGATTGTGTATTAAAGAGTTAATAACTTGCCTAAGTTTGAAGTAATATCCTAAGTTTGAAGTAATGACTGAGATATAAGAAAGAGTCTCAGTTTTCATACAATGACAACTTACACAATGGGGCTATGACAAAACTTCAAGTTTTCTTCCAAAAGAGAAGAGCGACAGATGGACATTTTCAGACCAGAAAGATTGCACACACTGCTTTGTCAATGCTGCTTTTGGTCAGAATATTTCTATGTAGCAGACAGTGTAGATCTAAGACCAGACTGCATGTTTTGTGCTGTTTGATCTTTATAAATACTATCTACAAAGGCAACTCAAGTTGTGAAACATGCTTTAACCCTTTACCACAATCTCAAGCTATAGAGGATGTGAGAAAATGTTTTGTTGAAAACAAGGAGGGGGGAAACAGGAAAATGCATGTAACCAGCATTTTCTCTTTTTCCTACAATACTTCCTTATCTAACTGGTACAAATCCCATCATTTGTGCCATATTTATTTTGTTGTCTGCAAGTGCTTTCAAATCATACCAGTCTAAAGTTTTGTCATTTGGTAAAGTGTTAAGGGTTAATGCATTTAACTATACTGACTAGCAACCTAAAGTATTTACCCTTTATAAGCCTCAGGCTTTACAAGTTCATTATCACCATCTGTTGTAGTCTTGTCATTCATTATTTGTTCTTCTCCATCTGTCACAATACTTTCTGTCTGTCCTTTGTCTATGAAAACTTCATCTACATCATCAAACCAGATTTCCGAAGATCTGTAAAACATATCCCCAACTTGTGAGCTCAGCTATGAGCTATTCAATCAAGATGGACAACAAGAGTACCTCATGTGGATGCCAACACTCAGCTGTGGATGTTTGATTTTCATTGAAAATTAAAAGTAGAAAAAGGGGCATAACTCTGTCAAAAATACTTTGGTTACCTGCCCTTGTTGTATAGCTTCCCTTTTAGATAATTAATAACCTGTCAAAGTATGAGGCAAATATCTTCCGTAATAAGACAGAGATATTATAAAGTCATTATAATGTCAGTTTTCGTGCAACAACCCAGATGCCAGGGCTCATTCGGCATACCTCGGGTGATCCGGTGATCAAATCCCTCGGCTGTATCACGTAGCTTGATATGCACCTACACGGTACATTTTGCACATCTCCGGAAGCACACCGCTTTACCGTTATTGAAATTGTAAGGCTCCTCTTTAGAAAGAACGCATGAGTAAATTTTCTATCGTTATCTTTCTAAGAGTATTTCAGTCGGCAAACAGTTTGTACATTCAATTTTTAGCGTGGTTTATCAATTCCGTTAGGAGCTTTCATCGACAGATCGATAGAAGTGAATAACTTCACAGTGGTTGTTCATGTCGTTGCCAAGCGATCTACAGGAGCGCCGCCATGTTTAAGATCATGTGATTGGTAGTTCAAAATGGAAGCCTCCCTTATACAGACGAGGTTAGATGTAGGTACGGAATCGGCCGAGTTGTGACGAGTGGCCAGGGCTATGACACTACCTCGACATTTTCTTCAAAAACAGCTGAGCTAAAAATATTCATGCATGATGCAAAGTACAACCAATATGCAATAAAGAAAACCAACAGAATTTTCATTTTCATTTTGAGCAATATTACTCCACATTAAATCTTACCCTGCCATTTGTGAGTTTTGCAGGGAGTGTCGAACAAGATCAGCCTGCATGTTTGTACAGTTTGATCCTGTTCTACACTCTCCGCTGCTCTGCCAGTACTTTGTTATATAAACCCAATTTCAACCCAAACCTGCTAATACATTTAATGATTTTTTTTTTCTTAGCAGTCAACAATTTTCTTTCAGCAGGAGAAGGTTAAATGCAGAACAAGTTGGTACATTACTGCCTGGCTATTTCATGCCCTACAACAAATTATGTGAGTCAAGTTCTGTGAAAATGGGGCTTAATGCATCTGCGGAAAGTATCAACCCAGGTCAGCCTGTGCAGTTTGCTTAGGCTGACCTGGGCAGAAACTTTTCGCTACGGGTCAGTTTTTTGTATGTTCAAGGGTCATTTTACATCATGATTCAGTCGGTTGTTAAAAGAAAAACAAGAGGGCCATGATGGCCCTGGGTCGCTCACCTTAGTACAGTGCCTTTAAGGTTTTTCTTTAATTTGACCATGTGACCTAGTTTTTGACCGCAGGTGACCCAATTTCAAACTCATTATTATTTTCATGAAGACAAACATTCTGACCAATTTTCAAGTCCATTGAGCAAAAAATGTGGCCTTGAGTGCCCTAAAGATATTTCTTTAATTTGACCTAGTGATCTAGATTATGACCCCAGATGACCCAAATTTGAACTGGTCTTTGACTATATCAAAAGAAACATTTTAACCAATTTTCAAATCAAATGAATAATAAATGTGGCCTCTAGAGTGCCCACTAGCTATTTCTTTAATTTGACCAAGTGACCTAATTTATGACCCCAGTTGACCCAAATTCAGACTCATGTGAGATTTTACAAAGACAAACATTCTGACCAATTTTCAAGGCAATTAAGCAAAGAATGTGGCCTCTAAGAGTGCCCACAAGGTATTTCTTTATTTTGACCTAGTGACCTAGTTTATGGTTCCAGGTGACCCAAATCCAAAATCATCCGGTATTTCATCAAGACAAACATTCTGGCCAAATTTCAGGTCATTTGAGCAATAAATGTGGCCTCCAGAGTGCAAACAAGGTATTTCTTTAATTTGACCCAGTGAACTAGTTTATGACCCAAGTTGACCCAAATTAATCTTATGTGAGACTTTATAAAGACAAACTTACTAACTAATTTTCAAGGCAATTGAGCAAATAATGTGGTCTCGAGAGTGCCAACAAGGTATTTCTTTAATTTGACCTAGTGACTTAGTTTATGACCCAAGATGACCCAATTTTGAACTCAATGAACTTGTTGCGTTTTCCTTCTTTGTTCCTATGTTCGAACTTGTGACCCCCGGGGCTGGGCCAGTTTTGACCCAGGGGCATCATATGAACAAACTTGGTAGAGAGGTCCACTAGGAAATGCTACATACCAAATATCAAAGCTCTACACCTTCCCGTTTAAGAGAAAAAGAAATTTAAAGTTTTCCTTCTTTGTTCCTATCTTCGAACTTGTGACCCCCGGGGCCGGGCCAGTTTTGACCCAAGGGCATCATATGAACAAACTTGGTAGAGATCCACTCTGAGATGCAACATACCAAATATCAAAGCTCCACACCTTTCAGTTTCAGAAAAGAAGAATTTTAAAGTTTTCCTTCTTTGTTCCTATGTTCAAACTTGTGACCCCAGGGGCTGGGCCAGTTTTGACCCAAGCAGCATCCTTGGAACAAAGTTGGTAGCAGTCCACTAGGAGATGCTACATACCAAATATCAAAGCTCTATGCCTTCCCATTTAAGAGAAAAAAAAAAATTTAAGTTTTCCTTCTTTGTTCCTATGTTTGAACTTGTGACCCCCGGGGCAGGGCCAATTTTGACCCTAAGGGCATCATATGAACAAACTTAGTAGAGGTCTACTAGGAGATGCTTCGTGCCAAATATCAAAGCTCTATGCCTTCTAGTTTTACAGAAAAAGATTTTTAAAGTTTTCCTTCTTTGTTCCTATGTTGGAAATTGTGACCCCCGGGGCGGGGCCAGTTTTGACCCCCGGGGCATCATATGAACAAACTTGGTAGAGGTCCACTAGGAGATGCTACATGCCAAATATCAAAGCTCTACGCCTTCAAGTTTCAGAGAAGAAGATTTTTAAAGTTTTCCTTCTTTGTTACTATGCTCAAACTTGTGACCCACAGGGTGGGGCCAGTTTTGACCCCAGAGGCATCATATGAACAAACTTGGTAGAGGTCCACTAGGCAATGCTACATACCAAATATCAAAACTCTACGCCTTCCAGTTTCAGAGAAGATGATTTTTAAAGTTTCACCTCTTTGTTCCTATGTTCGAACTTGTCACCCCCGGGGCTGGGCCAGTTTTGATCCCAAGGGCATCATATGAACAAACTTGGTAGAGGTCTACTAGGAGATGCTTCATGCCAAATATCAAAGCTCTATGCCTTCTAGTTTTACAGAAGAAGATTTTTAAAGTTTTCCTTCTCTGTTCCTATGTTGGAAATTGTGCCCCCCGGGGCGGGGCCAGTTTTGACCCCAGGGCCATCATATGAACAAACTTGGTAGAGGTCCACTAAGAGATGCTACATGCCAAATATCAAAGCTCTACACCTTCAAGTTTCAGAGAAGAAGATTTTTAAAGTTTTCCTTCTTTGTTACTATGCTCAAGCTTGTGACCCCCAGGGTGGGGCCAGTTTTGACCCCAGGGACATCATATGAACAAACTTGGTAGAGGTCCACTAGGAGATGCTACATACCAAATATCAAAGCTCTACGCCTTCCAGTTTCAGAGAAGATGATTTTTAAAGTTTCCCCTCTTTGTTCCTATGTTGGAAATTGTGACCCCCGGGGCGGGGCCAGTTTTGACCCCAGGGGCATCATATGAACAAACTTGGTAGAGGTCCACTAGGAGATGCTACATGCCAAATATCAAAGCTCTATGCCTTCTAGTTTTACAGAAGAAGATTTTTAAAGTTTTCCTTTTTTGTTCTTATGTTGGAAATTGTGACCCCTGGGGCGGGGCCAGTTTTGACCCCAGGGGCATCATATGAACAAACTTGGTAGAGGTCCACTAGGAGATGCTACATGCCAAATATCAAAGCTCTACACCTTCAAGTTTCAGAGAAGAAGATTTTTAAAGTTTTCCTTCTTTGTTACTATGCTCAAACTTGTGACCCCCGGGGCGGGGCCAGTTTTGACCCCAGGGGCATCAAATGTGTACACTTGGTAGAGGTCCACTAGGAGATGCTACATACCAAATATCAAAGCTCTGCGCCTTCTAGTTTCAGAGAAGAAGATTTTCAAAGATTTTGCTTTTTTTTTCTTTTTGTTGCCATGGCAACCAGAGTTGTGGGTGGAAATCAATTCTTTGAACAATTTTGGTAGAGCTTCACCCAAGGAACATCCCTGCCAAGTTTCATCAAGATTGGCCCAGTGGTTTAGGAGATGTTTAAAGAAATTGTTGATGGACGACGGACGACAGACGACGGACGACGGACATAGGGCGATCACAATAGCTCACCTTTTGCACGTTGTGCTAAGGTGAGCTAAAAAAAGGCTATTATGGATCGATAATTATGTGATGACTTGCTTGGTACAATGCATCACGGAGGTGCATTAAGCCCCCTTTTGCCAGAGCATGGCTCACATGTATTACAAATTTCACAATGGAAAAACATTTGAAGGAAAGGAATCATTACCTATAAAAAGTATTTAGTTCATTTTGTACAAAGGAATTATTACTCCTTTCCCAACAAATTTTTTTATATTATCGCACTGCAAGATTGCTACTTAGAAACCTTGCGACATGGACTTGGTTATTTCTTAACCCGCAGAGGGCTGATTAACCCTTTACCACACAATCCTGAGTCTTAACCACCCTGAGAAAGAGGCCTTTTGAAAACATTGTGGGAAAAGGAGAAAATGCTGGTAACCAGCATTTTCTCCTTTTCCCACAATGTTTTCTATCACATCGAAGACAAATTCCATCATTTGAACCACATTTAAACTGCCGTCTGCAAATGCTTTTATTTTGGGCGTGTCGACAGATTTGTAGTGTGGTAAAGAGTTAAACCCAAACTTTTTTCAACCTAGAAATAAGACCCAAATGATTGCAGTATCATGGCTGCTTTTGTCTACAGTGCTTAAGCAAAGTGGACAGTGTAGATCAAAGATCTGACTGCTCCTTTTGTGCAAATGTTGTTGAGAAATGTGCCTCAAGGGTTATGATTGACATCAACACCGATCCAAATCCCAAACCTCGGGAATGACAGCATAGTTCTAAGCACACCACAAAGCAATCTTTCACACTGTGAAATGTGCAATGTTCTTCCAAGGATTATTGAAGTAGGGGAAAACTGTGCAACCCTTGCAGAAATAGGGGACATTCTCAAAATACCTGAGACATATGCACTGAAAACTATGGTTGATAGATTGACTGTATGGTGTTTAACATAATTTTTTAACATTATTTCAGTTAAATCGCAGCAACCAGCTCAGCAATTTATGTTTTCCTGTAGTTTCTTTCACCAGTACTACACACAATATTCTTAAAAAAAAAACTGCCTGCTTTCTCATATAACCATCATCAAAACAATGACCAGCAATGAGAGAGGGATGAATCCTGCTGTAAAGACCATCATCCTCGGAAAGAACTACCCCATAGTGGGGATTGAAACCAGTGAACCCCTGTCCTGTATGCTAGCAACTGCGCTACATGGGCCAGATTCCTTAAAAACCGATTCTAAAATAAATTTAACCCTTTAACAAACAATCCCGACTTTAAGTGACCCTGGGAAATTAGACATTTGAAAACACTGAAGGAAAAGGGAAAAATGCTGGTAACCAGCATTTCTCCTTTTCCCTCAATGTTTTCTTGCCACTCAGAAACGAATCCAATCATATGAGCCACATTTGTCGTCTGCAAATGCTTTCAATTTGGACCAGTCTGAACATTTTGTCATGTCATAAAGAGTCAAAAAGAAAAGTACAAGGTCCCAACTGTGTACATTATGATGGGGTATTTTTCTGATACAATGGGACAAAGTCATGCTTACTTGTCATGCCCCTTTGTCTGGATGACTTCTGTGATGACCCTCTCATTGGTAGCTCTTTCATCCAGTTTTCTGTATTTTGGATTCCTGATTTGCAAAGGATCTAAACTTTTTCTCTTTGAACTTTTTTTCCCCATTTTTTCTTTCATGACCTAGAAGATAAGAATTTCTAGATCTTTTCCATCTAAATGTGCATGTCACAACATGTAAATTAGATGCAGATTTTGCAAAGTCTGAAAAAATATTTAACAATATATATATGAGCCATGCTCTGTGAAAAGGAGGCTTAATGCATCCGCGAAAAGTATTGATCCAGGTCAACCTGCACAGTTTGTGCAGGCTGACCTAGGCCAAAACTTTTCGCTACTGGTCAATTTTCTGTATGTAAAAGGACCAGTCTACCTCATGATTAAGTCAGTTGTTAGATAAAAGGGATTCGATGGATCCATGATCATGTGATGACTTGCTAGGTACCATGCATCACAGAGGTGCATTAAGCCCCCTTTTGCCAGAGCATGGCTCATATTTAGTTTTCTCCCGACAGCTTTTCTACACTAAATCTCAGTCTTACTGGCCACTTGTGTTAAAAGCAAGAAACCTGTGTTGACCTTTTACCTATGAATCTCAAGTTTTAATAACCCTGCAGTAGAGGGCTTTCGAAAATATTGTGAGGAAAAAGAGAAAATGCCAGAAAACAGCATTCCCTGTTGAATTTTCTCTTTACCACAAAACAAAACTTCAAACTTGTCCAACTACAGCCTATAAAATCAACCCTTTTGTAAAAGGCCAATTTTAGATTCTTCCAATTGAAATCATCTGCAGTGGACATACTTCATACTGATACAGATTAAGGGTTTTTTTTAGTGTAAAAACATTGTGGGAAAAGGAGAAAATGCTGGGCTGGTAACCAGCAGTAACTATTTTCATGCTGATAACCAGTTTTTTCTCCTTTTCCCACAATGCTTTCAACAGCCTTTTTTCCATTAGGTCATTTAAACTTGGGATTGTGTGGTAAAAGGTTAAATGCAGCTAAAATGATGGAATTTACCTTTCAAAGTAGAGAAAATATTGTAGAAAAAAGTATAAAATTGCTGGTTTTCAGAATTTCCTGCTTTTCCTATACTGTTCTCAAAAGTTTTCTTCAGCATGGTTGTGAAAACTCGAGATTGTTTGGTAAAAGGTGAATGCATATTTGACTGTAACAACTAAATATATGAAATTGACTTTCTCAGTCTTGGGGAAAAAAAGTGATCTTTTAACCTTTTACCACATAATCCCTACTTTTAACAACTCTGTGGAAAAAGCCTTTTGAAAACATTGTGGGAAAAGGAGAAAATGCTGGTAACCAGCATTTTCTCCTTTTCCCACAATGTTTTCTACTCTTCCAAAAACAATTTTCAATTTTTGAGAAACATTTATTTTGTTGTCTGCTAAAGTTTTCAATTTGGACTGGTCTAAAATTTTGTCGTTTGGTAAAGAGTTAATTCTACACAATACAATCCTAAGTTTTAACAACCCTGAAGAAGAAGGCTTTTGAAAACATTGTGAGAATAGGAGAAAATGCTGGAAAACAGCATTTTCTCCTTTTCTCACAATTTTTTTTTATTCTTTCATAGACAGAAATTTTAATTTACGCTACATTTATTTCATCTTTGTGCTTTATGCTTTGAATTTTGTCAAGTCCAGAATTTCGGTCATATGGTAAAGAGTTAACCCTTTATTTGACCTAATTTTAAAGCAAAACAATCTTGAGGAAGATGGTATTTGAAAACATTTTGGGAAAGTAAAAGGAGGAAATGCTGGTAAACAGATTTTTCTCTTTTTTCCCCCACAACATTTTCAACCCATTTTACAGACAAATCCTGTCATTTGAACCACAATTCAACTGTAATATCTCCTTATCAGACAGTGTAGATCAAGATCAGACTGCACATTCTGTGCAGTCTGATCTTGATCTACACTGTCCGCAAAAGAACCTTGAGTCACACTTAGCAGCCTAGGGGTTAATCTAATGTATTGTTTTCATTTTTCTTCCTTTTACCAATTCCTTCATTTTTTGGTGGATTAACTCTCTGCTTGTAATACTTACCATTTGCAGTTTTCTCCAGTTTGAAGTGGCTTCAACCATAGATTTTGGCAAAATAATTCTTTCTTGTTTCTCCTTTTCACCTGAAGCTTTATTTTCAGTACCTTTTGCTGAATCATCCTCTACACTTATATGTGACTTTAACACTTTTGCATTTTTCTTGAGTGCCATCTTTTTTTCTCTCATAGCTTTTCTTTTCTCTGCTTGCTTTTTATGTTTATGTAACTGTCTGATTGACTGGGGTCTTTTAATCTTTTCAAGTTTTTGCTGCACAATGTCAGCTCTGACAGCATTGTCAGGAGGGATATCATTTGCACTTGTATTACCTACCACTTCATCTGTTTTGTGAGTGGTAGTATTTCTGCTATATTTTATTCTTTTTGCTTTCTTTGGTTTGACTTGTTGTTGTGCCATATTTTTTTCAGGCTTTGCCTTTTCACCATCTTGATCCTTTAATGTTTCACTTGGTTCAAGTTTGGGCTCTGGAGGAATATTCTTTCTATTATTAACTGCTGAAAAACTTTTTTTCTTTCTGAAGTTGCTTCTTTTTTTAATTGACGACTTTGATGCTTTTTTAAGTTCTGTTGTATCTTTGGATACTTGCTGTCTGTTAGAAGGTCTCTTCTGTGCATCAGTGCTTTTTTTCATCTTCATTGCTGGTGGTGAGATAACCTATATTTAGACAAAACAGAGAACAGAGTTCAAGTAGATATAATGATTACACTTAACTCTTTACCAGACCATTAACTTTTATACTCATCCAATTAAAAGGGTAAACAGATTGAATATGACTCAAATGATGGGTTTACTAGCACTTTCTCCTCTTTCCCATGTTTTGGAAAACCTTATTCCTCAGGGTCATTAAAACTTGAGATTGTTTGGTACAGGTTTAACTCTTTATCAAATGACAAAATTTGGACCGGACCGTGTTAAAAGCATTTGCAGATGACAAAATAAAGGTTGCTAAATGATGATTTCTCTCTTCAGTCGAAGCATTTTCTCCTTTTCCGACAAAACTTTCAAAAGTCTGCTTTCTTAGGATCGTTAAAAGTCGGGATAGTGTGGTAAAGGATTAAATAATATACTCAGTGTTTCTGCTAGCCCCTGAATTTTGGGGGGGTCATCTGTGACACCTTAGACACCTTGTTAGGAATTTTGGGGGTCATTCAGAAATTTTAAGGGTCATGGTCTGTAACCTTTTAACTTTTTTCACATATTGTTTCTTTTTGTAGAGGTCACATAATACTAAAAGTTTTATATGACAGTGTGGTATTAAGCTAAAAGTAAACAAGAGGGCCATGATGGCTCTGTATTGCTCCACTGGCTAATATGTACAAACCATACACACCAAACATTACAGCTCTAGGCCTAAAGGCTTCTAACAAGAAGACTGATAAAGTTTCGATATAAAAGCCCACTTGAAAAATATGACTCCAGGGTGAGTCCATTTTTTACCAATGATTACAGTTTCATGCTATAATTATGAGCCAGAATTAACTGAATCCTGGTTGAGGTCAACAAGATATCCACATACCAAGTAATACATGTATAGGACTAGGCTGTAGGGCTATGAACAAGATTTTCAGTTTCCTTATTAAACCATGATGGGGTTTAATTCAATTTGAACAATGGCTAAATTCTTAACAAATTCAGAAGAGATCCACTAGATGAAGCTTTATGCCAAATTTGGTAGCCCTAGACCTTACAGCTAAGAACAAGAAGATTTTTAAAGTTTTCACTATAAAAGTCCTTGTAATTCTTGTGACCCCTGGGACAGGGCCAATTTTGACCCAAGGGCTATAATTTGTAGAATCTTAGTAGAGGTTGATTAGATGAAACTTCATACCAAATTTAGTAGCCCTAGGCCATATGGTTTAGAACCAGAATATTTTCAAAGTTTTCCCTGCATAAGCCTATGTAAAACTTGTGACCCCCAGGGTGGGGCCAATTTTGACCCAAAAGGTTGTAATTTGAAGAATCTATGTAGAGGTCTATTAGATGGAGCTACATGCCAATTTTGGTAGCCCTAGGCCATATATTTTCAAAGTTTTCCCTGTAGAAGCCAGCACCCCAAATAAGCTGCATATTTGCTTATTTTACGGTATTTTAGAACAGCAAATACGCAACAAAACTTAATTTAAAGTGTAACAAATACGCACGTGTTTCTCAAGATACGCAATTTGACTGATTTTCATTGCGTATTTGGCAGATATATGGGCTTTAATAAGTTACAAAATTAGTGTCAAATGTGAAGTACGCATACGGCTCTGTTTATCACAGCTAATCAAACTGGCATTTTATGAAAACGTGATAAAAGTGGATGTTATATCCTTAACTGCGCCCGGTAATTATCACGTGCATTTACGCGACGTGCACAACGTTACGTCATGCGCATTTTCTATAACGTCACTTCCTTACGGTTATATTGTTTTGATTTCATAATTATTAAATCTGTAGAATGGATCAGACGGGTTATTTTCTTGAGTCATAACATTGGCAACGAGGATGGGATGAAATACTTTTTGATGAATCAAAATAATTATTGCAATGGGAGAACGCATTACAGTCGTAACAGAAAGTAGGAATTTGAGAGCAACTCAATTTATTCCTGATGGGGATCAAATTTCAGTTGGAAGCCAGTGGGAAAATTGGCATGAAGGCATTGAGAGAGAATTCAGATTTTTCAGGATAACTGATCCAGAGGATAAGAAAGACGCTTTGATTATTTATGGAGGAAAGGAAATTGCAAGATTGGAGAAGAGTTTGCCAAATCCGGAAAACACTGAGGAACGACGATTAGACCAATATGAAAGGTTAAGAGAGAAATTAAATGACTATTTTGCGCCAAGGAAGAATAAACATTATGTGAGATATATATTTTTGAAGATGAGACCATATAAAGATGAAACGACTGTAGCATATGCTACTAGATTACAAGAGAAAGCGCACGATTGTGAATTTTCGAATGAAGATGATAGAATATTGGAACACATAATTCAAACCACGGAGAACCAGTCATTAATCAAGAAAGCTATCAACAGGAAATGGTCGCTACAGGAGATGTTATTAGAAGTTCATCAGCTAGAGGACACTTTAGTGCAGGTTACAGATATGACAGAGAAGTATGATCACAGAGAAGTAGCTAAGGTGGAAAAAGGAAGAGACAAAAGAAGAGATGTAGGTAACTATAACAAGCAAGGAAAACATCGCCGACAATGTAAGTACTGCCATTATTTTCATTCTTTTGATCGACGTGAGGATTGTCCAGCATATGGAAAGCAATGTAATGACTGTCAAGGCTGGAATCATTTTGCTAGTGCATGCACAAAAAGATCTAGATATGCAAATGGAGCTGGTAATGGCAGAAAAGGTGATGATTTAAGTAAGAGCAAATACAGACAAAAACAGAAGAGGAAACCTCGAAATATTAGGACTGTAGATAGGGATGGTGATAGAGAGTCATGTATAAGTTCTGACAATGAATCAATCTCTGATGAAGAATTTTTCTTGAACACAGTCCATAATATCCACAATGTGAGGAAGTTTCGAATTCGCAAGTTAAGTGATCATTATAAGACTGTCCCCGTAATGTTAGATGATGTATTAGTAAAAGTAGAACCAGATAGCGGGGCTGATGTTAATGTGATGGATGAATACCAATATAGAGCATACAAGCATAGAACACAACAGAAAACATTCTTATCGCAAAGTAAAGCAAAGTTAAGTACATTGCAAAATAGATTGTTCGTGAAAGGAGAATTTACTACCATTGTACGTAATCAGACACGTGGGTGCCAGACCAAATTCGTGGTAATCAAAGGAAGGATTAATTCACCTCCATTATTGGGAAAACAAACTCTCACTGAACTTGGGATGTTGGAGATCAAGGCAGATGGAACCTTAAAGAAACCAAATGAGTTAAGAATTAGGAATGAGGATGTCAAAAGTGTATCATACAACCAGCAAAAGCAACCAGCAGAAATTGCCCAGCTACTAGAGAAACATCAAGGGGTATTCCAGGGTATAGGAAAAATTACAGACAAGAAGAATAGTAACGACTTTACAGTGAAATTTTCGATGAAACCAGATGCAGTACCGGTCGCACAGAAACCAAGACCAGTGCCATATTACCTGCAAGATCCATTAAAGAAATGGTTAGATCAGTGCCTGGAGGAGATATTTTCGAAAGAGTTCAAGGTGATGAAGCAATAACTTGGTGTTCTCCATTAGTAGTTCAACCAAAACCTAGATTCTGTGATGTCGAGAAAGAGAAATTAGAACCACATATGATACGTGCCAGTGTAGATTTAAGGATTCCTAATAGGTCGATGGAAAGAAATAGAATTTTACAAGCACCGGTTGTTGAAGATTTTACGTACATGTTCCATGATTGTACTATATTTTCGAAGATGGACCTCAAACAAGGATACCACCAGTTGGTGCTTGATCCACAGTCGAGACATATCGCGACGTTTAGCACACCATGGGGAAATATGCGACCAAAGAGACTTATATTCGGAGCAAAATCATCACAAGATCTGTTTGACGAGGCTATGTACAGAATATTTGGAGACATTCCGAAGTGCTTGAATCAACGAGATGATATTCTAATTGGAGGAAGAACGGTTGAAGAACATAATAAGACACTTGAAACAGTTTTAAAGAGGGCCAGCGAATTTGGAGTGACATTCAATAAGGAAAAGTGCCAGTTTGGAGTGACTGAACTCGAGTTTTATGGATACAAATTTACAAAAGACGGACTTAAACCGACACTGGACAAAGTGAAAGCTGTTAAACAATGTAAGCCTCCAGAATCAAAAGAAGCCGTGAGAAGTTTTCTGGGTATGATTGGTTATCTATCAAAATTCATACCGAGATATTCAATTTTAACAGCACCGTTACGCATGCTAACAAAGAAAGAAGTTCCGTTTGTATGGAAACAAGAACAGCAGGAGGCATTCCAAAAGTTAAAAGACAGTATAACAGACGAAAACACAATAGCATTCTTTGATCCTAGGAGACCGATTATTGTTCGGGTAGAAGCAAGTTTTCATGAAGGCTTATCAGCAGGTTTATTCCAAAGGACAGCAAAGGGCTTACAACCAGTACATTTTATAAGTAGATCCATGACAGAAACAGAGAAAAGATACAGTCAGACGGAGAAGGATGCATTAGCAGTAAAATGGGCGAAAAACCGATTTAGGATGTACTTACTTGGGGCACCGAGATTTAAGATCATCACAAGCCATAAGCCATTGATACCGATGTTCAATAAATCGAACATTAAATTACCACCAAGAATAGAGAAATGGGTAATGGACATGCAGGATGTTGATTATGAGTTAGTGTATGAACCAGGAAAAGATGAAGCAGACCCATTAGACTATTTATCGAGACACCCTCTACCGGGTACGGAGAGAGATGATACAGAGCAGGTTATACGTCAAGTGATAGAAGCAGAAAATGCTTTAATATTGCCGAACATAGTAAATAAAACCCGTAAAGACAAGATACTGCAAGACGTAATAGACAGAATTCTGAACAACGACTGGGAGAAATACAAGAGAAGACAAGAAATAGTGCCATTTTACATGGTTAGAGATGAGTTATCTGTATGTGAAGGGCTTTTACTTAGAGGAAATCAGATTGTAATGCCAGAATGATTACAGAGAGGTTTAGTGAAAACAGCCCACAATCTTGGTCATTTTGGGAAGACAAGAACAAAGCAGATGCTAAGATCGAAATATTGGTTCCCAGCAATGAATGCAATTGTAGAAGAAATGATTGACAAGTGTGTAAATTGTCAAATTACAACAAAAGAGCATAGAAAAGAAGTAATTAAACCATCAGAGATACCGATGAACCTTGGGCTACAGTATCTGTGGATTTTGGTGGACCATTCCCGGATGGTCACTACAATCTCGTAGTCATAGACAAACGTACTAGATATCCAGAGGTTGAACAAGTCTATTCGACATCATTTAGAAGTACAGCAAGAAAATTGAGGAAAATATTCTCAACACACGGAGTTCCTAGACGGTTGGAATCAGATTCAGGCCCACCATTCAATTCAGAAAAGTTCAAAGACTTTGCCAAAGAAATGGGGTTCGAACATCATAGAATTACACCACATCATCCTAGAGCCAATGGAGAAGCCGAGAGTTTTATGAAATTGTTGAACAAGACCGAGCAGATAGCCCATAGTCAAGGGAGAGAGAGCCAGGATGCTATATACGACATGTTGATGGGCTACAGATCAACTCCACACCCGGCAACAGGTGTCAGTCCATACAATGCATTGATGAGAAGGGAGATCCGAACCAAATTGGATCACAAACCAAGAAATATTCAGATACCGGAAATGGAAATCCAAATTACTACAAATGACCGGGAATATAAACGAAAATGGATCACCAGTGGTTGCCGACAGAAAGATACACAACACAAAATTGTGCCAGGTGACGTAGTGCTACTACAACAAAAGAAGCGAAACAAGTGGTCTACAGCATATGAAAGCGAGCTGTATACTGTCATCAGGGTTGACGGATCAAGTATAGCTGCTAGACGAGCCAGTGATGGGAGAGAAGTGTATCGAGACGCCACGCAATTCAAATTAACAAAGAACTTCCTGATAGATAAACATTCTGAAAATTGGCGAGAAAAGTTACTTGGGAAGATGAGAAACCGTGACAAGTCTACAACAAATCAAGAACTAAACAATCAACCCATGATACGAGGTACAGACCAGAGGGTAGAGAACTACACCAGACGACAGATGCCTGAACGGAACAGACGACTACCGGCTAGATATAGAGACTAGATAACCTTAAAATCTTGTATTAGCCTAATATTTATAAAAGAAAGAAGTGTGATAAGGAACACTGATACGGATAGGAATAGAGCTAATAGTGATTAACCGCGAAAGTGAATTATTTTAGGTTAATGCATATAATTACTTTATGAATGATAGTATGGACTTGAGAGACAATTACTTGATTAACCACTAAATTTCATTTCATTAATCCATTTTCCATTATTTATTATCATTTTCTTTTCTTATTTTTTTTTATTAAGAAATGGAGAGATGTTATATCCTTAACCGCGCCCGGTAATTATCACGTGCATTTACGTGACGTGCACAACGTTACGTCATGCGCATTTTCTATAACGTCACTTCCTTACGGTTATATTGTTTTGATTTCATAATTATTAAATCTGTAGAATGGATCAGACGGGTTATTTTCTTGAGTCATAACAGTGTTCATCCTTTTATCTAGTGTAAAATGACAGGTTTTAGTGTTACCTGCTACCCTAATTGAAAAATTCATATGAAACGATGCAGAAATACTTCTCCAAAAATTTAACTGACATTAAAAATCGGACGCTGAAAAAAAGCGAAAACCCATGACACAACAAAGGTCAGTTTGATGTCGTCCGATCAGAGGCAATTTAATCTGTCTTTAGTCTTTAATAATGAATTTAAAGAGCGAATTTACACAAATCTGTATAAATCAAGAAGTGAAAGCCAAAATATCTGTTTTGTAGTGAGTAAACACCATTGTTTGTGTTATGAAATAAAATTACATGTATATGACAACCTACGAATTAGACAGGGGAGGGTGGAATTTAGGCCCTCTTGTTTTACAGTGTTAGCACTGGAAGAAGTGTTAAAGAAGGTATTGGTCATTCATAGGTGACCTTTCTTTTCTTCCTTTTTCACTATGTTCTAGTATGATATATGAAAGACAAATCCAGTCATTCAAGCTACATTTAATTTGTCGACTGCTACTGATCTAAATACAATAATTTTGTTTGGAAAACTGTTAAAACCTTGTCTGTGTCCATTTGTTCATAATGACGACCTGCATGCTTGGGCTGCAAGTTAAAATTCATCTCTCCATCTTTCTGATGATCAAGTGCTTGGAAATACTGAGCAGTTGTAACCAAGGTATCCATATTTTAACAACACATTTTCTTTTCATACTATGCTCAGCATATAACAGATAAAAAGAATAAAATAAAATTGCCATATTTTTCAATAAAATCTTATTAGCTGCACACTATATAAAATAAAAAAAAAAGTTAACTTTATGGGATTGAAATATACTATGTTCAATTATGGGGTAAAACTCGATTTTTACGCTACCATTAGAATTTTCTTGCTTAAAAATTTGCTGCTTAAGCAAAGTCATTTCATTTTACCCCTGCCATTAAAAAAATGATGCTTAAATACTCCTTTGCTCAAAAAATTATCTGGGGCTCTGAGAAGCCCATGTAAAACTTGTGATGCCCGGGGTGGAGCCAATTTTGGCCCCACGGCTATAATTTAATGAATTTAAGAAAAGGTCCATCAGATGAAATTACAATACATGCTAATTTTGGTAGCCCTAGGTAATATGGTTTAGAAGGAGATTTGCCAAATTTGGTAGCCCTAGGCCAAATGGTTTAGGACAAGAAGATTTTTAAAGTTTTCACTATATAAACCTATGTAAATCTTGTGACCCCTGGGGCAGGGCCAATTTTGACCCCAGGGCTATAATTTGAAGAGTTTTTGTAGAGGTCTATTAGATGAAGGTACATGCCAAATTTGGTAACCCTAGGCCTTAAGTTATGGTTTCGGACAAGAAGTTTTTTTTAAAGATTTTCAATATCTCAGTTTTGTTGCCATGGCAACCAGAGTTTTAATAGGAATCAAATTCTTTGAAGAGTTTTTGAAGTGGGCCATGGGAGGATCATTTCTGTGCAGTTTCGTTAAAATCTGATGGGCATTTTTAGAAAAGAAGATGTTTGAAATAAAAGTTAACCCACGCACGCACAGACGGTCACAGGACGGACACAGGGCCATGACATAAGCCCGCTGGCCTTTGGCCAGAAGAGCTAAAACAAGAGGGCCACTGGCCCTATAGAGCTCACCTGAGTAAAGTCATCTACAGTTGATAAAGCTGAAGAGATCCTGGTTTTAATGATGAAAAACACATAAGTGTAAGTCACCTACTTTTTGAACCAGTGTGACTAAATTCCAAACATGTCAAAGATATCATTAAAAAAAAAAAAAAAAAAACATTCTGACCAAGTTTCATGAGTATCAGACTGAAAATGTGGCCTCTACGGTGCACACAAGGTTTTTCTAAGATTTGGCCCAGTGACCTACTTTTTGACCAGATGTGACCCACTTTGGAACTTGTCCAAGATATCATCAAGGCAAGCTTTCTGACCAAGTTTCATGAGAATCAGGCTAAAAATGTGGCCTCTAAAGGGCACACAAGGTTTTTCTAAGATTTGGCCCAGTGACCTACCTTTTGACCAGATATGACCCAATTTTACACTTGTCCAAGATATCATTGTGACAAAAAATCTGACAAAGTTTCCATAGTATCAGGCTCAAAATGTGGCCTCTAGAGTGCACACAATGTTTTTTCTAAGATTTAGCCCAGTGACCTACTTTTTGACCCGACATGACCCAATTTCGAATGTGTCAGAGATATCATCAAGACAAAGAATCTGACCAAGTTTCATAAGTTTCAGGCAGCTGGCTGAAAATGTGGCCTCTAGAGTGCACACAAGGTTTTTCTAAGATCTAGCCCATTGACCTGCTTTTTGACCCAACATGACCCAATTTCAAACTTGTCCAAGATGCTATCAAGACAAACATTCTGACCAAGTTTCATCAGTTTCAGACTGAAAATGTGGCCTCTAGAATGCACAAAATGTCAGTGTTCCCACTCACATCTCATTTTGGGAGTGCATGCGCTCCCTGGAATACAAGATTGGGAGTGCAAGAGAAATTCTAGGAGTGCACTTAATATTGAGAATTTTAGAGCATCTATGGAGGACAGCAAGGCTCTGTTGTATTGAAAATTTGTTTTGATGAATCTTACTCTGCAGTCAGCTGCTCTTGAAAACAATATGGGTAATTTAAAAAAAGAAGACGCTTATTATAATTTCCTTACTCACGGGACCAGTTTCAGAGGGACAACTTACAGCCTGACGGCCAGCAGAATTTTCCATTTCACTGTCAATTTCAGACACTAATTAGCTTTCACTTATTGTTTTATAGAGATATTTATGTAAATTTACTGTTCAAAGTCATTGATAAAACTGAATAGACTGTTTAAAATGCCTATGATCAGACGATGTCAAACCAATTTTTGTTGTGTCATGGGTTTTCGCGTTTCTTGCAGCGATCTTTTTTTCATGCCTGTTAAGTTTTGGAGTAGTATTTCCGCATGATTTGACAGAGATTTGTCAATAAGAATAGCATGAACTTCAAAACCTTTAATTTTACACTAGAAAAGCGTATTGATACCAAGTTTGATTAGCGGTAATAAACAGTGACTTTCACACTTGTTAACTTGTCCCAACTGGCGCCACTGGTGATCGACAACGGGAGCCCTGAAATCTGTGTGTGCATGCACGTTTCACTTCATATTTCTGTGCGTGATTATTCAATTCAGTGCGTGAATCATGCACATATGTGCATGAATGGGAATCCTGAATGTTTTTCTAAGATTTGGCCCAGTGACCTACTTTTTGACCTGACATGACCCAATTTCAACCTTGTCCAAGATATCATCAAGACAAACATTCTGACCAAGTTTCATAAGTTTCAGGCTGAAAATGTGGCTTTTAGAGGGCACACAAGGTTTTACTATGACTTAGCCCAGTGACCTACTTATTGACCCGACATAACCCAATTTTGAACTTATCCAAAAAAATATCAAGACAAACATTCTGACCAAGTTTGACAAGTATAAGACGGAAACTGTAGCCTCTAGAGTGCACACAAGGTAATTGTTGGCGCCTGGACGACGGATGATGCATGACGGACGTTGGACACAGCACGATCACAAAAGCTCACCTTGAGCACTTTGTGCTCAGGTGAGCTAAAAACAATGACCTTGAAGAAATTCAGTGTCTATTCTGGGATGTGCAATAGCAGGATTCACGCTATAAATTTTTTTCGGATCCTGCATAAATTGAGTGACAGTCCTATATTGTGAAAAATAAACATTTAAGAAGTCCCAAAACAAAGAGTTTACTCTTGCCGCTCCGAAAATACTGTTGTTTTGAATAAAATGGCATCACAGCCAAAGGTGTTTTGCAACATACATGTATTATGTCCATTAGAGTAAGCTCCCTTGTCAGGACGTGGGTCAAAACAGCCCACTCCCAAAATTGACCTAGTCCAAAATGGCCCTTTCCACTTTGAGTCTTAGACTACTGTTGCAATGAATTTCATCAGAATGAATTTTTTAACTGACTCTTATCTATTTTTGAAAAGGGAATTTAATTTCTAGAGATGGATACTCCAGCTGTCTTCTGACATGTAAACAAGTCAGTAAGTCTACTGTACAGTCTTGGACAGGAATAAATGTATGCTACATGAGCTATATGGTTTTTACCTGTTCAAAAATTGTCCGGCCTATTTTTTGAAAATCTCCCCTAATTTTAGATGGAGGGAGGGAAATTCCCCCTTATTCACACACAATAATTTTGCATTTTAGACTAAGCAGTGTAAACCGGAAACAAATAATTCAGTGGCCGAAAGTGGATTTGATATGATTCTGTGATTAATGTCTTGACAACTTTCTAACAAATATTAGTGAATCAAATTTTTATGTTACTTTTTACTTCTGTTTTATGCTGCGTCAAGGAAGTCACTATGTATTAATTTGTTGTGTCAGCCTTTCATTTTCGGATTCACAAACGCAGACTTTCTGAAAAGCTGATATATTACATAAGTCCATGTGCTTATCAACCAAACATGCACAGTTTTGTATTGAAAAAAGCTTAGCATTTACCAAACTATATATATATTTTATATGTTCTACTGTCCCTGAAAGAGAAAGCTTGAAAAAAAAAAAAAACATTGAGGGAAACCTGCATATGTCCCTTTTAGACAATGCTTTCTATCCTTTCAGAGACAAACCTATCCTTTGAGCTTCATTAATTTTCTGGTCTGCATCTGCTTTTAAACAGAACAAGTCTAAAGTTTTGATGGTTGGTAACGAGTAAAGTGGGCAATAGTTAGATGTAATTGAACAAAACTTTCCCGAAACATTTTCCTGGTTGATTTTTTACCTATTTCCACTGCCTTAAAGGTATAAAGAGACAATTTCAGGTGACACTCTCTGAAGCTGACTTACCATGCGCCTTATACAATACTTCCTTTGTTCGCAAGGAATGAAGTGCCCGAAATTATGTTCTATCCGAAACGACAAAACTCTAAACAGCACACGACTTCAACGCTCTGTGTTTTGACTGCGGGCTGATATATTTTTTCTTATATGCTAGTCCTTCACCTTGATAAAATGAATTGAATTCTAAGAGATTGGCCGCCTTGAATGTTGAAATAATGCAAGCATAATGAATATTGCAAAGTTACACGCTTTCAGACGATGGAAGCAGCCATTGTTTCATACAATTTAAAGTTTCGTCCGCTTCATTTTCGCCCCCTTTTCATTTGTTGTGCGCGAAAGTGAATTATTCACCAACTTTGTCACCAATTCTTAAACTGTACATTTCATTGCATTTTCAGTTTTTTTCTTTGTATTTTGCAATAATTAAAAAAAAAAAAAAAAAAAAGACGCGTCGAGTCAGACGCAATAATCAAATACATCGGCGAAGGGGGTCGATGATAAACTTGAAAAGTCTGTCGCACTGACAGTCAGAACGACCACAATTCAAATGCCTCCTTTTTTCGGCATAGCTGTAAGGTGTCGCACCACTGCGAGATTGCTTCCGCGTCGTGGTGTCAAGAGTAGCCTTATAGATGTGAAATTTTGCAGAAGCACTTTTGTTGCACTGTTTCATGGAGTTGAAAGGGCTTTGTGGATAATATTAGATTTGCCTCGAATTTGGGCAGTGGAAGGCCAGTTAGATTTGTTTTAATTGTATAATGAGAGGACTATTCTGTGTCAGTGGAGGAACAAAACTTGGGATCATGGCTGTGAGCAGGTGTTTTTGAAAGGACCCAGGGTGCCTGTGTTTGTTGGGATTTAGCGAAAAACGCAAACAGTGGACATGCTGGGTTTTCTTGTTTCATATTTTTCAGAACTATGGATGTACTTTAAATACATTTGAGAGCAACAGACGGAGAAGCCATAGGTTTGCCATTAAGTGATCTGTGAAGCAGCAAATATGGCCGATTTTACTCTAAATGTGGCAAAAACCCAGTGGTGTGACACCACAAGCTGGCTTCTTGACCTATTTCTTCAGGCATCAGCCTCGAATGAATAAATACTTATTTGAGATTGGTAAAAAAATGTGGATGTGTTCAGTTCTGCGGGCCCCCTTTTTTTTTCCGAGCTGTTTCCCAGTCCATCTATGACACCAATATACATGTACACAAGTCACTTCTATTAATTGATACTCCGCAGCCCTTATTCATACCTAAGTAAATGAATATGCACCATGCTCTGACAAAAGGGGGCTTAATGTATCCCCGTGATGCATCGTACAAAGCAAAACATCAAAACATATTTAGGGATCCATGAAATTCATTCTGTCTCACAACCGACTACACATAAGAAGGTAGACCAGTCCTTTGACATACAGAGAATTGACCAGTAGCGAAAAGTTTCGGCCCAGGTCAGCCTTCGCGGACCTGAGTTAATACTTTTCGCAGGTGCGTTAAGCCCCCTTTTCACAGAGTATGGCTCATATGATAGTAGAGCATCCTTTACCTGCACTAACTAGTAATGTGAAGTTATTAATGGGTTACGTTATAGCCTACGTAGAGCCCACATATATTTTTACACAACTTTTTAGGAGCAACTGGTTCTTTCCCAACGATGATGTGAATTAATGAACATCTAATTTTGAGAAATATAACTAATTTTCGCTTTTGAACAGTATTTTCAATATTCATATTCTAGTACCTCTTACGCCTTTATTTTTGAAAGATCTGGACATCGATTGGCATTTGACCATTGGGCGTTGTTTCTAAAAAAGTCTGATTACAGCACACATTCATGGTGTTTCTGTTGCCAAGAACTGCGAGCAACACCCGTTTCAACTCTTTATCAAATAACACAGTTTTAGATTTATCCATACTGGAAGCACTTGCAGACGAATTCGGTTATCAGGGTTTTTCTCTTTTCTCATAATGTTTTCCAAGTGCCTCTTCCCTTTGGTAAACTCTTTACCAAACGAAAAATTTTAGACTGATCCTAATTGAAAACATCTGCAGACTACAAATTAAATGGGACGCAA
Source organism: Tridacna gigas (assembly GCA_945859785.2). Classification (NCBI taxonomy): domain Eukaryota; kingdom Metazoa; phylum Mollusca; class Bivalvia; order Cardiida; family Cardiidae; genus Tridacna; species Tridacna gigas. The sequence continues at coordinate 35,810,668 of OX244036.2, read as the reverse complement.
AAACTAAAAACTGCATTTGGGAGGGTAGAAAAAACTGTGGAATAAGGAGAAAATGTTGACTACCAGAATTTTCTCCTATTTGCACAATGTCTTCAAAAACCTTCTTGCTAAGGGTCGTTAAACAACGGGATTGTTTGGTGAAGGGTTTAACTTGTAAAACAACCAGATGCTTTCCTTATCTCTTTACCAAACAAGAAAAGTATAAACTTGTCCAAATTGAAAGCATATGAGACGACAACTTCAGTGTAGCTCAAGTGATGAGATTTCTATTTGAAGGGATAGAAAACATTGTGGAAAAGGAGAAAATGCTGGTTAAAAGCGTTTTCTCATTTTCCAATAATGTATCCAAAAGCCAACCCTTTTTCCGGATTGTTGAATTCGGGATTAACTATTTATTATACAACCCAGTCTTTTAACGAAACTGAGTATAAAGCCTTTTATATATATTGTGGGAAAAGGAGAAAACGCTGGTAAACAGCATTTTCTCATTTTCCCACAAGGATTTCTATCCTTTCAAAGACAAATTCCAAAGTTGAGCCATATTTAATTTGTTGTTTGCAAATGCTTTGTACTTGGACAAGTCCATACTTTGTTGTCTAGTTATTCCTTTACCACACAATCCCGAGTTTTAACGACCCTGAGAAAAGGACCTTTTGAAAACATTGTGGGAAAACGAGAAAATGCTGTTAACCAGCATTTTCTCCTTTTCTTACAATGTTTTCTACCCTCTCAGAGACAGAAAACGTAATTTTTGTGACTTTTAATTTGTCGTCTGCAAACGATTGGAATTTGAAGAAGTGTAAAATTTTGTCGTTTGGTAAAGAGTTAAGAGTAAATAAGGTCTAATCGATTCTGAGCTGTGAGACTAAACGGAATCGTGTACCAGTAAACGTCATCAATACTCAGACGGAATAGTGTTCGAGTCGGGGTGCCAACCCACGACCCCGGATTACTGGCCCTGCGAGTAACTTTTATGATCATATCAAACAATCCCGTTCTTCAAGAAAATAGACGTTGGAAACCGTTGTGGGATAAGGAGAAAATGCTGAAACTAGGCATTTTCTCCTATTCCCGCAAAGTTTTCCACCTTTTTAAAGACATCCAATCACTAGAGCCGTATATAATTTGTCATCTGCGACTTGTTTTCAGTTTGGACAACTTTAAGATTTGTGTTATGAAAATGCGTTTGAATACATTGTGGGAAAAAGAGAAAATGCTGGAAAACCAGCATTTTCTCCTTTTCCCACAATGTTTCTACCCTTTCAAAGAGTAATCCAACGACTATATCTAGATCCGTAAATAATTTGTCGCCTGCAAAGTCCTTTCAATTTGGACAAGTCTAGAAGATAATCCAACCACCACTGATAGAGCCGTACATAATAATTTGTCTTCTGCAAAGTGCTTTCGATTTGGTCAAGTCGAAGATAATCCAGTCATTATGGTATATAGAGCCGTTTATGATTTGTCGTCTGCAACATGTATTCAATTTCACGTCTAAGATTTTCTCGTTTGGTAAATAGGAAAGTAACCGTGGTAAGGCCCTTGCTTGGGAAACAGAAAATCAAATGGGATAATCTTGCGGAAAATATATGTAATTAACTTCCTTCATGTCTAGCTAAATAAACCTGACTCACCATTGTACCAGTTACACTGCGACATGAACTATCTGTACAAATACAAGGACCAAGTTTTTTTCAAGTAAGTACATACTGCTTTGTTACCCTTTTACCCTTAGGCTGCTAAGCGCGAATCAGAGCTCTTTTGCAGACGGTGTAGATCAAGATCTGACTGCACGGAACGTGCAGTCTGATCTTGAATCTACACTGTTCGATACGGTGATTTTTTTCCTCCAGCACCATGCACTTTGTATTAAATCGCAATGTTTCGGTACATACTATTAGCTGGGAATCTTCATTCTATTTATTTAGCAGTTCAATGGGTTAACTCTTTACCAAACGATACACTGTGATTTTGGGCTCGACCAAACTGAAAGCATCTCCAGACGACAAAATAAATGTGAATAAAAAGTTGAAATATAATTGTGGAAGAGTAGAAAATATGTGGGAAAATAAGAAAATGCTGGTAACCAGCATTTTCTTCTTTTCCCACAACGTTTTCAATAACCATCTTCCTCAAATTCGTTAAACCTAGGGATTGCGTTCACCGTCTGTCGCCGAACCCGTTTGGCTAAGACCAGCCCGAATAGCTCAAGTGGTGGAGCGTAGGAATTGTAAAACTCAAGTCTAAGTCCAGTTTAGGGTGTTAGTTCTAGTTTCACGGCTATTGCTCTAACATTACTAAAAGCCTTTTGGAGGAGACATTAAACCGAGGTCCCGTATGAAGATGCAACATCAAGCGCGTTAACTCTTTACCAAACGACAAAATTTTAGACAGGTCCAGATTAAAAGCATTTGCAGACGACAAAATAAAGGTGACTCAAAAATTAAAATTTGATTTGGGAAGGGTAGAAAACATTGTGGAAAAAGGAGAAAATGCTGGTTACCAGCATTTTCTCCTTTTCCCACAATGTTTTCAAAAGCTTTCTGTCTTAGGGTCGTTAAAAGTCGAGATTGTATGGTAAAGAGTTTTAAAAAAGCAGGCGTAACTTAGGTTTCTTTTTGTTTCTTGCACTATCTCTCGTAACATACATGTAAATATTAAATACGGCCTCCTGGTAGGGTCGCCCATATGAGCACCCGGCGACTACGATAAGTAAACGGATATTAATTAAATTATACCGGTAACTAGGTCGGTAACGTATGGGACTTGAGACCCAGGGGTCGCTTGTTCGAACCCCTAGCTCGGCCAATGTCTTTCCGAAGACTGATGATAGTTATTGCGACAGGATTCATGCACCTTTCACTACTGATCATTGTTTCGACGATGGTTATGTGGTAAAGCAGCCAGTAGCTTCAGTGGGAATAGGATGGTGCGAAGTACTGCTAAAAAAGTAGCATTTAACTTTTAGAGCTTTTCTTTGTCTTCTAATCAAATCAAAGCCGTAACTTCAAATATTCTAAAACTGTCCTACGCTACGGGAAAAGGGGGCTTAATGCATCTCCGTGATCCATGATACTAAGCAAGTCGTCATATAATTATGGATCCATAATAGTCCTATATTTTTTTTTATCAACCGACTTAGTCATGAGGTAGATTGGTCCTTGGATATACAGAAAATTTATCAATATCCTTATAACCTGTCATGTTTTCTACCCTTTCAAAGACAAATTTTATTATTTGAGGCATGTTGAAATTTGCTTTCTACGATATTAATGTGTAATGCTCTGATAAAAGGGGGCTTAATGCCTCTCCGTGATCCACGATACCTAGCAAGTGATCACATAATCATGGACCCACAGGGTCCATTTTGTCTGATAAACGACTGAATCATGAGGTAGACTGGTCCTTTTATGTACAGAAAATTGACCAAAAGCGAAAAGTTTCGGCCCAGGTCAGCCTGCGCGAACTGCGCAGGCTGACCTGGATCGATACTTTTCGCAGATGCATTAAGCCCCCTTTTCACATAGCATGGCTCATTTTAATGTGGCCAAGTCTAAAGTTTTCTTATGTGGTAATGATGTGAAAAAAAAAGGGACCCTTCAGTCATGCTCTCGATTCAATGTCGACCCTTCACACCATTATCTATATGTCAGATGTTTTCCGAAGCCTTCTTTTCAGGGCCGTTAAAACTCGGCATTGTTTGGTAAAGTGTTATATCCCTGTCAAGTAGGATGAGTTATTGCAAAATAGACTGTTTTTTTTTTGCGTAGCTGTAAAAGCTGAATTTTGACCTACTCCTTGGTAATAATGTAACGTTACTCGTATGAATAAATAGTATTTTGCGATTGGTAAAAAATGTGGACGTGTTTATTCAGCGGGCCCCTGCAGGCTACTTGCAGGCCCATTATGTCACCAACATACAAGTTTTGCTTAGGCATATACCTTGGGGTGCTTACTCACGTATAGTAAATGACTATAAAAGGGAATTCTCCTTTCCAGGCACTAAATGGTAATTCTTTTCAGATGCGTCACCCTATAACCCCTTTCTGATAGAGTCTACATGTATTTTCAGATACACAACTTTTAGCAAGAACTGCTCCTTTACCAAAAATGAGTTGGATTAACATGTAGTTTTGACAAGAAATATATCTAAAAAAAATCTCACTTTTCAACATTATGCAAACCGAAAAGAAATAAAAAACATTTGCTGGCGTAGTGACATTTCACTATATGGCCTCATAATGATCAAAAAAAGATTTTCAATATTTATATTCAAGTACCTCTTACGCCGTCTATATTTGAGCCATGCTCTGTAAAAAGGGGTTAAATGCATCGGCAAAGCGTATCAATTCAGGTCAGCATGCGCAGTATGCGCACGTTGACCTAGGTTGAAACATTTTGATACTGGTCAATTTTCTGCATGTCCAAGGACCAGTCTGCGTCTTGATTCAGTTAGTTGTTACACAAAACGTGTTTTATGGATCCAAAATTATGCGATGACTTGCTTGGTATAATGCATTATGGAGATGCATTATTTAAACACCTTTTTGCCTGAGCGCAGCTCATTTGTTTGAATCTTCTTTCTTGTTTCGATTTCTCAAGACACAAAACAAGAACCAACGTACAGAACAGTTTCACCTTGTTGTCTGCGCATGTCATATTCTTCAAAGACTGACTTGTCTGCTATAACGCATCACTATCCTGTACAGGATAACTGCGTAAACTAAAAACTCTGTCGCTAAAAACAAACAAGCGGATAATGGTTATACATAGTACATCTGCGGAAAAATCTAGCTTGTCTTTTGCTCACAATTTTTTTTGATAATTTCAAACGGGAAAAATAATTCTAAAAAATACCATTGTTTTCTGCAAATCTTTGCAAACAGGTTCTAATTCAGATATGAGGAAAATCGGGATTTGAACAGGATTTTTTCACAAATTTTGACAACAAAAAAATGTTCCCATCATGCTGGGCTTATACAGGGGCTATTTCCCAGGCCTATAGGGACTGTGTTTATAAATGACTGATGCATAGGTTATATGCAAGCTAACCATGGCGTTATGAATGGCACGATGTAACGTTGTTTGGAATAAACGTATACTTTATTTTGAAATTCATCTTGAAACGTAGTCCGGTTTTGTAGCCAGAATGCCAAAATCAGATACATGTATGTAAGTCCATGTATGTATTGGAAAAATGCCACCTAGCAGAAGATAATGGTTTTTTCTAGTCACGAACTGTTTACGTTGTGTAATAAGGGTAAAGTCCAAGTGTTTCATGTGCATGAAAATGAATTTCCAAAAATCTCCCCCACTTGAAATCTAGTTCGCTTTTTGATCAGGGGTCCTGCGTGGTTCAATGGTAAAGTGGAGCCTCGCTGTAAGTACTGGGTTTTTCGTGGCAGTGTCTTTGGACAAGACACTTCAGAGAACTAGCCTAGAAACCAAGAATATACATGAATATTTGAGCTGTCGTCGTGATATGACTGAAATAACGTTGAAAGGGGCGTAAAACACGATTCAATCAATTCTTTTGATTAACAACAATGACAATAACAATCAAAGCGTTGAAAGCACTGGTGTGGCATTTGTCAAAGGAGCCATTGTGTGGACTTAATAATTTGAAAAACAAACAAAAGAAATAGTTTTTCCAAATATTAACTTGAAAGACAACATATTTTATAGTCATGCATAATCCAATAGAATAGCGTGCAATCATGTAGGACGAACAAGCCCGGGCGAACAAGCCCAGTGACGAGCAAGCCCAGTGACGAACTGGTTTTGGGATGAACAAGAATGGAACCGGTTAGGAGACACAGATTATGTGTATCATTGCGCCAACAGAAGGCATAGTGGGAAAAGCTATTTTCAACAAAAAAAGAAGTTTTTCCTTAATCAGTGGCCTAATCCAATTTATTCTAATACGCCATTTTCAATTTTATATCTGAATGCAATTTACACACTTATTTGTCTGAGAAAAATTGGGTTTAATTGGGTTTACTTCCTTCGGTTCTGCACAAACTACGATACATGATTTTCAAAATGCCGTTTTGAACTCATAGAGGCATTGTCTTCGACAAATGTCACAAAAATATCATGAACGACAACAGCGACGACTACAACAACGAAAGATATCAATTCTTTGCCAGACGCCAGAAAAATGTAAACTTGTCCAAATTAAAAGCATTTGCAGACGACACATTAAGTCTGACTAAAAAATTTAAACCAGTCTTTTAAGGGATGAAAACATCGTGGGAAAAGGAGAAAATGCCGGTAACCAACATTTTCTCCTTTTTCCACAATGTTTACAGAAGGCTACTTTCTTAGGTTCGTTAAAATTTGGAATTGTGTGTCTTAAAGGATTAAGATTATTTTGAATGGTGTGTAACGTCAATATCATCAAGATTTTCGGTCTGCTGCGTAGACAGCTTACTTTTTCTTGTATTTCCCGAGTTTCACTAGTACTAGCTTAGCCCTCTGCACTGCCTTGCCTGAGGACCCTCCCATGTGAACGTTGAATCCAGCAGGAATCGATTTATGGTTTCCATGATGCTACTCCAACATTCTAAATTAGGCTGTTCAGTTTATTATCACGCTAGACTACTTAGTTCTTATACACGCCGTAAATAAAAAGTTCTTGTAAAACACCGATAATTAAAGCTAGATATATTTTTCTTTTACATTCATTTAAACAGTGCATCTTTTGGCGCTTAAATATCGGAACAGTCACTTTGCAATGGTTAATTCCGTCCATTTTTATGACATCAGATGTGACGTCATAGTGCAGATTTGAATTCGAATCCTCGTTATCGACGCTTGTTATATCTTGTTCATGTGTCATTCTCACAAGTAACGTTATTTGCAAAATTCTGGCGCGAAATATATGAATAAACCAAAAGAGGCTACGTGGCCCATCAAGAAAATATCATTGAAAAAATATTTGAGCCATGCTCTGTGAAAAGGGGCTTAATGCATCTGCCAAAAGTATCGACCCGCAGTCCGCGCAGGCTGACCTAGGCCGAAACTTTTCGCTATTGGTCAATTTTCTGTATGTCCAGGGATGATTCTACCTCATGATTCAGTCAGTTGTTAAAAAGTAGCTATCATTGATCCATAATTATGTAATGACTTGCTTGGTATCATGCATCACGGAAATGCATTAAGCCTATTTTGCCAGAGCGTGGCTCATTTTTTCTTGCCTTTGTCTTTCTTCTACACTGATGATTTGCCAGCTATGGCCTTAATGAATTCAGTGATAGATCTAGGTCCTTTTTTTTTTTAAAAGTTCGGCGAGATTAAAAAAAAAAAAAGTCGGGATAGCTCTAAACATCTCCAATCCAATCCCATTCTTTCAACATTTTCTGTCGGTTATTGTTTCGACGATGATAATGTGCGAAAGCAGCCAGTGGCTTAGGAAGAGAAATGTGTGAAGTAGATCTACTGCTAATTTAAAGAACTCCAGAAAAGCATAGATTTACTGGCTGCCACGATATAGTCTGTAGATTAAATAATGTTGAAAACAATGTAAAAGATCAATCAATCAATCAATCCAGTTCAGTTCAATCAATTCATTCGACCGACCGACCGACCGACCGACCGACATTAAACACTCTCGTGTTGAGCTTTAGGTGGGTAACGCACGTGGGGTGTTTCCTTATAAAATGCACTTGGGGTGTTTCCTTATAAAATTTAGTGCGCGTATAGGAAAGGTTAAGAAAAATTATCAATGGGTATTACCACAGGACAAATTTTACGTGCATACAAATTAAAAGCACTTGCTGACGACAAATTAAATCTGACTCAAGTGATGAACCTTGTCTCTGAAAGGGAGAGAGCATTGGGGGGAAAAGAGAAAAGGCTGTTACCAGCATTTTCTCCTTTTCCAACATTGTTTTCGAAAGCTCCTTTTAGTTGTCAGGGTCATTTGGCACGGGGTCCAATTATCATTATTGTTTCTGTTTCTTTTCAGAATACCTAACAAAGAGTGTGGAACAACGGACTAGGTATCCAACAACTGTTACAGAATGCACCCTGACAGAATGCAAAGTATAGTGAGATACCTGTTTCTGTTTGGGATTCTGCTGAATCTTGTTACCGCACAAAGCGAACTTTCTCCCGGATTCTCAGATGAAACTAAATGTAAGGCAACAAGTCTAAGTAAATACAATGTTGAACGTCAGTGCAAACACAAAGGTTATGCCATGGACTGTTCGGGTATTGGTTTGGATCGAATTCCGAGAGAGTTTCCCTCGCCGGGTCGCTTCACGCAACCAATGTGTTTACTTGATTTAAGTGGTAATAAACTAAAGAATGTGACACGTGAAGTATTTGTAAATGTCACGAGTATCAAGTTTCTTTATCTCTCAAATAACAATATTAGCTTCTTGCAAGAGAACGCATTTTCTAACTTAAGTAATCTTATTTATCTCAACTTGTCCTCGAACTCTCTGACATGGGCTAAGGACAACCACAGCTCATTTGCTAAAGATGTATTCAAACCTCTAGAGAGCTTGAGATACATTAATCTGAAAAATAATAGTATCCGTACCTTTGACGGCCTGGATGAAGAACTACAATACCTGAAATCGCTAGAGGCGTTGTTTATTAATGGCTGTAAACGGTGCAAGTTTGGGAAACACATTAAAAAATTAACGAAGTTAAGAATACTCAATTTTGCAGGTCGGTCAAAGGAATCTTGTAAAATGGAAGAAGTAGCTAATGATTTATTTGAACATTTCAATGAAAGTCGTATAACAAACCTTTCGTTGTCCTCTTGTCATATCACAAGTATCCGTAGTGGCGCATTGCAACCTTTTAACAGGAGTCTCGTGTATCTGGACATATCTTACAATAAACATCTGAACTTTACTGGGATGCACGTAGCTTTGGGAGGTCTTGTCAATTCAACCAAACTTAGGACACTAGATGTGAACAGAATTCATAAGCAATCTGAAAGAAGTACAATGTTGAAAATGGAGCATATCGAAAATCTCCGCTCACTCCGAAATCTTACAATACTTTACATGGACCTGAATAAACTAGAGGTGATCGAAACTCAAATTCTATCTAAAACACTCCTACCTGCTTCACTTGCGGAATTGACTTTATCCGGAAATCGACTGGCGCCCGGAAACTACGTTAATTACTTCTGGCATATGTTTGGACTTAAGGAATTGGATCTTTCTCGACAACATATCACTTACGACCCATATTACAACAACCACTTCGAACCAAATGAAAACCAATTACAAAATAGTACGTGTTCGCTTTCGCAACCGGATCTAACCGTTAGGTTACCGCCAGATATTCAGCATGTAAAATGGAGCTACAGTTTCTTAAGTTTTGAGGTATACGCGACATGTGTGTTAAATGGTGAGAATTTACAGTCTTTGGATTTTTCGTCTAACTTTATTACAGTTCTAAAAGGTCCTATAGACGGTTTGCAATCGTTAGCCTCTCTTGATTTATCATATAACTTATGTAAAAATATCTCGAAGGGCTTTTTTACAGGATTCAAGAACCTGAAATATCTGAATTTAAGCTACAACCAACTTGGTGTTTCGCTGGCCTGTGTAGGTGGTCGTCACGTCTTTCAGAATTTGACAACACTGGAAAATTTAGATTTATCGAATAATAAGATTACTACTCTTCACAAGGACATCTTCATAGACCTTACTGAATTAAGATATCTTAATTTAAGTAACAATAATCTAGATATATGGAACATAAATTTGTGGGCTTCTAACTGTTTAAGGTTCCTAGATTTGTCGGAAAATAAACTTGATAGCTTGCCCGAAGATCTTCAGCGTTATTTAGATACAATGACGACATCACATTGCAACAAGGGATGCCGAATTGACCTAGACATGTCTCACAATCCAGTACAATGTACTTGTCATAATATACCCGCTCTGAAGTGGATGTGGCATTCAAATGTGCATATTAGCTTCACAAAGGACGACGAATGTCGCCTCAAGGATGGCGAGCGCCTGAAACTGCAAGAACCGGCTGACTTGACGAAGCTCGTGACACAGCTTGAGCATGACTGTATTGATTACGGGTGGCTGATAGCTGCAGGAACGTCTATAATAGCCTGCATCATCACTACCATAGTGACTTTGATTATGTACCGGAAACGATGGCAATTACGTCACATGTATTACAGTCGAAAGCGGCGCCATGTTCATCAGGGATACCAGAGGCTGTTCACGTATGATGGTTTTGTATCGTATTCCAAACAAACGGCAAAATTTGTCAAAGACAACATGGTTCCGGCTCTCGAACAGCAACGTGGCTTAAAACTTTGGATTGGAGACAGGAATTCACATCCGGGTGCTTCTGTAGCGGAGAATATAGTGCACGCAATCTACAATAGTAAAAAGTCCGTGCACTTGATCGATAAGAACTACTTAAGCGATAGCTGGTGTGACTATGAAATTAATATGGCAAACATGGAGTCTATCGAATCGAAGAGGAAATGTGTCATTGTTATCGTGCTAGATACAGCAATAAGGGAGATGCCTCTTAGTGTCATGCGTTTATTGGATAGGGAGGCGTCATTGCAATATCCAAGGGAAGGGAGTGCAGAAGAGATAGACGCATTCTGGACACGCCTGGCCAATATTATTGTTTCGGAATGATTTTGTGAAATTTAAAACCCTTAACTGTATATTAAAAAAAAAACCCTGAACCTGTTAAAACTAACACAGTAGAAAATGTCTGAATGAAAAGAAAAAAATCGCCTTTCATACAATTTGCAAATTGTTGTTCTAGAAAAGGGGCACTGCGCGACGTCACATTGAATGTGTCGCAACCACCTGTTCTGAACTCTATACCAGACGATAGGCCCGACTTGTCCAAACTGAAAGCATTTGCAGACGACAAATAAAATACTGTCTAAATCTAAATACATGTAGCAGGATTCATCTTAACAAGGGCATAATGTGTCGTCGGTAAAGAAGGAAAAGCTGGTTACCAGAATTTTCCCCTTTTCCCACAATGTTTACAAAAGCCTTTTCCTTTGGGCCGTTAAAACTCTGTGCCCGTGCAATATTTTCTACCTTTTCAAAGAAAAAAAAAAAAATCCTAATCCTTGCGCCACATGTAGTTTGTCGTCTGCAAATGCTTTCAATTTGGACCAATCTGAAATTCTTCGTTTGGTAAAGCGGTACAAAAACGGTTCAAAAGGCATTTATTAAACGAACAACCCTCATTATAGCTATGTAATCATATATCTCAACAGCAATTTACACAGAGGAAACGTGCTTCTGTCTGTAGACTTTTAACTAAATGCCTTATAATGCAATTAACCCTTTGCCTCCTAAATAAGTAAAACGAAACTTTCAAGCCGATGGTAAAGATCCAAGTTTTGCTTTTTTAAAGGTATTTTTGGAGAAAATATCTCCATATACGGCAGTGTAGATCCAAGATCAGACTGCATGTTCTGTGCAGTCTGATCCTGATCGGCACTGTCCGCAAAACGTCCTTTTGTCGCGCCTAACAGGGTAGCGATTAATTCATCCTCTTCACTTTTAATCATTACAACAAGAGTATCATCACAGTCATCAAGATCAGTAATTTTTATTTCATGTTTCACTCGTTTTGAAGGCAATTATGTAAAAAAGACTTCTTTTCAGGTTTTAGCCTGATTTCTTACTTGAAATTGTACTTATATGTTTTTCTTCACAACATAATTTTATTATTTTTGTTGTTGTTGGTGGTGGTGCTGGTGGTGTTGATGATGATGTTATTATTATTATTTTTATAAGAAGAGAGACCATTTGCTGTTGAAGAAGATGAAATGCGTGTAGTTCTAATTGGGGGCGGAGGGAGGGGGAAGAAACTTCCCCTTTTTATTTTAAGGACTAGAATATTTGTTCAGAGATCGTACTGGAATCAAGTTCTTCAGCTGTTCACAAAACTGTCTTGTTGTGAAACAAAATCGGTCTTCTTCCGGACAGGTTAATTTGGAAGCCATAACTAAAGACCTATCCTCCGTATTGACCCCTACAACATATGCCCTTTTACGAGATATGACTACAGAATCACATTATCTTCCGCTAGGTTGCATTTTTAGCTCACCTGAGCACAACGTGCTCAAGGGGAGCTATTGTGATCGGTCATCGTCCGGCGTCCGTCCGTCTGTCCGTCCGTCCGTCCATCTGTCCGTCCGTCCGTTAACAATTTCTTTAAAAATCTTCTCCTCCTAAACCAGATGGCCAATCTTGATAAAACTTGGCAGGAATGTTCCTTGGGTGAAGGTCTACAAAAATTGTTAAAAGAATTTAATTCCATCAAAAACTCTGGTTGCCATGGCAACAAAATGGCTGAAAATTGAAAAAATCTTTAAAAATCTTCTTGTGACAAACCATAAGGCCGAGAGCATTCATATTTTGTATGAAGCATCATTTGGTGACCCTTTACCAAAATTGTTAAAATTATTCCCCTGGGGTCGTATTTGGGCTTTGCCCGGGCGCACCATATTTTACATAGAAACAAAGAAGGAAATCTTTAAAAAATCTTCTGATGACAAACCATAATGGCTAGAGCATCCATATTTGGTATGTAGCATTATCCGATGATCCTCTACCAAAATTGTTAAAATTATCCCTCTGCGGTCATATTTGGGCTCTGCCCGGGCGCACCCTAAATTAAAATCTTTAAAAATCTTCTTCTGACAAAACATAAGGCTGAGAGCATTCATATTTTGTTTGAAACATCATTGGGTGACCCCTTACCAAAATTGTAAAAATTATTCTCCTGGGGTCATATTTGGGCTTTGCCCGGGCGCACCCTATTTTACATAGAAACAAAAAAGGAAATCTTTAAAAAATCTTCTGATGAAAAGCCATAATGGCTAGAGCATTCATATTTGGTGTGTAGCATTATCTGATGATCCTCTACCGAAATTGTTAAAATTATCCCTCTGGGGTCATATTTTGGGCTCTTCCCGGGCGCACCCTAAATTAAAATCTTTAAAAATCTTCTTCTGACAAAACATAAGGCTGAGAGCATTCATATTTTGTTTGAAACATCATTGGGTGACTCCTTACCAAAATTGTTAAAATCATTCCTGTAGGGTCATATTTGGGCTTTGCCCGGGCGCACTCTATTTTACATAGAAACAAAGAAGGAAATCTTTAAAACTTCTTCTGATGACAAACTATAATGGCTAGAACATTCCTATTAAGTATGTAGCATTATCTGATGATCTTCTACCAAAATTGTTCAAATTATTCTTCTGCGGTGATATTTGGGCTCTGCCCGGGCGCATCCTATTTTAAAATCTTTAAAAATCTTCTTGTGACAAACCATAAGGCGGAGAGCATTCATATTTTGTTTGAAGCATCATTGGGTGAGCCTTTACCAAAATTGTTGAAATTATTCCCCTTGGGTCATATTTGGGCTTTGCCCGGGCACACCCTATTTTACATAGAACCAAGAAGGAAATCTTTAAAAAATCTTCTTCTGACAAATCATAATGGCTAGAGCATTTATATTTGGTATGTAGCATTATCTGATAATCCTCTACCAAAATTGTTAAAATTATCCCTTTGCAGTCATATTTGGGCTCTGCCCAGATGCACCCTATTTTAAAATCTTTAAAAATCTTCTTGTGACAAACCATAACGGCTAGAGCATTCATATTTTGTTTGAAGCATCATTGCTTGACCCCTTACCAAAATTGTTGAAATTATTCCCTTACGGTCATATTTGGGCTTTGCCCGGGCACACCCTATTTTACACAGAAACAAAGAAGGAAATCTTTAAAAAATCTTTCCCTTCCTTCAATGTCAAGGTCAAAGCAGTGTTTCAAATGTCGACTACCATGCATTTCTTACTGCTTCCTTTCTCCTGAACGCCTGGTTTGATTTTCAAGATATTGCACACAAGTATGATTAAAATCCATTCAATAATTCATAAGAAAGAGAACAGACAAGAAATTTCATCAAAGGGATATAAAGTTCGTAAAACTGAATGAATTTTTTTGTAAATGGCAAAACTATTACATTATATACAACAACTGCCTGTGTTGCAAATGATAAAAGATGCCTATTCATTGTTTACCAACTTACAACAATTGATAGTATTGCATTAGTTGTACTAATCCTTCAAATTCACTTAGAAAAATAAAGCAAAGCCTATCATGAAGTCATGTTTTTTATTTGTTTGGCTGTTTTCAAAGAAAATCTGAGGTATTGCTATAGCCTTGGCATCCATGTTGTTGGCGTTCTCGATGTAGGCACCCGCATGCGGTGCTCTTGTGTCTCCCCACATTGATAAATTCAGAGCATTATGTCAGTCCAATTATCCAGAACTTAGAACTGTGTCTCCCAGCTGTTGTTTCTGGCAGCACAATCTGTCTGTCTCTCTGATCATCTGCTTTTCCAATTCCAGATGAAATCTCTGAATATGTTAGGATGATTTTGATATAATTTCGTACATTTGTTCAGTATAACCTACTGGCAGTTGCGTAAAAAACCAAAAATTTCATAGGCTCAAAACCAGGGTATGCCTTATTTGAAAAGAATAGCCTGCCCTTAATAGACCATATAGGTTACAAATATACTCAGGTGAGCGATATAGGACCATCATGGTCCTCTTGTTCAAATACATCACCCATCTGATATGGATATTCTAGGTAGAGAATCCGACTATTTTTTAAGGCGGGAACCAATGCAACAAATTTCAAAATAAAATATACGTTTACTCTCTAAAACATACCTTGTACTATTCATCCAGCCATGGTTAGCTAGCATATAACCCACGCACCAGCCATGATTTATAAACATAAGCTCCTATAAGCTCGGGAAAAAGCTCCGGCATGTATAAGCCCAGCAAGGTGGGGACGTTATTTTTTGTTGTCCGCCTGTTGCACAAACCCCAGTTTTCCCCATTTCTATATTTAGAAACTGTTGAAAAAGATATGCAGTAAACAGTTGGTATTCTAGAAAAATATTTACCTACAGTTAATTAAGCTGAAGATATTCTGGTTTTAATGATGAAAAACACATGAGTGTAAGAGACATATTTTTTGAACCAAAGTGATTAAATTCCAAACTTGTCCAAAGTATCATTAAAACAAACATTCTGACCAAGTTTCATGAGTATCAGGCTGAAAATGTGGACTCTACGGTGCACACAAGGTTTTTGTAAGATTTGGTCCAGTGATCTACTTTTTGACCAGATATCATCAGGGCAAACTTTCTGACCAAATTTCATGAGAATCAGGCTGAAAATGTGGCATCTACAGTACACACAAAGTTAATCTAAGATTTGACCATGTGACCTACTTTTTGCCCCAGACATGGCCCACTTTCAAACTTGCCAGAGATATCAACAAGATAAACATTCTGACCAGTCTTTAGCAGTATAAGACTATAAGACTGAAAACGTGGCCTGTATGGAGCACCCAAGGTTTTCCTGAGATCTGGCCCAGTGACCTACTTTTTCACCCGACATGACCCAATTTCAAACTTGTCTGAATTATCTTCAAGACAGACAATCTGACCTAGTTTCATGAGTATCCGAAAACAAATGTGGCCTCTAGAATGCACACAAGATTTTTCTAAGATTTAGCCCAGTGATCTACTTTTTGACCCAACATGACCCAATTTCAGACTTGTCCCAGATATTATCGAGACAAACATTCTGCTCATCTTTCATGGGTTTTAGGCTGAAAATGTGACCACTAGAGGGGCACACAAGGTTTATCTAAGATTCGGCCCAGTGACCTACTCTTTGACCCGACATAACCCAATTTTAAAGTTGTCCAAGATATCATCAAGACAAACATTCTGACGAAGTTTCAATAGTACCAGGCTCAAAATGTGGCCTCTAGAGTGCACACAAGGTTTTTCTAAGATTTAGCTCAGTGACCTACTTTTTGACCCGACATGACCCAATTTCAATCGTGTCTGAGATATCATCAAGACAAACATTCTGACCATGTTTCATAAGTTTCAGGCTGAAAATGTGGCCTCTGGAGTGCACATAAGGTTTTTCTAAGCTTTGGCCCAGTGACCTACTTTTTGACCCGACATGACCCATTTCGAGCTTGTCCAAGATATTATCAAGATAAACATTCTGACCAAGTTTCATTAGTTTCAGGCTGAAAATGTGGCCTCTAGAGTGCACACAAGGTTTTTCTAAGATTTAGCCCACTGACCTACCTTTTGACACGAAATGACCCATTTTCAAACGTGTCCGACATATCATATCAAGACAAACATTCTGATTAAGTTTCATAAGTTTCAGGCTGAGATAGTGGCCTCTAGACTGCACACAAGGTTTTTCAAAGATTTGGCCCAGTGACCTACTTTTTGACCAGACATGAACCAATTTCGAACTTGTCTGAGATATAACCAAGACAAACATTCTGACCCGGTTTCATGAGTATATGACTGAAAATGTAAACTCTAGATTGCACACAAGGTAATTGTTGACGCCTGGACGCCGGACGACGCACGACGGACGCCGGACACAGCGCGATTACAAAAGCTCACCTTGAGCACTGCGTGCTCAGGTGAGCTAAAAACACTCACAGCCATTACTTTCTTACAACCGATCTGTTTTAATCCAGCCTGTGGTCGATTGTTCAAGTGCAATAACAATATCCCGTTACCACTGCATATTACCGATGGGCGCCGCCATTATTGCGTTTTATCCGACGTAATCTTGAAGTACGGTAGGGTACCAGACTATCCATACCATTCCATTTTTTGTTGTTTTTCCCCCTACCTTTTTTCTAGCTCTAATCTACACACTTTGTTATTAGTAATGATACATGAATGTAATATTAACCCTTAAGCTGCTTTGCGCGACTCACTGACCATTTGCAGACTGTGAAGATCAAGATCAGACTGCACAGAACGTGCAGTCTGACCTTGAATCTACACTGTCCGACAAGGAGATATTGTTCTCCATGACAATAAGTTTGAAATAACATTGCTTGTGTTTTTACTATCGGCTTGAAAGTTTTATTTAACCCTTTACCACACAATCCCGAGTTTTAACGACCCTGTGACTTAAGCCTTTTGAAAACATTGTGGGAAAAGGAGAAAATGCGGGTAACCAGCATTTTCTCCTTTTCCCACAATGTTTTCTATCCTTTCTGGTACAAATTCCATCATTTGAGTATAGTTTTATTTGTCGTCGGCAAATGCTTTGAATTTGGACCAGTCTAAAATTTTGTCGTTTGGTAAACAGTTAACTTATATAGCAGTGTGAAGGTTAACCATTACCAGAACTTTGGAGAAGTTCTTCAGTATATTTGTCCTATCATTGTTTTGTCTTTTGCTTTATATACGGATAAATAAACTATGTTTAACCCTGTACCACATCGGCAATCCCGAGGTTTAATGACCTAGAAAAGGGAGGCTTTAGAGAACATAGTGGGAAAAGAAGAAAATGCTGGTAACCAGCATTTTCTCCTTTTACCACAATGTTTTCTACCCTATTACAGGCAGAAATCATCATTTAAGCTACTTCGATTTGTTGTCTGCAAATACTTTCATTTTGGACTAGATCTGGAAATAAATCTGTGGAGAGAAGCGATTGCTTGTTGTTAACAGCTGCTCCTATTTCCATAATATGTTCCATAAAATTTGAAGAAAAAAAACGTTTTTCTTCCCTTCAGACGATACTTCTCGGCGTCACGTGCACTACTCGTACTCAAAGGTGAACGGCGAGCGACAATGCAAATCCTATATTACACACCAATATACTGAAATGTAAACAACTTGTGATGTATTTTCAATACCCCAGTCACGAATTCCGTGCTGTTTACAAGTCATTTTACTACCAATATTGACATCAATAGTACCAATCGATAGCGGAAACATTATTCTACAAGAAAATCATGTCACAATTTGAGCCATTTCAAGTTGCTGAGAAATATTTAGCTCGAAACTGTCAATCAACCCAACTTGGAAGAGATCTGAGTACATTGATTCACGAAAATTTTCCAGAGATAAAACCCATTTTCTTCCGAGTTGGGTTGTTTGACAGTTTCGAGCTAGATATTTCTCAGCAACTTGAAATGGCTCAAACTGTGACATGATTTTCTTGTAGAATAATGTTTCCGCTATCGATTGGTACTATGGATGTTAATATTGGTAGTAAAATGACTTGTAAACAGCACGGAATTCGTGACTGGGGTATTGAAAATACATCACAAGTTGTTAACCTTTCAGTATATTAGTGTGTAATACAGGATTTACACTGTCGCTCGCCGTTCACCTGTGCTCGTACTTGGTCTGACGTCCAAACTAGTCTACGCAATAATAGTATTGACAAGAGCCCCGCGTGCAAATCCTAGCACTCGGCTGAAGTGCCCTTTACAGGGAAAATTAGAGGTTGAAAGAGGGCCATAATTGAGTCAAAAATGTGTTTGAAGTTACTTGCCCTTATTGCAAGGGTTTTCCTGTTGATACTGTACGGCTAGCAACATTTAGAAGAAAAATATCTTCAGTAAAAACGGAATTATGAGAAAATGTCACATTTCACGAACGACGAGAACGACACAGCTTTGGTAATAACTTAAATATTTTTTTTTTCAAAAACAGCCCAGCTACATGTTATAAAATAAAATATAAAATAAACTTTAAAAATACTTTATTCAACAAGTTGCACACAAGGATATCATTATGAAATTTAAAACGATAGCATAATGAACGATAGCATAATGAACGGTGGCATAATGAGCTTAGTTCTAGCCAGGAGCACATCGTGTTAAACACCTTCAAGGTCAGAGGGAGCGTTTAACACCAATTTTGTGGAAACATGTCTTCGTTCCTACGGTAAAATGCACGAAAACCCATGAAAAATGTGGAAAGCCGAGAAGAAGATCAGACTGCGCAGAACGGGTAGTCGGATCTTGGATCTATACTGTTCGAGAAGATGTTTTTCTCCAAAAAGTAAGTTTGAAATAACATTATTCTGATTTTTTACTATTGGCTTGAACTTTTATTCAACTTATTTAGCAGGATAAGGGTTAATATGGGAAATTCTTCACGACATCTTCACACCCGATCTTCACTTAATAGAGAAACATGCATGTCCTCGCGCGCGCGCGCATGCACACTCTCACACAACCTCTTTCAACCATTACGCACTTTAGAATATGAGTCAAAATTGTCTACGTAAAAATGTACTAACTCTGATGCTTCTATTCAATAAATAACGTTATAATGTGCGAATGGGGTACTGTTTAAACTCTTTACAAACGCAAACATTTTTTCCACAAGACAACTTACAAAAAATCCTTTGACAAAAAAAAAAGAGAGAAAAGGATTAAAAAATAAGTAAAGAAAAACAAGAAACAGACGAATCAAAGTTTAAAAATCACAC
Organism: Tridacna gigas; assembly: GCA_945859785.2. Lineage (NCBI taxonomy): Eukaryota > Metazoa > Mollusca > Bivalvia > Cardiida > Cardiidae > Tridacna > Tridacna gigas. Next base: position 35,791,318 of record OX244036.2, on the reverse strand, counting down.
TGCAAAAGAAGTGAAAAACATTGCGGCAAATGTAGAAATTGCTCTTTACGAGCAACCAATTTCTCCTTTGGCAACAACTTTTTCAAACGTTGGCAGCTGGAAAATGACACGAGTCGACAACAGATGGTTATGACTTAAATCGTAAAATGCTTGTGATAAATAAAAATTAAATTGCTAACAATGAGGTACTGGTGCTTTCTTCAGATATTGGCTTCTATCATCTGGTACACTTGTACCCGTAGTCTCCCGTAACGTCCGATAGACAACAAGAAACACCCGATCTGTCGATGGCAGCTGTTGGTTTGCACCAATCAGACAGCACGTAACAGAATGTCTTCTGTTTTGATAAGGCGGAACAATTCTTTCTCTCTGCGACTTGAATTTTCATTAAAACGTTTATTCTGGCTTTTATCAAACCAGGGATCGTGTACGTGTGTATAGGGACGATCTCTTATCAAACTCGATAAAGGATTATTCTTATAAATGAGCCATGCTTTGGTAAAAGATGGCTTAGTGCATTTCCGTAGCGCATGATACCTTGGAAGTCATCACATAATTGTGGATCATACAACCTTTTTTGTCTACCGTCTGTATATATCATAAGGTAGACTAGTACTTTGACATACAGAAAATTGGTCAATAGAGAAAAGTTTCGGCCCAGGTCAGCCTGCTTGGACTGCGCAGGCTGACCTGTGTAGATACTTTTCACAGATGCATTAAGCCCCCTATTCACAGAGCATGGCTCATAAATAATAACAACCCATTTAGAATTTCGAAGTCTCGCACTATCTTGTCAAGTATCCTGCACAGCCCAGTAAAATTTTGGTGTTGCCTTTTGCTGATACGCTGTTCGCTTTGATCAAATGGCAGTGTCCGGGTGGTAGGTCTACCCGTTTCTAGGCATTAAGAGCTGTTACTGTTATTCATCATTTTTTGCATTGTAAGAATTTGATCCGACAGGCTCTGTAGCTTTAATTTAAGATCGTGCTCAAAACACTGCTGCTCGGCCTCTCGATTCGATGCGTTTTCGGCTTTCGAGTCCACAGAATTCTTTGAATCTGTTTCACTGGAGCTATCACAAAATTCAACGTTCCGGTCATGCGTAAATTGCGATAACATTCTCAAGTCATCATCGTCTCCCCTTTTAATTCTTTTATTCACCGTGAGATCCGCTGGACCACATTCATCTGTGTTGCATAATGTTTCATATATTCTGATATTTTCACTCGGAGAATGTGCTGCTGGAGGTGTACCAAGGTTCTTTTGTGAATAGCGAAATAATCTGTCATCATTAAACGACTCATCCATAACTTCATCGGAACATTCGAGAAACGCTTTCCCGTCCGAGATACTGCGTAATAACATGTGCGAAGTCTCCAACGGAGCAGACGGGCTGGTTTCCATAGAGGAATCAGAACTAGAATCGATAATCGACTTAAATAATGAGGACATATTGCCTTCATTAAACTTGGTTACCAATTTCAGTAAAACCTGTTTTTGGAGAGTCAGTTTCACCCATTTCTCTTTGTCCTCCGGGCCTAATAAACTCTCGGATTTCGGTACATTGTATTTGGCTTTCAGTAACGATAACTCTTCACGCAACAAGGCATTTTCCTCTTCAAGATTACTGACCCTGGATCGTATTACGAAATCCATTTGCCGCCGATTTTCCCTAGATCGTTTTGCGGATTCGTTGTTTCTCAAACGCCTTTCCCAGTATCGTTCATCTTTTTCGGAGTCCGGAGTTATTCGTTTCATTCGTCTCCTAGACACGCCTGTTGTTTTATGCTCAGGATATGGTGGCGTAGATGACGTCATTGTACTGAAAAATAGATAAATCAAAACCTTAACCCATAGTGCGCCGAATAAACAGACGCAGTCTATACCAACAGAAGACCCAAATAATTTCATCTTCAATGTTGTTGCCCAAAGAGTCTCGGCAAAGTAGACAATGCAAATTCTGATCAGACTGCATCTGATGTGAAGTCTGATCTTGCTCTACAAAAGCTGCAGACCTAGCTAGAAGTGAAAAAGTTTAAAGAAGTGACACATGTCAAGTCGAAGTTGTATTAAATATTAACAGATACAAAAAAAATAAAAACTTTAATCGTACAAGTGTACAGTAGCTTACAACTGGAGAAGCGGTGATGGTAGACAAAAATCGAAATCAGCCCAACTAGTATCGGACTGTAATTTGCATGCAGCCTGATCAATCTCAGTTTACTCTCACTCAAAGTTAAATTGCATCTACGTAAAACCAACATGTAAACTCAGTGAACGGTCCCATAACGCCCCTGCGTTCACCATGGATAGAGAACTCGTCAACATTCCAATTAATTATTGAACCAAATCGGAGACCCAAACCAGTCAAAGTTTCAATGTTAGGCGAAAATCATACTAGTAGTTAACCCTTTACCACATAATTCTGAGTTTAACCGATTCTGTGTCTGTGTGTGTATGTGTGTGTGTGAGAGAGAAAGATAGCATTTGAAAGTATTCGGAGAAAAAGAGGACATTCTAGAAAACAGCATCTTCTCCTTTTCCCACTTTTTTTTCTTTGCGTTAATAGACAAATCTGTAACCCTAATCCTGCTGAATAACTTAAAGAAACTTTTAAGGCAATGCTAAAGACACGAATAATGCTATTGCAAACCTGTTTCGCAGAAAAATATCTCCTTATCGGACAGTGTAGATGACAGATCAGACTGCACATTCTGTGCAGTCTGATCTTCATCTACCCTGTCCGCAAAAGATCAGTGAGTCGCGCTTAGCAGCCTAAAGTTTAACAATGTTGATTGCTTTTGCCCCATGTCATATTAACTTTCCACCAGACGACAAAAATTTAGGCTCGTCCAAATTCAAGGCATTAGCAGACGACATATCCAATATAGCCCAAATTACTGTATTTGTCTTGAAAAGACTGGAAAATATTGAGGGGAAAGGAGAAAATGCTGCTGAGCAGTATTTTCTCCTTTACCCACAGTGTCTTCAAAAGCTATTTTCACTATGTCGTTAAAACTCACGATTGTTCGGTAACGGTTTCGTAAGTGTTGTACATACGGTATATTGTTTGATGAACTTCGCGGGTCTTGAAGTGAGAGGGTGCTTTTACGATTTTTTTTTAACCATGTCAAATACAAAAACGTGTCTGTATGACATAGGTTTGAAAAACACTAGTAATTCAGATACAGAAGTGTAAAAGAAAAAGTTGGGGTATGTCCTTAGAGTAATACGGAGGTATTTCTAGATTTCGCGCCAGAATTTTGCGCCAGAATTTCGCAATTGCTTATCGGAATTCCACATGATAAACAATCAGCGTCGCTTTAAGTGGGATCCTCGTAGTTAAATAGGTAAATCCTACGATGACGTCATACTTGGTTATACAGAGACTGACGGAGTTTCCGATTGCAAAGCGACCATCCTACTGTTACAAAGAATGTCAAAATTGCACCTTTTTTTCTGAATGTAACCGTCCAATTTCTGTAACCATGCTAAGAAAACAAAATTTTATTCCTTATGATTAGTCAATGTTAACAAGAAATTTTGAAAGCGTGTTAAAAAAAATCTAAACATGCTCTGTCTGCAACCATTGATGATACGGCGGAAATTACTTCACCCTATGATGCATTTTACTAAGCAAGTCATGCAAATTGAAACATAACATGAATTCATTTTCGATGAAAATCTACCGATACGTAAGATATTGGGTTTTTGGCGTGCAGAAAATTTACTAATAACGAACAGTTTCGACACATGCGAGCTTCAGCAGACTGCGATGGCTGGCATGGGTCGATGCCTTTTGCAGATGCACTAAATTACCTTTTCAGAAAGCATGACTCACGAGTATCGTACACTGTATAGCTCAGACCAGACAAACGGATGTACTAATGGTATTTATTGATCTTATTTTTCTGATAATTTGCAAGCATGTCTTCCTCATTTTCAACCAACAATCAACGATATCTGAATCTGTCCTAGTGTAATAGAAAGGTTGCATCATCCAGTCTTAGCCATGACTTTATTACATTCTGCAGACGACATTTTGCGCACTACAACAGACTACTTTAGAACTAATTATGGTATAAAAACAAACTACCCATTGTGAGTAATTTCTTTTTTTCTTGAGATCTGTCTTTCTTGCCCCCCCCCCCCCCCCCCCCCCCCAACACACAGAGAGAGAGAGAGAGAGAGTTCGTGCTAATTATAATATCTCAATGTTTTCATAAGCCTTTTTACCTTAGGGTCGTCCATAAACGGGATAGTTTAGTAAAGGTGTCATTATTTTGTTCTATTATAAAGCTGCATCCCTTTCGTTATCACTTGGCTTTTATTTGACTCCGTGGCCTGGAGGCCCCGGGCTCGAGCCTCACTGGATCCATTAGGTTTATCGTGGGACTGTCCTTGGGCAAGACACTTCAGAGCCCTAGCCTAGTTCTGGTGAATCCCAGGAAATACATGGATGTGTGAACTGTCGCCGTGATTTAACTGAAATAATGTTGAAAACGGCGTAAAACCCCATGCATACAATTATTTGACACCGTCACAGGTATTGGATGGGTAGCATCAACGTAGAAATGTTATCTCTAGAAAGACCAGTGAAAACCGGATTAATCAACATCATATTGTGGTGCAAGGAGCAATGGCTGGTCCCGATGGTCTTTTGCGATGAATGTTTGTTAACTCTTTACCATCGGTCAAAATTTCAGGCTTTTACAAATCGTAAGCAGTTGCAGACGACGAAATAAATGTGCCTGAAAACTTGAAATTTGTTTTCGGAAGGGTAGAAAACATTGTGGGAAAAGGAGAAAATGCTGGTTACCAGCATTTTCTCCTTTTCCCACAATGTTTTCAAAAGGCTTCTATCTCAGAACAGTTACAAGTCGGGATGGTGTGAGTTAAGCCCTGTTTCATGCAGAGGCGTAAAAAGATGAAATGACCAGTTAGAAGTGGCTTCGAGTCCTAAACTAGACGACAACACTTCAGACTTATCCGATTTGAGAGCATTTTGAAGACGATAAGTTTCTTATTGCTCAAATAATAAATATGTCCTTTTTGAAGACAGAGATTATATTAAAGATTATTATAGAAGAAGTAGCAGTACAATAAATAATAAATAAATAAATAAATAAATAAATAATAATGATGATGCTGATAAATAAATAAAAATAATAACAATAACAATAATGATGAAAAGGAAAAAAAATTATAGCTCTACCTTATAGTATATATTAAATCCTATTTTTCATTCAGTCGTACAGTCAGCTATGTATAGCTATCCCCTTTGTTTACGAATGACGCTACCTGAGGTAAAAACTTTATCTTTTAAATGTAAAAACACGAATCGTAATATTTTCGACACACCTCCACACGTAAATTACCCACGTAGTTTCAATCGCTGTTTCGATGGTACTAAACGAAACTGTTTACTAAAGAAACTTCCAGTTGTATAATGGTTATATAAACAGTCCGTAAACAGGAACACCGTCTTATTGTTATATAACGAGCGAGAACGTACTGTATTGTCTGTCAGTTCTATTTTTAGATACACTTGACACATGTATACAAATCAATAAGCATCAAGCGGAGTTTACAGATCTCTACCGTAGACATATGGGCCTTGCTCTGTGAAAAGGGGGCTAAATGCATCTGCGAAAAGCATCGACCAGGTCAGCCTGCGCAGTCCGCGCAGACTGACCTAGGCCGAAACTTTTCGCTATTAGTCAAACTTCTGTATGTTACCTCATGATTAAGTCGATAGTTACAAAAAAAAAGTGGGTTTTATGGATCAATGATTATATGATGACTTGCTTGGATTAATGCATCATGGAGATGATTGATTGATTGATTTTATGGTGTTTAACGCCGTTTTCCACATTATTTCAGTTATATCGCGGCGGCCAGTGCACCTATCCATGCTTTCCTTGATTTTCTTTTACCAGTACTAGGCACAATATTCTTTCCAAGCCACTGGCTGCTTTCCCACATAGCAACAATGGTCAGCAGTGAGAGAGGAATGAAACCTGTCGCAATGACTATCATCAGTCCTCGGAAAGAAATTGGCCAAGCCGGGGATCGAACCAGCGACCTCCTGTTCTCAAGTCCTGTACGCTACCGACTGAGCTACATCATGGAGATGCTTTAACTTCTCTTTTGTCAGAGCATGGCTCATATATTGAATTATTGTCACGTATGGAGAAAATTGCGAAATGCAGCAAATAACCGATACCCCATATCAATTCGTCCACAGCTGATGTATTTCGCAATACATACACAACTGTATACCAGACGACGAAATTGTCAAAACTGAAAGTATTTGAGCCATGCTCCGTGAAAAGGGGACTTACAGCATCAACTGAGAGTATCGACCGGGTCAGCCTGCGCAGTCTGCGCCTGTTTACCTTGGCCGAAGCTTTTTGCTTTTGGTCAACTTTCTGCATGCCAAAGGACCATTCTACCTCAAGATTTTAGGTCGGTAGTTAGAAAAAAAAAAAATGGATTTTATGGATCCATAGTTATGTAATGGCTTGTTTGGTATCATGGATCACGAATAGGCATTACACACATTTTTGCGATAAAATGAAAAGGCTAAAAGGGTCGGATTCGTCTATAAAAGGGTAGAATACATTCTTGGAAAAGTGAAAATAGGTTATCAGCACTTTTTAGCGGATTTGTATAGTAAATCCGCTTACTGTGATCGTTCTGACCGGAACCAAATACACCATGTGCAACGACGCATGCGCGCTCACTCTGTACTATGATATGACTGAATTTGACCTGAACCAAATATACTGTCATTCACGCTTGAGCCCATTCTATTTTCAATACACCTCAACCTCGCTTTTGTCACTACGGTATATATACTGTCATACACTTGTTTACTTTAGTCCAAATTCTAGTACCAGCAAAAAACTGTGTAAGATTGACGGATCAAATTACAACTCATTAAATAGTAACAGAAAAACAGTTACTGCGCCGCCCGCTGGGCAGAACAATTTGACTTTCCCTGCCCTTGCTAACTCCATTTTGAAATGATTGTACATGTGTTGCATAATGATGTTACTTTTTTATTACTACATATTACAGCTTTATTCTACTCCACAAATCCGCTTTCCAGGACTTTGAGTCCTTTGATTATATTCCAATGTTTTAAAAGCCCTTCCCCAAGAGTAGCTAAAAAAATCTCACCGCAAGTGGACAATATAGATACAAGATCAGACTGCATATTTTGTGTAGTCTGATCTCAATCTACACTGTCCACAGAAGAGCAATGACTCGCACTAAGCAGCCGAAGGGTTAAAATATGAAGAGAACTGGCAAAGAAAACTTAACCCTTAGGCTGCTAAGCGCGACTCACGGACCTTTTTCGGACAATGTAGATCAAGATCAAACTGCACAGTGCAGTCTGATCTTGGATCTGCATTTTCCTTTAAGGAGATATCCCCCAATACCTTTGAAATAGCAAAATTTGGGTTTTTACCATCGGCTTAAAAGTTTCACTTTTTTAACAAGTTAAGTTTTAAGTTTAAAACTCAATACCACACAACCCCGTGTTTTAACGACCCTGAGGAAGTACCCTTTTGAAAATATTGTGGGAAAAGGAGAAAATGCTGGTAATCAGCATTTTCTCCTTTTCCCACAATGTTTTCTATCCGTCCCAAAACAAGATTTAATTTTTCATTAGCATTTATTTTGTCGTCTGCAAACGCTTTGAATTTAGACCAGCCTAAACTTTTGTCGTGTGGTAAAGAGTTAAGTTCATGGCAAATTGAGATCGTGCTGAGACTAAGATTATCATCAACTCTTTGCCAGACGACCAACTTTGACGCGCGTCAAAACTGAAAGTAGTTGCAGACAACAAATTGATACTGATGAAATGATTGGATTTCTGTGACAAAGGAGTAATGCTGGTTAACCCTTTCACAAACGACAAATTTTGAACTGGTCCAAATTGAAAGAGTTTGCAGAAGACAATTTTAAATTTGATGAAAAAAGCAGAAAGGTCTCAAAACGGGTATCACATTGACACATGTGATTGTTTGGTAGGGTGTAAATTCACCAGAAGAAACAATCTAGACTGTGTTTGATTAATTCTCCACCAAACGATAAAGTTTTAGACTCGTCCAAACTGAAAGCTTTTGCAGACGACAAATTAGATAAGTATGATCCATATGATGGCATATTGCTTTTGCAAGGATAAAAAAAAAATGTTGAAAAAGTAGAAAATGCAGGTCACCAGCGTTTTCTCCTTTTCCAACACTGTTTTTAAAAGCCTGTTTTCACAGGGCCATTGGAACTTGTTTGGTAAAGGGTAGATATTTCAGAGGAAGCAACTTAGGTTTTCATCGATTAAGAAGACGGGAAAACTCTCAAGTTATGAAATGCCTCTATTATGCGTATTAAATTGCCTTTATATAACTTTGGAAATTGATGACTTAGCCGTATTAACCCTTTCCCAAACGATAAAATTTAGACTGGTTCAAATTAAAAGAGTTTGAAGACGACAATTTTAAATATGATGAAAATGGCAGAAAGGTCTCAAAAAGGGTAGAAAACACTGTGGGAAAAGGAGAAATTGCTTGTTATGAGCAATTTCTCCTTTTCCCACAGTGTTTTCAAAAGACTTCTACTGCAGACACGTGAAAACCAGGGCTTGTTTGGGAAAGGGTTAAACAGTATTGGCTTACACTTCTTACAACCAAAATCTTACGCAGAGCTCCAGAAAAGAGGGAGTGATGGTATTCTAAATCCATTATTTCTCTTCCAAACCCTATGTTGTGGGTACTCATTAGAATCGTCTCGATGAGACGATTCTAATGAGTACCCATAACATAGGGTTTAGTTGAAGATAATCGATATTTTCAATTCTATAATCAAAATCACTCCCTCTGTCTGGAGCTCTGCTTACGGGTACTTATTTACCGTGCATTCTGTGTTCATGCTTTTAAAACTTTCTTTTATTTTCAGCTTAGTTTGTGCTCAACTTGTAAATCTCATTAATGCTTTAGACTTTGAGAAAGTTTGAAAACAAAACAAAAAAAAAAAAGACACAAACGTCAGGAGAGGAAATAAGGCATTGCTCGAAAAGTTATGAATTTTCTCGATCACTCAGATCAAAGTATATCTGAGCCGTGCTCTGTGGAAAGGGGACTGAATACATCAGCGAAAAGTATCGACTCAGGTCAGCCTGCGCAGTCCGCACACGCTGACCTGAGCCGAAACTTTTTGATATTGGTCAACATTCTTCTATACGTCCAAGGACCAGTCTACCTCATGATTCAGTCGGCAGAAGTGTCTATAGTGGATCCACTAGCATGTGATGACTTGCTTGGTATCATGCATCACGGAGATGCATTAAACCCCCTTCTGCCAGAACGCGGCTCATTTACATAAAATTTCATCCTCAACTGAACTGATCTCGAGTAAAGTTTTATGCCCTATGCCACAGTTTCTGATTGGCTAAACCAAATGTCACAGGCCATTACTCCTTTTCCCTTAAAATATTAAATAAAGGTCATGAAAAAATGTTACTTCTCTTTCCACCCATTAAAGTTCTCCTTTACAACATTTGTATTAGATAATAGCTAACCCTTATCCTCCTAAATAAGTGAAATGAAACTTTCAAGCCGTAACTAAAACATCATATTTTGCTGTTTCAAAGGTATGTTTGGGGGAAAGATATCTCCTTATCGGACAGTGAAGATCTAAGATCAGACTGCACGTTCTGTGCAGTGTGATCTTGATCTACACTGTCCGCAAAAGGTCAGCGAGTCGCGCTTTGCAGCGTAAGGGTCAAACTCAGCCGTTACATTCATTGGCTTATTCATAACCAACGTAAGCAGACTTTTTTTTTTTTTCGCCTGACAGTGAATCAGTTTTGAAAACATTGTGACAAGTAAAGAATTTACTCGCAAAATTTCTCTTTTTGTCAAAATATTTTCAAAATGTACTCGTGCATAAACCATGAATCAATTCATATAGCATATTATATAACTTTTATTTTATAAGAATAGTTTTAAAGGTGTACATCTGCCGCAAAATAGGTTCGGAGCGGAGGGGGTGTGGTTTATTGTGTCACGCTGAGTTTCGTAACATGATAGAAAATGCGAACACGATCATAAATATCAATGATTTAGTCGTCAATATTGTTCGTATATTCGCCTGTCTCAACTCTTCTCAGAGCAAAAATATAAACCCTACAGTCTCCAGAGGGCTGAAAAAAAAAACAATCTACATGTCCTGATTCTAATACATCTTTTTTCGGCGTAGCTGAATGCGCTGGCTTTTGATCTTCTTCTTTGTACCGATAGAAAATGAATAGATGGCAATTTGCGATTGGTCAAAAATATGCACATGTTTATTCGGCGGGCGCCTGCTTGCATATTTGCTCACACATTTATGAAACCACTATTAACCACCATTTCTACTGCTAATCGATACCCCGGGGCCTTGATTCATACCATAGCAAAGTAATGTAGTTGAGAATTATTCTTTTCTTGCGCTATTTGGAAATTTAATATTTTTACGAGTGTTATCCACTTACCTAGTACTACTTTAAGCAAAATGAAAAACAGTGAGGAAAAAAGGGGCAATCGCTCGTGAGGTTATTTTTCATTATTTTACTTCATATTGAGCCACAAAAGAGTTTCAATATTCATATTCCAGTATGTCTTACGCCATCTATCTCTTTTTTTTTTTTTTAAAAAAGATAATAGTATTTCTTGTTTCCTAAAGGCTTGGCTAACCAAAGCGAAAAGTATTGATCTAAAATTAGAATGCAGAAAGAAAGTTTGAAAATGTTAGTTACCAGCATTTCTCTTTTTCCCACTGTGTTTTCAACAGTTTTTTTCTTTTTTTTTTTGGGGGGGGGGGGGGTCGTTAAAATTCGGGATTGTTTGCTAAAAGGCGTAATTGTTATTAGCCATGCTCTGTGACAAGGGGGCTTAATGCATCTGCGAAAAGTATCGACTCAGGTCAGCCTGCGCAGTCCGCGCAGGCTGACCTGAACCGAAACTTTTCGCTACTAGTCAATTTTCTGTACGTCTAAGGACCAGTCTACCTTACGATTCTGTCGCTTTTAAAAAACAGTGGCTATTATGGATCCATAATTGTGTGATGGCCTGATTAGTATAATGCATCACGGAGATATAATAAGCCCCCTTTTGCCAGAGTATAGCTCATATACATTCTCAGCCAGTGTAAAAGACGCAGTTTTGCAAAACAGCTTCAAGGCCTTTTTTTTTTCAGAATATTGAGCGCAAAAGCGGACACTTTAGATTCAAGATCTGACTGCACGTTCCTTCTCCGACAATGACTTATGAATGCCGTCTAGACCAGAATCGTTAAAACCACGGGATTTTTTAGTAAAGGATAAATAGATCAAACTGTTACATAACTGTCAGTAACTATAATAAGGTAGAAATTTGTCCGCAGTTCATGTCAAAGTTCACCTTCTACCATCCACGTTGTCGTGAGGTTCCCTACAGGTTCAAGACTCGGTTACTCGTTCTGAGCTGTATGACTGCATCTAAAGACTGTGAAAGCAGTCAGGGCTTCCCTTTACCATTCTGCTTGAAACCCGATGGTTCGATTTCCAACTTGGCCAGTTTCTTTTCAAGGATTGATGATAGTCATTGCGACAGTAATCATTCATCTTTCACCGCTGAACACTGATTTGACGATTTTCATGAAGAAAGCAGCCAGTCTGGCTTGAGAAGAGTTTTGTGCGAAGTACTGGTAAAAGAAACTCCAGAAACGCATGGATATGTGCACTGGCCGTCGCGATATGGAAGACTGAAATGAACGGCGTTCATTAAATACTAAGCAGCCGAACAAACCTCGTAGATGTTACCATCACGACTGCCACGCCATGTCTCTTGCTCAGAAAAGTAACAACAGGATAAATCTTTAAAAAAGAAAGACAGACGGCGTAAATGTGCCCACAAGAGACCTGATGGGTCTTTTGAATAATCATATTCACATTTTTAACAAATCACAAATTTCTGTTTATTAATTCGAGTATATCAATATCAAGAAGTAGGTCAAAAGCCACCACATTCAGCACGCCAAAAAAATAAACATGAATATATAACCTGTCGTCATTACACAACGGTATTAAGTTTATGTGAAGATTTTATACGATGATTGCCGACTGTCTTCGTTCAAATCCGTTCGCCCCGTTTATTATCGACCTCACGTAACATTAGAATTTTACGAGCATAAGTTCAACGCCTAGGGTATTGTAATTTATAACTTATTTCGTAAACGTTATGTAAGTCAGAGGTACTAGTTTATATAAGAGAGTTCAAACGTCCTCAACAGTTGTGTTAAACACCCATGAAAATAATAAACCAGAGTGTTTTTAACTCTGTACCAAACGGGAAAAAATGGTCCCAACCAAGTAGTAAGGATTTGCAGATGACAATCAAATGTTGCACAAATCATGAAATCTGCCACTGAAAGGGTAGAAAACAATGTCAGAAAAGGAGAAGATGCCGGTAACTAGCATTTTCTCCAATTCCCACAACGTTTTCAATTATTTCTTCTTCAGGGTCGCTAACACTTGGAATGGTGTGGTAAAGGGTTAAATTTAATAGTCCCTGTAACAATTTTGCAGCCGATGACCTAACATTTTTAACGAATGAGAAGTGTGTAGACTCGACAAACTGAAAGTATTTGCAGGCGACTAATTAATTGTGGCCTACATGAATGAATTCGTCTTAGAAAGGATAGAAAACAATAAGGGAAAAAAAGAATATGATGGTTTCTCTCATTTTCCCACAATGCTTGAAAATCCTTCTCTCCTGGGGTCGTTAAATCTCTGGATTGTTTGATAAAGAGTCATGATAATCCTGTACAATAAATAAAATTTTCACGCGAAATGATAAATAATGCCTGAATACATTTGACAACATCGTAGCAAAAGGAGAAATTGATTGTTACTAGCAATTTCCTTTTTGCCAAAATGTTTGATTCTTTAAAATGAAATTCAAAAAGACAAAATTGTCTATGTGGGATAATTTTTTTGTGTAAATCCGCATGGGTGCGGCAGTGCTCAGGTTCGCACTCCGAGTGAATTTGGCCATTAGAATTTAAAGCAGTTATCAAAATTTAATAAATTTCAGCTTTATCATGGTGACTGTGTGCTGGGATCCATGCTTTCTTACATCACCTACAAGTGCAAGGACTGAAGTTTCCTTGGACAAGACGCTTCAGAGCTCTAGCCTGATACTGTTAAAATTCAGAACGTCCATGACTTTGTGCGCTGTTTTCGTGATATGACTGAAGTAATGTTGAAAGCAGTACAAAGCACTGAGCGCAACTATGACTGACAAAGAGAGCCAAGCAGAGGACAGACCGGTTGGCTGGCAGTCACGATGTGTGTGTGTGTGACAGAGTGAGAGAGAGAGAGAGACATAAAGAGGGGGGGGGGAGAGGAGGAAGTTAGACAGAGAGGTTCAAATTTAATGGTTTAACACTATATACCACACAACAACCTTAATATTAGAGAAGGCTTTAGAAGACATTTTGGGAAAAGGAGAAAATGCTGATAACCAGCATTTTTTCCTTTTCCCAAAATGTTCTCTACCATATCAGAGACAGGAATGATCATCTTTGCAACATCTAATTTGTCGTCTACAAACATGCAAATGCTTTGAATTTCGTCCAGTCCAAAAATTTGTCGTTTGGTATAGAGTTAAAAGAGGGGCAGACCAAAGAAGCATATACCTGCATCAAACCACTATTTTTTTTTTTCTCTCTCTAATCCTTTCAATTGTATTGGACTAAAGCCCCGTGACCGTCCGTACAGAATATGTGTTATTGAAACTGGTTATGAAACAGCCGTACATGTATACAACACCTATACATGTATGATGTGGCCTATCCGTGAACTCTGTCACGGACAGGGTCGATCAATATTGACACGTGTCTTGCTTATATAACCCGCTATACTCGGTGTAAAATCGACATGAATTGGCATCTCTCAGCCACGCCAATATTTGAAAACAATGCGACAATTGAAGAAACTGCGCTTCGTTTGTTTCAATGTTTCGATTTGCAACGTCACAATGTTTCGGTTTCTTATGCCACAATGTTTTAACTTCTACTTCGCGATGGTAACTTGAATGTATCAACTTATACTAAATATAATGAGAATGCCATAATATCACAATATTGTATAACAACTGCATTATTGCCATTAAATCTATACCAAATGACAAAAATGTTAGGCTAGTCCAAATTCAAAGCATTTGCATGCGACAAAAAAAAACGTGACTCAAAATTTGAAATTTGTTTGGGAAGGGTAGAAAACAGTGTGGGTATAGGAGAAAATGCTGGTAACCAGCATTTTCTCCTTTTCCCACAATGTGTTCAAAAGGCTTTTTCCTTATTTTCTTTAAAAATCGGGACTGTGTGGTAAAGGGTTAATTTTCCCAAACAAGCCCTGGTTTTCACGTGTCTGCAGTACAAGTCTTTTGAAAACACTGTGGGAAAAGGAGAAATTGCTCGTAACGAGCAATTTCTCCTTTTCCCACAGTGTTTTCTACCTTTTTTGAGACCTTTCTGCCATTTTCATCAAATTTAAAATTGTTGTCTGCAAACTCTTTCAATTTGGACCAGTTCAAAATTTGTCGTTTGGGAAAGGGTTAAATGGACGTTATGCAATACTCTTGTGTAATGTCACACATTTTGGGCGGTTTTACATGAGCCATGCTCAGGCAAAAGGGGGTTCAGTGCATTTCCGTGTCAAGTCATTCCATAATTATAGATCCATAATCAAAGCGTTGAAAGCACTGGTGTGGCATTTGTCGCGGGAGCCATTATGTGGAATTAATAATTTGAAAAATAAACAAATAATAATGTGGGACGAACAAGCCAATGGACGAACAAGCCAATGGACGAACAAGTCCAGTGACGAACTGGCTTTGGGACAAACACGGTCAGGTAGTGTGTATCATTGCGCCAGTAGAAGGACATAGCGTGTGTTGATATTTTCAATAAAAAAAACGAATTATTCCAATTATCGATGGCCTAATCCAGTTTATGTTAAGACGCCGTTGTTAATTATATATCTGAGTGCTATCGAGACACTTATTTGTCTCAGAAAAATTGATTTCAATTGGGTTTATTTCCTTTGGTTTTTCACAAACTACGATACACGATTTTCAAAATACCGTATTGTACACATAGTGGCATTGTCTTCGACAAATGCCACAAAAACCATGTTAACTAACCACTGGCTGAATCCTGAGGTAGAGTTGTCCTTGGTTGGTTGGTTGGTTGTATTGGGGTTTAACGCCACTTTAACAGCTAAGGTCATATCATGGCGGTCGGTGACGCACATGTGTTTCCTGGCTTTCTCACACCAGTACTAACACAACTTTCTTTCCAAAGCCACCGACTACTTTTCTCACATGCTTCAGCAGAGGTGAGAGGCGAAAATACGCCGGAAAGAAAGTTCGCCTCAACCGGGTATCGAACTCACAACCACCAGGTCATGAGTCCAACACGCTCACCACTGAGCCACCCAGGCGGGCGAGTTGTCCTTTGACATGCAGAAAATTGACCAAAAGCAAGAAATATCGACTCAGGTCAGCTTGCGCGAATTGCGCAGGCTGACTTGGGTCGATACTTTTTTGTAGATGCATTAAACCCCCGTTTCACAGAGCACGACTCGGGTGTATTTCAATGTTTAAGTTTCGTAATGCCTTGAAATTAATAATATCATACATGTACATTATTTTAACCCCTATAGTCTCTCTCACGACTGAAGCCAGTGTAGATCATGATCAGACAGCACAACACGAGCAATCTGGTCTTGGAACTACAATGAGATATTGTGGCTTAAGCAGGTTAGAAATCTGTCAGATTAAAAATGCTTAGTTCAGTTATTTTTGCGCAAAGCAGATGGCAAACTGTAAAGTTTCAAACAAGACATGAATTGGAAAGGAAGAAAGACACGAAAACTTGAACAATTGGTTGTATTTATTACACTTACATAATTTCGAAATTTCCGGTGCACGACAATTCGTCGAAAGGGTGTTTCGTCGAAATACATGTATCTTTTAAAATACCGATTGCTAGATTCCTAGATGTATTTCATTACAAGTTCTGTCGTGGGGGGGGGGGGTGTTGTCTGAGCCACAATTCGTGCTGGGTTAGGGTCAGGGCTAGAGACTGTTTTCGACGAAATGTCGCAGATCCGAAATTTCATGCTCAGCTGAACTGAGCAAGAAAAAAAAAAGTTTTACATGCCCTGGACTCACCTAAAGCTGTACAGCTATGCATAGAATACAATACTTTCAAAAGGTACAGACTGCTTTCCCACATAAACACAGTCAGTTCATTTATCATTATTGACCACCTACCAAACAATCCCGATTTTCAAAGACCCTGAGGAAAAAGGTTTAACTTCTGAAAACATTCTGAGAAAAGGAGAAAATGCTGGTATTACTAGCATTTTCTCCTTTTCCCACAATGTTTTCCACCCCATCAAATTCCATCATTTGAGCCACCTTTAAATTGTCGTCTGCAAATGTTTTTCAATTTGAACAAGTCTGCACTTCTGTCGTCTGGTAAAGAGTTAAGACACGAATGATTTCCTGGCAGATTAACTAGCAGCCAAATCCGGGAAAGTAATTCTGGCCCAGCTGAATTTCAAACTTGAAATCTCAGTATATAAGCCCACTGCGTAACCGCCTGAACTATCGGGGCTTCATGGTGTTTGGTAGTAAACTCAATAAACCTTACAAATTATTATCCCACAGTTCCGTGGTTTAACGACTGTGAGGATGAAGGCTCTTAAAACGTCGACGTCATTGGAAAAGGAGGAAATGCTGGTACCCAGCATTTTTCTTTTTTTCCCACAATGTTTTCTAGACATCTCTCTCTCTCTCTCTCTCTCTCTCACGCCATAATCTTGCCCGATTCGTTTGACTTTTCTTTACATTCTGTTCTTTCTTAAACCTATCAAATATTCGATCTCTTTCTTTCATTTCAGTGCTTTGCCAAATTTATTTTTCTATAATATAATGTCCGTTTATTTAAATGACTGATGGGGGCGGTAAATAAGTTTTTAAACTTGTGGCTCAACCCATTTGCTGCCTTTGTAGTTTGTAATTATGAACTGTATATGTACGAGTATTCTCTGAAAATTATGGCAATAAAATATGTTTTGACGCAAAATGCACCACTTTAGACACGTCTTATTTGACGTCTGCAAACGCTTTCAAGATGGACGAGTCTAAAATTTTATCGTCTGGTAAAAAGTCAAGCCGAAAATTGTTGCTGCCTGTAACACTAGACAATGGCAACTGTTGTAGATTCAGATCACGCGTCACAATATGCGATGTCTTTAAGAAGTACTTTGATCATTACTACTATTTTCTCTTGGAATAGGGAGATACGCCGTGCTTGGACTGAAGCATTGATCATTCGAAGGGAGACAATTCTTTAAGGCTTAAAGCAGTTAGCTCTTTCAGCAACTCAAGCAAAACACGTGCTTTTGCGCAAGGTATAGACTTAGATCAGACAGCACAGAATGTGCTATCTAATCTTGAATCTATAATGTTTTTTGTTTAATCAAGCTTACAAGATAAGAAATCTTTCTGATTTTTCAGTGGATTGTAATCGAGTTTATTTTTTTTATATTTTGCACTGAAAGAGTTAAAGGCAGAATAATGGTTGTCCAAGTTATCTTAGCCATGCGTCGGCAAGAGAGGGCTTGATGCATCTCCCTGAGGCATCGTGACTAAGCAAGTCACCCTTATGGATCAATGAAATCCAGTCATGACTGAATCATGAATTATAGATTAGTCCTTTGACACGCAGAAAATTTACAAATAGCAAAGTTTCGACGCAGGTCAGCTTACGCGAACTGCGCAGACTTACCTGGGTCGCTACTTTTTGCAGATGCATTAAGCTCCCTTTTCATAGAGCATGGCTCAAATATACAATATGACAGCAAAACTCAGGGAGGAGTTTGTAACACAACTATACCCATGTACAAGCTCATAAGCAGATGAACAAAGGGACGGACAGACGAACAGGCCGACTGTATTGATGAGCCATGCTCTGGTATAAGGGGGCTTAATGCATCTGCGAAAAGTATCGACCAAGGTCAGCCTGCGCACTCCGCGCAGGCTGACCTGGGCAGACACTTTTCAATTTCCTGTATGACCAAGGCCCAGTCTACCTCATGATTAAGCCGGCACCCTGGTTATTATGGATCCATACGTATGTGATTTGTTTCCTTGGTACCTTGGATCACGGAGATGCATCAAACCCTCTTTTGCCAGAGCATGGCTTACTTTATTTCCGTAAACATTCGTTTTGCGGGAGTAAAATTACTCCATGTAACCGGAGTCACTAGTCGAAGGTGCTTCAGCATCAACTCCAGCACTGCCTTCTCTGGTATCAGTCTCCGTGTCTATCGGTTCCGGGTCCGAATCTCCATCACGTCGCTCCATATTTTCAGCCACCTCAAGGACAGAATTCAATGAATTCCCGGCCTGTGACTTTTTCTTTTTTGGCGTATTCGGTGTCATTTGTGTAGATCTAGCTAAACAGCTGGACATTCGACGTAGCATAACTTCCTCGTAGATATGGTCGTTTTCCGATATCATGTCAATGATGTCAGAGGCGACAGTTCTCGAGTAGGCAGGGTTCAGGTAGAATACTGTGTCACTATCGGATGAGGACGGATTCAGCACCTGTAATATCAGAATAGACCAGAACAGTTCTGCTCTGTAATATCATACAAGTTTCCGCTTTCGACTTCTTTACCCAAGCTATGCATAGAATAGTTTAAATTAACGAGTTTCTAATTTCGACTTGTCTATCTAAACAGCCAGGCACGAAAACCTTCAACCATTCCGATTTTTTTACCTCGTCAGTTTCAAATAATGCTGATCACTGTTTCGACAATGGTTATATGGAAAAGCAGCCAGTGGCGTGAGAACGTGAGAACAGTACTGTGCGAAATACTGGTAACAAGAAACTCCATGAAAGCATGAATAGGTGCACTGGTCGCCGTGATATAACTGAAACAATATCGAAAGGGCAGAGCCCGTTTTATTAGGGATTGGCCCAGTGGAACAGAGTTGATGCCGGATGACCCCGGCACCACCACGATTAAAGACGGTGCAGTTACGGTTACACACGGTTCAGTGATCTGTTATGCATATATTTATATGCAAATTGCAACTGAAATCAACAGTGGTTTTGAGGAGAACACTACGATGAATTACCTCATAAATAGCACTGTTTGACGCTTTTTGGGCTGATTTTGCATCGGTGATGGTGATGGTTCTCTTTCAAGATGAGGTGGTGGCGAAGGTGATCGCTCACCAGCAGAATCTTTATCCGATGCTGGCTCATCTACCGGTACACACTTTTTTGCTTGTTTCTTTCTCGGCATAACTAGAGAACTGATCTTGTTTGCCTCGAATAGTGTCACATCCGTGTAACATCGGGTAAGACCAGTGCGTCATCGGGGTACAACCGTGGCATGTCGTGACGACGCTGGCGGTAAAGGGGTCACACCGGGTTTTACGGGGATGAACCGGGAAACACGTCGGCCTGCACCGTAACTACTCCTTGGGAAACCGGGAACAAACGTAGCTAGCCCGGGGTCCAACCGAAAGATACACTGGGGTAACGGTAATAATGAGTCTCGGATCATCACGGTATACCGGCATCTCGCCACTAGGGTGTACCGGGACAGCACCGTGACCGCTAAGGCAGAACATTTTGTGGCATAAACGTGATTTCATACACAAGACCCTGGGCATGCACTTCATCTCGAGTTGCATTTGACAAGACTATCGTGGGCCATGACTGGACCACTCTTTCGGTCAAAACATCGTATTGGGCTTAACTCTTTTCTCAAACACATTAAATGACTTTTACAAGTGTTTAGTTTTTTTAAGGTAAAAAAAAAATCTTAAATCAGCATTCAGTGTTAAGTGATTTGTAATGTGGTAGAACTGCCTGTTAGAAAGTGAATGGACAATAACCACGGAATGCACAGCAAATTACTGGTAAAATTGATCGAAATTTGACAAGTTAGAATGCGTTCAAAGCCGCCTCAAAATATCCCACATACATGTAAACCGATTGTCATTTATAACGCAGTCTGTATTCACCAATCATTCTAAATCAGAGTCTTGTTTTCAATTCTAAGACTAGCCATCTGATTGGCTGAGGCGTTCTGTTTGGAATGGTTGGTGAATACCGCCCCAGGTCATGTGGTTTGTATTGTGACTCACCCTTGCAATTTGTGTGATTGCGTGTAGAGCCGCTGTTCGTTGCTCTCTTTGCCGTCTCTCTGTTTTCGACTGTTCCGATTCCCTACAAAAGAGAAGTTGCGATTTTACTGTCCCAGTCAGAGGGTCTCGTATGTAATTCTTTACCAAACGACAAAATGTTTGACCTGCCAGGTATCTACAAATGGCGAAAAATCACAGTAAACTGTTTTTTTTTTTTTTTTTCAAGTGTTTGTAACTATAATTGCACTACTATGAAGTTTTGATATTTAAATTAAGTTATACAGAGGTTCTTTATGAGTATCAATAGAATAAATTTAACAGCAAAAAGCGAACTGTATACTTGTGAATGCTGTACTTGGAGGAATGTCAATTTTCAGTTCTTTATTATTATAATTAGTTATGCAATTTCTATTTAATATTACTCTCCTAATATTTCTGATATTTCTACGTGTTGTGTACTATGCCTTTGATATTGAATAAATTATTGTTTTGCTTTGTATTGTAACATGATAAATTATGGTTGTATATTCCTTAGATTTTTCACGATAAAGCACCACAGTCACTGTTGTTGTTGTGACAAATTTATAAGCACATTACTTGCTGAAGACGACATATTTGCTTACAGTCAATCTTTTTCAACACCATCGAGGCAAAACGATAAGTTCATCGAAACAACGTTTTCATGGGCACTGTTAGTTCACGTTGATTCTCCGATTTCGTACTCAGTCTGGACAATAACAAAGTCTTCTTCTGTTACTTTGTCTTAACCCTTTATCAAACCACAGCCTCTGAAGCTCTACTGGTCTATCACGGAACACTAAAATTTTCCTTGGTAGATCATCGAACACTTTTGCAGATTGGTGCATCGCCAGTATATCACGGAATACTCAAATTTTCAATTACACCGTTACTATAAATAGCACATCGGTAACTGCCTCTATATATATTGTATACGATATAGTAAACTGGTACCCGTTGCATCTCCCGTAACCGTTCGATAGTTGATACGAAGATCGATAACAGGCTGCCAGTTTAACGATTTAGGGGCAGTTGCCAATGTGCTATTTATAGTAACGGTGTCCGCTAAGGAAAATTTTGATATCTCGTGATAGATCAATGGAATTTCAGTGGCCTATGATCAAACATGTGTTTATATCATGTTTTCTATCCTACAAAAGACTAATCTCGTCACTTAAACCATTTTTTATTGGTCGTTGGCAAATGCTTTCAATTTGGACATTTTTGTTTTTTTTAGTGGTAAAGAGTTAAAAATAATGAGTAAATAAAAATACGTGCTCTGTGAAATGGGAATTTAGTGCATCTGCAAAATGTACCGACTCATGTCAGCCTGCGCAATCCTTGCAGGCAGACATGAATCGAACCTTTTAGCTATTCGTAAATTTTCTGTGTGTCCAAGGTCTATTCTATCTCATCGGTCAGTCTTTTGATAGAAAAATGGATTTTAATTGATCCATAATTATCTGATGTCTTGCTTGGTATCATGCATTAACAAGATGCATTAAATCCCTTTTTCCAGAGATCCGCTCATATATAATTACCATTTTGTATGTCTACATTTCCAAATAACTACGACAATCGCTGATAAAATAACAGACCCAGATATGAAAGACACAAGCACTGCTAGAGACATCTCCTGTAAACTAAAATGGGTTCTGTCTGGAATACATCCGGTCTGTGCCGGAAGTAGGGTACCTGTACCTGAAAATACATGTAGAACATTAACTGTATCTGAAAATACGTGGAAGATAATTGAAGCCGGTATGAAGGACATTAGAAGTGCAAGAGACATCTCCTGTAACCTAAAGTAGGTTCTGTCTCGGGGACATCCGGCCTCTGCCGGAATATTATGTAGAACACTCAATTGTAAATGGAAATGTGTGTACCACGTGTATGTATGTATCTCAAGGACGTAACCCGGGGTTCAGAATCATTACGAACTCCGAATTGAGAGTGCTATTTCACCCTTGGGCTGCTCAGTGCCACGCAGAGCGCTTTTGTGGACAGTGTAAATCAAGATCAGACTCCACAGAACGTGAAGTGTGATCTTGATCTTCATTGTCAGATACAGTGAGCATACGATTTTCCATAGAACAGAGACATGATGATTTCGCAATCTTTTGATTTTTAATATTGATTGGACATTTTATTTCATTTTTCTGCGCTATTTTGTGCTCAATTAAAGATACATCTATACTCGTTTTAAGGCAGTTTTTAAGCCATTTAATCTTCATTTTATCAAAATATGATCATTCGTGTATCGTCATGCCAAATGTTGTTCTTAACGGTTGCAAGGTTGCATAGATTTCGATGGATAGAAAATGCATTTCCTTTTCTGGAGGCCTTCAAAGAAATCACTGTTGTGACGTTTCGGGGTTTAAATAGAAGCTTTCCGACATAATGTATTTGTCCCTTACACTATATATATCGGTAAGTTTTCCATGTTTACACAGCTGGCTAATTCTGAAGCATTCTACAGTCTATCAAGTTTTAACAACGTTTCTCCTGTCTGGCTGTAAGGATGTATCTTTTAAGAGGAGGAGTTGTTCTGTACAGTGATTAAAAAAAAAAACGTTTTGCTTGTTTCATTTTTTTCTATAATTACGCACTTGTCTATTGTGCACAATGGACGCTAAGTCCGTGCATCCGGTCTTGGCCTGAAGCGAGGTACCTGTTACGGACATTACATGTAGAATATTCATCTGTGACTGAAATAATGTGTAAGATAACCAAGCCAGATACGATGAGAACTCGAAGTGTTTAAAAAAAAAATCCCATAAAGTAAAATCGGTACGATCTGGGGCGGATGGTGTCTGGTCTGTGCCGGAAGTAGGTACTGACCTGAAAATACTTTTACCTATACCTTTAACCCTTAGTCTGTTAAGCGTGACTCACTGACCTTTTGCGAACAGTGTAGATCAAGATCCGACTGCACAGAACGTGCAGTCTGATCTTAGGTCTACACTGTCCGATAAGGAGATATTTTTCTCCAAAAAATAAGTTTGAAATAACATTATTCGGGCTTTTACTATCGGTTCGAAAGTACTATTCAACGTATTTTAGCAGGATACGGGTTAATTGTGTATAAAACATGAGTAAGGTAACAGAGTACGATACCAAGTACAATAGCTCTGGTACAGGCATCTTGTTCTTGTAATATCTTGAGCAGGGACCTTATATAGACCTGAGTATATATGGCGTGCAACACACGAAAAGTGGCCTTCGGACATAAGCGTAAGTGTGTCGTCCCAGATCAGCCTGTGCAGTCCGTATTGACTAATCCGAGACGATACCTTGGTCGATGCATTCTGCAGATACATTAAACCACTTTTGCACAGAGCATGGCTGATTTGAATTTTATCTCTTCTGTACTTACCTGTCTTTGGTTCCAATCGATCATCTTTGGCAGGAGGTTTGACGTTGATCAGTGTTTTGCAGAATCCAACCAATGTATCTGTGAACGCAATACATGTATAAACTTTACATTTACGATAACTGCATATACGATTGGGATAAAGAAATGAGCCATGCTCTGGCAAAAGGAGGCTCAATGCATCTCAGCAGTGCATGATACCAAGCCAGTCATCACATAGTTAAGGATCCATAAAATTCCATTATGTCTAACAACCAACTGTATCATGAGGTAGGCTGGTCCTTTGACATACAGAAAATTGACCAATAGCGAAAAGTGTCGGCCCAGGTCAGCCTGCGCGGACTGCGCAGGCTGACCTGGTCGATACTTTTCGCAGACACATTAAGCCCCGTTTTCACAGAGCATGGCTCTAATAAATTAAAAAAAAAAAAAAAAAAAAAAAAGTGAACTAAAACAATTGAATAAAATTTATATCTCTTTAGTTCTTTATCAGACGACAAAATTTTGGACTTGTCCAAATTCAAAGAATCAGACGACATCATTTCATGATGTTGCTTTGATGGTATGATTTGTTTTCCAGAGCCCGCCTGGGTGGCTCAGTGGTGAGCGTGTCGGACTCATGACCTGGTGGTTGTGAGTTCGATACCCGGTTGAGGCGAACTTTCTTTCCGGCGTATTTTCGCCTCTCACCTCTGCTGAAGCATGTGAGAAAAGTAGTCGGTGGCTTTGGAAAGAAAGTTGTGTTAGTACTGGTGTGAGAAAGCCAGGAAACACATGTGCGTCACCGACCGCCATGATATGACCTTAGCTGTTAAAGTGGCGTTAAACCCCAATACAACCAACCAACCAACCAAATTGTTTTCCAGATTTTGATATCAAAAGTAATCATCTACCAAGATGGATAAATCATGAGGTCAAAAAAGCAATATACGAACGGGATCGTTTTCATAAGTTAAAAGATTGGTATAATTATAAAACTATGAGAAATAAAGTGCTACATCTCATTCGTAAAAATAAGAAAGATTATTATAATAATGCAATTAAAGCAGGCACTAATACCAAAGATCTATGGAGAAATCTAAGGAAGGTGCAAAACAATGACAATTTAGATAACGAATCAATACATTTACCTTCAAAAATGGTATTCAATGGAGAACATATTCAGGGAACAAAAAATATCCTAAACTCCTTCAATGACCATTTCATCAACATAGCAAGCATTGTTAATAAATCAAAATTTAATGAAAGTAACTTTTCTTTTCTACGTTCACATTTACACCATATACTAAAAGACCAAGTTTTCGACATAGATTTTATCACACCTTTAATGGTTCGTCAATTTCTTGATAAACTTGAAACTAATAAAGCTTCTGGAATTGATGGAATAAGTGCCACTATTCTAAAATGTTGCGGTGATCATATAGTTTTACCTATAACTTCTATTATTAACAACAGTATCGCCAAAGGTATATTTCCAACCGCACTGAAAGAAGCATATGTTCTACCTTTACATAAAGGAGCCGAAAAGGAAGATCCAAATAACTATCGCCCAATATCTATTTTACCCACTATTTCAAAGATTTTTTAACGTCATTTATCTAACCAATTATTAGCTTTCTTAAACAAACATGATTTATTAGCTAAGCACCAATCTGGATTTAGAGAAGGTCATTCTTGTCAAACAGCCCTTATTCGGCTAACTGACGAATGGTTAAAAGATATTGATTCCGGAAAAATTATAGGTTCGGTTTTTGTTGATCTAAAAAAGGCTTTTGATTTAGTAGATCACGAAATTTTATTACATAAGTTGAAATTGCATAATTTCTCTACTAAGTCCTTAGCAATATTCAAATCTTATTTGACTGACAGGAAACAGTGTATTAGGCATAACAATGCATTTTCATCTTCTCGAATCTTATCAAGCGGTGTCCCACAAGGCTCTATTTTAGGGCCGCTGCTGTTTTTAATTTATATAAATGATATGTGCTTGCACATTGATGCCTCTAGTCTAGATCTTTATGCAGATGATTCAACGTTATATAAGTCAGGAATCGGTATTACTGAAATACAACATAATCTACAAAATAGTTTAGAAACTATGCTCGCTTGGTGTACTGTTAATAATACGCTTGTTAACCCAAATAAAACAAAATATATGCTAATTGGACCAAAACATAAATTAAATTCTATTAATCTAGAACTAAAAATTAATGACGTTTGCATTGAACTTGTTGAGTCTCATAAGATACTAGGTGTACACATTGACAAGCATTTGTCGTGGAATGTACACATTGATAAAACTTGCACTGCGATCAACAATAAAATTAATTTGTTTAAAAGGATTTCGACTTACCTAACAATGGAAATGAAACAATTATTTTACAACTCGTACATACTGCCTCTCTTCGACTATTGTTGTACAGTTTGGTGGAAGAGCGCTAAATATAGGACCTCTAAACTATCTGTACTTCAAAAAAGAGCAGCCCGCATCACATTAGGGGCTCCATCTAGAACATCGTCGATTGAACTTTTCGCGGAACTAAATTGGTTGACCTTTGACAATAGATGTGATTATCACGCTGGTGTTTTAATCTTCAAGTGTCATAATAACCTTTCACCACGATATATAAGGGACATTATTTCGTTTTCTAGCAACACCAAGTATAATTTACGGTCATCTGCTCATTATGATATCATTAACTCAAGATTTAACACTTTGTTCAAGAAAAAAGCATTCTCGTATTACAGCATGAACATATGGAATGAAATTCCTATTTCAATCAGAGCAGCAACTTCCTTATCTAACTTTAAACATCAGCTTAAACAGTATTTGTTCAGTAAGCAATCTATCACCTCAGCAAATAACACAAACAAATTACCGTAAATAGTGTATCTATCCGCTGACTTATAGACTCATTTTCATGTTATTTTCTTTCATCATCCACTTATTTATTATCGCATCTGTTTGTGTGTGGGTGTGGGGGTAAGTGTGTGGATGTGTGTGTGTGTGTGTGTGTGTGTGTGAGAGAGAGAGAGAAGGCAACATTGTAAAATTTTCAGGTCATTTTTCTTGAAATTCTGTCTTAATGTTTTAACCTTCAAGAAATAAAGATTTTATTATTATTATTATTATTATTATAGATGTCGAAAACGTGGTAAATGAAACGGGAATTTTTGTTAATGAGAAGAAATCTCCCAGTGCCACTGTATTTTCAAAAGCTTTCTTCCTCAGGGAGATTGAAAAAGTCCACAAAAGTCCCCAGTTGGTATTTGTTTGGCACATAATCCACCAATCGCCACCTTTCATGATACAAAAAAGAACCAATCATATGGCAACTAATAACCCTCAGGCTGCTAAGCGCGACTTAAAACGTGCAGTCTGGGTCCGTATTCACCAGCCATTCTTAAGAACGTTCTTTGTCTTGTTCTCCAGAATTTTCTACATTTGAAAATAACACAACTCCTGATTGGCTAAACCGTTTGGTTTAGCCAATCAGGAGTTGTGTTACTTTCAAATGTAGAAAATTTTGGAAAATAAGACTAAGAATATTCTTAAGAATGGTTGTTGAATACGGACCTGATCTTGGATCTACACTGTCCGGTAAGGAGATATTTTTCTTCAAAAATAAGTTTGAAATTGCTTTTAAGTTTTATTTAAGTTATTTAGCCGGATAACGGCTAAATGTTATACTTGTCCAAATGAAAAGCATTTGCAGACGACAAATTAAACGTGGCTCAAACGATGGAATTTGTCTTTAAAGGGGTAGGAAACGTTGTGGGAAAAGGTGAAAATGCTGGTTACCAGCATTTTCTCCTTTTCTCACAATGCTTTTTAAAACATTCTTTCTCAGTGCCGGAAAAACACAAGAAAGTTAGGTAAAGGTACAAACGACACCACGGAAGGATGGCGGACGTGATAATGCTTCACCAAACCGTACTGAGTATTCACGAGCTTGATGAGGAATGCTTTGGAAAACATTGTGAGATGAGGAGGAAATACTGGCTACCGACATTTTCTCCTTTTTCTACAATCTTTTTCTACTCTTTCAAAGAAAATTCAATACTTTGATCCACATTTAGCTTGTTATCTATAAAAACTTTCAAAGTGGACTGGCCTAAAATCTTGTGATTAGCGACGAAATTAGTCGGGCGATTTTTTCCAAAAATCCCTGTTATCTCTCTCAAATAAGAGGTTTTACTTCCTCCGGACAAAAAAAACTGAAAAAAGCACCTAAATTTTATCTTCGTCTTTGACCCCACTGAAAGTTCATTGATGGGGCGATCCAAGGGTAAAATTTGGAGAACACTTTCAGTATTCTGCCAAGGTGGCTTCTGTGATCATATTGTCCCATCTAATGAGAAAAATGCCCCATCATATTGCACAAAAATAGGCTTTGTCCCTTTCAAGGGACTGAATGCATCTGCAAAAGTTTCGACCCCGGTCAGCCTGCGCCATCCGCGCAGGCTGACCTGGGTCGAAACTTATTGCTTTTGCTAATTTTTCTATATGTCCAAGGACCAGAGTACCTCATGATTCAGACTGTTGTTATACAAAATGGATTTTATGGATCCATAATTATGTGATGACTGGCTTGGTATCATACATCACGGAGATGCATTAAACTCCCATTTGCAAGACCATGGCTCATTTATTATGAGTTTCGAGTGCATTTCTCTCACTTATTTTGAGAGCGTACCCTATTTCCACAAGTAAATGGACCAGCGTACCCCTCTCCGAGTAATCTTTTACAGAACATGGTACATTTTAAAAAGCGGAGCCTTCGGGGTTTGTTGTTTTTTTTAACCCGCTTACCAAACAATCCCGAGTTTTTACAACCCTGCCGAGCCTGGCAACGCAGTTGGTAGTACGGACTTGAGAACAGCGAGGTCGCTGGTCCGAATCCAAAGCTCAGCCAGTTTATTTCCAAGGTCTGATGATAGTCATTGCAACAAGATTCATTCCTCTCGCGTCATTGAAAATCATTTCAACGATGTTTTGTGGTAAAGCAGCCAGTGGTTTGGGAAGAATATTGTGGTAAGTACGGGTAAAAGAAAATCTAAGAAAACATAATTACGTACAACGGCCGCCGCGATATAACTGAAATTATGTTAGCAGTAATTAACCCTTTCCCAAACGATAAATTTTGGACTGGTCCAAATTGAAAGAGGTTACAGACGACAATTTTGAATTTGATGAAAATGGCAGAAAGTTCTCAAAAAGGGTAGAAAACACTGTGGGAAAAGGAGAAATTGCTCGTTACGAGCAATTTCTCCTTTTCCTACAGTGTTTTCAAAAGACTTGTATTGCAGACACGTGAAAACCAGGGCAGTAATTAACCCTTTCCCAAACGATAAATTTTAGACTGGTCCAAACTGAAAGAGGTTGCAGACGACAATTTTAAATTTGATGAAAATGGCAGAAAGTTCTCAAAAAGGGTAGAAAACACTGTGGGAAAAGGAGAAATTGCTCGTTATGAGCAATTTCTCCTTTTCCCACAGTGTTTTCAAAAGACTTGTACTGCAGACACGTGAAAACCAGGGCTTGTTTGGGAAAGGGTTAACAAAGTTAAACAATACATGAACAAAATTTGAAAATAACTTTTCTTATACAAAAACCTCTCCTACACCCACATGCCTCAGACAAAAAAAAAATTCTTGAAAACAAATGAGAAATAAAAAAAAAAAGACACATTTGTGACAACTGTAAGGCTTACGTGTTACTTTCTAACTTGGGACATTTTATAAATCAGGGTTCGTATTCACCAACCATTTTCAAGAATTTTCTAAATTAGACAGTAACCGAATTTCTGATTCTCGAAACCAAATGGTTTGGCCAATCTAAAGTTGCGTTACCTTCTAAATCTAGAATAAGACTGAGAATGAAACTTAACTCTTAAGGTGCTAAGCGGACCTTTTGCGGACAGTGTAGATCAAGATCAGATTGCACAGAGCGTGCAGTCTGATCTTGGGTCTGCACTGTCCGATAAGGAGATATTTTTCTCCAAAGAATAAGTTCGAAATAACATTATTCGGATTTTTACTAACGGTTTGAGGTTTTTTTTTTTTTAAACTTAACCCTTTCCCAAACAAGCCCTGGTTTTCACGTATCTGCTGTACAAGTCTTTTGAAACACTGTGGGAAAAGGAGAAATTGCTCATAACGAGCAATTTCTCCTTTTCCCACAGTGTTTTCTACCCTTTTTGAGACCTTTCTGCCATTTTCATCAAATTTAAAATTGTCGTCTGTAAACTCTTTCAATTTGGACCATTCCAAAATTTGTTGTTTGGGAAAGGGTTAATACAGCAAGATAAGGGTTAAAACGGTTGGTAAATACAGGCCCTGGGAAAAGAACTGATCCATGGGTGGAAAGATATTCAAGCGACCCCGGACGTTATTCTTTATCTCGGAGGTTCGTCTCTTTACGTGTCACTTGTGTGTATGCACAAGATTACGGGCATTTATCATTTTTAAGAGATAGAAAAGGAGATTTATTTTATTTTTTTTTTTCGATGAAATATCGGTAGACTATGAAATTTTTGTCATTTTATAGGCTTACAAATATACTAACTCTGCAATGAATAAATTATTCTTATTAAAGGAATAAAAAAGGTGGAGATTATCGAATCCAAATAGTGAAGAGAAACTTTTCCCCTAATATTACAGCTGACACTAGCGAAATAGTACGTCAATGAAATAGGAGTATTAGAGCATATTTAAGTTTTCACGTGATAAATATAGAAGCATTCCTAATGGAAGGTCAAACAGTGATGCTTCTTTTGATTGTGATGAGCGCGTCCCTTTCTGCGGCTTCCTCTGCAAGCGAGTGTGGTCCAGGGAACCAATGCAAATGTAGTCCATTGACAGATCATCAAAAATACAGAATGGACTGCGCTGGAATAACAGCGTCATTGAGAGATATATGTAAAAGTGTAGGGCAGGATGGTCGAGTGGTTGAGATATATATCCGTTCCAAGAACATAACATTTGTTGGAAACTCGGATTTAGGTGGTTGTAAACAAATCGAATGTCTGAAAATGGAGGGTTGTAGAGTAGCAAACATCAGCGAAAAGGCATTTACGGGAATGACAAAGCTTCTATCACTTGATTTATCTGGAAATGAATTGGTAGACCTCTATACCGGGCAAGTGCCTCGATTTCTACAGCCTCTTTCGGGGTTGAAAGCACTTAGACTCAGAATTTTACGTGAACCAGAAAAAAATAGGACTTTGTCTTACCCGATGATACCAGATCTAAAAAGACTCGAAGTTTTACATCTTGATGGTTTACCGGATATGCAATTCCCGTCTCAGTACAACGGCTTGATCAATTTGAAGACACTCACGGTGACTGGAATTCCAAAACTATTCTGTTACTTGAACATACTGACCAACAAGACGTTTGAAAATCTGATACCTTTGGAAAATCTCGACATATCACAATGCAAGATTACTAATATAGAAGCAGGGACGTTTAAGGTTTTGACAGAGCTGAAACGCCTGGATCTATCATTAAATCGACAGTTGGGTTTCGAACCTTTAAACAACATATCGTACGGCTTGCAGTTTACCAAGATTGACTTTCTCAACTATTCCAAAAACCAGAACACTTTTGGTCTCGGTCACATTTTGACCAAACAAGACATCTGCTACCTGAGAAATACGACATTACGAGAAGTTGCTCTTGATCAACTTAAACTGGAATTATTTGAAACCAATGTCGCAATACTGATGCCGGACACTTTAGAAATTCTTCATATTAACGACAACCAGTTCACGTTTGGAATGTACCTTTTACAAATGGCCTGCATCAAGAATCTAAGAGTTATAGAAGCGAACTTACAGAATTTGTCTCATAGACCATCTAACTATGTCAGAGAGATCCATAAAAGTGAGGCGTATTGCAGAAAGATTCCTGAAACGTCATGTCCATATCTTGACGAGATATACCTATATAACACAAGCCAAACGATCCCAAATTGTGCTTACTTTAACGCGACGCCGAAGACATTGCCTCCTGCACCGTTGCCATCTAATTTGAAGGTAATATCCTTTTCTGACTCAAAGCTTGACTATAAGATAGGTAATGTTCAGATATATCCATTCGTTAATAAGATAGAATATATTGATTTCTCCGGTAACATAGCTTACAGTCTCAACGGACCAGTTGGCCCTGCAACGTCCCTGAAATATCTAAACATGTCACGGAATTATTGCTTTCACATCGGACCAAACTTTTTTAAATATATGATGAATCTGGAAGAGCTCAACGCACAGAAAAACGTTTTAGGGGGATTCTTTGAACATTCTTCGTCAGCCGAGGTATTTAAGCCATTGAACAAATTGAAGATTGTCAATTTTTCTCACAATCAAATCAAGGAGATCTCGTCAAACATATTTTCCTACCTTGCTAGTCTTGAAACTTTAGACTTGAGTTACAACAGCATTGACAAGTGGACAGTGGACACATCTAACCTTCGAAATCTAACTCGTCTCAGTCTTGGCTTTAATTCACTTGAAAGCCTACCAGAGTCAATCATTAATCAGCTTACAGACTTAAATATTCAACGCAGAAAGAATTTTTCCATAGATTTAAGCAACAATCCGATTAAATATGTTTGTAGAAATCGGCGATTTCTGACATGGATGGCGGAACACAAGTCGTCCTTTATTGGTTTTGATCACTATACTTTCCTCGATGAAAATGAGAATCCGATGACGGCAAAGGAGTTCGAGGCTGCTGTACAAACCATTGACAAACATTGTCGATCCTACACGGTCCTTATTGTAACGACAAGTGTGGGGATATCATTGTTTCTTTCCTTTGTTGTGAGTGGTATGGTCTACAAAAACAGGTGGAAGCTTAGATATTTTCTCTACATGAACAAAAAACGACTGGGCGGATACAGGTCCTACGAGCCACTACCACAATTTCAATACGACGCCTTTGTATCCTACTCGGACGAGAACTCCGAATTTCGTGATGAAATACTAGAGGTACTGGAAGACGACAACAATACAGACACGAACCTGAGACTCTGTATTCACGCCAGGGATTTTACACCAGGCCGACCTATTTCTGATAACATAATCGAAGCCATTCAAAAAAGCAACAAAGTAGTTATTGCATTGAGCAAGGCGTATCTGAGGAGTAAGTGGTGTCGCTACGAATTCCACATGTCGAGAATGGAAAGTATCTATTCAAGATCGGGTAAAAGCATGCTGATAGTCGTCATGCTGGAACATGTGCCTATAAACGGCGACATGCCATTAGAATTGGCCACTTGGATTCGTCAGGATTCTTACATCGAGTACACACAAGATGAACAGGGTCGAAGAGTATTTTGGGGAAGGCTCAGGGAAGCTATTCTTGAGTGAATTAGAAAATTAGATCCAACAGCGGTTCTAAGTGAGGTAAAAATCGGTAACCGAATAAGAGCAAACCCGAATCAGTTCGAACTGTCATTGTGTATATATATATATATATATATATATAGCTTATCGAAATGTAACCGGAACTATTTTAATATATGTGTAAATTAGATACATCACGAATGTTTTATTGTTAACTCATTGTATATAACTTTTAAAACTATTTTTCAGGGAAAAATAACCCCCTAAAATATGCCGATTAAACTGGGAAAATAACCTCCTAAAATATGCCGATAAATCTGAGAAAATAACCTCCTAAAATATGCCGATAAATCTGGGAAAATAACCTCCTAAAATATGCCGATAAATCTGGAAAAATAACCTCCTAAAATATGCCGATAAATCTGTACGAATTGAGGTTTACTACATGAGAAGATATAAAAAAGACTAGCAATTTCTCCTTTTTTTTTTTTCAAATTTCGTACCATGTTAACTTAATACATACATAAGAAAGAATAGAAACAGACCAGAATAGATCTACTGACCAATGTCAAATTAACGCTCATCCTGCTAAATAAGCGACATGAAATTTTCAAACCGGTAGTAAAAACCCGAATAATACTATTTCAAACTTATTCTTAGGGAGTAAAGTAACTCCTGATCGGACAATGTAGATTCAAGATCAGACTGCACGTTCTGTGCAGTCTGATCTAGATCTACACTGTCTGCAAAAGGTCAGTGAGTCGGGCTTAGCAGCCTTCGGGTTAAAACTCTTTCTCATGCCAGCAAGCGATTACGTCTTAAGTACCTTGCTGCCTACGATAGACTGTGTAAGACATTGTACATGTAGTTCAAGATCAGGCTGCACGGACCAACAGACCATGTAGCCTGATCTTGATTCTACACAGTTCGATACTGTGTAAGACATTTTGTTAAAAGGCAGTGAGTAAAGAAATTTTGTTAACTTGGGTGATTATTTGCTTTCTGTAACCCGGTAAACTTTACCGGAAATGTGCGTAGTAACAGTGACGTCATAATACATGGAAACATAAAGCCTATTGTTTAAAGTTGAGTTCTAGATTTACGTACACACAATTGCACAGACTGTTGTTTAAATACTAGTTCTAGATCAAAAAAGGTTTTTTTTTTCCCAAAGTTTTGCCAACTAGTAAACATAAATTGCTGGAATTATTACCCATTGTTAATAATCTGGGTGAATTCAATTTAAATTTGTATGAAATATTAATTAACATTAAAAACATGAGAAAGGATCTACTTTTTCTGCCTTTGCGTCCATACGAAACCACATAACAATTTCTCCAAGTTGCACTATTCGTCTGCAGGAAGCAATAACCTTACGCTGCAATGCGATCCTGCAGACATTGTAGGTCAAGATCAGGCTGCAGTGAGATTTCTCCGACGAAGATGAAAGTTTCGAAATGCAGTTCTGGATTCTATTTGGTTGTTTTTGCTATTTGCTGAAAAATTTCCATGTAATTGAGTCGCCTGGTTGCGTAGCAACCAGGCTCTCATTGTTATCATCTTGATCTATGGGGTGACGTAAGCATACCTCCGGCCTTGTACTGCTTCCTGTCCCAAGTTCCGGTTTAC
This sequence comes from Tridacna gigas, assembly GCA_945859785.2. Classification (NCBI taxonomy): domain Eukaryota; kingdom Metazoa; phylum Mollusca; class Bivalvia; order Cardiida; family Cardiidae; genus Tridacna; species Tridacna gigas. The sequence goes on along the minus strand of OX244036.2, from coordinate 35,756,681 downwards.
GAGATAAAACAGTTTTCTAATTATTCGGTAAACAACCCAATTTTTCTGTTGTAATTCACTTACAATTGTGCCTTTGTGATAATGAATATGTCTATAAAGACTGAGCTCTTTAACGGTTTAAACCTTTGAAAAATCATTTCGTCCACAAGGGTACACGATAGCCTATCGCTTACACAGACATCATCTCTTAAAATAGCGCATTATGTATGTTTCTAAAAATAGCCGTCGTGAACTGAACAAGTTTGCGAACACACTACAAAATACTCTTCGATGACAAACGTCTTCACTACGGCACGCTTCTATTTGTGGACAGTTCTCCGTGAAAAAGGTTTGATAATTACCCATTAGAAGCACATTCTAAATCTCACAATCTGTCCGTAATTGTAAGTCTTATTTCAATCCAACATTCAACCTATGATCGGAAAGAGAAAGGCGATACCGAGTTAACGTGGAAGCTTTCAATGGAGATTTTTCCCAAAAGTAGGCTAATTTTTTTTTTAACAAAGTTGTAACGACTTGGAATGGTTGCGTTGCCTTCTTAGACATTCTTAAACGTTGCTTCTTCAGAGCTTTTTATTCTAGACATCAACTACTTTGCACACCCATATTCTAGGTGCACAAGCGGAGATCGTACAATATCAGCGTATGTAATGCGCACGGTTCTAGACTGCACCAAGTCATCGCTTAGCAGGTGCTTTCTGGAATGTAGGTGTGCGACAAATATAGATCTTATAATCACGTGACGTATAACGTCATTTGCACCACGGAATTCTCTATAAATTGACATATTTATGAATGAATCAATCGCTGAAGCGGCCTTTATTTTCAGAGTACACCGACCTAGCGCCTCACCGAGCCATGCAGAGAGAGTGTTTTAAAGTTTACTGTGTTCATTTAATTGTTTTTCGTTTTTAAAGAGATGAATTTGTCAAAGTCTGCTCTTTTTTTTTTTTCAATGTGCGATTAACCTAGATCTAGTATTTATGAAACAATTTATTAGTGCGGTTGTCAGAACGCAAGGTGCTTTCGTAACTGCCAAAATCTGAAGTCACACGGGAATTCGACTTGAAACTACGCAGTTCTAATATCCAGCAATCTGAGAACCTGACTTTTACTTCACTATATTTCAAATATAATAGAACAGTTCAATGTTAACCCACTCGAACAACAAGGTCTTTATCGGAGTGTTTGTAATCTTGTAAAGGGTTGTTGTACAGGGTTCTAGAGCTAATCGCAAACATATGTAGTTTACACCAAAGCAATACAGATGTAGATCTCTACAATTTTCAATTGGTGTGGAAGTAGTACTAATTCCTGGGCCGTTATAAAACGCGGACAAAGTTAAAAGGCTGATGATCATGCTTTTGGGTTATATTTTTTTTCTTGGGCTGCAGCAGCCATATTTCTAGAGTCCACTGTGGACAAAACTTGAACCCGGACAACAAGAAAAACAAATTATTATCAAAGGACAGGTAGATAACTGAGTCAAATATTTGTGTGTACTCCAGAGGCTACATTTCAGTCCAATGATCATGGAATTGCCCGGCTGTTTGTCTCAGTAATATTTTTGACAAAAGTGAATGTAGGTTACCGGGGGTTAAAAGAAAAAGGTTGTCACTAGGTCAAATCAGACGAAACCGTAATAGATTTAGTGCTATAGAATCCATTTATGTTCAGTCCAATACTCACGAAACTTTGTCAGACTGCTTAGATTAGATATGGGTGAGTTTCAAAAGGGCAATTTTGGTCTAAAAGTATGTCACTAGATCCTGTACCAAAGACAAACTTCAGTTGAGTTCCATACTAATGTTGCCTAAATGGTCCTCTGGTAAAATTGTTCAAGTGGTTCTGCTCTGTTTCTATAAACTTTACAGAAGCTTCAGAACTGAGTAGTAACATTTCAAAATCACGGCCTCTGAAACTGTATGAGCAATTATACCCAAATTTCATATCTAGCATCCTGTATTTGAAAAGGACAATTATTTAGTTTAACAGATATATGTATAACCACATGGTCCAATTTTAGAAAATTTGTGTCATACAAAAACAACTTGTTCTAAATCTGGAGAGAAAATGTATGCCCAATTCTACTGAAATTATTTAGAATGTTTGTTTTAGCAATATGTGTAAGAATTAAGATATACGTTAAGTTAAGTCACCCAGTTTCTGCGCTACAAAAACATTTTTATCAACCTAGAAGCCTGATTTTTGTCCACATTCTTTACAGGCATTATTACGCTGGGAAGGAACTGTAAATATTGAGGGAACTTCGACGGTTACTATGCCCCTCTGAATTTCGGGGTGGGTGGATATAGTTTTCATGTTATCTATCCGTTCATCGGTCCGATCTTCCGTCCATCCAGACAGATATATTCTAAAATCGTTGACGAAAGTTAATGAAACTTCAAACATGTGTTCCTCATGATAGTCCGCCGATATACATTTTTTTTAATGTAATGCCTTTTAATGGAAAAAGGAGGCTTGATGTCCTCCGGTCTGCTTGTTTTGTTTTATTTTGTTTTTGTTTTTAATGCAGTGTCGTGGAAAAAGGGGGCTTGATGTATATTTCCATTATGGATCAATATCTCTTTAACTACTGGACAAAATTTTATAAAACTTCATATTTATATTGTTTATCATAAGCCACAGACGATCAGTATTTGTTTTTATTTAATGAAATACCGTTTCATGGAAAAAATGGGGCTTAATGTATATTTTCACCAATAACAAAAAGGCCATTTACATGCAAAACACAATACCTCTTATAATTATGTTTCTATCTAAAAAAAACTATTTTTTTTTTCGGCGGTGGATATCATTTCAACGAAATGATTTGTTTTGTAATGATTTTACCTTTTGAAACCCATTTTTTAAATGAAGTCACCCGGGGTAAGAGACTTTGAATTTTTAAACCTGTTCCTGGTGCCTAAATGTTTTCAACTTTAGGACGTCAACTAAGAAACATGCTTGCATATAATACTGTCTTATTGTTAAGTTATTTTGTATCTTGAATGCTTTTAACAGATTTGAACAGAAAAGGGTGAAAAGTTCTAACCCATTACCCTCCAGGCGACTCTCAGGACTATCAGTCCTTTGATTTTTATCTAGCTGTCTATCCCTTTAACCCTTAGGCTGCTAAGCGCGACTCAAGAACCTTTGCGGATAGTGTAGATCAAGATCAGACTACACAGAACGTGCAGTCTGATCTTTGATCTACACTGTCAGATAAGGAGATTATTTTCCTCCCAAAAAATATCCTATAAATAGCAAAATTTGGGGGTTTTACTATTAGCTTAACAGTTTCACTTCACTTATTTAGCCAGAAAAGGGATAAAAAACAACCGCGAGTTTTATCGATCTTGTGGAAAAGAGCATTTGAAAACATTAATCAGCAGTTTCTCCTTTTCCTACAATATTTTCTGCCTATTCAAAGACACATCCCACCATTGTCATGTATTCAATGTGTTGCCTGCAAGTCCCTTCAATGTGGACGAATCTAAAATGTTGCAGTGTTGTGATATGTTAAAGGTTAATGTGTTTAACTCTTTACCACACGACATAAACGTAGACTTGGCCAAACTGAAATCATTTACACACGACAATGTAAATGTGGGTCAAATGACAGAATTTGTCTTTGATAGGGTTGGAAACATTGTGGAAAAAGGAGAAAATGCTGGTTACCAGCATTTTTTTTTTCTTTTTTCTACAATGCTTTCAAAAGGCTTCTTTCTCACGGTCGTTTAAACTCGGATGTGCATGGCAAAGAGTTAAAAGACCCGTGAGCTTCCTAACGTCAAAAGCCTGCTAGCTCAGTCCGACGGTAATGCACAGGGCTTGAAAAATAGGGGTCGCTCGTTCGATTCCCAAGCTCGGCCAAATTCTCTCCGAGGACAGAGGATAGTCATTGCAACAGGATTCATGCCTCTCACCGCTGAACATTATTTCGAGGATGCCTGTGTGGGACAGCAGCCAGTTTCCCGGAGAAATGCAGTTTTGGTGAAAGAAACTCCAGGACAGAATGGATTGGAACACTTGTCACAGCGATATAACATTCGGCAAACCTCGGGTGATCCAGAGATCAAGTCCCTCGGCTGTGTCACGCAGCTTGATATGCACCTACACGGCACATTTCTTCACCAGAAGTATACCGTTTTACCGTTATTAAATTTGTAAGCCTTCGGCTCCTTTTAAAAAAGAAAACATGAGTCACAATTTTTTGTCGATATCTTTCTAAGAATATTTCCATCGGCAAACAGTTTGTACATACAATTTTTCGCGTGGTTTATCAATTCCGCTGGGAGCTATCATCGACAGATCGATGTATGTGAATAGCTTCACTGTGGTTGTTCATGTCGTTGCTAAGCCCTTTACTGGGGCGCCGCCATGTTTAATTTAACCCTTTACCACATAATCCCGACTTCTAACGACCCTAAGGCAAAAGCCTTTTGAAAACATTGTGGGAAAAGGAGAAAATGCTGTTAACCAGGATTTTCTCCTTTTCCCACAATGTTTTCTACTCTTTCAAAGAACAGCATTGCCAATTTGGCCAGATTTAAATTGTCTTCTGCACATGCTTTAAATTCGGACCAGTCTAAGCTTTTATTGTTTGGTAGAAGATCATGTGATTGGTAGTTCAAAATGGAAATCTCCGCTATACGGCTAAGCTAGTCCCCGTTGTAGATATACATGTATAATTACAACTGGCACAGGCTTTTGTGTCGTTGCTTTTCATTGGGCTACATGTATATCACAGAATAGCCAATCAGAGCAGCATACACATTTCCAGTTTGGCTGTAGAGGTAACATTGCGATTTTTTGCACAATTTGAAATTGGTAATCGAAACTAAAAAAATATTAGCAGACATAAACATAAAAGGTGATAACAAAACTACAATTCACTTATTCGTGAGGTCAAAAATATCAGAAAATCTGCTGCCCTGGAAGTGAGTGACCTCCCCTGATTCTCTATTAGTCTCGCTTCATGGCTGTTCTAAATATAGACGGGCAGAATTCCGCCCGTTTATAGTAGCCTGTACCGATCGGGAGGTAACCAATCTATTATATGGCAAGGCTATAAGTAGGTACGGTATCGGCCGAGTTATGACGAGTGGGCGATATAACTGAAATAATATTGATTGCGGCATTACCTCCCCTCGTAGAGTTATTCGCGTGTTATGTATATTTACAACGGGAACCAGGTCCGTATTCATCAGCCATTCCTAAGAATTTCTAAATATGAACGTCACACGATTTCTGATTGGCTACATCGATTGGTTTAGCCAGTCAGAAGTTGTGTTACTTTTGAAATCTAGAATAGAACTAAGAATGAAATTAAGAATGGTTGGTACGGACCTGGTTTACAAACAAACTTACTGCAATCCCACCTGCCGGTGTTCGAGCATGTCTTTATGAAGAGTTTCTGGTTCGTACAATAGTTAACGTATGTTGACATAATGTCCGAGTCTTTAAAGTAACACTGTCGAGTCTTTACTTTAACATCCGGATCTGAAGGAACGGGCCTTGGGCTGTCCTCTTCGCCCGGTACCCAATCACACCTACATGTAGAATGGGTTGTTTTGGGTTTAATCCATGTAACCAAACAGTCAAAAAAATTACGACTTTGAGAAAAGAGACCTTTGAAAACATTGCATTTTCTTCTTTTACCATAATGATTTAAAGAAACCCTCATCTTAAGAGTCGTTAACTACCAGGATTGGTCGATAAAGAGTTATACTGAATTAATAAATGGATTTTCTCAATCATAGAAAACATGATAAAATCTCTGCAGTGAATGTTTGTGCCGTAATATTTCACAATCTGATATAAATCTTCCATACACTGTAGGCAAAGGTGATCTGATCTTGAACCACATTGTTCAGCGCTCTAAATGGTGATACAAAGTGCCAATACAAACTGGGGAGATGTTAGTCAAGAAACTCAGTCCTATGTCCCTCTGATTTTATGTAATTTACTAAGATGTATTTTCGTCACCTAACTCCCAATCTTCCAGTGTAAGGCACATCCTCGTTGACCCAGTTCTGATGTATTCCGTAAACTACATTCATCATTGATGAGTTGTAATACTTCACACCTGGGTTAACGAGAGTGACTTTCCTAATACTTACCTATTTCTGTCATCTTACGTCCTAGTTTGATAAAAGAAACCAGCATTTTCTTCTTTTCCCATAATGTTTTCAAAAGGCTTCTTTCACAGGGTCGTTAAAAGTCGGGATCGTGTGGTAAAGAGTTAAAGCATCTACATTTCATTTCGAGTACAGAAAACGTGAAAACTACTGACCACTGACAACTGGTGGTTTTTGGTTTGGAGTGGAGTTGGACAACTTGTCTTATATATTAAACTGTATATGGTGAAGTTCTTCACAAAACGAATGCCTGTGGTCTGGAAAACTGGCATGAGACTTGTCGATGGTTCGACCTTTCATTTTTTCAGCTTATGGATAAGGAATGAAATACAAGTAATAGAAATTCGTAGTATTCAATACATACCTGTAGTATGCGATGACGGGATTACTTCTGTGTAGCGATATCATAACAGCTGAAATTAAATGAAAGCCAACTATTAACCATCTTCGCAAGCCAAGTTGACGATCACTACGTGGATCTTAAGATTCACGTAGTGATCGTCACCTTTGCTTGCGAAGATGACTGTTAACAACTCTTTACCAAACGACAAAATATTGGGCTTGTCCAAATTGAAAGTATTTGCAGACGACAAAATAAATGTGACTCAAAAATTGAAATTCAATTTGGGTAGGTTAGAAAACATTGCAGGAAAAGGAGAAATGCTGGTTACAAGCATTTTCTCCTTTTCCCACAATGTTTACAAAAGGCCTTCCTCCTCCTGGTCGTTAAAAGTCGGGATTGTTTGGTTATGGGTTAAACAGCGCAATTCAACTCTTTACCAGACGGGAAAAAAAAACACATCCAAATTGAAAGCATTTGCAGAAGACAAATCATGGGCTAAAATCAAGGCATTTGTCGATGATGGGGTAGAAAACATTATGGGTAAAGAAGAAAATGCCAGCATTACCAGTTACCAGCATTTTCTTCTTTTCCCACAATGTTTTCAAAAGCATTCTTCCCCATGGTCGTTAAAAGTCGGGATTGTGTGGTAAATGGTTAAATATGCTAAGACAGAGACTTCAGAGGATAGCAGGGGATAGTATAGATCAAGATCAGACACCACAGAAAGTGCAGTCTGATCCACGATCGTGTGTCCGCTTGTCGAGCCTACAAGATATAAATTTAGTTTTTCTTGGTTTAACCCTTTCCCAAACAAGCCCTGGTTTTCACATGTCTGCAGTACAAGTCTTTTGAAAACACTGTGGGAAAAGGAGAAATTGCTCGTAACGAGCAATTTCTCCTTTTCACACAGTGTTTTCTACCCTTTTTGATAACTTTCTGCCATTTTCATCAAATTTAAAATTGTCGTCTGCAAACTCTTTCAATTTAGACCAGTCCAAAATTTGTCGTTTGCGAAAGGGTTAAGTGGATTGAATTTTCAGTCGTTGAAAGAGTTCGAGGTAATTTGAGCCATGCTGTGGCAAAATGGGACTAAATGCATCTCCGTCATACATTATACCAAACAAGTCATTACATAATTATGGATCCATAAAATTCAGTTTGTAGAACAACCTGCAGAATCATGAGGTACGCTGGTCCTTTGACAAAATTGATCAATAGCAAAAATGTTTTGACACATTTCAGCCTGTGCAAACTGAAGGCTGACATGGGTTGATACTTTTTTGCAGATACATTAAGCCCCCTTTTCACAGAGCATGACTCATTTAATGGGAACTGAAAGAGCTGAGTTTTTTATGTAATTACTATTTTAACACGTTAACCCTTAGAACGCATGACCTTAATCTCAAACTGTTGATTGTGCTAGGCACTTCAAGGTTTAGATCAATGTATGTAGGCCTACATGTATGTATTTTTCTTGTGATCCTAATGCTGTTTTTCTCCCTTAACAGTTGGAGAGCCAAGCACGCTAAATGTTTTCTTTGAGTTAAGACGGGACACCCCTGACCTACTACTTCAGTAGCGTTTTTGTCCGGATTATTTCGAAAATGACGAACGGTGAAGACCAGAATCAGACTGCACGTTACATGCGGACTGTCCTTGATATGCATCGCCTGCAGTAGAGATGTTTGATATTAATCTACACTATGGGCAAGGAAGAGTTCGGCTGTGCTTGCCGCTGCAGGGGTTCAGAGAATAGACGAAACAATTTTTGAAGAGATAGAACACATAAAGCTCATATAACAGACTGCATGTCAAGTTGACTTACTGACTTGTTTATATGTCAAACGATAGTTTCTGGAGTATCCTTCTCTAGAAATTAAATTCATTATTCAAAAATCTATAAGAGTAAGACGGTTAGAAAATACATTCTGATAGAATTCATTGCAATAGCGGTAGTCTAAGACTATGTAAAGTGGGCCATTCTGGATCGGATCGATTTGGAAGTGGGCCGTTTGAACCCACTTCCTGGTAAGGGAGGTTACTCTAATGGATGTAATAATGTTGGAAACAATCTCAACAATGATGCCGTTTTATTCAAAACATCGGTATTTTCGGCGAGGCAAAAGTAAATTCTTTCTTTTGGGACTTTTTCATTATTTTTTACCCGTGACTGTCACGCATTGGGTCTGAATTTATGCGAGATTAAGAAAAAAAAAAAAAAAAAATGCGTGAATAACCGCGCGGCGATCACGCATCCTAGAAAATACAGTGTTATTATCATATTTTCATTGATAAAATATAATTTAAACATCTTACAATAATAGATTGTTATTTCCCCGAATTACAATGATGAAATTTGTGACACTATTCACAAGTTACATGTATTATGTATTAAGGCAGTGCACGTTGTATATGTCTTGTTAAATAAAAGGTTCTGCTCTATTCTGCTTAGCACTACATTCTGCTCTGTTCTGCTTAGCACTACATTGGATACATGTATTTTGTAGACAATGTAGATCAGTAATAGACTGTCATTTGCGGACGATATAGACACGTTAAGATAAGACTGCAGTGAGCTTGCAGTCTGATTTTAGATCTAAAGTGTCAGCTATTTTGTGAAATATTCTGGCAACATGTATTAACGGCGCACCCAAGCCTAGAAATCCAGGCTTGAAAACATAATTGAGCCATGGTCTGCGAAAAGGGGGTTATATGCATCTGCAAAAAGTCCAGGTCAGCCGCAGTCCGCGCAGGCTGACCCTTGTCGAAACTTTTTTGCTTTTGGTCAATTTCCTACATGTTTAAGAATCATTCTTTCTACCCCAGGATTCAGCCAGTTCTTAGACAAAATGGACTGTATAGATCCAGAATTATGTGATGACTTGCTTGGTATATTGCACTACAGAGATGCATTAAACCCCCTTTCCCTAGAACGCTGCTTATGTTGTTTATGCTGATGGCAAAATCTGGAAAGGGACTTTTAAAATTGGACAGAGAGACTTGGAAATAGCCCCCGGTTGTGTATGAAAGTAGCCTTAAACTTGGAAAGAGACTAGATCTATTTATAACATGTGATATAGCAAGACTTGGAGTTTGTGTATGTAGTAAACTCAAGTGTATATAGGAAAATCAAGGCTTGGAAAGAGACTGCCTTTAAAATTAGATAGCAACACTTAGGAAAAGGCTCCGGTTAGGCTACACATTTGAAAGCAAGACTCAGTAGAAAGGGTAACTATTTATATAAGAAAGTATGCCTTAGAGACTGTTTGTGTAGGAAAACAAAGCTTGTAAGAGGACTAGTTTTTTAGGAAAACAATGCTTGAAAAGAGAATACTATACAGTACTTATGTAGGAAATTAAGGCTCTGAAAGAAGATGTTTATATCGGAAAACAAGACTAGGAATAAAGCTCTAGAAAGAATGGTTGGTGTGTTTTTGGTTAGGTAGCGCAAGGCCGCATGAACACGCCCAAGGGCTGCCTTAACAGAATGAAATATTGTTGAAAGCTGCATCAAAATGGAAAGCAACAATCCATCTTTTCTTCATATTCACGTATTGTTTTTCTACTTTTAAAACTGAAAAGAGTTTAAATTTAAAGAAAATATTAAATACCTGTAAAGTAGCCATGGAAAGTCCAAAGGTCCATTTTTTTTTTCACTCAAAAATGTATTTATCAACCGTACATAAACTTACCTCCCAGAAAAGTTATTCATTATTTGATGTAAAATCGATAGACCGTTTGTCATATTTACGTCTGATAAACGATCATCATTGTAATAACGCGTAAAATGCGTCGAACAGTCCTGTGACGTCACAGAAAACGTCCCGACTTCACTCTTTACCAAACGACAGAATTTTTTACTTTTCCAGATCGAAAGAATTTACAGACGACCAAATAAAGAAATGATTAAAAAAACTGAGAGCTGTTTTTGGAACGGTAAATCACATTTTGTGAAAAGGAGTTACCAGCAACTTTCGGGGGTGGGGGGGGGGGGGGGGGGGGGAGAAGGTGTTACCCCCTCCCCAAACGATCCTATGCTTTTACTGTTACAAAGAACAAAGCCTTTAGGAGCATCATGACATCATGGGAAAAAAAGAAAATGTCGGTAAAACAGATTTTTTACCAAACAATTCCGACTTTTGATGACCCTGCATAGAAGACTTTTGAAATCATTGTGGAAAAAAGAGAAAATGCTGGTAACCAGCATTTTCTCCTTTTCCCATAATGTTTTCTACCCTTATCAACAACAAAGTTCAGTTTTTGAGCCCCTTTATTTTGTCGTTTGCAAAATCTTTGTATTTGGACAACTTTAAAATTTTGCTGTTTGGTAAAGAGTTAATAAGTATGTTATGGGTAATGACCGCGTCGGTGAAGTACGCGGACTTTTCGGTGACAGTCCCTGCAAAAGGTAGCTTTTGAAAACCCGGAAAAGAAGCCGCTTTTTTTTTTTTCAGTTCATTTTTGAAACTTTTTAGCGCCATAGCCGAAAACAGTAGCTTATGTGGACGGTTTAGATCCAAGATCAGACTATATAGAATTAGCAATCTGATCTTAGATCCGGCATATCGCCCTCATATATAGTAATTACGACAACAATTTGTGCGTGGTGTCCCTGGTCGTGAGGTAGAGCGCCGGCCTTGTAACCAAAAGGTCTGGGGTTCGGTGCCCGGGGCGGGTGTCAACTCTAGGACTGCTTCCTGGCCCACACATTCGGCACGAGTACTGGTGTAATTTCCAGGAAACAGAATCGAGAGAGATTAGTATAAGTTGCTAGAACTTGTTTCTCAATCGATGTAAAATTAAATAATTTTGAAACTGATAAAAGTTTGTTTGAGTTACAGTAGATTATATCTAGCTTGAACAAGCGGATGGTATAGATTCATGTTCAGACTGCACGTTCTGTACAGTCTGCTTTTGATCCATGCTGTCCGTAAAAGTCCTTTTTTCAGCTTTGACGCTGAAAGGGTTAGACTGGGGCTACATAGAAGGGTTGGACTGGGGCTACATAGAGTCGAATGAATTTCTTTAGGTCGCGAAAAAAGACCAGGCATAGATGTATAACCCTTTCAGTGCCATAGGCGAAAACAGGGACTTTTGCGGACGGCATAGATCAAGATCAGACTGCACAGAACGTGCAGTCTGATCTTTGATCTATACCTTCCGCTTGTTTGGTCGAGCCTATATGATAAAGATCTTCCGGAGACTCAGTGGATTCTATTTACAGCCATCAAAAGTAGCCGAGTTTGTTTATTTGGCACCGAAAGAGATAATCAGACTGCACGTTCTATGAACTCTGATCTCTTTTCTACACTGTCCACAAAAGGCAGACTTCTCTTATTTTATATTACATTTATATACCAAACCACAAAATTTTGGACCAGAATGAAAGTATATGCAGACGACAAATTAAATGTAGTTCAGAAGATGATTTCTGTCATTGATAGGGTAGAAAATATTGTGGGAAAAGGAGAAAATGCTGGTTACCAGCATTTTCTCCTTTTCCCACAATGTTTTCAAAAGTTTTCCTCTCTACGGGATCGTTAAAACTCGGGATTGTGTGGTAAAGGGTTTGATCAACTTTAGTTGTCTTTATTAATGAAAAATCAGAAGGTCATGGACCCATGAGGTATATAAATCATGTATAATACAATATGGTACCAATATGCTGTGCAAAGCGCTAGATGGGGCCAACTCTTTACCAGACGATAAGATCAACGACTTGTCCAAATTGAAAGCATTTGCAGACGACAAATTAAATCTAGCTCACATGTCTGGATTTGTCTTTGACAAGGTAGAAAATATTGTGGAAAAAGGAGAAAATGCCGGTTACCAGCATTTCTCCTTATCACACAATGTTTTCACAAGCCTGCTATTTCAGGATCGTTAAAATACGGGATTGTTTTGCAAAGGGGTTAGACCTGTATATAAAGTGATCGCTTATCAATCAGAAACCGTCGAAGTTGTCACATTTACGTGTCTTATAATGGCTGTTTTTGACATTATCAGCAATGTTTACGAATGGAAAAAATAATGGAGAGGGAATTGGCCGATTCCCGCTAACGACTTTAAAAAACATACTGGCAAAAAGAGAAAATGCCTCAGAGACGTTTAGTCTTGTCTGAAACCATAACCCACACAAAAGCTACTTACATGTCTCACCAACGGCATAGAGAATTGGTGAAACATCTGCAAAAGTATTGACTCTGGTCATCCTGCGCAGTCAGCGCAGGCTGACCTTGGTCAAAACTTTTTGCTATTGGTCAATTTTCTGCATGTTCAAGGACCATTCTACCGGAGGATTCAGCCGGTTGTTAGACAAAATAGATTGTATGGATCCATAATTATGTGATGACTTGCTTGGTATAATGAATCACGGAGATGCACTGAACCCCCTTTTGCAAGAGCGTGGCTCAAATCATAGCTGTGTGGCTAGAATACATTAACCCTTTCCCAAACGACAATTTTGGACTGGTCCAAATTGAAAGAGTTTGCAGACGGCAATTTTAAATTTGATGAAAATGGCAGAAAGGTCTAAAAAGGGGTAGAAAACATCGTGGGAAAAGGAGAAATTGCTCGTTACGAGCAATTTCTCCTTTTTCCACAGTGTTTTCAAAAGATTTGTACTGTAGACACGTGAAAACCAGGGCTTGTTTGGGAAAGGGTTAAACGATATCATGCTTTGTCGGAAGAGACCAGTCGACAAGGCTGATATTTACCTTCACTGTCCGAGAGAGCAACTAAATTTGTGCTCTTTCAAATAGTTCTTCAGAACCCCTTTCTGAGAGGGCGTACTTCAGTTCTCACATAAGGAACGCCCCTTCATGCCCCCGATTTTCCATATGTGTGCCCTGCTCTCATAATCTCTGCCGGCGGAGGACCTCCAGACCCCCCCCCTTCCCTCGCCTTCTTACGGAGTGTACTATAGTTTTCTAATGAGGACCCCCCTGCATGCCCCATATTCCCCCCTCCCGCTCGGTAAGGGGTGTTGCCCTCATAAATTTCTCTTCTCAAACAGCATACTTGAAATTTTCACACGAGGCACACCTTTGCGTGCCCCTGACATCCCTACTAAGGGCACTGTCCACTAAAATTCCGCTGGGGTGGACCTACAGACCCCTATTACATACAGTGGCATAGTTCAATTTTCACATCAGGAATATCCCTGCATGCCCCGACTCCTCCAAAATGAAAGGGGCGCTGTCCTCTTAATTACGTATTGGAAGTACCTATAGGACCCCCCCCCCCTTTTTTTTTTTGTAAATAGTGTACATTAACCCTTACCCAGGGAATGCTCTGACATGCAATACTCCGAAGAATTTGGAAACTTTGTTTGAAGCGACATCAAAACAATTTAGTATCAGTTCCGAAAGCTCATGTGCGCAATTAGAACTCCTTCTGTGCTGTTCGGTACGGTTTTTAAACATTTTCATTTGCACGAGGGCTAATAATCTAGATAATCTTAGCTAAACTGAATACTAGTAGCCCTTCAACAAAATTCCCGTGTTTTAACCACCCTGAGGTTGTGGGCTTTTGAAAACATTGTTGGATAAGGAGAAAACACTGCTCACCCGCAAACCATCTGCAAAAGCTTTCAAGTTGGACCAGTCTGAATGAGCCATGCTCTGGCAAAAGGGGCTTTGGTGCATCTCCGTGATGGATTATAACAAGCAAGTCATCATACAATCATGGATGCATAAAATACATTTTGTCTAACAACCAATGGAATCATGAGGTAAACTGGCCCCATTGACATGTAGAAAATTTAGCAGTAGCAAAAGGTTTTGACACAGGTCAGCCTGCGCGGATTGCGCAGGCTGACTTGGGTCGATACCCTTTGCAGGTGCATTAAGCCCCCTTTTCAAAGGGCGTGGCTCAAATTTATTCGTCTAGTAAAGGGTTAAAAATGTTGACACAGCTTTCTTTCCGAGCAGGAGTCAAAGGGGCGGGGCATCTCCTCTCTCTCTCTCTCTCTCTCCCTCTCTCTCTCACCTCCTCCCACTTATTCACATGGGAGTTAGTGCCTTGAAAAACTCTAGGCTTTTAACCCTTTGCAAAATAAATATAAGACAAAATATTAGACTAGTCCAAATAGAAGGCATTTATGGGCCACAAATTCAAACGTGGCTAAAATGATTGTACACGGTATTTGCCTCGACAGGGTGGCCAAGCCCAGTAGCGAAGTCGGTAACGTACAGGACTTGAAACCAGGGGCTCGCTGGTTCGAATACCAAGCGTGGCCAATTTCTTTCCGAGTAGTGATGATGCTTATTGTGACAGGATTCATTCCTCTATCACCGCTTATCATTGTTTCGGTGATGGTTATGTGGGAAAGCAGCTTGTGGCTTGGGAAGAATATTGTGCGAAGTACTGGTAAAAAATAAAAATAAAAAACCTCCAGAAAAGCATGGATAGTTGTACCGGACGCAGCGATATAAATGAAATAATGTTGAAACGGCGTTAAACACCATACAAACAAACATCGAAAACATAGAAAATATTGTGGGAAACAAGTATTTTCCCCTTTTCCCACTATGAAGACAGCTTCTTTCATCGGGGTTATTAAGTAGTCTTGAAACTATTGTGGTATTCATCGTCATTTATTCAGAAACCTTGTCAATATTATAGACTGTCTTCTTATACCCAAAATTTTCGTCTATGGACCTGTAATAAAAAGAAAAAGGAAAATGAAACATCGAACGGGTTTGCAGCCTGATGTAGAGAGACATTTGTCACTTTTACTGTTAAAAAATTCAGGAAAATTCCGAATATTCGAGTAATCGAAGATATTCTTATAAATAAATGATATTCCTATGAAATAAATCAAGGCAGAACCCGGCTTATTATATTCTTATCATCAAGTTATACATATCCAATATCTAAACAGTGTATGCACTTCACTTCCCGCTTTAGTTTACAAGTATAGAGTATGGTTTTTTTTTTGTCTGCTATTTTTCTTGTTTCATACTTTGTTATTGTATTATTGTAAGTGGCTGCAGGCATGCTCTTGCCGACCCCTATTAACGAGCACCATATGCACAAAAATAGGGCTTTTGCGGACGGCATAGATCAAGATCAGAGTCAAAGTGCATATGGACCTATATGTAGTAAATAGCATCGTATGCATAACAAAGGACGTAGAATTGAGCCATGCTCTGTGAAAACGGGGATTAATGCACCTGCAACAAAGTATCGACGCATGTCAGCCTGCGCAGTCCACGCCGAAACTTTTTGCTGTCTTTAAAGTTTCTGCATGTCAAAGGACCATTCTACCTCTTGAATCAGTTGATTGTTTAAGGAAATGGATTTTATGGATCCATGAGGATGACTTGCTTGGTACGATGCATTGCGGAGATGCATTAAGCCCCCGTTTGCCATAGCATGACTCAGATCTATATCAGCTTGATACTTTTTTTTTTTTTAAATCTAATATTTAAGAACTGGCCACCAGACTATAGGGCTATTAGTTTACCTTTACAGCCAATACGTCTAGTTCAACCGCAGAGAAGTACATGTATCTCTAACCTAGGACTAATACTGTAGAGGCGAACCAGACGGGGCGTTTTGCACCGTCTGATCTGAATCTTCGGTGTTTGCGAGTGCTCACTTTCATGGACATTATGCATTAATGACAAACATGCTTTTTTTCTTCCTTTCTTGAGGTTCAAAATAAAAATACTTTAAAGATTGAATATGTTCATGGGCTGTTCGATTAACTCGTAGACTGAAAAAGAAATCATTCAGTAGAAAAGGCCTAATCCTTGTGCTTTCAAGGCTGTTATTGAATTTGGTAAGTGTTTACATCAGTGATCCCCGGGAATACTAGCTTGAAGAGAGGTAGACACCCACAGTTGCATGAGCAGTGCGTTATCTGTGTATAATGCAGAAATCAGAAATATCTATTTTTGTGGAGGCTGGCATCCCGAACTTTAATCTTCTATAAATAAATGATAAACTGTGATGACTTGTGACAAAATGCTTCTGCTTGAAATCCAAGATGCCGGCGACCACTAGGCAACTTTCGTGCATGCGCAGACTCCGGGAACACCCCCCCCCCCCCCATTGCAAAAAACCTTTGTTTCCGTTGGGTTGACGCTTAAAATCAAGTTCTTTAAAAAACATCAAGAAAAAAAAATCTACCAAGAATGTGGCAACAAACAGCACGACCATCTTGGTATCCACCACTACAGAAGTAGAAATTCGGACATCTGACGCCATCTACGTCACAGTACATGACGCCACCATTATCAGCCATCACCGGCCTTCCCGCGTCAAATATGCCGAAAGGGCATCTATAAAAATCTGGATCCATCGAATGGTCCGCCATGTCCACACATTGCACTGTTTGTGAAAAAAGGTTTATTTCCTTTATCTTTTATGTAAAAGTAGCAGGTTACCTCAAATTCAGCTGACTTATTTAGAAAAACAAACGGAAAAGAGCATTATTTGTGCCTGTGATGAATATTTGCCCAAATTAGCGAATAATAATAATAATAATAATGATAATAATAATAATAATGGCGATAATCGCCATTGACGTCAATGTATAAAACATTTTTTGAAAATTCTTAGTATTACGTTGTATCGAGTTTGAAAATACATGTATATATTTCACTGTAAAATTCATTTTGTTTTATTTTCATGTTAGTTTCATGACTATAGCTTCAGTTTTTAATCCAAGATCAATTATAAAGTAAAGTTTGCAATACATGTAAATGGGGTTTCGCACTTTGATGAACTGTTATGGCAACTAACCGTATACTCAACCCTCAACCACACATCCCAGTGTTTAAAAACCCTGGGGAAGAGGGTTTTTGAAAACACTGTGAGAAAAGAAGAAAATTACACTAAATGTTCCTATCAATGGTGTATTACATCTACAGAGTCTTACTTTATACTTACCCGCCACAAAAATTATGACAACACACGCTCTTAATGCAAACATTGTCTTTATTCGATTGTCAGAACTGCAGAAAAAATAATGGTCTTGTTATATTAAAACAAAGAAGTATTAACAATCTTAGGAATGACTGCAAACTTTCGACTTCAAAGGGAGATAAATAGTGACAACACGAGTCACGAAGCAATTATTTATTTCCCTTGAAATAAAAAAAAAAACTTATATTTTGGCGGCTCAAGATTCAATCATAAAACTCTGAAAGAGGTCCACCCAACACTCATTTAATTCCAATATTTTTTTAAGATTTGTTGGTTTTTTGATACTGTAGTTTCCACAGTAACCAGGGTTCTTTAATCAAAGGATTTTGTGGACTGCTTAAGAACAGGCTGCACTAATAGAATTTTAAATCTATACCACCCAGTTGTTTAGTCAAGTCTTATAAGTTACAGACCTTTCTGCGCTTCAGTGGGTGGGTTGTACAGGCGGCCGTCGGAGGCAGTTGAATTTATATGAACCATGGTCTGACAAAAGGGGATTTAATTCATGTATACAAAGAAGCATAAAGCTGTAATATGTTGTAATAAAAAAATAACATCACATGCTATACATGTGCAATCATTTTAAAACGGAGATCAGACTAAACATTTTGTGTGGTCTGATCTTGATCTAATATAGCCACAAAGGTAGTCATGGACGCTACTTAGAGGGTTAAAACAAGCGCATCCAATGTTCAGCCGCAGTTGCTGTTAATGAATACTCCAAGTCTAACAGGGAGCATAACTGTGTCAAAATATTTTGATGGTTACCTGCCCCTGTTGTATAGGATCCCCTTTTTAACTCTTTACCACACAATCACGACTTTTAACGACCCTGAGGAAGAAGTGTTTTGAAAACATTGTGGGAAAAAGAGAAAATGCTGGTAACCAGCATTTTCTCCTTTTCCCACAACGTTTTCTACTCTATCAGAGAAAAATCATATCATCTGAGCCACAATGAAATTGTCGTCTGCAAATGCTTTCAAATTGGACAAGGCTAAAATTTTGTCGTGTGGTAAAGAGTTAATAGTTAGCAACCAGTCTGAGTTTGAAGTAAATATTTTCATAAATGACAGAGATATTATATAATGCCAAAGTTTTTGCACGATGATGCTGACAATAATGACGACGCAGACAATGCCAGGGCTATGACAATGCCTCAACATTTTCTTCGAAAATAGCAGAAATAAAAATTCTAAATTAAGACTTTCTTGCCTCAAACACTCCTTGCTTGGTATCACAACTTGTTTATGAATTTGAACGTACTAGTACATGTATTGATAAGAATTTAAAGTAAAAGGTCAGGGCCTCAAGGCTCTTTTTTTGCTTTAAGGAGAAGATATGTTCAAGAATATAGGTCAAGTGGCGTAGTTTTCTTAAACTCTCTTCTTAAACGACACAACTTTAGGCATCTCCACATTGAAAGTACATGTATCTGCAAACAACAAAATAAATGTTTCTCATGTAATGGAATTTGTTTGTTTATTTGTTTGGTGTTTAATGTGGTTTTCAACATTTTTTTCAGCTATTTCTCAGCAGCCAGTGCATCTATCCATCTAGCACTCACACAATATTCTTCCCAAGCCACTGGCTGCTTTCTCACTTAACCCTTTACAACACAATTCCTACTTTGAACCACCCTGGAAACATGGTGGAAAAAGTAGAAAATGCTGGTAACAAGCATTTTCTCCCTTTTCCACAATGTTTTCTATCCTATTAATGAAAAATCTCACCATATGAGCAATATTTAATTTTATAGCCTGCAAACGCTTTAAATTTGGACCAGTCTAAAATGTTGTCATCGGTAAAGAGATTAACATGTCAAAACAATAATCAGCAGTGAGAGAGAAATGAATCCTGTTGCATTGATTATCATCAGTCCTCCGAAAAAACTGGCAGAGCCTGAGATTGAAACCAGAGACACCCCACAAATTTCTGAGCTACTAGGCTAGGCTAATGGGATTAGTCATTGACAGGGTAGACAAACGAAGAAGAAAGATTTTTTTAAAAAAAATTGTGCACATTTTTAATGCAAACTATAAAATAGAGCATAATATGTAAATTGTAATCAAGAGATAAAACCGATGTAAATGTAAATACACAAACAAAAGTACCACAAATGCTTAATTCTTTACTAGACGACAAAATTGAAGAATTTTCAAATTTGAAAGCATTTGCAGACAACAAAATGAAGCATGGCTCTCATGATGGGATTTGACTTAACCCTTTACCAAATAATCCCGATTTTTAACGACCCTAGAAAAAAGGCTTTTTGAAAACATTGTGGGGAAAAGGAGAAAATGCTGGTAACCAGCATTTTCTCCTTTTCCCACGATGTCTTCCATCCCATCATACACAAATCCCACCATTTGAACAATACTTAACATGTTGTCTGCAAATGCTATCAATTTGGACCAGTTTAAAAATTTGTCATTTGGTAATGAGAGTTAAATAAAATTGAAAGAAATGTGAGTAAAGAAGAACAATGCTGGTTACCAGCATTTTGTTCTTTTCCCACAATGTTTTCAAAAGCCTTCTTTGCCAGGATGACAGTGGAATATAGTTTTTGTCTATAACTTTTCAGTGTCACTGCATCTCATGGTAAAGCATAGATAAAAAAAACCCTGACTGCATGTTCTGTGCAGAGTGATCTTGAGTCTGTATTCATCAAACATTCTTAGTTTCATTCTTAGTCTTATTCTAGATTTAAAAAAGTAAAACAATTTATGATTGGCCAAACCATTTGTATTTGCCAATCAGAAACTATATTACTTTCAGATTTAGAAAATTCTTGGGAATAAGACTAAGAATATTCTTAAGAATGGTTGGTGAATACTGGCCTCATCTTGATAGCAATAGAAGATGTCTTTTGCATCTCAAGACTTAACCCTTTACCTAAAAACCCCACGTTTTAACGACTCTGAGGAAGAAGTGTTTGAAACATTGTGAAAAAAGGAGAAAATGCTGGCTACCGGCATCTTCTCCTTTCAGAACAATGCTTTCTACAGTTTTAAAGACAAATACTATCAACCACCCCCACTAAACATCATTTTGCAGTGGTATGATAATGCACAAAAATAACTTGTAAAGAAAGGCAAGCATGCTAAGCAACCCTGAAAACATAAAAATAAACACAAACAGAAAACTACACAACTACCAAAAT
Source organism: Tridacna gigas (assembly GCA_945859785.2). Lineage (NCBI taxonomy): Eukaryota > Metazoa > Mollusca > Bivalvia > Cardiida > Cardiidae > Tridacna > Tridacna gigas. The sequence goes on along the minus strand of OX244036.2, from coordinate 35,736,100 downwards.
TCAGAAATACCATACTTTATGACTTCAACACTTCTTCTTAATGTCATGATTAGAATTAAAATATTTTTCTTTATACAAAACACTTTAAAATAATAAGCGTTGATATGATGAAAGTAAAGGCTGTTACAAAAGGCATTTATACCTGTTTCCTCTCAGCCCAAGGGTTTCTGAAAGTATGGTCTCCCTAAATGACCGGCAAGCTGAAAGATTAAAAATTACAAGCATCCTGTCAACTTTTTACTGAACCACAAAACTCCAGACATGAAAAACCATTTGCAGTTTATTAATTCATTGTAGCCCAAGAGATGATTTATCTCTTTGAAATAGTAATGAAAAAAAAAACAATGTGGGAATTTTCTCCTGTTCCCACAATATTTTCAAAATCCCCCTCCATCAGGGTGGTTAAAACCCTAGGTAGAAAAAAGGCTTTTAAAAACATTGCAGTAAAAGAAGAAAATGCTGGTAGCCACATTATTTCCTCCCTTTCATAGACAATCCTATCATTTGAGTCAAATTCCAGTCATAATTTTCAAACACTTTCAAATTCAATAATCTAAAATTTTGTTGGCTAGTAAAGATCTAAGAAATCATTGACATCTACAAAGATGTCATTGAAGATACAAGCATTTGTACAAAAAATACAACTGCAAAATACTTTTCTTGTAACTTTACAAAAGACTTTAACACTACATGTAGTTTCTTACTAATACTGTGTTGTACTTTGATTATTAGAGATTTTACCAATCAGATTTACAGGCTCATGTCACATGATCATCTATAGCCAATCATAATCTTAAGTCCTCAATATAAAATGAAACTCTTAAATTGCCAATACTATCGAAATCTTTTTAACCCTTCACTAAACAATCACTACTTCCAAAAAAGCCTTTACATGTATTAATAAGAAAAAAGGAGAAAATACTATTTACCAGCATTTTCTCCTTTTACCATAATATTTTCCAGTCTTTAAAGTCAAAGTTAATCATTTGAGCCATCTCAAATTTGTCATCTGTAAATACCTGCAATTTGAACAAGTCTAAAATTTTGTCTTTTTGTATAATGTTAAACTTTCACAAAAGTATACCCTGACAGATCAAGCAAATGAATGGCAACAAAATTTATTGAAAGTGTGACAATAATGTCATGTCATCTGACAAAGTAGTTTTTTCTATTTCAGAGTAGTGTTAATTTTTTTCATAACACACAATTAATCTATAGGTCAAAATGTCATAATGCAGAACTACTTTTAGAAATGTAAAACAATCAGAAACACCGAATGTGGTCAGGGACTCTATATCATACTGGTATAGGAGACTTTCTATGAAACTAGACCTTACTTGGATTTTCTATGTCAATGTAGTGCCATGGGCCAAAATTTTGATATTGTTAACATGCCTGTAAATAATTCACTATTGCACTCACTTTCAGGTGATAAAAAAACTCCAACTTAGAAAAAAAAGGGTCAATTTGCTTACATCTTTAAATTCATTAACATTTTTTTCTGTATATTTATGGGTAAATGTTTTGTTTTCAACTCATCTATTAACCCTTTAACACAATGTTGCTTTTTAACAACCCTGGGAAAGAGGCCTTTTGAAAATATTGTGGGAAAAGGAGAAAATGCTGGTAACCAGCATTTTCTCCTTTTCCCACAATGTTTTCTTCCCTATCAAAGAAAAATTCTACCATTCAAGCCACATTGAAATTGTCATCTGCAAATGCTTTCAATTTGGATTAAGGCTAAAACTTTTTTGTCCGGTAAAGGGTTAACCACTTAATAGCACACAGTTGACCCCTCAAACCTAGATCAGTAACTTGTTCAGCAGCAGAAATCTACAAATAATGGTCACTTTCAAAAGCTATCACAAAGTTGGTAAATTAATTCAAACAAAGAAAACAATCTTACAACTAACAAGACCCTTCCGAATAATAAAAATGTGTTCTCATTTCAGTTTGAAGCTGAAGAAAGTCATCCATCTGTAAGTTTTGTCTTCTAGCTCACTTGACAGCCATTATATCTACAACATGTTCAAGAAGATCTCACTGAAAACATGTTCCTGTGAAAACAAATTCTTATTGCCTATCTCTGTGTATATATAGAGTCCCTTGTGTGGTAAACAATTAAGTGAAATGGACATTCTCAGTGTAATAAAAAGACCCACTAAAAATATTAGACACTTTAGCCGTAATTCAAATAACAAGATTTCCCCGTAAAAGTGCAGAAAACAATGTAGGAAAAGGAGAAAATGTTGGTTTACAGAATTTTCTTCAATTTCCAAAATGTTTTTAGGTGCCCTTTCATCAGGGTCACAAAAGCTTGTGGTTAACTCTTTACCAAATGACAAAATTTTAGACTGGTCCAAATTGAAAGAATTTGCATACAACATATTACATGTGCCTAACATGATTAGAATATTGTCTTTGACATGGTAGAAAACGTTGTAGGAAAAGGAGAAAATGCTGTTTTCCAGCATTTTCTCCTTTTCCCTCAATGTTTTCGAAAGACTTTTTTCATCAGGGTAATTAAAACTTGGGACTTTGTGGTAAAGGGTTAAACCATAATTCTACATGATTTACCTATTTTACAAAGATGTTTTCAAAGATATCTGTAAATCTGGGTTAATAAGAATGAGAAAATGAGAGATTTCGGTTTATGATTATCATAGTGTAAAGTTATCACAGTTAACAAAACTACAGCACACCATTATTTAGCTTGCACATCCACTTTGTCATATTGTTCAACAGGGAACATGCGACGAGGCATATACACATTTTTCGTGACGGGATGGGCTCGAAGTCGATCTTCTGCCGTTTGGGGGTTCACCGTCCCTACCTGCAATAAATGTAAATAGAAATGTGATAAGAAGTTTAGTTGTACAGAGGATAATTGTGGTTTGTCTCTAAACAAGCCACAGCACTGCAGACTGAATGCCCAGCTGCTGTACTTTTTTTTTTTAGAGAAAATTCTAAGTTGATAAAGGGGCATAACTGTGTCAAAAACGTGTTGAGAGTTACTTGCCCTTTCAATATGGGCTCCCTGTTTGATAGTAAACAAATGGCTCAAGTTTAAAGTAAATATCTTTGGTAATAATAGCAATATGGCAAAATATCCAGGTTTTTGCAAAACTATATAGTCATTGACAGGGCTGTGTCAAAACCTCAACATTTACGTTGCAAACAGCCAAGCTGAAAAAGTTGTCAGATACTGGTATTATATCAATACAGTATGGTATTTCCAAAAAAGTACATGCATTTGAATATTTCTGTGAAAAATGGCAGTTAAAAACTCCACCCCACCCAATTCACCCTTCAATATTATTTTCATTATTTTAGCCATTAACTTTAACCCTGTAACAGATGACAAAATTGTAGGTTTGTCCAAAGCATTACCAGGTGACAAACTAAACAAAGCTGAAAAGTAGCAATTTGTCTCTGAACAGGTAGAAGACATTGTGGGAAAAGAAGAAAATGCTGGTTACCAACATTTTCCCACAAGGTATTCACAAGACTTCTTTTTCAGGGTTGTTAAAACATGGGATTGTCTAGTAAGGGCTAATCCTTAACCCAACACTCACATATTTTCTAGACCCTATGGAGGAAAGCTTTTGAAAACATTGTGAACCAAATTTATGTTGTCTGCAAATGCTTTCAATTTCTGACAATCTGGATTATTGACGTTCGGTAAAGGGTTATAAGAATAAAATTTTTCCCTGAATAAGAAATTAACCATGAATTAATTGATTAACCCTTTACACATGTGATCCTGAAAAATACTGAAGGTGCTAATGTAGACCGTGAAGATCAAGATCAGATTGCACAATACTTGAAGACAATATGGATCCTCACTACTTGCTTTTTTTGCACCATATTCTGGCCAATTCAGCATTACAGTTGCAGTATAAAGACATAACTCTCTACCAAACAATCCTGTCTTTTAATGATGGTGAGGAAATTAGCTTTTGAAAACATTGGAAGATGAAGAAAAAGCTGGTAACCAGCATTTTCTCCATTTCCCATGATCTGCATTCTTCCACAGTCAGATCCATGCAATACTTGTCCTACATCTACCATGCCGTCTACAATAATTGAGCCATGCTCTGTAAAAGGGGGACTTAATGCATTTCCGTGATGCATAATACCAAGCAAGCAATCACATAATAATGAATCCATAAAAGTCACTTTTTTCAACAACAGACTTAACCCTTTACCACACAATCCCAACTTTTAATGACCCTGAGAAAGAAGCCTTTTGAAAACATAGTGGGAAAAGGAGAAAATGGTTGTAACCAGCATTTTCTCCTTTTCCCACAATGTTTCTTACCCTTCCCAAGACAAATTTCAATTTGTCTAAAATTTTGTCGTTTGGTAAAGAGTTAATCATGAGGTAGAATGTCCTTTGACACATAGAAGATTGACCAATAGTGAAAATATTGGTTAAGTTTAGCCTATGTAGAGTATGGCTCAAGTGCTTTCAACTGGGGCAAGTCTAAAATTTTTTTGTTTGGTTCAGACTGACCCCTTAACTCTTTACCAAACGGCAAAATTTTAGACTGGTCCAAATTCAAACCATTTGCAGATGACAAAATAAATGTGACTGAAAAATTGAAATTTGTTTTGAAAATGGTAGAAAACATTGTGGGAAAAGGAGAAAATACTGGTTACCAGCATTTTCTCCTTTTCCCACAATGTTTTGAAAAGGCTTCTTTCACAGGGTCGTTAAAAGTCGGGATTGTGTGGTAATGGGTTAAAGAACAGTTGCCGCCGAGGCCAGTAAAAAACAAGATCAGACTGCCCAACATGTGCAGTCTGATCTTTGATCCACACTGACAACATTTGTATTTTGCTAAGACATTCTAGACAAGAGTAACCTTAAAATTGAAATTATTTGGGTTTTCTTTCCAGGCTGTAAATATCTGTTAGGTTTATTCAATGCTATTAAGGTTTAGTTCTTTCACTTTCAAAGATAAAATTACAATTTTTCAATGGCTATAAAAAAAAAACATCCAGCAGCAAGAGATAGTTTGGTCCCAACAGGGATCGTAAATTACATGATATATACGATCCCTGGTCTCATTCTAGAATAAAGTAGTGGAGAGTGTAAATTTGAGATCAAACTGCAGTCTGTGCAGTCTTATCTTGATCTACTCTGTCCACAAAAGCTTCTTGTGTCATCTATGATAAGAAAAGAGTTAATTAAAACATCAGTTCAGTTAACAAAGCACACTTGTAAAGATAGAGCAGTTGATAATTGCACTATTGTAATAAAACATTTTCTGGTGAAAAGATATTTGGATTAAAATAATTATTTGCCAGTGAGAGCATAATTATACATGTATAGGCAAGCCTACAAACACATACTAATTCTACATTAGAATAAATGTTAAAATCTGAACAAAAATTTTCACATGAAGAAAATCTGACAGTATTACAAGATTGTGACAAACATTATTATCACATGGAACTAACGCTGTACCAGATGACAAAATGTAGAGACATACTAGACACAGACATACTTTATTATGTATACATACAAGCCATGCTCTGGCAAAATGGGGTTTTAATGCATCTCTGTGATGTATTATACCAAGCAAGTCATCACATGATTATGGATCCATAAATTCCATTTTGTCTATCAACCAACTAAATCTGGAGGTAGAATGGGCCTTTAACATTCAGAAAATTTAACAACAGCAAAAGGTATCATCCCTTGTCAGCCTGCGTAGACTGAAGGCTGACCTGGGTTAACCCTTTACCACACAATCACAACTTTTAACGACCCTGAGAAAGAGGCCTTTTGAAAATATTGTGGGAAAAGGAGAAAATGCTGGTAACCAGCATTTTCTCCTTTTCCCACAAGGTTTTTAAAGGGCTTCTTTCTCAGGGTCGTAAAAAGTCAAGATTGTGTGAAAAACTGAAGCACAGTAAATGTCACAGTAGATGTCTGACATAAATTTGAGTAAAATCTTCATCTAATAAAAAGAGACAAATAAGCACTCTACACATTCAGCAATGATTATGATATTTACTGGCTACAGTTCTGTACATAACAAAAAAAAAAAAACCCATATGAACATCTAAAGTAATGCAAAGTACCTACTGTAACTATAAACATACATGTATACAAGCTGCAGTCTAGGAACAGATGTTTACATGATTCACACTAAGCAAGTTGTTGCATTAAATTATCCCTTTATCACACAATCATAATTCTTAATTCCCTTAAAGAAAAATCGTTTTGAAACCATTATGGGAAAAGGAGAAAATGCTGGTAACCAGCATTTTCTCCTTTTCCCACAATGTTTTCTAACCTATCAATGACAAATTTCATCATTTGGTACACCTTTAATTTGTTGTCTGCAAATGCTTTGAATTTGGACCAGTCTAAAATTTTGTTGTTTGGTAAAGGGTTAAGAGTCAAATGGATCCATTTTGTCTTAAAACTGACAAAGTCATAAAATAGAATGGTCCTTTGACATGCAGAAAACAATTTTCAACAGCAAAAAAAAATTTGACCCTGGTCAGCCTGCGCGGACTGTGGAGGCTGACCTTGGTCGACACTTTTTGCATAAGCCTTAACTCTTTACCAAACTTTATAATTTTAGACTGGTTCAAATTGAAAGCATTTACAGAAGACACAAAATATGAGAATGAAAAAACAAAATTTGTTTAGGGAAGGGTAGAAAACATTGTGGGAAAAGGAGAAAATGCTGGTTACCAGCATTTTCTCCTTTTCCCACAATGTTTTAAAGAGGATTCTTTCACAGGGTTGTTAAATGTCGGGATTGTGTGGTAAGGGGTTAAACTATCATCCCACAGAGCATGACTTAATTATTCATGATGTTTCTGACAACATTTAGTATAAGTATTCACAAAATCAGCCATTATAAACTAAGCAACTTTACATGCACACAAATGTCATATTTTACTACAGGTACATCACTTACTTAAGCTGACTTCAGTCTCTGGTTTAGCTAGAAGAAGGATAAAAAGACTGAACAATTTAATCCATTCCTAGATGATTCCCATGTTTTAAAGCAGTACACAGACATGCTCTTTATGATACTACATGTATTTAACAAATAAAAAAAACACAATGGTTAACTCTTTACCAAACGACAGAATTTTAAATTTGTCCAAATTGAAACCATTTGCAGACGACAAAACGAATGCTGCACAAATTATGATATATGTCTTTAAATGGTTGAAGACATTGTGGAAAAAGGAGAAAATGCTGGTTACAAGCATTTTCTCCTTTTTCCACAATGTTTTCAAAAGGCTTTTTCTTTTGGGTCGTTAAAACCAGGGATTGTGTGGGAAAGGGTTAAAGTATAGTGATAAGAAGCCTCCATACCACCCTAGTGCTTAAATTTGAAGCAGCAAATGGTAAGATTGATGATAAATTCTTGTTTGGCTGATTTTTATCTTTTTTCCAAAACAGAATGATATGCCGCATATGCACTTTTTTCTACCGGGACTTTATTTCTGCTTTTTCTGCGGTCAGGGACATCATCACAGAATTAAAACTTGTGAAAAATTAACGCAAATGTAGAAATGCCTACACTATAAAGTGACATTGTATTAATCAAACTTTCAAGCCAAATTTGCACAGGTATGATTGATTTTTTTCAGTTTGACAGGTAGATTTCTCGGGTGTTTTTCTTTCACACGTACCTGTATAAAATTTTGCCCTTGTGTACAAGGAGTGTAATTCTACTGGTATAGAGTAATAGAGATTTAAAGCTATCGCTTAAACATCGTGGAAAGAAAACTTGTTGCTCATATAAGAATTATTTCTCTTTCGACGTTGTTTTATTTTATGCTCTTACTGTAAATTGCCAATGTATCTGGACTCTCCAAATGTTCGGACATGTTAAAGTGGGTACTGGAAATGGTCTTTTTCAGTTTTGGAAATAGATGAAAATCTGATGGAGCAAGACCAAGCAAATACGGCAGATGATCTATCAGTTCAAAGTCACAACTGTTAATAGCTAGCAGCCATGGCAATGACAAACTTGTGAATTGGGGCATTGCCCTGGTGGAACAACATATCTTTATTGAGTCACTTGCCTTGTTCACTTTAGAGCACTACCTCTTCAACATAAACTGACCAAATGACACCGATTAGGGCTGAAAAAGGACATCCCTGCACAACTCCTTCAATACAGGCACATAATTTATCTATCAGCCCTTGATAAAAACTACTGGGTTGCTGCAACAGTTTCTGACAGAAATCGCTTATTGTAACCTTGTCACACCTTTTTCTTAATTTTGTTGCAATATTTTTGGTTGGTTTTCACTATTTCATTTCTTTGAATTTATCACAAAAAGTGTTTAATGCTGAGCACTGGTGAGTCCAAAATTTGCAAGCATTCTAAAGGATTACTAGTTGTGACATGAAACAGATACATGTAGAATACAGTGCATATATTTCTCCAGTGCCTTCATACAGAAATATGCAAGCCCTCTTCCAAGACAGGTATCATTGATGTGCTTTGTACTCTAACCCTTTACCAGCATCTTCTTCTTTTCCCCACAGTACTTTTTTAACATTTCAAAGACGATTTCCATCATTACAGCCCAATTGCAGCCCAAAATGCTTTCAATATGAAAAGTCAGAACTTTTTTCTTCAGGTAAAAAGTTAAAAATCCAATCCTACAGTAAACAGACAATCTGTGAAAATAGATATTACTCAAAACTTATCATCTAGATCTACTGATATCTTTTACTTTTCTCTTCAAGATTATATATGTAGAAAGAAAATGTGCGATACACACTTAAGAATTCTCATGTCACCTATATATCATTATGACTTCCTTTGTCAAGCAGCAGAACATTGTGGCAAAAAAGAGAAATGGCTAGTGACAAGAAATTTGTTTTAAGCATCAATGCTTTTGGAAGTATCAATATTTTACAAGGATGTTTCCAAAATCATCTTCTTCAATTTGTTTCACTTAACCTTTTACCACACAATGCCTCCTTTTAACAACCCTGGGAAAGAAGCCTTTTGAAAAAACTGTGGGAAAAGGAGAAAATGCAGGTAACCAAAATTTTCTCTTTCTTCCACAATGTTTTCTATCCTAAAAAAAATTGCATCATTTGAGCCACATTGAAATTGTTGTCTGCAAATGCTTTCAATTGGACAAGGCTAAAATTCTGTCATCTAGTAAAGTGTTAATGAGTTACTTCAATTGTACAATTAAAAAGTAATAATGATAAATTACTTCAGACACTGTGTACAAATGAATTAAATTTTTCCTTCAACATACTATCAAAAAAAAAAAAAAAGATACAAAGTACTTCATGAAAAAAAATCCTCCAACAAGTGGAATAATTTCTATAGAAAAACACAACAGATAGAATATAATCATACACAAAATGCATTCAAAGCAACAGTATACATAAAATTAAATATAGTGCATAACATGTCAAAGCAGTCCCCATGCTAGCCTGTGTGCTTATGACCAACCTTTACTTTCACTCAGTGGACACATGGTCCTGGTCTTGGCTATATGAGTCATCATTAGGCTCCGTATCATTATGAACCATGTCTTGTAATGGTTCGGGAGCAAGAGCGGGAAACACATTTTTACCCCTAGTTCTGGCATTTTTCAACCAGAGACCAATAACCTAATGGAAAAGCAACATGACAAAATTACTGTTGATACTGTTATTTACTTAAAAATTTACCACACAATCCTGTGTTTTAATCACCTCATGCAAGAAGGCTTTTAAAACATTATGGGAAGAGAATAAATCGCTAGTAACCAGCATTTTCTCCTTTTCCTACAATGTTTTGTACAACATGTATTTCTAGACGCAGAGATTTTTCCCGTGTGCCACAATATTTTCGGTGACAAGCTTGGTCAACCTTTAGAACTACCAACAAGAAAGTGTGAGTATTCCAGGAAGCAATCATGAAGAGTGATTAAAATAAGTTGTAATAATTCACAATCATGTAAAATATAAACGTTTAAACTAGACTAATATTTTCCTCTTTCTTTCTGTACAAAAATATTGTTCTATCCCAATATCTATAATTTTCCCTGCATTTATTGACAATTGGGAATATTCCAAACTTGAACATACCTGACTCCAGCGATATTCCTCATCAAACTGTGCAATTTGTTTCTTCAATAAGATCCAGTCAGATGCTTGTCGAGTTAAGCTTCGGGACAGTTGCTTGTACTGGATAAAAAAGAAATGAATCCCTTACCTTTTTCTATTAACCCTTTCCCAAACAAGCCCTGGTTTTCACGTGTCTGCAGTACAAGTCTTTTGAAAACACTGTGGGAAAAGGAGAAATTGTTCGTAACGAGCAATTTCTCCTTTCCCCACAGTGTTTTCTACCCTTTTTCAGACCTTTCTGCTATTTTCATCAAATTTAAAACTGTCGTCTGCAAACTCTTTAAATTTGGACCGGTCCAAAATTTGTCGTTTGGGAAAGGGTTAAAAAAGACCCATTTCAACAACTCAGGAAAATGCTGTGAGAAAAGGGGCAACTGTTTGTTCCATACAAGTACACTGGCACCCCATTTGAACAAACTTCAATTAAACACTGACCTTATTTATCGCTATTATAATGTAGGTGTCCTATGGCACCCAAAATTTCGGGGGGATCGACCATTTTCTGTGATGTGGATCCACCATTATGCTGATAAAAATGCTCTATTTCCAAAGTATCTTCCACTGTTCATCAATTTTAATTCCCTTTTCTTTGAATGCTTGTCCTATTTGTAACTTTCAACAGTTTTTGATACTTCTTAACCCATTACAAAACAATCCCCACTTTTAATGACCCTGTTGGAGAAGACGTTTGAGAACATTGTGAGAAACCATAAACTATGGTCTCATAATATGTTAAAACATTTCAGCAAAAGTAGTCTGCTGCAAGATGAAAAAAGCTGTCTACCTAAAGCACCGATATAACATTAAAAACAAGAGCGGCAAATTGTCGCAAGATACGCCCGTCTTACCCCAAGTTGTAAAGTTGGGGAATAATAATGATAAAGGGGAGGTATAGAAAAATAGTAGTGCAGAATATTTTTTTTACTGTTGATTGAAGATAATGGCAGTGTATTTGTGTTGACGGAACTCTTGTTTATACACTTTATGTTGATATCCATAGATACGATAGTGTTGAATTTAAGCCTGAAAAATGACTAAGGACAATAAGAAAAAGTTAAGGAAGCAATAGTTATGTTTCTAATAATCTGAGATGTATGCATCACTGAAATTTCATATACCTAGGTAGTGTAGTAAGAGAGATATGCTACTGACAAAATTTAAGTATGAAAAAGAAGAAAGGGCAATTACTCATAAGGAAGGAAGATTTATTCTTTGTGTACACTGCACCCCATATGATTACAACAAACACAACTGTCAAATTTAAAGTTAATAGGTTTTAAGATGTGTAAGTTATGCTACCTGGATGCCTGTACGCCATGGCTGATCCCATAATACATCCTGTCTTGAAAGGGTGCATAAAAAATAAGCAATTTATATTTCATGTGCACTGCACTACCCCTTGATGAGATGTATCCAGCCCTAAAATTTCATAACCCGAGGTAGTATAGTTTGAGAGATATGTATCATACAAAATTCAAGTTCGAAAAAAAAACAAGAAAGGGCAATAACTGAAAAATTAAGCAAGCAAGAGTTGAAATTTATATGCACAGCACTTCCCGTTGATGGAATGTATCCACGCATGAAATTTCATATCCTTAGCTAGTATAGTTCTGAAGATATGCACTGGACAAAATTAAAGTTTCAAAATAAAGAAAGAGCAATCAGTCAAAAATTAAGCAAGAGTTATGGTTCATGTGCACTGCACTCCCAGTTGATGAGATCTATCTACGCATGAAATTTCATAGCCATAGGTAGTATAGTTTTGGAGATATGCTCGAGACAAAATTCAAGTATGAAAATAAGTCAAAAATTAAGGAAGGAAGAGTTATGATTCCTGTGCACTGCACTCCCCCTTAATGAGATGTATGCAGGCATGAAATTTCATAACCCTAGGTAGTATAGTTTTGGAGATATTCACCGGAGAAAATGCAAGTATGAAAAAGAAGAAAGGGCAATAACTGAAAAATTGAGGAAGCAAGAGTTATATTTCATGTGCACTGCACTACCCCTTGATGAGATGTATCCAGCCCTAAAATTTCATAACCCGAGGTAGTATAGTTTGAGAGATATGTATCATACAAAGTTCGAAAAAAAAACAAGAAAGGGCAATAACTGAAAAATTAAGCAAGCAAGAGTTGAAATTTATATGCACAGCACTTCCTGTTGATGGAATGTATCCACGCATGAAATTTCATATCCTTAGCTAGTATAGTTCTGAAGATATGCACTGGACAAAATTAAAGTTTCAAAATAAAGAAAGAGCAATCAGTCAAAAATTAAGCAAGAGTTATGGTTCATGTGCACTGCACTCCCAGTTGATGAGATCTATCTACGCATGAAATTTCATAGCCATAGGTAGTATAGTTTTGGAGATATGCTCGAGACAAAATTCAAGTATGAAAATAAGTCAAAAATTAAGGAAGGAAGAGTTATGATTCCTGTGCACTGCACTCCCCCTTAATGAGATGTATGCAGGCATGAAATTTCACAACCCTAGGTAGTATAGTTTTGGAGATATTCACCGGAGAAAATGCAAGTATGAAAAAGAAGAAAGGGCAATAACTGAAAAATTGAGGAAGCAAGAGTTATGATTCCTGTGCACTGCACTCCCCCTTAATGAGATGTATGCAGACATGAAATTTCATAACCGTAGGTAGTATAGTATTGGAGATATTCACCGGACAAAATTCAAGTATGAAAAACAAGAAAGGGCAATAACTGAAAAATTAAGGAAGCAAGAGTTATGATTCCTGTGCACTGCACTTCCCCTTGATGAGATCTATCCATGCATGAAATTTCATAACCGTAGGTAGTATAGTTTTGGAGATATGCTCCGGACAAAATTCAAGTATGAAAAACAACAAAGGGCAATAAGTCAAAAATTAAGGAAGCAAGAGTTATGATTCCTGTGCACTGCACTCCCCCTTGATGAGATCTATCCACTCATGAAATTTCATAACCGTAGATAGTATATTTTGGAGATATGCTCCGGACAAAATTCAAGTATGAAAAACAACAAAGGGCAATAAGTCAAAAATTAAGGAAGCAAGAGTTATGATTCCTGTGCACTGCACTCCCCCTTGATGAGATCTATCCACTCATGAAATTTCATAACCGTAGGTAGTATAGTATTGGAGATATTCACCGGACAAAATTCAAGTATGAAAAACAAGAAAGGGTAATAACTCAAAAATTAAGGAAGCACGAGTTATGATTCCTGTGCACTGCACTCCCCCTTGATGAGATCTATGCACTCATGAAATTTCATAACCGTAGGTAGTATAGTTTTGGAGATATTCACCGGACAAAATTCAAGTATGAAAAACAAGAAAGGGCAATAACTGAAAAATTAAGGAAGCAAGAGTTATGATTCCTGTGCACTGCACTCCCCCTTGATGAGATCTATCCACTCATGAAATTTCATAACCGTAGGTAGTATAGTATTGGAGATATTCACCGGACAAAATTCAAGTATGAAAAACAAGAAAGGGCAATAACTCAAAAATTAAGGCAGCAAGAGTTATGATTCCTGTGCACTGCACTCCCCCTTGATGAGATCTATCCACGCATGAAATTTCATAACCGTAGGTAGTATAGTTTTGGAGATATGCTCCGGACAAAGAACTGGACGCCGCCCGCCCGCCCGGATGCCCGCCCGCCCGCCCGCCCGCCACGGGTGATCCTATAATACGTCCCGTCTTCGACGGGCGTATAAAAATTAAACTGTAATGAAAGTTCTTTTGCAAAATATAAAACTCAGGATTAATGAAAGAACTGGTAATGGAACATACCTGGCCCTTTTCTTTTTCAACTCTTTTTAATAAATTTCTTCTATTTGCTTCACTTGTCTCTAGGCGATGCTGAAATAAGAAAACAGAAAAACAACAATTACATGCGAGCCATGCTCTGGCAAAAGGGGGTTAACTGCATCTCTCTGATGCATTATACCAAGCAAGTCATCAATTAATTATGGATCAATAAAATCCATTTTATCTAACAACCGACTAAATCATGGGGTGGAATGGTTCTTTGGACATGCAGAAAATTTACAATTAGCAAAACTTTCGATCTAAGTCAGCCAGCACTGACTTCCCAGGCTGACCCGATTCCATACAATTTTCAGATGCATGCAACCCCACTTTCACTAATTTTGTTCTTTGTATTGGCTAAACCCAAACAATCCCCTGTTTTAACAACCCTGAGAAAGACTGCTTCTCAAAACATTGTGCACAAAGGAGAAAATTCTAATCACATGTACCAGCACTTTCTCCAAATTATACAATGTGCTCTAGCCTTACAGAGACTGAAGCTATCATTTGAGCAACATTTAATTTTGTTGAATGCCAATGCTTTCAATTTGAACAATTCAGAATTTTGCTGTCTGTTTTCACTTAACCCTTTACCACACAAAGCCGCCTTTTGACGCCCCTGGGAAAGAAGCCTTTTGAAAACATTGTGGGAAAAGGAGAAAATGCTGGTAACCAGCATTTTCTCCTTTTCCCACAATGTTTTCTACCCTATCTAAGAAAAGTTGCACCATCTGAGCCACATCGAAATTGTTGTCTGCAAATGCTTTCAATTTGGACAAGGCTAAAATTTTGTCATCTGGTACAGGGTTAAACAGACTTGCTTTCCAGACAGAAAAAAAAGCAGAACTTTTGGCAGGTTATGCAAACCATCTGCACTGCTCCTTCATTACTTTCCAAGCAAACAATTTATTGATATATGTAATTATTTTTATGTATATAGATTACTGACCTCTTTAATACCTGCCTGAACCTTCTAACTGAAATTTTGACTTCCATCAAATGTCTGTCTCCCCTGTCTCCCAACACATCATGTAGGGAACAATCATTACATTGCAATATTCCAATGGGGGGGGGGGAGGGTCATGCATACAAACAATGCATCTCTGTCATCCAGAACAGATTTGGTTTTCTTGATTAGTATAGCATTTTCTTCTTTTTAGCTTTTGATTTCTGTTTTAAGAGGCAATCATACACTGAGCTTTGATCACACACATCATTGAGGGAGCAATCATTGCATTAAAAGGGGGAGGGGTGTCCTACAATCCAACAATACATCAATTTCACCCAGTACTTATTTATTTTTCTTGAAATGTTTAGAAATATCTTCCCTCATTTTTGATTTCAGCTCTGAAAATAATCAAACATCATGAAGGGAGAAATAACAACATTACAAATGGAGTCACACATACCATCAATACATCCCTGTCTCCTAATGCTGATTTGGTTTTCTTGATTAGTTTAGCATTATCTTCCTTCAATCTTTTGATTTCTGCTTTGAGATCTTTGGTTTCTTCAACAAGCACCTGCAAATAGAAGTCCATCACAAGGTAATTACTCATAGAAATCAAACAATGGTCTTTGGTTTCTTCAGCAAGCACATGCAAATAGAAGTCCATCACAAGGTAATTACTCAAGGAAATCAAACAACAGCCCTTTACCAAACAATCCCCAGTTTGTACAACCCTGAGGAAGACAGCTCCAGAAAACATTGTAGGAATAGGAGAAAATACCGGTAACCAGCATTTTTCCTTTTCTCACAATGGTTTCTACTCTTTGAAACACATATTTGATAACTTTTGCTAGCAATAAATTCTATGTTGTCTGCAAGTGCTTTAATCAGTTAAGATTTAGAAAAGCCTAATGAAACTTTGTAAGAAGCTCATTCCACAAGATAGTGATAAAAACAATTCTAGAATGTGGATCAATACCTAAGTACCTACCTATACAAATCTGCTGCATAGAACAGTGATCAAAATTAACAAATAATCTTAATTTCTTTACTCTAGAAAAACCCTAAATTTGCATATCACCTCAAACTTTAGGTTCTAAGTAAGAATTCAAAATTTGGGATGAGCTAACCATCCCATAACTTAGTATCAACCAACCATGCTACAGAACTAGCAGTTTTATATTACTTGTACACAACGTCCAATAATGCGAGTTTACCTCATTTTTACGTATAACATCATTGACTCGGACATTACCCCCTAAAAATGTATAGGAGGATGGATTTGTCGGTAATCTAGTCTCTGTAATCTCTACAACGGGAGGTAGTATTTCTCCATCTTTCATGTTTTTTCGACGTTCTAATTCATACAAATTTCTGTATTTTTCTGCCAAATCCTGGGCACCCCGTAATTCATCCTTCATCTCCTTGAGGTGGGCATCAGCTGAAGATATTTAAAGTTTACCAACCACATTCACATGAATTCTTTCATTCATATATTGTGTATTAGCCATACACATCAAGGGCATAGTGGACATAACACACAATGCGCAAGTGGGTTATGTAGGAAATATGGGAACAGGCAAAACATTCTTTTATCACTTTATAGAAAATCTCCATCTTCATAATTAAGCCTAAACCTGCTCGAAGATGAAAAAAAAAAAATTCCAATCAATAGTAAGGCAAAAAAATGTAATTTCATCCAATTTCTTTTCGATGGTAGCTTAAGATCAGACAGCATGTTCCGTGCAGTCTGATATTGATTTGCACTGTCTGCAGAAGTCCATTGTGTGGCAATTAACCCTTTCCCAAACAACAAATTTTGGACTGGTCCAAACTCAAAGAGTTTGCAGACGACAATTTTAAATTTGATGAAAATGGCAGAAAGTTCTCAAAAAGGGTAGAAAACACTGTGGGAAAAGGAGAAATTGCTAGTTATGAGCAATTTCTTCTTTTCCCACACTGTTTTCAAAAGACTTGTACTGCAGACACATGAAAACCAGGGCTTGTTTGGGAAAGGGTTAACAGCCCGAGGATGAAAAAAACATTCTTGATACAGAGTGTGTAATGATTCTGAATCCCTGGTTATGCCCCGTACATTAACAAGAGCACTGCATGCAGATGCCAATGCTTGGCAGTTACTTTAAGAAATACATAGGACATAACTGATTCCAAGCAATGGTACTGCTTCAATCAAAAAAGTTATATAACTTTGTCAAAAATGTATGAGCCATTCTCTGTGAAAAGTGGGAATAATGCATCTGCAAAAAGTATTGATCCATGTCAGCCTGCACAGAATGTGCAGGCTGACATGGATAGAAACATTTTGTTACACATAAATTTTCTGCATGTCCAAGGGTCATTCTACCTCATCATTCAGTCTTTTATTAGACAGAATTGATTTAATGGATGCCTGATCATGTGATGACTTGCTTGTTATAATGCATTACCAAGATGCATTAACTCTCTACCAAACGACAAAATTTTAGACCAGTCCAAATTGGAAGCATTTGCAGACGACAAAATAAATGTGACTGAAAAATAGAAATTTGTTTAGGGAAGGATAGAAAACATTGTGGGAAAAGGAGAAAATGCTAGTTACCAGCATTTTCTCCTTTTCTCACAATGTTTTCAAAAGGCTTCTTTATCAGGGTCGTTAAAAGTCGTGATTGTGTGGTAAAGGGTTAAACTCCTTTTCACAGAGTGCCACTCATATGTATATTGAGGGTTTCCTGTTCTGTTGGTATGAGATTTCTCTTTTGATTGTGAACAAATAGTCCTGCTTCAGTAATGATAGGACAGGGCTATTTGTTACAATATCTAGATGTGTTTACAAATAACAGCAGAGCTAAAAATATGGTCCTGTTGCAATTGACACATTTAGGTGAATACTATGGGAAAAAGAGCAACTGCTTGAAACAAGCAAATACCCCTTTCATAACAATGCTTTTTTTGTATGTTGTTGGAAAACAGTATCTTTCTGTCGCCCATATATTAATTTCTGAATGCATGTTGCACTAGTTGTTTGTAGGCTATCTTGATAACCTATGTAAAGTAAGTCACCAGATTACTTACTGATGAAAACATCGAGCTTATCACAAGATTAACTGGGAATAATATTTGTCAAATTTCAGGCAGTTATAGTCATGCATGTGAGATATGCTCTGTGAAAATGAGGCTTAATGCACCAGCGAAAAGTATTGACCTAGGTCAGCCTGCGCAGTCCGCGCAGGCTGACCTGGGCCTAAACTTTTCGCTAACAGTCAATTTTCTGCATGTCATAGGACCAGTGTATCTCATGATTCAGTCGGTTGTTGAAAAAAAGTGAGTATTGTGGATCCTAAATTATGCGATGGCTTGATTAGTTTCATGAATCACGGAGATGCATTAAGCCCCCTTTTGCCAGAGCACATCTCATATGTATCATGCATTTAGCCAAAAAGGTAGCTATAGCTGTAGGTCACATCCTTCATATTTTGTCATGACTAGTTGAATCTTTTGCTCCGACAGTTGTCTTCGAAGAAAAAGTTGAAGTATTGTCATAGCACTGTCGTCATCTGTGTCAAGGTGGTCGTGCAAAAACTTTGACTTTTGATTTCTAAAATTGTTTCTTCTGGTATAGAGTAAAAAAGTCAAATAAGTGAACAGTTATTCAATGAAATGCTCACCCTCTTTAGCCTTCTTTTCAAATAACTTGATGAGTCTGATTGAGTTAGCTCGTGACAAAGTCACATCTTCATGAAGTCTTTTATTTTGCTGACTCAGCATTCTTGACTCTGTCATTTTCTCGTGTAGTGTAAACTCTGTTTTTAGTTTCTGATTCTGCATTTCAACATTCTTCAGTAGCTGAGACTTGAGCTCATAAGCCATTTCCATTTCCTCTGGATCTTGTATTTTCCTATGATCAGTTATGGTCATTCATGAGAAATTACCAACATTTACCAATTACATGTAACTATGTATTCACCTATAATCCTTTACCAAACAATCCCAAGTTTTTATGAGCCATGTTCTGGCAAAAGGGGGCTTAATGCATCTCTGTTATGTATGATACTAAGCAAGCCAACACATAATTATGAATCCATAATAGCCAATTTTTCTAAATTACCAACTGAACCATGAGGTAGATTGGTTCTTTGGCAAGTGGAAAATTGACCAATAGCTAAAAGTTTTGGCCCAGGTCAGCCTGCGCAGACTGCACAGACCTGGGTCAATACTTTTGGCAGAGGCATTAAGCCCCCTTTTCACAGAGCATGGCTTATATATACCCTGAGAAAGATGGGTTTTGAAAATAATGAAGCTACTAACCAGCATTTTCTCTTCTTTCAACAATGTTTTCCACCCTTCCAAAGGTAAATAATTTGACAAACATCTAATGTGTTGCCTGCAAATCTCTTAAATTCTGAAGTCAAATTTCTTTTTTTTCTGTCAGGGAAAAAATATGAAAAACTTGTAATTTGCAAATCTACGGTTTCTGATCAATAGGTTTTGAAAGTTTCCATATTGTGACACCAAATACACCTATGTGTCTGGCCACAGATGGACGAAAGGACAGTCAGGCTGATTCCAGAGTACTCCTGATTATCCCTATTTGACATGGCTAACTTCTTAGTTGTCTGTTGAGAGTCTGTTTCATAGACTAATGAGATAAGCAAACAAACCTGGCTTCAGCTCCTTTCCTGCCAAGCTTGTCATTAATGACCTCTTGTGCATCTTTAATTTCTTTCTCAATCTAAAAGTACAAGGGAACAAAATAATAACATGCACCAGTAGTTATGACACATTGACAACTGACTCATTGACTGACTCTTTGAATCATGGAAGCCATTGACACAGGATCATTTCCCTCTCACTGTACTTAACTAAAAAAATTGTTTATGAGGGCAAGCAGCCAGTGGTTTAGACAGACTATTACACATGATATTATTAGAGAAACCCTTCAAGCACTGACTGTATTAGTATACTGGCTGCTGAGCCATAACTCTTTAACACTCCTTTCCAGCACTGTCTTCAAATGCTGTCTCTACACCGGTACAGAATGTTGTATTTATTTGCCTATAAATAGAAAATGACATATACAATACAAATACAAATAAAAGCACCAAAACCAAACGCTTTAGTCACATTGAAGCATCCACATTAGTACTGTTTCAAAGCAGCCACTGACAAGAAATTTTGAACATGGCAGGCAGTGTAGATCCAAGTTTAGATTGCTCAAAGTGTGCAGTCTGATCTTGATCTACACTGACAGCAAAAGAAACTTTGAACATGAAAGGTGCTTAAATAAAATTATGGTAAATTTTCCTATGGTTTGTCATTTTAGCTTCCTCAGAGATATTTTTTTTCCTTTTTAATAAGTAGAGAAATGTCTCTAAAGTCTGAGATATTCTCAGAAGATTATGGGTTAAAAAGTAAGCTTAAAAAAATTACCTGTTTTATATTTTGTACAGTTGTGAGAAGTTGACCTTCAATGGCCTCCAAAGTTGCCCGTCCATCTTTGTCTTTTTTGATGGTGTCGATTTTCCTGATGTTTTCTATCAGGTCCTGGTTCCTCTCTTCAAATGTCTGCAAGTCTTCCTGAAGTTTCTGTAGAAACAAAATAGTTGATAGATAATCAAACAAATAACTGATCACACAGCACAGGGTCCCTATTCAACAACTATTCATAATGTAATTCCCGGGCTAATTCTCAAATTTGAAAGTAACACAGTTTCTGGTTGACTAAACCAAACAGTTAAGCCAATCAGAAATCTTGTTACTTTCAAAATCTAGAATAAGACTAAGAATGATTGAACACAGGCCCTGTGCTACCAGATTTTAACTTTGGTTGCCAAGTGACAGTAGATACTAGCCTGAAAGAAATCCAATGTTACAGAACCACATGAAGGAAAGGAAATATCTGGAGATGAAGAAAATCTTCCAGTAGAGGTAAAGTAAATTTAGCATTTTCAATTGGTTAAAGAAATACTGTGTGAAAAGCGAACTTTTGACTAAAAAATTGCAATGTCCAGGCTGGCTTGTACAAGAAATTGCTTCCTTTAATGTAATGTTTTATGAAGGATCAGCTTATCATAAACTTTGTTATGCTTGATTACCAGCATTTTCTTCTTTTCCAACAATGTTTTCAAAAGCTTTCTTTATCAGAATCATTCACATTCATTTTCACAGTTAATTTAGTATATACAGCCTCCGGCCTAAAATACAAAATGTATATTTCAGAATGGTGATAAGGAAAGTGACAGATGTACATAACCAATTTAAAACAAGTTATAAGCATCATAATGAAGTTTGGTAGATCCAGATAATACAATATGCATAATACATGTATTTAATATGAATAAATTTGTAATACAATAGGTAAAATCCAAAAGCATCCCTTAGTCTGGCGTCTTATCTCTTTAAAACTTGGTATTGTGTAGTAAAGGGTGAAAAGAGATTTTCAGTTTATAAAAGTGACACAAAAGTTGAAATGTACAGGCTGGCTGTGATGAAGTATCTCACAGAATATGGGACAGTATGTATGCTAGATCAGACTGAAAGTTCAGTGCAGTCTGATTTTGATCCACACTACCCACACAAAAAAATGGTTTCATGGGAGTATCCTTGGACAAAACACTTCACAGCCCTTGCCCAGTGATAATGAAATCCAGGACATACAACAATATAATGAGCTTTTGCTGTGATATGATTGAACTTAGGTTGAAAGTGGCATAAAACACTATTCTATCAATCACAAAAGAACCTTAGGTGTGCTAGGCTATGAAGGCTATAGACACAGGTAGCAAATTTCATGTTTTTGTGGAGTGTAACATGAAAAAAAACAAACCTGTTTCATAAACAACAATAATATCTTTGTTTTAGTATAAAGGAGTGTTTGTAACAGTAAACTGCTTTTCTAATTTTTTCCTCAATCAATTGTTATAATAGATGATATATTGACCCAAGTGAAACTGATATTTTCACCTGTAGAAATACTGGGCCCCCTTAACCCTTTTCCACACAACAAAGTTTCAGACTAGTACAATTGCAGACGACAATTTAAATGTTGCAAAATTATGATGTTTGTCTTTGAAAGGGTAGAAAACAATGTGGGAAGAGAAGAAAATGCTGGTAACCAGCATTTACTTCTTTTCCCACAATGTTTTCAAAAATCTTTTTCCTTGGGGTCTTTTTAAAAGTCAGCATTGTGTGGTAAAGGGTTAAAAAGGCCCATTAGCTGCCAAAAGTGAAACAAATCAGGGGTCAAATTACAGGCAAATTTAATCCATACTATTTAAAAGTATGGATATTATTTTGAGTCCAGATCTGACCCACAGAAGTTTGTTTTGTGATGAACTTTGCCATCTATATTATGTAATATATAAGACTTATATATTACATTATATAGATGGCAAAGTTTGTCACAAAACAAAAGCCTGTGGTCTGACCACAGGCCTTTGAAGCTCCACTGGTCTATCATGGAACACTAAAATTTTTCTTGGTCAATCATCGAACACTTTTGCACATTGGTGTATCGCCCATATATCACGGAATACTGAAATTTTCATTTACACCATATATAAATAGCACATTGGCGACTGCCCCTATATTATATACATTATAGAGGCAGTTGCCAATGTGCTATTTATAGTAATGGTGTCTCATAGAGAAAATTTTGCTATCCTGTAATAGATCAATGGAGTTTCAGTTGCCTATGGTCTGACAATGTGTTACGGTACAGTTGCTGACAGAAAAATGAATCTAAAACGAGTCTTAAAGTTTCCAACTTACTTTCACTCTTCACCAGAGGACTGCACTTAACATTATATTCATAATATCTCAAGCATTTGATGACAGATTTAATGTGTCTCAAATGATGGAATTAAATTCATCTTTGGAAGGGTAGGTATCATTCAAAGATAAAGAAAATGCTGTTTACCATTTTCTCCTTTTCTCACAATGTTTTCATAAAACTACTTCCTCAGCTCAAAAAAATAGCAAAAAAAAAAAGGACTGTTAAAGTTTGGTTAAGTTACTCTTTACCAAATGACAAAATCTTAGTCTGGTCCAAGTTGAAAGCAAATGAAAACCAGAAACTGAATAAGACTCAAAAACTGAAATTTGCTTTTAGAAGGGTAGAAAACATTATAGGGAAAGGGGAAAATGCTACCTACCAACATTTTCTCCTTTTCCTACAACAATTCTAATCTTCATTTAGCTATAACTCTTAGGTCAATATTAGCATTTTCAAAGGTTTAACCCTTTACCACACAATCATGGCTTTTAATGACCCTGAGAAAAAAGCCTTTTGAAAAAATTGTGGGAACAGGAGAAAATGTTGGTAACCAGCATTTTCTCCTTTTCCCACAATGATTTCTACCCCTCCCAAAACAAACTTCAATTTTTCAGTCACAATGATTTAGTCATCTGCAAATGCTTTCAATCTGGACAAGTCATGTGGTGAAGAGTTAAAGCATAAAGACAACTTGTAGATTCATGAACAGATTGCACACTCTGTGCAGCATTATCTTGATCTACACATATATAAATATTCCTAAAATAATTTTCCAACAATACATACACTCAAGGCAAACATGCAATCACATACATGTTTAACCTTTTACCAGACGACAAAATTTTAGCCTTGTCCAAATTGAAAGCACTTGCAGATGACAATTTCGGTGTGGCTCAAATGGTGCAACTTTTCTTAGATAGGGTAGAAAACATTGTGGGAAAAGGAGAAAATGCTGGTTACCAGCATTTTCTCCTTTTCCCACAATGTTTTCAAAAGGCTTCTTTCCCAGGGGCGTTAAAAGGCAGCATTGTACGGTAAAAGGTTAAAGCAGATCCTGATATATTCAGTCTTGCACGGTGTAGGAACTTCCTCTACAGGAAGTGCAATACAAGCATGTGAAAATTGAAGGATACAAGTTCAATACATGTCATAGTATCAAGTGATTTATTATAGATACAAAATACAGTGCAACAAAACTCATTAATGTTTCTATTTCCTTTTTTTTTTTTGTTGAAGAGCAGTGTCATTCTTTTACTTTCAACAGGTTTTAGTTAACTTATTTTTAAAAACATCTGAAAGTAAGAACAATATATCAGGGTACAATATCAGTTGCATAGGACAAACCAGTAGAAAAATATCCTTGTCATATTTAACCTTTTACAGGGAGTCAAATATTCTAAATCTGCTCTGTCAAATTAACAGCATCTGCAGGTGAAAAATTCAAAATTTATACAAATAAGCCAAAGATCTCTGATAGACTAGAAAAACATTGCAGGCAAACGAGAAAATGCTACTTTCCAGCATTTTCTCTTTTTCCCAGTATTTCTTGGGAAAATGGATACATTACTGATATGTGTGGATATTATAATATCAGAAATATTTCTGTCAAAGACATGTGAATAAACAATGCAATGCCCTCTGAAATCCTAGGAAAAGGGTTGAATGTCTAGTTAAATCTTTCATGCAAGGAACTTTTGTGGGTTTTGTTTTCTCTTTATTTCAGATAAAGTTAGTCTGAAAAACCTGACCACACAGTAAAAGCTTAGTAATTAATTTCAATACATTACTGCTCCAACAAGCAGTTGGAAATGACCTCAACACTTTTTTGCTTAAAACAATTAAATATACATTCTTTGGATCAACAAATATAATTCACGATTTTGGTATGTTAAAATAATTAACATTCCTGTTACCTATATCCATGAACAACACAAATTAATCTTGAATTCATGAATATGTGTAAAAAGATTCTAGCAAAAGTAGAGATTTCTTTTCATGGCCAATTTCTCATCTTTGACAATGCTTTCAGTGGTCTACTTTAAAATACTGGCGAATAGAGATTGTATGCGGGTAATATTAAATGTATGAACTGTAATGGCGAAA
The DNA here is from genome assembly GCA_945859785.2 of Tridacna gigas. Classification (NCBI taxonomy): domain Eukaryota; kingdom Metazoa; phylum Mollusca; class Bivalvia; order Cardiida; family Cardiidae; genus Tridacna; species Tridacna gigas. The sequence continues at coordinate 35,711,342 of OX244036.2, read as the reverse complement.
AACAACTTGACTAAATTTCAAAATTTCATAAAGAACTGTGATAAGTGAGCACCACACAGTGAAGTCTGTCTTTACTTTACCACTTCAAATAGCCTTGTCTCAGATACTTGTACTGGTGATGCTGGTAATACGGAATCTACGTCATCCTATATGGTCAGCCAGTCAGTTCAACAAAAAAGTAACAATACCAGTTTACCACTATTTAACAAACTACAAAATTTTTTACTTGTTCCTTTTGACAACTTTAAGGCCCTTATAGCTAAAAGTAAATAATGTGGATGTTAAGATGCATTTAAATTTAAATCATACCAGTTAAATGTAAATTAATGTGAAGATGGCAACCTGTTATTGTATGGCCTGTCCATGTGTTAGGCAGAAAAAAGAAATCTAAAGCTAGGTTAAAAGTTGCTAGGTAGCTCTATCTATTGTTAACTTTTTAGCTGATCTGAAAATTAATTTTCTGTTAGCGACTATCACATGGACCAACCTTACAATACCAGATTAATGCCATTTTCACAATTTCTGTACATTTAAATTGCATGATTTAAATTTATATGCATTTTACCACCCCGTTGTTTACTTTTGGCAGCTATCAGGCCTTTAATTTACGGTTGAAAAATTAAATGGGGCTGAAATTATGTGCTTTGTGAAATACCAAAAAATAAATGTTGTTGGAAGGAAAAAATGGTGGTTCAGTGCTTTGCAAAGATGGATAGCATTTTGGTTCCAATACACAAATGGATAGCATTTTGGTTCCATAAGAAGCTCTACATAATATGTCAGAAACCCAATAAATTTTCCTTTCTTCAAAGAGGTCTTGATAGAATACTTAACTCTATACCAATGACAAAATTTTAGTCTGGTCCAAATTGAAAGCATTTGCAGACAATGATTAAAATGTTACCCAAATAATGATTTCTGTCTTTGATAAAGTAGAAAACATGATATGAAAAGGAAAGAATGCTGGTTACAGCATTTTCTTCTTTTCTCAAAATGTTCCAATATGCCCTCTTCCTCATGGTCATGAAAACTCGGTATCGTGAGGTAAAATGTTAATCAATAGAAAACGGAAATGAGCCAAGATCTTTCAATTTTGAAGGATTTTTTTGGCCAGTATATCTTAAGTATTTGGTGGTATACATCAAGATCAAGCCACAGCCTATGTCTGGTCTCTATACACACTGTTAAAAAAGCAAGAAAAGTTATTCTTGTCACTCTAAGAGCAAATCATTTCCTACATTTCCTAGCAGCTTTTTTTTTCATTTAGCATTAGATCTTAGTAATGGTAATATCAGCTCTCACACACACACATACACCACATGAAGTGGTTTAGTAGCTGTACTACTAGATGACAGAACAATCAGTTAACCCTTTACCACACAATCCCGACTTTTGAGGACCCTGAGAAAGAAGCCTTTTGAAAACATTGTGGGAAAAGTAGAAAATGGTGGCATTTCCTCCTTTTTCCACAATATATTCTACCCTTCCCAGAATAAATTTCTATTATTGATTCACCTATTTTGGTATCTGCAAATGCTTTCAATATGGACATGTCTAAAATTTGTCATGTTGTAAAAAGTTGATCTTATTTATACTATAGTTGACATATCTAAAATGTTGTCGTTTGGTAATGAGTTATCAGCGATTGAAAGCACCTAGGCTGCTATTTTTAAGATCTATTTCCTTCTGAGAAATACGGCCTTGAAATTGCGGTAGATCTAACACAGAATAATTACACAGAAGCAAAACAAAGTTAAGTTGTTGGCAGCCTTGCTTTTCCTGCCCTGCTGTTTAGACGGCACATAAGTTTAAGGTTTATGAAAGAATTATTTCTAGTACCCAACCTGCCTGATAAAACCATGGATGGCGGTCAAGCATATTTAGGCCGATATAAAAACTCGGCATTGCATGATACATGTAACTATTACAGTTCGGATTGAGAACAAACCTTAAAGCTCTCCTTTGAAGACATGATTTTTGGAATTAATGTGACGTCGTGCTACTCGAAAGCAGAATATGTCATCTGCTCATAACTTTTTCTTATAGATTTGTTTACACTGTCGTGAGGCAATATTGAACTTCCGGTTGAGAGTAAAACACTGGTATTCTGGTTTTTTTTTTTGTCTATCACATGCAGACGACTTAAAATAGCGGAAAAGAATGGATCAGACTAACCGCAAACTGTAGTTTTTTCTTTGATCACTGTTGACAAAAGAACAATAAAGTTTGTTTAAAGCTCTAAGAATAAATCGCCTGAAAAGAAAAACATCAGAAGAACTATGCTACCCACTAACTAAAATTTTCAAAATACCACTGGAGAATTCGGAACTCCCCAGACAATGGAAGAAATCAGATGTTGTACCCATTTTCAAATTTGGAGACAAACAAAATCCAGAGAACTACAGACCAATTAGCCTCAACTCAATTTGTTCAAATTTACTACAGAGAATAGTCAATGAAAAGATCATTCATTTCATGACGACAAACAATCTATTTGCACCAGAACAATTTGGTTTTTTAAAAGGTAAATCCTGTCAACTCCGACTGTTAGAATCAATGGAAGATTGGTCAGCATCAGTGGACAGTTCGATTGAAACCGACATCAGTTTCTATGATTTCAGGAAATCATTTGACACAATACCCCACAAGAAACTCCTACCTAAATTGAATTAAGTCGTATGGTACGTATCATTGACAAAGTATATGTATGGATTGAAAATTTTCTTGAAAACAGATACCTAGAAATTGTCATAAATGACAGTCGTTCAGTCAGTCAAAAGGTTTGTAGTGGAATACCACAGAGTAGTGTACTAGGTCCTACATTATTTTTGATATTTATAAATGATTTACCAAAAGTGGCGGAAACAAAAGTTAAGCTATTCGCGTATGATACCAAAACATACACAGACATAAAAAACCAGCAGGGCCATGAAAAACTACAGTCCACAACTGATGCTTTCTGTGAACGGTCAAAGAAGTGGGAATTAGATTTTAATTCCAGCAAATGTAAAAGATTTCATATTGGAAAGAAAAATTCAACTATAAATTATTACATGAGCACAACCAATAACATCAAGGAACAAATCACAAACGTTGAAGAGGAAAAAGACCTAGGTGTAATAATTGATAGTAACCTACAATTCAATTCCCACATCCAAGCTAAAATTACCAAAGCAAATCAACACCTCGGAATAATTTGTAGAAACTTTAATTATATGGATAACACTATGTTTTTACATCTATACAAATCATTGGTGAGACCCCATCTTGAATATGCCAGTCCAGTATGGTCTCCTCATCTTAAAAAACATAAAACAGCTATTGAAAACGTACAAAGATGAGCAACAAAAATGATACCAATTTCAAAAAATTTAACTTACACCGAGAGACTGCACAATCTTGGATTACCATCAATTGAGTACAGGCGTGAACGTGCAGACATGATCCAAGTATTTAGGATAATGAATAAAATCGACAAAATAAGTAGACCTATGATTACCTTGTCAGAAAATAACTGAACAAGAGGAAACGACTAAAAATTATATAAAAAACGATCAAACACAGAGCTACAGAAAAACTTTTTCAGCAATAGAGTCATAGACACATGGAATTTACTGAGAAATGATGTAGTAAGTTCACCAAGTATTAACTCATTCAGACTTAACAAACAGTGGAAAAACCACCCATTGAAATTCACACCGAGCTGCTATAGCACTTACACAAACAGACAAAGAAATCAAACAGAGGGACCTGTAGAAGCAGAAGGCTTATTACCTGCGGTCCTAGAAATGTAAGTCAAACGTAAGTTAAGTCAATCAGACAGCTGAAAACATTCCTGTTACCTGTATCTGTGAACAACACAAATTAATCTTGAATTCATGAATATGTGTAAAAAGATTCTAGCAAAAATAGAGATTTCTTTTCATGGCCAGTTTCTCATCTTTAACAATGCTTCCATGGGTGGTCTGTTGTAAAATACTGGTGAATAAAGATTGTATGTGGGTAATATTAAATGTATGAACTGTAATGGAGAAAAACAAAAATAAAACAATAGGTACGTTTGTATCTTTATTTTTCTCAATTAGAATACAAAAATTATTCAAGGTATAATAGTATAAGTGGGATTGGGTTTAGTAAACAGAAGTGGTATTCCCACCATGGAACACTGTGCAATGGGGGCTCCAAATCCGAACTGTGTTGGACATGAGCATGATGTTCTGGCATCAGGATGGTAGGTCTCACCTTTCTTTATAATCTTACCATCTGGGGCCTTGCAGTTTTCCCCTGAAGTAATATCAGTTTAACTCATTACCACACAACAAAATTTAAGACCTGTCTAAATTCAAAGCATTTGCAGACAACAAATTGAAAATGGTAGAAGTTATCTTTCATAGGGTAGAAAACATAGTGGGAAAAAGAGAAAATGCTGGTTACCAGCATTTTCACCTTTTCCCACTATGTTTTCAAAAGCTTTCTTTCTAAGTGTCATTAAAAGTCGGAACTATGTGGTAAAGAGTTAAACATTTTAGCACTTTGCCAAGTTTTTATGACCCTGAGAAAGAGGGCTTTAAATTTAGAAAATATTGTGGGGAAAGAAGAAAATACTGTTAACCAGCATTTCTCCCTTCCCCACATTGTTTTCTGTTTCCATCAAATATATATTTCATCATTTGAGCCAATTGAATCTATCATCTGCAATTGCTTTGAATTTAGACAATTCTAAAACTTTTTTTGTGTGTGGTAAAGGGTTAAAAGATGACGAAGTCTGAGACTCATCCATATTGATAGCATCTGCAGACAACAAAGTGAAAGTAGCTGTAAATTATGCCTGCGAAATTACAAAATTTAAACTGGTTCGTTTTGATATATTTGCAGACAACAAATTAAGTATGGCTCAAATGATGGAATTTTGTGTGTGAAAGGATAGAAAACATCAGGATCAATAAAAAAAAAATCAAAGGGCTGTAACTCATGTGATAATTGATTTATTATACTAAAAATTGCTCCTGCACAAGTTACCATGTCTGGAAAGCTTCCATGAAAATTTCTGCAATATTACTTGAAAAGAAAGGAGGAGATTCCGAGAAGAGGACAAAAGGTGCATATACAAACATAAAGACATCAAACTAAAAGACACAACTCCTGATTTCACTATCAAGAACACAACATGTTAAATCTGAAAAAAAGTCACAGACCTTGAAATGTGGATGAGGCTATGAAAAAAAGGTTAACAGCAGGGAATTTTCACAAAAGAAATTCTCTTGCTTTCAAAAAAACTTTTAGGAAATTCTTCTTTAAACTTTTCCACTTTTAAAGCATTTTTAAACAATATATTATATGTGGTTTACATTATGAATTTTGTATGTAAAAGGGCAGAAAACAATGTGGACTTGGAGAAAATGCTGCCAGACAGGTTTTTCTCCTTTTCCTACATTGTTTCCAAGGACCTTTTTTTGCAGGTTTTTTAAATGAGGGGATTGTTTGATAAAGAGGTAAACAATAAAAGTGTTGGTTACCATTAGGACAAACAGGGCAACATCTGTTAGGATCATGCACAGCATCCACACATGGCGTGAAGAAACAGTCAGCTATGGCACAGGCAACTTGACCATTTCTAGAACACATGCAGTGTTCACAAGGACTCGGGTTGAAAGACTGAAGGGGTGCATATGTTTTACCGTTATGCCGACATCCGGGAATTGCCGTCGCTATTGGTCCTAATGTAGGAAGCACTGAAGCCACCAATGGTTGTAGGTCTCCGGAACAGAAGCACAAGTAGATATTTACAAAGAAAATTGCGGTGTACTTATTAAATCCCTTCATGTTTAACTGTTACCTCGTCTATACAAAGGAACAGAGGTTGAAGCATGGGAAGACACCTTATGGTGATTCTATAAAGTGGTTGAAGGTAAAGATCTGGATTAACCCTTTACCAAACAGTCCCAATTCTTAAACAAGGAAGTAGGCTTTTGAAAGCAATGTGGGAAAAGGAGAAAATGCTGGTAATCAGCATTTTCTCCTTTTTTCACAATATTTTCTTCCCTTCCAAAAAAACAAAATTCAATTTTTGAGTCTCATTTATTTTGTTGTCCGCAAATGATTTTAATATGGACTAGTCTAAATTTGTCATTTGGTAGAGAGCTGATCTTATCTATGCTTATCTATGCTTTTACCTTGACTTACAGTATTTATAAATCTGGGACCACATCCGTGGATATCTAAAAAGATTTGATTAATTTATTTTGTCATCTGCAAATGCTTTTATTTTCGAACTAGTCTAGAACTTTGTCACTTGATAAAGAGTTAATTTAGCATATTAAAAAACTGACATGACATGAACATTTTGACTTCAACTGGCAAAGTTGTCCAAACTGAAAGAATTGGCAGACCATAAATTAAAGATGGCTTAAAGGATAGTATTTGTCTTATAAAAGGTAAAAAACATTGTTGAAAAAGGAGAAAATGCTGCTTATCAGTAATTATATAATAATATAAAGATAACATTCCACGACTAAATGACTGAGCCCAGTGACTCAGCGGGTGATCCTTTACCACACAGTACCACACTTTTAAATGACCCCAAGGGAGACACTTTTTGAAGACATTGTGAAAAGAGGAGAAAATGCTGGTAACCAGCATTTTCTCCATGTACCACAAAGTCTTCTACCCTATCAAAGATAAATTTTCTTCATTTGAGGCACATTTAAACTGTTGTCTGCAAATGCTTTCAGTTTGGACAAATTTTTTTAAGCTATATTTTTGTTGTCTGGTAAAGAGGTAATGTATAGGTGTTCTAAACCAGGGATCTCCAGTTTGAATCCAAGCTCAGACATATTTTTTTTTGAGAACTGAAGAAGTAACAGGATTCACTTTTATCACAAAACTACCCTTATTTTCATTTTGATACAGCTGTTACGAATTTTCTGAACTTACTTATGTTTGAGAATTATTAAAGCAAATACATGTGGTGCCATATTTGGTCAAAGTTCCACAACCTAAACATTACTGACCGAGATTTCTCTGGGAAATTAACAGTCCAAATTGAGGATCCAGATAAAACTGCAAATTTTATCATCTTTAGATTCAAACCCAAATCATTTCTTTGGAACTATTTCACATCCATATCTGTCAAAGAAGTGAATAGGCTTTATGTATATTTCAATATACATGTACATGTAGGCCTATGTTTTAATGCACCATAAACATATAATTCTTGAGATACAGTTATGTGATAAAAAGAATTTGACTTTATATATAGTTGGCTTTTGAGGTAAAATTTTATTGAACATGTCATCGCTTAACCCTTTCCCAAACAAGCCCTGGTTTTCACGTGTCTGCAGTACAAGTCTTTTGAAAACACTGTGGGAAAAGGAGAAATTGCTCGTAACGAGCAATTTCTCCTTTTCCCACAGTGTTTTCTACCCTTTTGGAGAACTTTCTGTCATTTTCATCGAATCTAAAATTGTCATCTGCAAACTCTTTCAAATTGGACCAGTCTAAAATT